>CM052886.1:38723342-39050557 GCA_028534135.1 Potos flavus | reverse complement strand
CAAAAAAAAAAAAAAAAAAAAAAGACTGTTTCACTTACCTTAGTGGGGGTTTATATAACTAGCACTCATTTTTCCTTAAAACTTTCCCTCTGTACACCCTTCCTACATCTTTTCCCCAAAAGAAGAATCTGAAGTCTCAACTACTACAGAGTTAAAAAGAATACTTTAATTGTGAATAAATTAATTTTAACATAATAAACAGATGATGAGGACAAGCCTACAGACAAAACAGCAACAGTAATGTGACAATTTCAAAGAGAAAATCTCTCTATGCTATTGTTTAATGACTATTCCTCAAGGCAGAGTTTTACAGCAAGGAAAACATTTCATTATGGAGTCAATTTAGGGGTTGAGAATATATTGATTTTTATGTTTACACAGTTCTTTTCATAACCAGGCAGAAGCAGCCTTAAGCTTCTTTCAAATAGCTAGTGCGGACCAACAAAGTTCTGGATCCTGCTGCCACAAAGTAACTTCAAATAGAACATCCAAGTTTAATATTAGGCAATCTCAAAAGGAAAATTATTCTACCAAATTCAACTTCTGCATGCCAACAGATAGATAATAAATCTATGATGAACTCTCCTGACTTAATTCAACAAGTCACAAAACATGCACATATAATCACTTCCAGATATCTGCAGGTATCTGTGAAAATGACAGTGATTAGTAAGAAAAAACAAAATCCCAAAATAATATAGATAGGCCCTGTACACTGAATCTATAGAGTATTCTAATCTTCTGAACCAATTAAATGGAAAAAAATTCTAAAAAGTATCTGTAGGACTGCAGTGTTAGATGTGTAATACTTGAGTTTACTAGGAAAATATTTCTCCATTTACTAAAATAAGTAAGCGACCAAAAATAAAAAAGAAGCAAAATTCTGAATTCCATAAAGAATCTCAGGAATTTATGGTTTCAGAGAGAAAGTACCCCCCAAAATTGAAGTTCAGAAAATTATGCAAAGCACTGAAAGTACTTAAATTATGGGTGAGGATTGCTGCTCACCATATACTACATTGTTAAATTGTTTCAATTTCCTAGCAAGTTATAAAGCAGACCACCAAAAGTTTCTCAAAGTCTACTGAGACTGATGGTTTTGCACAAGTATGCATCTAATATTACATTAAGAAATAGGACTCACTACAAAGTGAGGGCCTTTGCGGAAGCTGATATAGTACCTTCCACCCAAAATGTTGCCTACTATGGTACTGTCTTAGTTGGAAGATTAAGAGTTCCCTGTGGTTTGTCTCTTTCATTCCTCCATTTCAAAAAACAGAATACGATCTTGAACTTGACAGTGTATACTTCCCAATTTCACTTTTTTTTGAGCAAATAAGGAAATGTGGACAACGAAAGACTTTATAAATCCTACAAAGAACAGCGTTCTTCCCATTCCTCCAAAAATTAAAATAATCATAGATATCATGGTATACAAAATACTGTGTTGGGTACTTTTCTGCCTCTTACATGTAACTCAAGAAACAGGAATATGGCATTTCTACAGCCAGATCCCTATCAAAGAATCTTTCATATTTTCAATATTCTGATTCTACAGCCTGGGTGATGAATTAACTTTTAGTGTCCTTACTCCTCCTGTCCCACACAACTAATCTATATATTTCCTTTAAAAGGGGAGGTAGAACTAATTTCTATCTCCATCACTTATGGTGCCAGATACAAGTTCAAAACCCCCTAATACAATCTATTTATGATTATCCTAAAAGAATGCTCTATTATCATCAGATAAAATGAATATAAAGTGAAACTACTTTTGAGGATTTCCATCAAATATTACCCAATTTACAGCTTGCCTCTAAGGAATGGAGGAGCTCATCTTTAAATATATTCATCATACTTTCATCAGTAGAGAGTTCATCTCCCTAGGGTGTACCTCTTCATATTTCACAAACACCAAATACTCATCTGTACAAAGCCTCCTTCAGGTTAATGTTAATACTAACAATTTATCCAATCTGTAATCCTCTAAGCCTCATTTCCCTCATCTGTAATAGAGACTTGAGAAGAATACTGGAGATTATAATCTGTGTTCAACTACCAAATTCTGTTATTCTAACTGGTTAATCTGTTAGTCCCAGCACTATCTTTGATCATTACCAATTTTCTAAAACTATTAAATTAAATCATAACAATCCCTTATTCTGTTTCACTGATATATTCAAATAGTATGCACTGCATACTAGAATACAAAATAAATATGTAGAGTTCCTTATAGTCATGATCTACAAGTCTAGTGGGGACAAGGACATGTGAATCAAAATTATAACACAGCCGGATAGCTCTCCTGATACAGGTAACACTGAAGCCCTACTGAAAACCAGCAGAGGCGATAACCAATTCTACCTTAATGAGTAATGGAAAGTTTCATTAGGAAGTGATATTTAAACTGGGCCTTAAGGATCAACTGAAGTTTGCCTGGCAAAGAATCAAAGGTAGAGCGGGGGGGTGGAGGGTAGACATTCCAGGCAGAGCCAGAACAACATGTGCAAAAGACAGAATCAAAAAAGGCAATAAAGTATTTATGGAAAGGTGACATGTTTCATGTGACTGAAGTCCCACTCATCAAAATGTCAGGTTAGGGAATGACTCTTGCATATATGCTTCATGATGAACAACTAGCCAGCTTCCTCCTTTTCCATGTATTTTCTCAAAGCAATTTTTAAAATCAGAACTCACAGACCATTTAAGTCATGAAACTTCATAAAAATGTGGGTTCTAAAGGAATGACCAATGCTAGTTCTTATTCCTTTCTTAACTATTCTGTTATACATTCTCACGTGAACTAGTCAAATACATAAAAGAATGAATAATGGGGATCTTTCCCACATTTAACCAATAGTATAAACTCATTATATCTGTAATATGCAAATATAAGCAGAAAAAAACTTAAAGGATGCATTTTCTTAAAGGACAAAATAAAAAAGGCTTTATTTCTTTTTTTTTTTTTAAATGCTTTATTTCTACAGTATTTTATCTGAGGAATTCAAACAAAAGTAATTAAATTAAATAAACACACTTAAGCTGCCATCTACCAAGTAGAAGGGATGTTATATTAACAGCCACTTGTGTTGGACAATGAAGAATATATGCTACAGACATACATATGCTAGGGAAACACCAGTTGTTACCAACTCTTTAAGAGAATGAAGTTTGATGTTAAGTTAGCTGTTTGGATCTCCTCACTATAGATCAATACTAGGAAAGAGGTCAGAGTCTCCAGCCAAATGAAAGCCTAGTCTAGTATATAATTCAAACCTAACAGAGCCAAACTAAGGTACTGAAAATACAGAATCTAACAACCATTTACCACATGGTTTCTTTGTAAACCTAAATGCCTAGTTCTCACTGATCATGCCTGAAATATACCACCCTTCTCCCATTCTTTCAGTTCTCCTCTCTGCTCTCTCCAGCACTAGCCTCTCTCAGAAATAGGGCTGACTGCTTGAGCTAGGCTTTCATGAAATGTGTAGAGATTAGGAAGAAAATGAAATCTGGATGCTGGGATAGGTGGTAATATCTTGATCAACAATGATATATCAATAAATGTTAACAGCCATTATCTCTGGGCAGTTAATTATAGGCTTTTTTTAACTCCATCTCTAATTTTTATTTCAAAATTTATATAGAAATATCCTAATTGGCAACAAAATATTCCCAAATCTTGGTAACTATTATCTCTAGATGCTTAATTTACAGATAATTTCTAATCTCTAATTTTTCTATAATAATGCATTGTTTTATTTTTGTTTCACTTATTACCACAAATAATTAGACAGATTAACTTATGGAAGCTCTGAAAGAAAGAAAATGAAAACCACCACTCGAGTACAGGTCATTTCTAAATAGGGACTGTCTGTGGTACACAGTGAGATAACGATAATTTTTTCTAAAGATTTATTTATTTTAGAGAGAGGGAGAAAAAGAGTATGTGTGCATGCATGTGGAGGGGAGGGGCAGAGGGAAAGAAACTTAAGCAGACTCCGTGCTGAGTGTGGAGCCTGATGTGGGTGCTGGATCTCATGACCCTGAGGATCATGACCAGAGCCAAAACCAAGAGTCGGACGCTGAACCAACTGTGCCACTGAGGCACCCCAAGATAATGATAATTTTATTACTATGCTTTCTGAGCCTGACAGTCTTCAGTACTTAATATCCAGTCTTGTTAAAATGTTACTCAAAATAGCATATTCTACAAAGCTATAAAATCATAAAAAGGGATGACAAACATTTGAATCTTCCTACAGTCCTGCTAAAATACTCCTCATTTAACTTTTATTTTGGACTAAAATCAACATCTGTAAAGTAATTTCTTACATGCATTTGTTTTTATGAGATTTTCCCTGAAGCTATTAATACACTAATGTTCACAACAATTATGCTCACAGAGAAATAGTCTTTATGAAACTATATGTGAGAACTTTTGCTAAAGGAATAGTCCAAAATGAGCTGCACCCTAAACCAAACTATACTTCTAGTCATTTTGAGAGGAGGAGGCAAAGACTGAAGTTCTTACACTCCAAACACAAGACAAAAAAGACAACATGGTGACCCTCACCAAAAAAGACTACAGAGGTATTTGATGTCATAAATACAAATATTGAGGAAGATGAATTAATACAAAATTGTATTTTTACCTGTTCAGAGAATAGGTTACACACATGATCCTAATCCATTCGCTATTTTTACATTCCAGGCTACCCAAAAGAAGAGAGTGACGGAGCTCACATTTGGCTGCCAGCCTTTTACCCTTCTCTTCACCATTTAAAACCTGAGACTTCCTGCTTTCCTGAGGTCATGGAGAAAGTCCAATACCTCACTCGCTCTGCTATAAGAAGAGCTTCAACCATTGAAATGCCTCAACAAGCACGCCAAAATCTCCAGAACCTATTTATAAATTTCTGTCTCATTTTAATATGTCTCTTGTTGATCTGCATCATTGTGATGCTTCTCTGAAGTTCTGCTGCAATCTCCAGTGATGCAACCTGTCACCATCACCTTAAAATCTGTCATCCCATGAAGAGGGGGAAAAATACTACATAATAGACCACTTCTTTAGAAGAAGAATTTCTTTGTGAAAAGGTCAAGATTCAGGACAAAACAAATTGTTAGCAAATGTATTCACCTGCGGGATCTTGTAAACATGGAAAGAGCTTTATTTTCAAAAATTCAAAATGACTACAAGTGTGCATAATGTAACTGCTGAATTCAGAAACTTACAGAGCTTCTAAGTTTCTATCCCACAGCTTTTCTGAGGATGAAGTAGGGTTTAGTTTTGAAACTGCACTGCTAACCAGTTCATTTCACATATAAAGCATTAGCTTCACTATTGGGGGTAAATATAATTTATATTGTACTGTAAAAGCCTCCGCGATGTTTATTAAATATTTTTCAGGTCTTCACCAAGTACCAAAATAATCATTCAAATGAAGAGTCATCATTTGAAATAGCCTACTGATTTCTCACATCTGTTATCGTTATTATTATCATTCAGAACTCTTTGTAGTAACTCGCATAACCTACATTATAAAATAGAAATTGTATTCTTTCTTTGTACTACACTAACATTTTTTTAAAGTTTATGAGAACCAAGTAGGAAAAGTAAGGCCATACTCTTATATAAATAAAATTTCTCTTTAACTTTTTCAAAGAATTACAGAATTCTAGTATATGAAGGCAAACCATAAATCCGTTCTCTGTAGTACATTATGATCAGCAGAAAAGAGCTACTGGTTAAATTTAACAGCTGACAGTATGATTAGCCATAATTACTAATACACTAATAGAAGAGAGTCTAACCTAACCTCAGGCACTCTAGTTGATCATCTAAGTACGTAACTTAACCACACTATGTCTTTGAAATCATGAAATCTTAAAGCTTTAGGATGATTTCATAGATTGTCTTCTATTCTTAAGCTCATCCTCAGTATAGGCAAGGAGAAGAATTTCAAAAAAAAATAAAATAAAATTTGGGGTTCCCCAAAATTAATTCTTTGATCACATTTTGACATGAATTTTTTGTCCTACGGTTTATAGCAGAATATAGCTATTTTCCTTAATCTGTCAACCAAATGGTCAATACCTACTTGGTAGGCCATTCTACCATGCTAAATTATAAACCCAGCAATGTTAATCTACAGTTATTTTCTTGCTGAATACATTTTCAATTTCCTCTCTGATCACTTAAAAATATCTTCCAACTCATAACAGAAGTAAAACTTGGTACTGGAAAATACATTCACCAAAATTTGTTAATTTAACTTGATTCAGTTTAGAATTAGGTATAGGTTTACACCTATACTGCATAATCCAGTAATTTTAACTTTAAGACATATTACTAATACAGCAATTACTAAAAGTAGAGAACACATAATTCACTGTATGATTTGCTAAAATGTGGTTACTAAAAGAATTTGAAAAGTCAGTACTGACCTTGGTTTATAACCCAAGTGCGGCTAACAGATCAGTAAAGGAGACACTGTTTTAAATTTTTTCTGGGTACCTGACAGGTACTGGAGATGGGGAGGGGAATAGTTTTGATTCACTGATATTGAGGAACAGAGGAAAAAGGATCTCATGCTGACAGGGAGATTTCGGCAAAGCCTCATCTATGGGCTGGAGACCCCTAATATCAAATAGAAACCTTCTAAATAACAGCAATACATTCACATCACTGGTATCATAATTACTTGCGAAAAAAGTAACCAAGTTCTATAATTAGCTGCACTGATGTTAATAAGTGGAAAACTTGAAATGCTAAATTCTGTTCCTTTCATTGTATTGTTCGTTATTACAACATCAACATCAAACTATAAAATGTGAAGTTATAGGGTATTTCCCTAAGTAAAATAGAAACGTTTTTTGTTTTTCCTTCTGACTTTAATAGAAATTAAAAACCTTTTTCTTGAGGATTACAGAATACTGTAACTCAGATTATAATGTAAAACAAAAAACCTATTCTTTAAATGGAACTTATTTATTCTGTTTATCATAATATGTAAAGAGTAAGATATAATAAAACAATGTATTTAAAATTTTTAAATACCAAATGTTCTTTCTACTGTAGAATAAATTTTAATCTTAATTTACAGAGTACTACAAATGAACTAATTTTTAAATGTTTAATGTTGCCCTTTATATAGTAGTTGGTTCAAAATGTTTATTTAATGTAAATCACCTATATTAAAAAGAACCTTCTTGAACTCAGTGAAATTGCTTTTTAATACTACTCATGATTGATACGGCCATAAAACAATCATTATAAGCAGTTTTGCTTTTGTAGATTGTTTTCAGTGATTTTTCTCAAAATAAGATCAAGATTTCCTCATGCAGACACAAGAGGGCAGACCTACATAAAATAATGAATTTTCTACTGTTTAGATTTTATTTCTCCTTTGATTATTTTTTAGTCTTCTGGCAAAGTGAGAAAACAAGTTTTTTTTAAAAACTTTGCTCTTCTGATGTATAAAATTACAAGCCAATACTATGTAGAAAAGCTGAAAGGTTAAAAAAAAGTCAAATATATTACTAATTTATTAAAGCATATATACAAAATGCTTTTTAACTACCAAGTGAATGTGTCATAATGTCACATCCTATCTATTTAGAGTGTCACAGGGTTCACAGCTTTCAGTGCACAATTAGATCTTCTTAAACAGTAAAAAAAAAGTACAAAAATAAGAAAAAATAAGAAAACTGTTTCTTTTCAGAGTATACAATAGAATACATAAAACACTCTCACGTTAAAACTTTTTCATTCTTTTATCATGTTAAACAAAAACAAAGTCACTTAGTCGTTTTACCAAACTGTTATTTACATTTTTGATTTATATAAATTTTTCAGCAAAATATGCTGAAATCACTAGGTGTCAATATTTTGGCTGATCAAGCCCCATCATGATTTAAATGGGGTACAAAATTTTATCTTCCTCTTTTTAAAAAATGATTGCAACCCAGAACTTAGAAACATCCTAGGGAATATAAGAGAAAAGAAGATAAACAACTTCCTCAATAAACAGACCATTTCTTCACTACTGCCTGAAAAGATGCACTGTGAGCTTACAGGAATCCAATGGATACTGTTGTATGTAGAGGTATACACCTTCCATGCCCTTCCCCCATTCTCCCATCCCCCAGAAAAGAAAAAAAAGAGGGAAATGGTAAAGGATACATTCTTTCCACAGAGAAGACAAGACACTGTTGGGACTTTCTCTTCTGCCACAGTCCTTGTAGGGTCAGAGAGGTTTTGGGGAAGGTGGGAGGAGGGGTGACACAGAACAAAGACCCAAAGACAGTTTGCACATGGAGGTCTATATTCTAACCACCTAAAGGCCTCTCTTCATTCACAAAGGAAAATGTTTGAGAGTACTACACTACCTGCATTCTAGCTCAGTTAGTAGGAATCATGGGAATCAAGGAACGGCATGAGCATGAGACTGTGAGGCTGACTCAATGATTATTCCTAAGACCCAAATTTCCACATAACAATATTAACCTGTGGAGTTAGAAAAGCAGGGAAAGAAACTGCAGATCAAATGAGATAAACACTCTCGAGAGCTACTAAATTCTGTATATAAATCTATGGTGGTGGTAGATGGTGACTCTCTGCCAAATTCCTTTCCTTGGTTGTAAAAAGAGAGGTTTCTTTCATGGTGAGAGTTTAGGAGTTGTGCTTGAAAATCACACACATTCTCACAATTTATCAGATGGTCTGATCCTTAATATAGTTCTTCCCTTTATGTAAAAATTAGACAAAAAGGAAATCAATTCCTTGAAGTCTTTTAAGAAACAACTAAGATAAGAACTTCTATAATAAAGACAGCATTTGGAGGCTCCAAGGAGAAGGTATTTAAGAAGTGTTTTCTGTAATAGTCCAAGAAGGGAATGAGAAGAGAAGTGATCATTTAAACATGGCAACTGAAGTGTCTTCAGTTTTCTTTACCTGGTTTCACCTCTCTGGTATAACACTTAGGAGCACAACAAAGAGACCCTCCCAAATATGGTTCATCAAAAAGCAGGACACACCAGGGTGTGTGCAGATGTTGTCCTCTAGTAGCCTTCTTCCTCTACAATGTACTAGGCAGAAGATTTAAAAATAAGTTTGGCTCTACAGTGCACCTTCAAGCTTTTTACTCTTTGCATTGCTTCAAGTTTGGAAAAAACTTCAAAGCAGAGGGTTTTCCAAGTAGAATAAAAGAAGTAAATTAGTACTTATTCCTTTAAATTCATCCAATTTTCTCAGTTATTTTTGTATCACACCTTCAGGTTGGAATAGTATTACTCAGCACCCCATGGACAACTACAATTCTATGCAAAAATACCAGCAGGAGAATTAACTGTCTGATCCCTGTTCTCATATAATCACAAAGCATTTGCGAACTAAAATATAATAGTATTTTAAAAATTAGGTTTCTGGTGTGCCTGGGTGGCTCAGTCGTTAGGCATCTGCCTTTGGCTCAGGTAATGAACCCAGGGTCCTGGGATCGAGCCCCATACCAGGCTCTCTGCTCAGCAGGGAGTCTGCTTCTTCCTCTCACTCTCCCTCTGTGCTCAAATTATAAAATTAGGTTCCCTATTTTTCAATCACTTGAACTGATAAATCACAAATCTGGTTAAATTGCTCTTCTCTGTATTTCAAACATCATAATAATGCTTTTTTTGGTTATGTGATTTTTATACATAATCAAGATTGTTCAGTACTGTGCCCAAAACAAGACTACGGAAGGCACATGGGATGTGTTAAGGATTCCTCTGTAAATGTAGCACATTCAGGTGTGTGTATGTTTTGGGACTCAGATTTGTGAGGTTTCTAGGTAAGTGATCTCCTTACCCTTTCATAGCATGTATTTCTTTAATCTTTACTATTTTTTATTAGTAGCGGTAATGAATAGTAATTTTAAGTGTTTTCTCTAAGGGAAAATTACAATTTCTGATAGAATTAATTAGTTTCAGAAAATTCTGGTAGTAAAAAATGGATGATCAGATTTACAAAAAATTCTACAGATAATTGCTTTCCCAGTTAAAATGAGCTGTGGAAATTATTCTGGAATAGAAAACATTTCCAGATCAAGAAATGTATATATTTACATGTTACTTCAGGGGATACATACCACTTTTATTTATATGTGATATTTTATAAAGTGCTTTCCTCAAACTGATTAATAAATCTTTTTTTAAAGATTTTATTTATTTGAGAGAGAGAGAGAGAGCACACGAACAGGGGGAGTAGCAGGGAGAAGGAGAGGGAGAAGCAGGCTCCCCATTGAGCAGGTATCCCGACATGAGGCTCAATCTCAGGACCCTGAGAGATCATGACCCGAGGTGAAGGCAGATGCTCAACCGACTGAGCCACCCAGGTACCCCCTGATTAATAAATCCTGACACCCAACTTAATCTCTTTTAAATAAGCACATCTCTGCTTATAAACCTAAATACATTTCAAACACCACCAAAACTTTAAAAATGACTTTAGTTTCACCTTCTCATTTCATAGATGAAGAAGTGAGAAGACATACAGATAGCCAACAGACACAAGAAAAGGTACTCAACATCACTATCAGGGAAATGCAAATCAAAACCACAATGAGCTATCACCTCACACCTGTTAGAATGGTCATTATCAAAAAGACAAGAGATAACAAGTATTGGCAAGGATGTGGAGAAAAGACAACCGTTATGCATTATAGGTGGGAAAGTATATTGGTGCAGCCACTATGGAAAAGACTATGAGGGGTTCCTCAAAAAATTAAAAACAGTACTACCATATGATCTAGCAGTTCCCTTCTGGGTACTTATCTGAAAGAAATGAAAACACTAACCCAAAGGATATATGCACTCCTATGTCTCTAGAGTACTATTTACAATAGTCAGGACATGAAAGCAACCTAAGTGCCCACCGATGAATGAATGAACAAAGAAAATGTGGTATATATACAATGGAATATTATTCAGTTATAACAAAATGAAAGTTTGCCATTTTTGACAATATGAATGTACCTTGAGGGTATTGTGATAAGTGAAAGAAGTCAAAGACAAATACTATATCATCTCATTTATATGTAGAATCTTAAAAAAAAAGAAAAAATCACAGAGAACTGATGGGTGTTCACCAGGGTGGGGTGAGGTAGACAAAATGGGTGAAGGAAGTCAAAAGATAAAAACTTCCAATTCATAAGGATGTACCGTACACTGTGATAACTCTAGTTAATAATACATTACTATATATATATTTGAAAGTTGCTAAGAGACAAAATTTTACAAGTTATCACAAGGAAAAAAAAATTTCAAACTACATATGGTGATGGACATTAACCAGACCAGACTTACACTTATTGTGGTGATCATTTCACAAAATATACATATGTCAAGTCATTATGTTGTAGAACTGAAACTAATGCAATGTTATATGTTAATTATTCATTGATAAAATAAAGAAGAATAGAAAAAGAAACTGAGGCCCAGATGGAAAATCATCCAGGTTCTGAATCTGATAAAACAAAATCCAAGACCTCATACCCCCAAATTAATGTTCTACTATACCATACCAGTTCCTTTGTCTCTTTCATGTTTAAATTGAGTTTGTGTTGCTTTGTTTATTTTTATGCTCACTTAACAAATGAGAAGGAAAATAAAGACTAAGTTAGGTACAAGATTTAAAGTTTTTCATGTTAACAGCCTCAAAAAATTTTAACTTTTGCTTATCAAAACAGTACTTTGGGAGTTTATACCATTTATGCTTAGTAACTTGCAGGAAAAAGGAAAAGCAAAACAATCAGCACCAATGGACAGACACACAGTCCTATACTTAACTGCAAGTGTGCTACTGTACTCATAACATCCACTGGAGGGAAGCAAACACTAGATTTTGAGCCTTACCTGCATTGGTGTTTCATTTTCTTGTCGAAACTCTTCAATTTGCTGCTGTTGCCAAGGAGCTAAACTGTAAGAGTCCTCTGTAGTTCTACTTTCCAAAGGGTTTGTCCGCAACTGCTCCGTAAGCCACATCTGTGTCCTCACAGAAGGCTGAATGGGAACTCCACCTACCGCCTGTTGACCCAGCATTAAGTATTTCGGAGGTTCAAAGGCCTCTGCACTTGTCATAATGGGCTTGCTTTCAGGTAAGGCACTGTATGTCATGTCTAAGGTCGGTCTCCTAAGAGTGGAGGAAGAAGCTCTAAAGTCCTCTTTGCTACAGCTCTCGAATTTATATTTGCAGTCCAGAGCTGATGATCGTTTCTTATTTATTTCCTTGTCCTCTAGCTTAAGTGTCTCCATACTATCATGTAAGCAGCTAGGCCCAATTGTTCTTAGTTGAGACGTTAAAACCTTGGCTCTTCCTGTCTTTTCCAAACCACTCCTTGACTCATCAGCATGGACAATGCCACCCTGGCCACAGTTATCCGAGGCAGTGAGTTTGGATAAAGATGACCATTTCCGTAGAGGCCGGAAGTCCTTCATGTCTAGTGAAGAGTCCTGCTCTCCCCTACTATGGTTTCCCAATGTTTGCATGAGGCTTGTACTCCATTTTGAGCCATCCGACGTCAATGATTCCCTGTGTTTGGAAACTGAAGCACTGGAGTTAGACGGCATGACATGGGCAGTAGGAAGAGTAACCAATGATCGACTAGGCTTGAAAGATAATGTGCCACTTGAAGTTGAATGATCTGGAAAGAAAAAAGAATGTCAAATAAGTTATAATTAACAGGAAAAAAAAATTTGCTAAATGCAAAATGCCAAAACAAATATCTGAATATGGTTTCCCAGCACAAGTTTTTCAGAGATACTTTATCAAAATGTGGTTATTATTATTATGTTTATCTGAAACAAACCAAACATTTTCAAATATTATTTTCTAAAAATGAATACATAATGAAATATATGCCCATTTACCATCTACTTACAGATGACAAATAACTAGAAAACAGGTTTATAGTTACCCTATTTAACCTAATTATTGTTACTTTTTTAAAAGAAAAATCCATCTCCCCACTGAGAAGTCTTATTCATCATCCAGCACTGGAGCCTCAGAAATAACTCTACTAGAAAATGGTTATTTTTCACAATCTTTCCTAAACTGTGGAAACCTATGCCATACTCAAATATTTTAGCACCTCCCCAAACTCTAATTCAAATCAGAAATATGGTTAAAGAAGATCCTGCAATAATGGAATATAATCAGAAAGCACTCCAGCAATATACTTGCGGACATAGAGTAGTAGTTCCTCCATTCCCAGTCTCTCTTAAATGGCATCATCAATGGTATGTTTCCCAAGCTAGAACTCCTGGAGTCTACTTAGACTGCTACCTTTCTCTGTATATTCGCCAAACTCCTAAGTTATAAGCCTTCACTTCCAAAATGATGACACAGCTATTGCCTTACGTCAAGCCTTTACATATTATTCTTCTACACACAGTAACAGTTTTAGTAGGCTCCATGGAAACCCAAACCACAAATAAAGACCTCTCTCTTCCATGAACTTACCATCAAGTGACAAATTATCATCGAATCTGTCAAATTAAAGATTATAAATTTTTATCAGAGGACACTTCGAAAGGGGATAATAATTGAAAGTGGGAGAGGAGAAGAGGTGAGTGGTGAAAGACAACTTTCACAGTTTATTCTATATTTTTCCATATTGTTTGGTTCATACTAGAATATGTTTAATACTACTTGTGAGCTTTGATGTTGTCCTAAAGAAATAAAATAATGCAAAAAGAAATGATGAAAAGGCCATAAGAAAACTTAGATGAGAAAGAGCCAGGCAGACTAATTCGAACAATGAAATTCCAGCACAGAATTTATTCACCTGGAGATGAAGAAAAAAAATATTACAGATGGAAGAATACAAGCAAAAGTACTATAGGGAACATTTATTTATCATGCTCAAGCTTCTCATCAGCTTCTGCAGAATCTTTTTATACTCAGGGTAATTCCCACATTATAAGTCTAATCTCCCAAAATTAATTTTAGACCTCAGATTCCCAACACACTCTGCAACTATGATGTAGACATTCAGAAATACCTGCACAAGATTTCAGTTTGGAAGTGAGTCACATAAGAAAATGGCTACGTATGGAGCTACCATTTCTGGCCGGTACAAACAATAGCAGAGGCATTAGTGTTCCACAACGGCAGCACCAGCAGCGGCCAATCAAGTTCTGGCCCAGAGTGGCAGCAACTGGGCAGCACTGGTACATGGTAGGGCTGGAGAAGTGATAGTTCTCAAAGGTGACCTAAGGGATCCTACCTGTAAGTTTAACCTTAAGACTGGTTCTCCAACCTTCCCCCCCCCCCCGCCCACAAATTCTATGAGGTACTAAATACCCTTAAATAAATTCCTCATTAAACTTCTGCTGATTAAGAACACTAACCAAACCAAGTATGAAGCCAGAAGAATGCAACTCTCAAAGAAAAAAAACAAATTATCCCGTTTATCTGCTGTATGTAGTAAGTATCAAGAAAAGTTGCTCAAAGGAGGAAATTAACATTTAGAAAAGTTAAGTATATTGCTCAAGATCATAACAAGGTCAGATACTGCAAGCCTGTACTTACCACCAGTGGCTGTGCCCTAGGGTGGCTGGGGCGGGACTTTAGTCCTGCTCCACACACCCCATCTCCATCAGCCCCAATACACAATCTAAAGAGAGAAAAACCTTTTGTTGGCTATGCAAACTCTGCTTCAGAAAAATGTGGTTGATTCTCTCACCCCCTTTCCAACCAGTCTGCCACAGCTGAGGTCAGACCATATAGAAATTCAAGAAATGACAGTGCTTTGCATTATGTCATACTGCATGTAAACAAAGTGCCATGGAAATTTGGACCTGAACCATTGGTTTCAAAGACTAGTATATTAAATACTGTATCACAGCGAGCAGACTAAATTTTCTAAACAGAAAAAATTTCCTCAAGGTAATTCTTGAAAGGTAAAGATGAAACAATTATTTAAGTCTTCAAATGCCCCAGTAAGGAAAGAGCCTGACCTTCATTCATCAAGAAATGTGATATCACCGGAAAGTTTCCAAAGGTTTCATGAGTAACATGATCAAAACCATACTTAAAATGATTATTCCAATAACAGTGTTGAGGGTAGAGTAAAGCAAAATGACTGGCAACAGGAAGATTAACAGACTATTATGATAATCAATAGAAAAAATAAGGGAATATGCTACTGAAGGTCAGTTCTAAACAGAAATAGGACACATGTCCCTAAAAGTGTATGAAATATCTGTATTAATATACTATAGTACTACATCTATTTACCAACTACATAAGTGTGTGTGTATATATCTATATACATTTGTGTTACTATTACTAAAGGAGTATTTGCATTAAAATCAATAAAGATCTTTAACTTTAAAAAAATACAAATTTGAAGTTTTCAGCTTTTTACATTTAAAAAACTTTGTAAGTAAAGATAAAGTGTAAAGGTCAAATGTAACAGTTTTAAAATTAGTCTTTTTAGATTCAAATCCTGGCTCTACCACTTAGTGGCCTGTGTTCAAACAGCTTATTTAACCTTCTTGCATCACAGTCCCCTCGTCCATACAGCAGACAGAACGACAGTGAAGATTAAATGAAAAAACACACATAAAGGACTCAGAAGAATTTCTCGTACAGAGAAAAGCATTAGTTATTATTATACCACTAAAAAAGCTAATAAGTAAATGTTATTCCATCATGTAACAGACAAAAGACTAAATATCCATAGGATACAAGGAACTCCAATAAATTTAAAAACAAAACAAAACCTAACTACCAAAATTTTAAAACGGGCAAAGGAAATTAGAAAGCAAATCACGAGAAATGCAAATAAAGAATACATGTTTTAAAAAAAAAATGTTCAGGGCATGTGGGTGGCTCAGTCAGTTAAGTGTCTGCCTTCAGCTCAGGTCATGATCCTGGGGTCTAGAGCCCTGAGTCAAGCTCCCTGCTCAGCGGGGAGCCTGCTCTCCATCTCCCTCTGCCCTTCCTTTCTGCTCATGCTCATGCTCATGCTCTCTCTCTCGCAAATAAATAACTAAAATCTTAAAAAAAAAAAAAAAAAAAGAGACGTTCAAACTCACTAATAGTTAAAGTGTATTCCCTACCCTATTCATAAGATTACTAAAGGCTACAATATCCTACAATAATGAGAAATTAAATTGTTATAGCCTTTGAGAGAAGAAAGGCAATCTGTTTGTATATATCAATATTTAAAATATGCAAGCATATAAGCAAATATATGTAAATACACATATATTCATGAGAAACGGTCTGGAAGAATACACCCAAAACTTAATAAACAAAGATATACCCCTCATCACGGAAAAGAGGAGAAAAGGAGAAAGATGTTTTCATATTTAACTTTATACAGTGTCTTAATTTCTTTTCAAGGAGCATAACCTTACCATTTAGTCAAACTATTGCAAAGATGTTTTGTTTTGTGACCTCACAGAGTTTAAAATATCTCAAATAACACTGTTACTTAAGTATGAATAATGTATCAGGTGACTGTCTCACTTTCCATGTCACGGCTGAAACCTCTGAGACCACAGATCACCAGTCTTGGCTGCTACTTAAATCTGATAAATGTGCTACTTTTCTGTCTACCTTTGCTAGCTCAGTATTTCCCAACTGCCTGGTAAGTCAATAATTGGTGATAAAAACCCAATTCCACATCATACTAGTATTTCTTCCTACAAATCTGAAAATAATTGATATTCAAAGAACATTACACTTTGAGAACAAATTTACTCCTAAAAGTCACTTTTCTGAATTTCTCAAACGTTAACATACAAAAACAATTACCTGGGATCTGGAGCCCTACTCCAAGAGATCCTGATTTAGTCAAAGTAGACAGGGGACCAGGAAATATGACTGTTGAGTACGTGATTATCTGTTCTATTCACTATAACATCATTCCATCTGAGTCTGAGTCCAGTTCTGAAGCTTTCAAGCTTAAATATCCCAAGTTCAACCATCACCAGTATCTGAGTTCTAGTGTACAAACTGATTTACTGTGACTTTCAGAATGCAGTACTGCCAAAACTAAGGCTTAAAGCCTAGTCTATTCACACACATAAGCACATACATACACATGCACATACAACATGAAATAATGAAGAAAACATTAAATATTTGATAGCATGGATACCTAGAAAAAAGACCATTATATCTCAGAGATGAGTCCAGAAAATATTAATACCTTAAGAATGTTATTTTTACCCTAATGAAACAGAGGCAATTAGAGATCGATGTAATGCAATTCCTAATGTGCTTCATTATCCTATCTAATTGTAGCTACAAATCCCAAATGCAAGTTATCACAATGGCATCTGGCCCACATCTAAGTTACCACAGTGAAATCTGAAACCAGCAAAGGGTAGTCCTTTTAAAAACCAGAGGGCAGGGTCTATAGCATTCACAGAGAGCATGGTATAGCTAATGGTTTCAGACAGATTTTGGATTGCAAGGGAAAAATAGAAGAGGAGGACTTTGCTGTAACCTGATAATACAACTGAATATTTAAGATAATGTATTCTGAATTCTGACAAAATCTCAACCTTTTATTTCACTGTCATGTTACTGTTATCTGGCAATAGATGAATACACTGATTCTATCTTTTCTTGTATTACAGTCTCTCTCTCTCTCTGTTCTACCCTTCGTAAATAAAAGCAAATAAATTTAAAAAAGACCACACCCTTCAGAGCTATATTACAACAATAAATCACAAGTTTTTACATTAAAAAAAATTAATCAGGAAACTATATAACCCCGTATCAAAATATTTTGATTTAAAATGTAACTATTTAGGGATGCCTGGATGGCTCAGTTGGTTAAGCATCCAATTCTTGAATTCAGCTCAGGTCATGATCTCAGCGTCATGAGATCAGGCCCCACCAGTGGGCTTCCATGCTAGGCATGGAGCCTGCTTAAAATTCTCTCTCCCCCTCTCCCTCTGTGGCCCCCAACTCACACACATGTTCCCAATCTCTCTCAAATCAAATCAAATGTAACAGCTTAATATAGTTGGAAATATGAATTACAACAAATATTACATTTTTAAATAAAAATTTTAACTCTAATCCAAAGACAATAAAGTTTTATACAACAGCATGCTTTTTTCCTTCCTGCTAATGCTGTAATCATATGAGAAAAAAAAAATTTTTTTATGCCACATGTAACCCCATCCTTTTTTTTTAAACAAATGAACATTTCTAAGCATTCCCTGTATTTTTATAAATACTTTAAAATATTCTAGTGCTCGCTTCGGCAGCACATATACTAAAATACTTTAAAATATTCTAAACTACATCCTGATAAGAAAAGAGCTATATAAAGAAATTCAACAATAATTCAACCAAAGACTCTCCTAGGAATGTATTATATACAAGGCACTGTACTGGGTAGAAAAGACAATGTAAATACATCATTCACAAAAATATAAATACATCCCTTCCCCTAAGGGTCTATAATTCACCATTATATACACAGCTACAGAGCAAGACTAAAGTTTATCATAAGGAAACTACAAAACACCAGACAATAAGAAGTGAGCCAGAGAGAAAAGGCAGACTAGTCACAAAAGAACTCTCAGAATAATAGCCAACTTCTCAACAACAGTAATGGAATCCAGAACACAGTGAAATAATATCTTCAAAGGGTTAACGATAAATAACTGGCACTCAAGAATTGCTTAGAAAGGTAAGCTATCTTTCAAGAATATAGGCAAAATATTATTTTCAGCTAAGCAAAAACAGAGTTTATAAACAGACTCACTAAAAGAACTACTAAGATTCCTTTAGTTTCTTTCAGGAAGAAGACAAATGAGTCATGAGTTGTAAAAAAAAAAAAAAAAATAATAATAATAATAAAGAGTTGGGTTTTTTTAAGTAAATGCAATTAAATCTAAAAAAACAAAGGATGACAACTGCATAAAACAATAAAAGCAATATCTAATTTGTGGGCTAAAAAAAGATAAAATCAAAAGATTTGCAACTATAACATGTAACTCAAAACGAGGGTGGATTAGCCTTCCATTTTTTTTAAGATTTTTTTTTTTTTTTTTTAAATCCCAGGACCCTGGGATCATGACCTGAGCCGAAGGCAGATGCTTACTTAACCAACTGAGCCACCCAGGTATCCCCAGAAGTCCATTTTTAAGGTCCTTATATCTGTAAGAGGAAGAGAAAGATTCTAATTACCATTCTAGACAGTCAAGCTAAGGGTTACATAACATCTACATTAACAACTAAAAGAAGAAGTAGACCTAGTACAACTGTACAGCCACAGAGCAAAGAATGAAGTTGGACCCCTATCTTGTACCATTCATAAATATTAACTCAAAATGAATCATAGCCCTAAATGTAATGGCTAAAACTATAAAACTCTTAGAAGAAACCATAGGTGTTTAAATATTTATGACATTAAGTCAGGCAGTGGTTTCCTAAATATAATACCAAAATATAAATATAATATATATTTATTATATAAATATAATACCAAAAGCCCAAGTAACAAAAGAAAGTAAAGATAAATTGGACATTATCAAAAATTTTAAAACTTGCTTCCAATTTGACTACCAAGAAACTAAAAAGACTACCCAGACTACCCCCAAGATGGGAGAGAATTTTTGCAAATCATTTATCTGATAGGGATTTGTATCTAGAATATATTAAAAAACTGTTACGACTCAGTAAAAACACAGATGGCCCAATTTAAAAATGGGTTCAGATTTGAGTGATATTTTCTTCAAAGAAGATATACAAATGGACTTATTAAAGCCCATGAAAAGATGCTCAACATCATGTAGTCATCAGGAAAATGCAAACCAAAACCACAGTAAGATACCACTTTATACCCACTAGAAGAACTATCGACAAAATGACAGATAATAAGTGTTGGCAAGGATGAGGAGAAATTGGAACCCTCATACAATGCTGGTGGGAAAAGAAAAGGCACCATTGCTTAAGAAACAGTTCAGCAGCTCCTCAAAAGATTAAACACAGAGTTACCATATAACCCAGCAACTCCACTCCTAGGTACATACCCAAGAGAAATGAAAATATGTTCACAGAGACATTATTCTTAACGACCCAAAGCCAAAACAACCCGGAACGTCCATCAACTGATGAAAAGGCAAATTGTGGTATTATCCATAGAATGAAATATTATATGACAATAAAGAGAAATGAAGTACTGGTATATGCTACATCATAAATGAATCTTAAAAACATTATGCTAAGTGAAATCAGTCACAAAGGACTACATATTAGATGATCCAATTTATATGAATTGACCAGAACAAAGAAATCTATAGAGAAAGAAAAGATTAGTGGTTGCTTAGGGAAGATGCAGAGTGACAGCTATTGGATTTCTTTTAGGGAGGCTAAAAATGTTCTAAAATTAGATTGTGGTAATAACTGCACAATAATAAAAATATACTAAAAACCATTAAATTGTACACTTTGGGTAAATGGTATGGTATGTGGATTATATCTCAATAAAACTGTTTTTTTTTTAAAAAAAACATAGGTAGTATATAACTTCTTTATTAGAAAATTTTCTTTATTAGGAAAATAGCATGAAGAAAAAGTCAATCAAAAGAAGGCAAGAAAGGATGGAAAAAACCTGAGATGAAAGCAGAAAAGAAAGTACACAATAGGGTTTTAAAATGCACCAAAATACAATAATCATCACAGTAAGTGCAAATCTACTCAAAAAGAATTGTCCAAATCATTTTTCATCCAGTTAAAATGTTTACAAAAGATATACCTAAAACACTAAGCCCTCTTCTCTGAAAACTATAGAACACTTATGAAAGAAACTGAAGGGTACACAAAGAAATGGGAAAAATTTTCCATGCTCATGGGTTGAAAGAACAAATACTGTTAAAATGTCTATACTACCCAAAGCAATCTACACATTTCATGCAATCCCCCCAACATAACACTGGCATTTTTCACATAGCTAGAACAAACAATCCTAAAATTTATATGGAACCACAATAGACCCCAAAAAGCCAAAGCAATCCTGATAAAATATTATGATATCCACATAAAGTCTGAGAATAATCACAAAAAAGAATCATATAAAAAAAAATCAATAACATTAGGAAAACTGTACATCAACTATCAATATTATAGCAAATCATGCTTTCCCAAACTGCTTGCTTTTATTTAAGGATAATGAGAAACTTGTTTCCTTACAGCCAAATGTATGGCCTACTCCTTTAGCAACTGTGCATGATAGCAATAGTATGCAATTCTGTGGATAAGCATTTCTGTGTTTATAAAATAAAATGAAAAGCTGGCTTCAAACAAAGAGGATAGAAGGCATTTCTCACCTCCAACCAGATTATTAGCAACTTAATTAAAGGACAATCTGAAGTACAGCTTTAAAAGGCCAACAATTCAGGGGTGTCTGGGTGGCTTAGTGGGTTAAAGCCTCTGCCTTCGGCTCAGGTCATGATCTCAGGGTCCTGGGATCGAGCACCGCATCAGGGTCTCTGCTTGGCAGGGGGCCTGCTTCCCCCTCTCTCTCTGCCTGCTTCTCTGCCTACTTGTGATCTCTCTCTCTGTCAAATAAATAAATAAAATCTTAAAAAAAAAAAAAGGCCAACAATTCGAAACAAAACTTATTTTAAAAAACAATCAGTACAAACAGCTCCTTTTTTTATTTACGCAAAAACTTAAATTTTTTTTTCTTTATTGCCTTTTAAAATTCCATTCATCTGTACCATTTTCTGGATATCTCCCAAGTCTTAAGTCTCATCAGGCAGTTTACTTGTAAAGAGCTGTAAGTTATTTCTCTCCTGCAAAAAATTTTTACAAATTAAATTAGAACTTAATCTCTTAAATTACAGGATGTGATTTTTGGAAATGCAAATTTTCTTAGAAACGAAACTTACTATGACAGAACACACAACAAATTATCCATCTATCCGTCTATCCTCCATCTGTAGTTTGGGGAGATGTGAAGTCATTAACTTCCCTAAAGCCATGGCTGTGTGAACAGCCTTTCCAGGTCAGAAATACATAGGTCCATCACAGGGAACTAAAATGAACTAAATTCAGCTCAGCTTGGTCAGGTTTAAGCATTCATATCCTACCAGGTCAAGAAACAAAATAATAGAAAAATTGAGTGAATAAGTGAATGGATGAATGAATAACAGTGAAAGTAAAAATGAAGTCTATAATGATGCAAAATATACCTCCTGTAAGCCTTCTAGAGCTGTGATGCCATTATATGCCATGTTTAAGAATTTAAAATTCAAATATTCATTTTAAGTAATAATGTAGATCAATAAGAAAACAAAGTAGAGATGAAGGGCAAACAAAAAAGTTATTTGGTTTGCAAAAGAATGTAAGTCATAATTATTTTGAATACTGCTATGAAATTATTTACTTTCAGGAGTAAAAGAAAAATGTTCTGTGTATAACCTCTGACCTACTCCCATCTGCAAATGAAGAACTAAAGTCCCTAAAGGTTCAATTACTTAACCAAGTACAAATCTCAAAATAGAATATAAGTCTATTTCTCAGTCTAGGGTTATCTATACCATCCTAAATTACACCTCGCAGGACCTTTTTCCCTCTAGTTTCTCCCTTCTGAGTACAGATACCTTACACAGTGGGGTTAAGGCAGAGCTTTGGAGTTAGATTTGAAGAATCTCAGCTCTACCACTTGAAAAGCTATATAACCCCAGATACGTTATTAACCCACTCTCTTTTTTCATCAGTTAAAACAAAAAATCCAGTTAATCATATTTTACCTCCAAAGGATTCTATAATGAAGAATCTTTTTAAATCATGTATAAAGTACAAAACTTCATATTGCAAAAGTTTATAGGAGGTATTTTTGTTAATGTTAAGGCTAACTGACTACTTATAGTATCTGGAAATAGTATCTGGAAGCCCAGTTACTAGAGTAGCCATTATTATAGTCTCAAATTTCCAAAGTTATGAACTTACAAAAGCATAATATTATTCACCAATGAACTGAGCATTTTACAAACTAAAACAAAGATAACAGATTAGAAAATGATCTAAATATCACTTACTTCACCTAGAAAATGGGTATATAATCACACCTAAATATAAATTTTTAATTAACTGAAATAATTATGTCAACTTATCATTATGCCTATATAGTAAATGCTCAATTATACTATTATTATAATTAAAAGGTTAAGAGGACACTCTCAATTTGATTAAAAATATTACCAAGGGCATAGGGGAATAAGTGGAGAAGTGATAGTTAGAATACATCAATAGCTGCTAAGAGTATCATGTGTTGTAATTTATAATTGTATAAATTTGGTATTATGTACACGTGGGTTTTACCATTTTAACCTTTCTAATTTGACATATATTTGGAATTTTCTGTAAAAGAGGAAAAAAGTAAAAAAAAAACTAAGAACAAGAGTATTCATTTTTCCTTAAAATGAGGTATTTTAAAGAAACCATTTGGCAAATTAAACTACTAAAACCTAGTCACTGTAATAAAATACATAAGCAAAGAAAAGAAGTTTTAATGACATCCTCCAAAATCAGTGGCTGCTTAGGGCTGGGGGAATCAGAGTGTTCAGCATAACAGCTAAGGGATGTGGGGTTTCTTTTGAGGATAATGAAAAATGTCCTAAACGTAATACTGGTGATATACAACTCTATGAGTACACTAAAAGCCATTGAATTGTACACTTTACTTTTTTGGGAGGCTCCATGCCCAACATGGGTCTCAAACTCACAACCCTCAAGAGCTGCATGCCCTACCCACTGAGCCAGCCAGCCGCCCCTGAATTATACATTTAAAATAGCTGAATTGTATGGTATGTGAATTCCATCTAAATAGAGCTTTTTAAATAGAAAGAATGTACTGTTTTCACCTCCTACATGTCTCCTGAATCACCTCATGCTCTCCTTTCTCACTCTTTCTACGAAGAAGTCACCAAGGCGCCTACCTGCAACAGAAGCCATCTCCTTGCATCCAATCTGATGTCCTCTGCTCCATCCCCAGATTCTCACACCTTCCTGTCTGGGACCATGCTATTCTCTCAGCCTACTCTACTCTCCCCTTGTGCCCTGCCAGCTCCTACTTACATTTTAGACCTCGACTTAAACATTACTTCTGCCAGGGGTCTTTCACCTAATCCAGTGGATTCAGGTATGTCCCCTACCCTGTGTATACTTCATCTATCACGCTGCTATTTTATGTTAATTATTTCCTATCTGTCTTCTCCACTAGACTTTACATACACAAGGAATGGGAAAATGTCTGCTAATCCTAACCCCTACCCTAGCATGGTATCTCACACTAGCAGACACTCAGTAAATATTGGCGATATGAAGAGATAAATGACTGAACAAGTCCTTACCTCACAAGGCCTTCACTCCTTCATAAAATAAAGACAATGCACTAACTGGTAACTTTTCTGATTTTTCTTCCCTTCTGATATATATACATATTCACAGGATGACCTCAAAATTTATATTAAATAGCCCTACTATTTCTTAGTAAAAACAACTAACTAATGAAGTTATGATTAAATTGAAGTCCATTTTTATCAGTCCCTCCTTTTGAAATAAATGAGGTTAATTAGATAAGAAAATTATCTCTAATACAAATTAGCAGTTGGGAATTATCAAAGTAAAAAATTATTTAACTCTACCTGTACCTTTTTTTTTAGTAAAGTATATAAATATGCTTGGAAATTAACCCCAAACTGTTAGAAGCTACATTTAAGAACTCAGATTTAAAAAGATAAAAGAACTGCCTGCAAGCCTGCCTCCCAGGCTCCATGTCATAAGGGAGAGGTAGACTGTCCTGTGGAAGGTTACAAAGGCAGCCTAAGCAAAAATTAAGTTTTTTTACTGCCACAGGGGCCTATACTCCCAATTTCCTCTGGCTTCTCCCTTCATCATTCAACCCTGGCACCACATCTAGGTTATATGCTACCCAAGTGCTGCATACCTACTTCAAAAACAACTCCCTCTCAAACTAACTTCTGTGGTATATGGCTGTGTACAGCCTCCAGGTCTCAGCAAAGAAAATTTCGGAAGAAACTGGTGGCTGTTGGGGTGGCCAATGTTACAATTTGGTGGTCTTGCAGACGCACTGATCCTCATGTCACAGATCTATTTCCTACCAACCTGAATTTGACACCTCATGAAAAAATTACCACAGCTAAAAGGTCATACCACTAATGTTAAATTAGTACCTCAACTTCTTGTTAACTATATTTAAAAAAAAACAAAACCTCACACTCTTATCTAGCATTATTTGAAATCTCAAAATACTAGAGCTAAAAGCAAATCACTCAGTCGCAATTTAAGAATATCATTCTGTCCTAGAGTCCTATTCATGCTGAGATTCTGATGTAATCCTCTCCTCTATTTTGATATTTTCGATTCTGTGGTTCTTGAAAGACAGTAAGTTATTCAATAAATACTTATTAAGTGAATGAACCTCTAGAAGCTACGGGTTGGAAAGAAATAAAAAGGTACTTCTATTTATATAATGGTCATTTATAAAACTGGATAGTTGTAATTCACAGAGCATTTATATTCTGTATTTAGTTACTTTATATTCACATGCACATTTTAAGTTTTTAAAGAATTAAAATAAAAAAGGAATGCAAGTTATTTTTCAGATGATTCATAGGCTACTTTGAGGATTTAGCAGTGGCCAAAGAGCATCACTTGGAGCATGACTTAAAAACCAAACAATAATAGGAGGCAGAGAATAGGGTGAGGAGAGGAGGTCTGACTAGACAGTACCATTCAGTTTAAGGTTTGATAACTTACTTCACTGATGTACTGTACTTAATGTACCACGGAATTTAATAAAAATTATTCCATGTATTTTGATCTATACCCAATAAATTAAGTTTACATTTAGCATACAGAGGTACATCTATTCAATCATCATCATCTTCACACAAAGAGAAATAATTACTAAGGTAAATAAGAACTCAAAATTTACTATCACAAGTTAAATATCTGAACTGTGTAACATAAGCATAATGTTTTTCTTTGCAAAGAACAGCCAAACTTTAGAAGCTTGTAGCAAGAAAGGCTCTTTCCTCCTAAAACACTCAATTTCCAACCAAACTTTATATATGAAAGAGTGGTGCAATCATACTCTTCTACCCACTCATCTTCATGTGGGTACCTACTGTCCTCACAGCAAACTATGCTCTGAGACTCCAGGGGGAATGTTCCTTCTTCCCTCCTAATTAAGTCTGAGGGCCTACACCTCAGACCCAAAAGGGGAATTCTACCAGGAATTAGTGACATTATTCCTTTTCTGCATTTCCCGACTGAGCAACAGAACTCCAGAATTTCAGGAACACTCCAATCTAAAATCTTCCCTAACCTAACCCTGTATACCCCACCATACTCAACTAATTTTCTCTTTGTCAAAGGAACTAGAGCAATCCCACTACAGTGAAGCTCTTATCACTTACTGTCAAAATGATAAAAGGGGTGTGCTCTTGGTACTCTTAGACTGACAGGAGAGTATAATTTATCATAGACATAATGCTATCAGTATAAATTTCTATTACATTAAATATTAAGTGGTCTTATAGGAGTTATTTTGAGAAGCCAATATTCTTTCTACTGGGAAATATATAACCATATACACACACTCAAAATCTTTGAAAGTGAACCCTTTACAAATTATACGCTCTTAAAACCGGTATGTCCAATATATCCAAAAGAAATATAATACAAGCTACCCTTGTAATTTTAAGTTTTGTAGTAACCACTGCATCTTCAAAGTAATAATGAAAAGGTAAAATTAACTTTAATAATGCTTTTATCTAACTCACCAAATCCAAAATATTATCATGTCATCATGTAATCAGTATTAAAAAGTATTAAGCTATTTTACATTTTTTTACACAAAGTATTCAAAATCCAGTGTGCATTTTAAATCCCGATTTGGACTACCCACAGTCCAAGCACTCAATGAGCCACATGTTACCAATGGCCACCACGCTGGACCACACAGCTCTACACTATTATTTTCCATAAACTACTTCAAATGTCTCCAAAAAAAATTGACAGTAATTTATAAAAGTTGTAACTATACGTACTGATACCAGGTATAGTAAATAAATTGTAGAGTTAAATAAATTTTTGTTAATTAAAAAGTTTTTGTTAATAGCTCCATGTGATATGTAAATTATGTAGGTATTTCATTTGTATATTGAGATTTTTACAATAGTCAGTCTTTCAAGAACTCAAACGCATTTACACATTTCACCTAAAAATTGTCACAACAGACCAAAATACAGCAGCACTTCAAGCCACAGCACTGAAAAATCAAGAAGGAATGTACACCCTCCTCCAGGACAAGCATTAACAGTAACAGAGTTAAAGGCAGCTAATAAAATATTCTGTAGATACACTCTAAAACAAATTCAAATTATACTTGGTAACACTGGTCCAAATTTCATGTTCATTATTTAGAAATTAATATAAGTATATGCTATGGTAATTCTCAGCTGGGGTTTGTAGAACAAAGGAGATGAATATTTTTGGGTCATTCTATAATGTATGGGATTTCATACAGATTTGACTTTATAAATGAGAAAAAATAAATTCTTTACAGATCTATGGTTAGTGAATAACAAAAAGATTTCTAACATACAAGGCCAAAGTAAATAAAGCACAACCACATGACACATGAAATAAATTAACACATAGCATGCTTTAAAGCTGACATTTTATTATAAATCTCAACCTATAAGCTATGTTCTAATGCAAGACTATTTTCAATATTCAGCAATCCTCCACAATGGCTATTTTCCTGATCCCTTTGCATAACACAGATATGCCATGAAGTAAACCCAACAGTGAAAAACAAGATTGTAATTTAGAAGACTCCGGGCACTTACCAAAGAACAAAGAAGGGAAAGAGCAAAAGATCAGTTCCCATGAAGTAGATATCATGAGAACTTCGGAAAGACAAATTCAGAGGGAAAACATAAACTAACTGGAATCCAGTATTACATAAGCAAATACACCACGCTTTCTAACTAAATAGAACATGCCTGCTAAAGGCTCCTGGGTGGCTCAGATGCTTCTGATCAGGTCATGATCTCAGGGTCTCGGGATCCAGCCCCATGCTGGGCTCCCTGCTCAGTGGGGAGTCTGCTTCTCCCTCTCCCTCTGCCTCTCCCCATGCTTGTGCTCTCTGTCTCTCTCTCTCAAATGAATAAATAAAAACAAAATCTTAAAAAAAAAAAAAGAATATGCCTGCAAAATATGCCTGCTTTAAAATACTACCTAAGACTATTTTCTATATTCAGGTAACATTTTTAAATAGCTGACTTTTTTTTAACAGTACACTTCACCGCTCCAGGCAGTCAATAATAAGCACGTTCAAGATCATTCATCACTAGCACCACTCAAACCATAATTCTGATTCCTTTTCCACAGAAGTCCCAAATTTCTGATACTGTCAGTCTTCCTGAGTCCTACTACTCCATCTTGCTTTCTCATCCACCATTCTTTACACTCCTTCCTTATCCTTTCCTAGAACTCTCACCCTATTTGCTCTATGCCTTATCCATATAGTAGCCTCCAAATTAACACTACCTATTGTGATCATGCCTTAAACTCAACAGATTCCTTGGACATTAGGGTATTCTCTATAGATCTATGTTATATATACCAGTAAAATCACTCATTGCTTCAAGTGTTACTAAAAAACTAACAGGAAAAGGAGTTGGGAGTTCAACTTGGAGGTAACGGCAAAAAATAATGGAAGTCCAAAAAATATAACATCTTCACATCAGCCCAATTCAAGAAGACAGTGGAAATCATGCTCTTCATCCCTAAAAGATTAAAGGAACTTGAATTTAACACCTGGTAAATAATTCAGTGAGAAAAGGCAGTGATCTTTACTACTGTTAACAAATAAATTAGTTTCAAACTGACTCAAAAAATAGGGAGGAAAAGGTTGTTTTCTAAGCAGCAATAGAAAAGATAAATAATCATATAATAATATACAGCAAGATCAAAGAGTATCTGGAGATTATGAGAAAGATACGATTACCAGTAACATTCTCAATGAGATATTTTCAGTTCTTCAGCCAGTCATTATGAAAAGATAGCATCTCAGCCTTGACATTGAGTAGCCTAGTCTGGGGGGGGAGGGTTGGGGAGAGGGGAGAAAGATTATTTTTAAGCTCTCCTTGGCCAAACTGAGGAAGGAAAATTCCCAGCTGGATCCAGGTTAATATCATAATATTCTATGGAGGTTGAGTAACTATTTAAAAAAAAAGATTACTGAGTTTCTAAGCCAAAGCTTCCAAAGGCTAAATAATTTATCTCTGGATCTCAAGTAAATCTTTGAGAAGTCATAACATAGCACCAAGGTTAAGGAAGAGTATGATTTGCTTAAAGTAAACAGCCTTACACTGACACTAAGAAAATCCCAGGGCATCCACTCTGCAACTTTTAAATCTTCGATCTATTATCCTTCCTACATCATTCTCTCCTCAAAAAAAGTTAATTTTTAAAGTTCATTGATGAGAATAGCTAATAACATTTTTCTAAATCCTAAAAGCAGTACTCTTGTTTTATATTCAACTGAACTTAGTTCAAATTACTCTCCAGCACTTATTTCATGCCTTCTATTTTACCTCATATCCTATAATAGTGTTGTGGAATGAGTTATCACCCTCCCAAAGATACATTAAAATCTTAACCCCCAGAACCTGATAATTGGCCTTATTTGGAAACAGGGTCTGTGCATATATAATCAAGTCAAGATGAGGTCCTGCTGAATTAGGGGGGGGATTCTAAAATCCAATGACCTGTGTCCTTAGAAGAGAGAGACCTGAAGACACAGAGGAGAGCCAAAGAAAGCCATGTAAAGGAGGTAGAGATGAGAGCTATGATGCTAACAAACCAAGGAATGACAAACTGCTGGTAATCACCAGAAGCTAGAAGAGGCCAGGAAAGACAATTCATTCCTAGAGTGTTTGAAGGAGGCGTGGCTCTGCTAGCACCTTGACTTTGGACTTGTAGTCTCCAAAACCATGAGAAAATCTATTTCTGTTGTTTCAAGCCAATCAGTTTGTGGTAATTTGCTATAGAAGAACTAAAAAACTAACATGGAAGTATGAGTTAATGGTCCTGAACCTGTTTTACCTGTATATTGGGGGTTGAAAAAATAAATGGATTGGGGTGCCCCTGGGTGACTTAGTTGGTTAAGTGTCTGACTTTTGATTTCAGCTCAGGTCATGATCTCAGGGTCATGGGACCAAGCCCCACATTGGGCTCCATGCTCAGTGGGGCATCTGTTTGAGATTCTCTCCCTCACCCTCTCCCCCCCCTCGCAATTGCTCTCATGCTCTCTCTCAAAAAATAAATAAATCTTTAAAAAAAAAAAAAGAATAAATAAATGGATGGTAGGTGGTGGGAAGTAACTCACTGTTGGGAGTGGGAAGTTATATACAGATGAGCAGGGGAAAAGGCTAAAATGAGCTCTGCTATACTGGATTAGAGTCAGACGTCAACATGAAACTCATGTTTAGCTTAATAAAAATAATGAGAGATCCACATAGAAATAATTATAGATATGTATATAGACACAAGTTAGTATACAAACTCACATAGCCTAGCTCTGTCTTCTGGGACAGCCTAGAAGCCATGACACTCCAGCATTAGAAAGCATTCTGAGCACCCAGATCCTTATTTCTAAATGCCCTTCTCCAATAAAACGAACCAGGACTCCTTGGAGAAATAGCTGATTCCAGGGTGTGAGTAGGGAAAATATAAGGTGAGCATGGGATACTTTATAGTACCCAAAAGTAAGGAAGTGCTCAAAAAACAAAAGGATAGATGTGGGGCAGAAAGCATCACAGGAATCAAAATGAAAGAGTCCCCAGTGGCCAATGCTGTAATAATTTGAGCAAAAAAATAAATATTATTGGATCACAATCCAAAAAATAAATATACATAGTCCATACTGATATAAAGACTGAATAAATAAATAATGAAGGAGAAAAAAATGGGTCTTTCTTATAAAAGAATTCCCAACAGGGGCGCCAGGGTGGCTCAGTCAGTTAAGCGTCCAACTTTTGATTTCAGCTCAGGTCATGATCTCAGGGTTGTGAGATGGAGCCCTGTGTCAGGCTACACACTGAGCATGCAGCCTGCTTAAGATTTTCTCTCTCCCTCTGCCTCTCCCCAACCCACTCTCACTTCCTCTAGAAAAAAAAAAAAAAAAAAAAAAAAAATATATATATATATATAATATATATTATATATAATATATATTATATTATTATTATAATAATTATATTATTATATTATATTATTATATATTATATTATATTATTATATTATTATTATAATATTATATTATTATATATAATAATATATATATATAAAATTTGGAATTCTTATATATAAATACACACACACACACACACATATTTTCCCATCCAGGATATAGAACTAAGTACCCCCACTGAGTTGGGTTTGGACTTAATTACTTGAGTTTGAATTGGACTTAGTTACTTGCTTCCAAAGAATAAAGTATGAAAGGGAAAAATAATAGTTTTATAGTGGAGAAACTATATTTTTTAATATATTTTAACCAAGTGATCAAAGTTAACATTACCACTGATATCAGATAAATATCATGTGCCCTCTATATGACACTTTCATCTCTGTACTATTCTTCCCAAAAAGCATAACCGCAATCTAATCATGAGAAAGCAGACAAATCCAATTTGAGGGACATTCTGTAAAATGCCTAACCAGTCCTCCTCAACACTATTAAGATTATGAAGAAAGGAAAGCATGAGAAATTGTAACAGACCAAATGAGATTAAGGAGACATTACAACTAAAAGTAATATGGTATCCTGAACAGCAACTAGGAATAGAGGACGGCATCAAAAGAAAAACTGGGAAATTCTAATAAGGTCTGAAGCTTAATTTTAAAAAAAAGTATGTATATATACATGAGCCCATATTGATATAGACAACTGAATAAATAAATGGAAGAGAAGGGACAAATATATCTTAAAGAATAATTCTAAATATTAAATTCAGGTACTTCCTCTTTCAGGAGATAAGAGTTTAATCCTCCCCCTAAGATTGCATCCAAATAACAAAATACAGTACAAAGCCGAATAGTTACTATACAGTGGAGAAACCTGGCAATGCTGGTACTACCAGTTCCTGAGCCCTTTTGAGGATTTTTAGTAATATATATTGACAGCTTGCTCCTGAATTTGTTGCTTGCTTAGGATTCAGCTCTCTGGGATCTCTTAGAAAAATTTCTTACTTATTATTCTGAATTATAGCTGCCCAGAATTTCACTGTTGTTTTCTCCTGTTCTTGTCATCATAGAGTTGGTTTTCTTTTCCCCTGAGGTTTAGAGGGATTTCAGAAAGGAGTTAAAAGGGGAGTGCTCAATTTGTTGTCTTAAGGTAGGTATTTGCTTGGATTGTTTTCTAGGTTGGCACGTACAGAGCTACCTAATTTTTTTTAAGTGGATACACAGTGAAATATTTAACCATGTCCCTATTAGTATACTTAAAATTGTCCCTAATTTTTTATTAAACAGCATCACAATGACTATTCTCAAACATATTATCTTTGTTCACCTGTTCATGGCTCACCTTCTCCTTCAGAGGGTTGTTGTGAGGATTAAATGAGTTAACGTGTCAGTACCTAGGACATAGTAACAGCTATGTTGTTGTTAGTTATCACTGCCCAATTGCCCTCTATCAAGGCTGAATATATGTACCAGTTATTAGAGTACTACTTTTCCCATCTATGCTCAGACCGTGGATATTATAGTCTATTTTTGGGGAAAAGGGATAATTTTCCCCTGTTGGTGAAAAGCAGTATCTCATCATCTAAATTTTCATTTCACTATGACTTTGACCACCTTTTTGATGTTTATTGGCCATCTGTACTTTTCCCATGAATTGTTAACTTATATCTTTTATCTATGAAATTTTTTTAAATTATAAAATATTGTAAATTTTATAAATGAATACCTATATGGGGGCATTTTCCTTATTTGTAAAAGCTCTTTAAATAATATGACTATTACTCCCTGGTTAGTTTCATTATAAATATTTACACCCAGTGTGTCCTCTCTTAAATTTACTACCTTTTATCAAAACTTTTGAATTTTCATTAAATCAAATGTGTTTTGTGCTTTCTGAAGAATATTTCTAACCTAAGAACATAACGTTAATTTCATATCTTCTAATACTTTCATGATTTTCTTTTTTTTAAAAGATTTTATTTATTTATTTATTTGTCAGAGAGAGAGAGAGAGAGAGCACAAGTAGTCAGAGAGGCAGGCAGAGGCAGAGAGAGAAGCAGGCTCCCCGCTGAGCAAAGAGCCCGATGCGGAACTCGATCCCAGGACCCTGGGATCATGACCTGAGCCAAAGGCAGTGGCTTAACTGACTGAGCCACCCAGGCATCCCACTTTCATGATTTTCAACAGAAATCATTAACTCTTCAATCCATTTCAAATTTTGTTTTTTTACAGTTTAAGGTCAAGATCTCATATCTCTTTCCTCCTTTTTCAGGCCTAATCTTTCTTTACTGCTTTTTTTAAAAAATTAATTTATTTGAGAGAGAGCATGTGCACACATGGGGTTGCGGAAGGGGCAGAGGGCGAGAGAGAATCTCAAGCACACTCCCCCTGAGCATGGAATCCAACTCGGGGCTCAATCTCTAGACCCTGAAATCATGACCTGAGCCAAAATCAAGAGTTTGATGCTTAACCGACTGAGTCACTAGGCATCTTACTGCTTTGAAATGCTATCTTTATATCATGTATTAAGCTTCCAAATAAGCATGTGTCCTTAAAAAGTACTTAAGTTGTTATGTTTGCTAGAGAAATGCTCTATATATATAATAGGAAATCTAGGCTTTTGTTTTATTCTGATTGTGGTTTAGCTCATCTGTTGTAAATTGCCAAGACTTCTATTCATTCATTGTGTTCTTCCTAATACATCAAAAAACAGTTTCCCTCCTCTCTCCATGGAAGCCTATTTTACTCTTAAGTTTCCAAGAGGTCAAACCCAGTCCCTCTCCTATCTCAAAGTTTGAATGTCCTTGGAAAAAAGACAATTCTAGGAGGTGATGTGGATTAGGTCATGTGACTCATTTACAATGACAATTATTTTTTAAAGAAATTCAATTTCAAGAAGTCAAAAAAAAAAAAACGAAAGCACATCACAAACATATATGGGATGATCCAGTTTTATTTTAAAACCTATGTGTATGTGAATAAATACACAGCAAAAGATAAGAATATGCAACACACTAATAACATTTGTGACCTCTGAAACAAAGCAAAAATAAGAGAGGGAATAAAGGGAGATTTAACTTTTTCCTCTATTTAATTCTATATAGGTTCAAATTTTTTAAAACCCAAAAATTTAACAATATCAGGAATACAAATTTGCTTTTAAAATTATGTTCACCTTTATGCTTTTTTAAATGTGCACTTATTACTTTTTAAAATTGGGGGGAAAGAAATACATAGAATTGTTGACATTAGGAAGTTTTATAACTATTTTTTTCAGTTCTTTTTTTTTTTTTTTTCATTTGTATCTATTTCACAGAATTTCTGGTTGAAGATCATTGCCTGAGTGCACAAAGTTATAATCTCTCCCTTTAAAGAGCCAATGAAAGGACAGAAGAGTAATACAATAGAAAGTCATGCCAACAAACAATACAGGACCATCATAAAAAAGACTGCAAAAAAATTCCAGAAGCTGAAAAATAAAGCGTTAATTATTGAAGCAGGACAGAAGAATACATAGCATAAAATATAAGTCTGGAAAGGTAGCACAGGGAGTTCACCTGTCTGGGAGAACATCAAAGAGACTCTAACCTCAGAAATATCAGGTACAAAAGCAGGCTAAAAACACGAACCTTAAGTGAAAGTTTATATATGTACTGTCTCATTGACCAAAATTGAGCATCTAGTAAATACCAGTTCCTATTCCATGACAGAAAAAATAAACAAACCCAAAATAAAGCAAGGGTGTGGGTAAAAAACTGTCAGGGTGGCAATAGAAGCATCACTGTTTTAGATAAGCCAGCTGGTGAACTTCCTAAGAAAGAGACATTGGAAGAAAGAGACTTAAAAGAGAGAGTAAGGAAGGAGAACAAGAATCATTTCTAAAGCAATGATGGTATTGCAAAGAGCTGCACTAAACAATTTTAAAGTCATGTCGTTACATCTTCATAATTCATAAAAAAGAGTTATCTCCAAATTACAGATGAAAAAACTGAGGCTGAAGGAAATGAGAAATTATTCAAGGTTGCACATATAATTAAGTGGTAACAGGTTTAAACACAGCATGAATTCTTAGTCATCATATTAGTAAGAGCAGTCATTTCATTTTTGGGGAATTAATTTATTCAATTATACAACTGTCTAATTAACTATAGTTTCTCTAAAGACCCATCCAATTCTATCACCATGACTATTACCAAAAGAAAATAACTCTACTTATCATTTCTAGCTTAAGAAGATATTCCATTAGGGATGCCTGGGTGGCTCAGTGGGTTAAAGTCTCTGCCTTCAGCTCAGGTCATGATCTCAGGGTCCTGGGATTGAGCCCCGCATCAGGCTCTGCTCAGCAGGGAGCCTGCTTCCCCCCTCTCTCTGCCTGCCTCTCTGCCTACTTGTGATCTCTCTCTGTCAAATAAATAAATAAAATATTTAAAAAAAAAGAAGAAGAAGATATTCCATTAGTACGATGAAAGCTTGAAAAAAAGTATCTAAAATAGTACATTATCTTTAGTACTTCAGGAATATCACCAGCCTCCCACTGAAGGACTCTGAAATAAACTTCAATAGTAGTACACATAGAACACTAAACTAAAATGCTACTTCAGATCAATCAAGTAGAAAAACTCCATTATACAACTATCAATATACCCTTGTCAGCTTTATTTCAAGGGATAAAGATAAAATTAATACTTAAGTAAGCATAATAAAATCAATAGTTCTAAGAGTATTCATTTGCAAACTAAATAAGCCTGTGAAAACAGGATATAAAATCTTTGTATAAGGAAGGTAAAAAAGAATGTTAAAGAAACAAAGCACTATATACCTATATACTATATATATTATTGTCCTCTTTCAATTTAACAAGAGAATACTTCTTTTACAACTGCTATTTTTTACAATTCCCATTCCTATCTGCCCCTTCACCACCTTGTATATATTTCCTTCCTTCTTTGCTGCGTTTTAATATTCAATTGGCATTAGATGCAAGACCATAATGAAATCAACATTCAATGCAACCGCTAGCAAAGTTATAACAAACAGTAATAGTTAAGATTTTTTATTAATGTCTATAAGAAACATTAGTGAGAAGATGGAAAAGACAGTCTTCCCTATACTTCCCACTAAATACAACTAAAAACCCTAGACATTATATATAAAACAAACAAATCACTGAAAGTTGGAGAAAAGAAGGCAGATCAGCTAAGAACCTCAGGATCCAAGGAACAACAACACTCATGAATTCCTTGGGTTTTCTTTTTGCCTCTCGGCTTTGGAGATGAAAAAAACCAGCCACGCAAAAGAACCAAAGGATATGGCCCAAAAAAGTCCCAGGAAAGCCTGTTCTCCCTAGCCAATGGACCAGGAAAGAGGAAGCTAACAAGAAATTCTCCAGATAGTAACCACTCTTTTCCAGCCAAATACCATAGAAAAAACCGCAGCTCTACCTCTACCTGCACCAACAAAAGTCAAGAGGGGAGCCTAGACTTCCAACCTTGCCAAGCTATAACAAAGTACTTCGAAGAGCCCCACCAGGATAGTTTCAAAGAAAGCCAAGTAGGGAAACACAACTTTCATCCCTGTCTGGCATTATGGATATTCCCCATGCACAGATACACTCTTAGGTTATATCAGAGAGGCCTAACAGAGAGTCTGGACATTCGCCATCCCCCAGCAGTAATGAGGCTACTCACACAATGATGTCAGTGGTGATGATATGAAAAACCTGGACTTCTACCCCACCCAGCAGTAACAAGGCACTCCCTTCCAAACTCCTCAGGTATCAACAGAGGCTAAGTGGGAAACCCAGACCTCTAACTACATCTAGCAATAAGGAGGTAGTACCTCTTCCCGCTTCATATGCCGGAGCAGTATCTACCAAGATGGCTAATAGAAAAGGTTTAAACATATAGTAATAAATATGTTTACTATATGTTTATAATAATTTTATATTACATTTACTTATATGTAAATAGCTTATATTTACAAAACATGTGATAAAAATATAGGCATAACAATATTTGTTATGCAGTAAATCATTTAAATCTAGAATCTCATAACTGTACAAAATACTCCAAAATTTCAGTTCAAAATCACGTGTCATACAAAGAATTAGTAAGTTCCCAAAATGAATGGGGAAAAAAAAATCAATAGATGCCAATGCCAAGATAACAGAATTGTTAGAATTCTCTGGCAAGGATTTTAAAGGAATCATCATCATAAAATTGCTTTGATGAACAATACAGGCATGCCTGAAACAGACAAAACAAAGCATCAGCAAAGAAATAAAAGACATAAAAAAAAGCAAAATAAACATTTTAGAACTGAAAAATACAATAAAAGAAACAAATACCTCAGTGGGAGGGCTCAACATTAGAATGGAGCAGATCCCCCCCAAAAAAAATCAGTGACTTGGAAGACAAAACAATAAAAATTACCCAGTCTAAACAACAAACAATAGAGGGGAGGAAGGGGAGACAAAGGAAGAGAGCATCAGAAACCTGTAGGACAATAACAAAAGATTTATAACTTGTTAAAAAAAAGGGGGGGGGCGCCTGGGTGTCTCAGTGGGTTAAAGCCTCTGCCTTTGGCTCAGGTCATGATCTCAGGGTCCTGGGATCGAGCCCCACATTGGGCTCTCTGCTCAGCAGGGAGCCTGCCTCCTCCTCTCTCTCTCCTGCCTCTCTGCCTACTTGTGATCTCTGTCAAATAAATAAATAAAATCTAAAAAAAAAAAAAAAAAGATTTATGACTTGTGCCATCCTGGAAGTGAAGAGTTAAAGGCTCAAGTACTCAAAGAAAATAATGGTTGGAAAATTCCCAATTTGGCAGGATGTTCACAGTTTCAAGAGGCTATATGAATCCCAAACAGGAAAAATCCAAAGAAATCCACCCAAAGACCTGTGACGCTTAATTTCTGAAAACTGAAGACAAAAAAATTTTCAGAATAGCAAAAATGAAAAATGACAAATGACAAGAGATTTGTCATCAGAAACCATGGAGGCCGGAAAGAAGATGCACAATACTTTCAATTACTAGAGGAAAAAAACTGTCAGACTAGAAATGAATACCCAAAAAAATTATCCTTCAGGAAACAAGAGAAAATCAAGATATTCTTGGTTGAAAAGAAACAGATAATTTGTTACAATCAGATGTGACAGATTAAAAAAATGGCTAAACCAAAATAATATAATAAAAGGAACTTTGAAACATGAAGGAAGAAAGAACACAGAAAGCAAAAATAGGCTCTGTCTGATGGTTGGAGTAAAAATTATAACACTCTCTGATATAGTTATAAATACATGTAAAGACAATATTTGAAACAATTTTTTAAGTAGGGGATGGTAAAGGATTCTATACTCCACTCAAACTGTTAAAATTAGTTGTTCATATTACATATGTACATATATACCTAGAGCAATTACTAGAAGAGTTATACAAAGGAATACACTTAAAAATACTATAGATAAATCCAAGAAGAATTCTAAAAATGTTCCACTAACCCATAGGAAAGCAGGAAAATGAAAACATAAAGAAGACAAAGAGTGAGCTTAAGTATCAATAAATCAATAATTACATTAAGGGTAAATGGTCTAAATATACCAAGCAAAAGACAGAGATTAGCAGAGTGAATTAAAACTCACAATCCAACTGTATGCTGTTACAAGCAACTTACTTCAAATATGATGATACAGACAGGCTGAAAGTAAAAAGAATAGGAAACATTTACCATTTAAACATTAATCAAAGGAAAGCCAGATTACTGTATAAATAGCAGATAAAGTGGACTTCAGCACAAGAAAATAACCAGAGACAGAAAAGATATTATATAATGATAAAAGGGCCAATCCACCAAGAATATACGTCAATCCTAAATGTGTATGCACCAAGCATTAGAACTATAATATATGTAACAAAAATTTAAAGAACCAAAAAAAAATACACAAATCCACAATTATAGTTGAGACTTTAAAAAACTGCTCTTAACTGACTGAACAACTAGATAGAAAACATCAAAGATACAGAAAAAATCAAAAACACCATCAACCAACAGGATCTAATCAACCCAATAGCAAAATACACATTCTTTTCAATTGCCCACAAAACATATACCATATAAACCATATGCTGAAACCAAAAAGTAACGTCAAAAAATTTAGAATTGAAATCATAGTGTTTCTGACCACAACAGAATCACTTGAAATTAGTAATTTAATTTGAAATTAGTAATTTTCAAATACTTGAAATTAGTAAAAGAAAGATAGCAGAAAAACACCAAACTTTGAAACTAAACAACATACTACTAAATAACCCTGAGGTCAAAGAGGAAGTCTCAAAGTAAATTAAGAAAACAACTAAATGAAAACACGAAATACCAAAATTTGTGGGACAAAGTCAAAACCATGCTCAGAAAAATTTATAGCACCAAATGCATCCATCTAAAAAGAGGGAAAGTTTCAAACCACTAATAATCCACCTTAAGAACTTAGAAAAAGAGCAAAATAAACACAAAGCAAAAAAAAAGTAAATAAGAGCAGAAATCACTGACATTGAAAAGAGAAAAAAGAAAATGAAGAAGAACTGATCCTTTGAAAAGGTCAATAAAATTGACAAACTGCTACTAAAACTAAAAAATAAAAAAGGAAAGATGACACAAATTACCAGTACCAGAAATGGAATGGGGGTATCACTACAGAGGCTACAGACATCAAGAGATAATAAGGAAATGCTATGAACAACTCTACACACATAAATTTGACAACTTAGACAAAATGGGCCACTTTGGGGGGGGAACTACCACAATTCATCCAATTTAAGAGGCATAATTTGAATAGCCCTATAATTATTATGGAAACTGAATTCATGACTTTAAAACTATGAAAAAAGAAACCTCTAGGCCCAGATGGTTTCACTAAAGAATTCTACCAGACATCTAAAGAATCAATGTCACTCTATACAGTCTCTTCCAGAAAACAGGAGAGAATACTTTCCAATTCATTTTATAAAGCCAGTATTATCCTGACATCGAAACAGGACAAGACAGTCCCTCCAAAAAGAAAACTATAGAACAATATTCCTTATGGATACACAGAAAAATTCCTTAACAAAATATTAATAGAATTTAGCAATATATAAAAATAATTCTACATTATGACTAAATGGAGTTCCAGGGATGGAAAGCTGACTCAATATTTGAAAAATCGAGCTATGGAAATCTGCCACCATATCAACAAGTTAATGAAGAATATCATTTATCAAATGATACAGAAAAAGCATTTGCAAAATCCAATACTCATTATTAAAAAAAACAAAACAAAAAACCTCTTGGCAAAGTGCGACTGGAGGGAAATTTCCTCAAATTGATAAATGACATCTATAAAAAACCTACAGCTAACAATTGTCATACAGCTACTTAAAAGTGGAAGACTAAGCACTTTATCTGTAAGATAAGAATGTCCACTCCTACTACTCATCTTCAACACTATTCTGGATGGTCTAGTCACTGTGATGATAAGTGAAGAAAGGGAAATAAAAGACATACAGATTAGAAAGGAAAAACATCCCCATTTAGTGATGACATGATTGTCTATAGAGAAAATCCCAAGACATCTACCAAAAAACTCCTAGGACTAAAGAGTTCAACAATGTCACAAGATAAACATACAAAAATCAACTGTATTTCTATATAATAACAACATATTGACACAAAAATGGGAAATACAATGCCATTTACAATCACTCCAAAAAAAAGGAAAAAATGAAATACTCAGGTATAATTCTAACAAAACAGGTACAATACTGGTGAGTAAAATTAAAATTTAAATAAATGGAGAACTATAGCATGTTAATGGACTAGAAAACTCAAGAGAGTAAACATGTCAATTCTCCCCAAGCTGATATATAAATAACACAATTCCTATAAAATTCCCAGCAAGATTTTTTTTGCAGATACAGACAAAATTATTAAAACTTATATAGAAAAGCAAAGGAATGAGAATAGTTAACAGTTTTGAAAAAGAAGAATAACATGGGAATAATTATTCTACCCAATTTTGAGACTTATTAGGCAAAGAAAATGAATTCCAATCTTAGCCTCACACTGTGCAAAAAGGATTAAAGTCAGCATGTCAGAGTTTTCAACATCCTACACATTACAAAAAAAGTTTGGCCCCTATCTTTGGCTCCTAAGAGGTAACCTCTAAACCCTTGGAATACCCTGGCTAAGAAGACTGTCTTTGTTTACCTTGGGACCTTGAGTTACTTCATATAGTCTATGCTAATAATGTGATTTATGGTGGGTGCCTTGAAACATGTGTTATAAGCTTGACTTCTCAAGGGCTAGAGACTAAGGTCAACTATGCCAACATAACCAGCCCACAGTAAAAATCCTGGACACCAGGGTGTCCAGGTGTCCTTGGACACTTGTTACCTTGGGTGACTTTGCCTCGTTAGCAATACTCTGTATGTGCTGTCACAAATCACTGCTGGTAAAATTAAACACTGTCTACACAACTCCACCGGCAGAGGACAAATGGTTGGGCCTAGTGTCTCCTAGATCCTGCCCTTTGCTTCTTTTTCTATTGCTGATTTAACTCTGTGTCCTTCAGCTGTAACAAACCATAACCATTAGTATGATAGCTTTTCTGAGTTCTGTAATTCCTTCCAGCAAATCACTGAGCTGAAGAGTGGTCTTGGGAACACCCAAATACACTTGTTTTATAATAAATTAACTCTAAAATGGATCACAGAATTAAACGGAAAACAAAAAATGATAAAACTTTAAGGCAAAAAAAAACAAGAGAAAAATCTTCAAGATCTGGGACTATGCAGAGTTCTTAGACTTGACCCCAAAAGCACAATCCATACATACACTAAAATTATAACTAAACTTCATCAAATTTTAAAACTTTTGTTCTGCAAAAGACACTGTAAGAGGATGAAATGACAAGCTACAGAATGGAAGAATATATTTGCAAATCACATAGCGAACAAAGGATTAGTATCTAAAATACAGAAAGAACTCTAAAAGCCCAACAGTAAAAAAAAAAAAAATCTGATTAAAAGAGGCAAAAGACATGAAGAAACATTTCACTGAAGAGAACAGACAGATGGAAAATAAACATGCGAAGAAATAGCCAGTATTATCAATCTTTAAGGAAATGAAAATTAAAACCACAATGAGGTACCACTACATTCCCATCAGAAAGGACAGAATTACAAAGCCACCAATGCTAACAAGAATGAAGAAAAAACTGGATCACTTACAATGATCCATTTCCATTGCTGACTGAAATAAAATAATCACTCTGCAAAACAGTGTAACGATTTCTTTAAAAACTAAACATTCAACTGCCATACAACCAGCATGTGTTCCTGAACGTGAATGGTTAGAGCAGCTCTATTTCCAACAGTCAAAACTGAAACAACCCACATGTCTTTCAGTGGGAAAATACTTGAGCAAAATGTAGTTTACCTAATACCACCATTGCTGAATACTACTTAGCAATAAGAGAAATGAACTATTGATATATGCAACAACCTGGATGAACTGTCAAAGAAAAAAAGCCAACATTAAAGGGTTATATACTATATGATTCCATTTATACAGCATCCTATAAATGACAAAATTATAAAAATGGAGACTAGATTTAGTGGTTTCCAAAGGTTAAGAGGGGGTAGAGGAAGGTGAGCAACATGAGGTGTATACTGTGGTGATAGAAACGTTCTGTAGGGCACCTGGGTGCTTCAGTTGGTTAAGCGACTCCCTTTGGCTCAGGTCATGATCCTGGAAGCCCAGGATCAAGTCCCGCATCGGGCTTCCTGCTCAGCAGGGAGTCTGCTTCTCCCTCTGACCCTCCCCTTTCTCATGCTCTCTCTCTCTCTCACTCTTACACTCTCTCTCAAATAAATAAAAATCTTAAAAAAAAAAAAAGAAAGAAAAGAAAAGAAACGTTCTGTATTTCGACTGTATCAATATCCTAATTATGATAATGCACTGCAGTTTTGTGAGGTATTACCATGGGTGGTAGTGGGAAGTACTGAATAAAGGGTGCATAGAATCACTGTACTGTTTCTTAAAATTGCCTATGAATCTATAATTATATCAAAATAAACAGTTTAAAAAGTGATGTGGTAAAATTAATATGATCAGAGGGATAATTTCCTTTGATATAATGGTAACACTGAACATTATTAAATATTCAAATATTACTTTATAATTTATTTTGGAACAACAGAAGATATCCCTTGAATGTTCTCAATCACAGCCATTCTCTGAGGGCTCATGTCTAAACACTAAGAATTTCAGCTCACCTTCCACGCTGTCAGAACAGGAAGTTCCAATGCCGGTGTCACCACTGTCAGAAGTTATACTATGTCTCCTGATATGATTATTTCGATGGTTAGATGTAACACTTGTGGCCTGCCACAATGATTCATTACCAGGTAACCATGCTGATGAAGAATAATCTGGGCCTACAAAGGAAAATATGCAAAAATTAGCAGATTTATAATGTCTACGAGTAGACAGATCTTTTTTTGACCTTAGGAAAAAATACACATAAAGTTATTTTCTGCATCAAATAATTAAAATAGATCAGTGATATCTAAGATTCATTAAATAAACTTACATATTGTACGCCTAAAATGCTGATTTCACAGCTTCCTCTGCTAAAGGACCCTGATTTCTGCTTATAGGTTCTGAACATTGAAACACGTACTGCTGCCTTATTTAAAACATCAAATCTATTTATCTGTCTGGAAATGTCAGCACTCTGCTCCGCAATATCTGAAATGCAGACATCTGTGATACCACACAGAGGCATCAGTTGAGAATTAGGGCCCAGGGAAAGCCTAAAGGAATCATACTGTATGATAATTTAAGTGAAATATGCTAATGGGAAATAAATTTTTTCTATTGTATCCTAATCATTTAACCTTTAAAATTATTTTGTATTTCTTTTATTTCTTTAGTTATGTTTTGGTAAAAGATTAACACCATAGCATCATCTTGACTCTTTGCTCAATTTTCCCTTTTGAGTTATATTAAATCTTTATTTTTTGGCTAACATCACTTTTTTAATGTTCTCCTGGTCTTTATTTTCATTTATCTTGTCCACTTTTACTTAATTTTTATTTGCCTTTTTCTGGTTTATCCCTCATTTTACTTTTCTTCTTACTTCGTTCTTAAATTATTGTCCATTACACAATGCCAAAGTATATCCAAGGAGCAGTGTCAGTCTGTGGACCACTTATAACGAGTACATAAAAGTTACAGTAATCTGAGGGGCACCAGGGTGGCTCAGTCAGCTGGGCGTCTGCCTTCAGCTCAGGTCATGATCTCAGGGTCCTAGGATCTGTCAGGCTCCTTGCTCAGCTGGGAGTCGGCTTTTCTCTCTCCCTCTCCCGCCACCCCCATGCAGAGTGTACACGCATGCTCTCTCTCTCAAATAAATAAATAACATCTTTTAAAAATTATGGTAATCTTAAAAAGCAATTTTAAATTTATTGAATTTTATATAAAAGCTATAGAAGCACATATCTTTATTAATGATGAACACAGTGATTCTCAGATTGGAGCCTGAAAACATATTTGTGAAAGTTAACAAGCTCTACACAGGAATTTTGGGCTTTCATTCAATGACATCCTTAAAAAATTAATAAGCATATTACAGATGACCTGAAGAGCTACCTTAAAAAGATTTATTATCAATAATTTCAATGCTCACATTTGTGCTTTATGTTCACAAATGCAGTTGCTTCTAAGTAAAGAACAAATAATGTATGGGGCACTTATCATCATGATATGAAACAAGACATCTTCACAGAATTACAAACTGACACACCACTGAAACTGCCATACAAGGAGTGCCTTCTAGCAGTCTTTAGAAAAAACAAAGTTTTTAGATTTAAACGTAAGGATCACAATATAATAAACATGTCCATAAAATGGATTAAATCATTTTACCACGATTTTAGGAACAGCTTTTCTCTGTAATATTAAAATCAAAATTCATAAACAGATTAATAAAACCAGACCTGAAGCTATTTTCTACCAATACTAATCCCAACATTAAAGATATAATTTTACTAAAACCCTATGCCATGTTAATACTAGTTTAAATTTCTATTTACATATAATTTATGAATTAAATTTGTTTTGGTTTTATAGATATATAAGGTAAACGAGTAGCCTTAAAAACCAAATATATTTAGGGGTGCCCAGGTGGCTCAGTCAGTTAAGCATCTGACTCTTGATTTTGGCTCAGGTCATGATCTCAGGGTTCTGAGATCAAGCCCCACATCCAGCTCCATGCTGGGCATGAAACCTGCTTAAGATTCTTTCTCTCCCTCTGCGTACCCCCCACCGACAAGTTCTCTCTCTCTCTTTCTCTCTCAAAAAAAAAAAAAAAACCAAAACAAACAAAAAAACAAAAACAAAAACAAAAAACAATCCCCCCAAAAACATATACATTTAAATTAACTCAAAATTTAAAAATACTGACCAAAGAGACACATGGCCAGCTTTGATGTCCAGAACAACCACTTAAAACTTTGTAGATTCTAGGTCTCTCTCAGAATGGGACTTACCTTAATTCATTTGATTAATCACTCACATATTAAAGCACCAAGTGAAAGTATTCTGTAACCAAGCCTGCTCTAACTCTGATCTATCCATAATCTATACCAAAATGTTTTCTTCAATCAGCTCCTCAGGTAACACCCCCTGTAAGTGAACTCAACATCCTGTCTAAGCCATTATCAAAAAGGGTAACCAGCCCACCACTTTCTCTCCCACGTGCAAACCTATTACTTGGAGAAATATTTTTTTTTATTTTTTATTTTTTAAAGATTTTTTATTTATTTATTTGACAGAGAGGAGAGATCACAAGCAGGCAGAGAGGCAGGCAGAGGGAGAGGGGGAAGCAGGCTCCCTGCTGAGCAGAGAGCCCGATGCGGGGCTCGATCCCAGGACCCTGAGATCATGACCTGAGCTGAAGACAGAGCCCTTGGAGAAATATTTTTTAAGAATACCCAGCAAATAGCATAAATAGGCTAGGAATACATGTAAATGACAAAGATATAAAACAATGTCCAATCTTAATAGTGAGAGAAATTAAAAGTTTTAGATTTCTAACATTATAGTTGATCCTTGAACAATAGGTTTGAACTGAGTGCCTCTCCTTATACATAGAATATTTTAAAGTAAACATTATCAGAAAATTTTTTGGAGATTTGTGACAATATGAAAAAACTTGCAAATGAACCAACTAGCCTAGAGATACCAAAAAATTAAGAAAAAGTTAGGTTTGTCATGAATGCACAAAACACATATAAATACTAGTCCTATTTTATCACTACCATAAAATATATACAAACCTATTATAAAAAGTTATAATTAATCAAAACTTACAAACATTTCACACTGTACATGGTCCCATTTGAAGTCAAGAGAAATGTAGTACTTTGTATTCCTACAAAGATGTAGTAATAAATCATAATTGCATAAAATTAACTATAGTACATAATACTGTACCACTGTTATAATTTTGTAGCCACCTCTTGTTGCTGTTATCCACTTAAAAAGCCATATGATGCTAATCATCTCCAGTACATTGTGTATCACAGTAAAAAGCGATCTCTTGTGGTTCTTGCATATTTTTCATCATGTTGTGTTCAATAACATAAACCTCCTACACCATGGGACCTATACAAAGTGCCATGAGTGATGCTAGAAATGCTCCCAAGAAGCAGAAAAAAGCCAGGACATTAGAAAGAAAAAGTTGAATGCTTGATATGTACTATAGTTTGAGGTATGTACCTGTAGTTGCCTTCCATTTCTAAATAAATGAATCCAGCATAAAGATCATTGTTAAAAATGAAAAAGAAATCTGTGAAGCTGTCGCTGCAGCTACACCAGCAAGAGCAAAAAACTTGAACTTTTTGTGAAATCCTTTTTTATCTTGTATTGAAAATACAGCTCTTATGTGGGTGCAAGGTTGTGTAAGAATGGCATACCTAAAGATTAGTAAGATTTGAGAAAAACCAAAGTCATTACAGTACATGACAACTTAAAGTAAAAAGAAGGTGAAGGATATAAAGCTGAAGAATTTAATGCCAGCACAAGATGGTTTGATAGTTTTTGGAAAGAAATTTGGCTTAAAAAAGGTCAAGATAAAGGAGAAATAGCTTCTGCCCACCAAGAGGCAGCAGATGAATTCCCAGACGCCATTATGAAAATCATTGATGAGAAAGGATATCTGCCTGTACAGGTTTTTAAGGCAGACAAAAGGGCCTTACTCTGAAAGAAATGGCCACAAAAGATGTTCATTAGTAAGGAAGAGAAGTGAGCACCAAAACTTAATGCAGGAAGGAATGGGCTAACCCTTGTTCTGTGCAAATGCAGTCCTGTGTATGGTCAGGACTGTCCTTATCTGTAAAGCTTCTAACCCCCAGCTTTGAAGGAAAAAGGTAACTAACCACCAGCATCCAGTCTTTTGGTTGCAAAACAAGAAGCCTGAACAAGAACCCTTTTTCTAGACTGGTTCCATTGATGCTTTGTCCCTCAAGTCAGGAAGTACCTTGCCCGAAAGAGACTGCTTTTTAAAGTGCTTTTGATAATCAGACAAAGCCCCTAACCGCCTAGAACCTTATGCGTTCAGTACCAAAGATATCAAAGTGGCTTACTTGCCCCTAATACAATGTCTCTAACTCAGCCTCTGAATCAAGAGGTCATAAGGACCTTTAAGATTCATTTTGCATGGTTCCCTGTGGAAAGGATTATGAACATCATGGGACAGAACCGCAATAGAGAAAACATCATGAAAGTCTGGAAGGATTACACCACTCAAGATACCATTACTGTTATAGAAAAAGCCATGAAAGCCATCAACCCAAAAACAATAAATTCCTGCTGGAGGAAACTGTGTCAAGATGTTGTGTATGACTTTACGGGATTTACAACAGAGCCAATCAAAGGAATAATGAAAGAGATTGTGGAAATGGCAAAATAGGTGGGAAATTGAGGCTTTCAAGATATGGATCTTAGAAAAAAAAAAAAAAAAAAAAAAAAAAGATATGGATCTTAGAGAAATTCAAGAGCTAATAGATACAACACCTGAGAAATGAACAGAAGATGACTTGGAGAGGAGAGCTTCCGAACCAATGCCAGACAATGAGAAAGAAGACATAGAAGCAGCAGTGCCAGAAAACAAACTGACGTTAAACAATCTGGCAGAAGGGTTCTGATTACTCAAGACTGCTTTGACTTCTTTTACAACATGGACCATTCCACGATGCGAGCACTATTACCAAAGAAAAGGGCGGAAGAATGACTGGTACTGCATAGAAACATTTTTTGAGAAATGCAAAAGCCAAGAAGTCAGACAGAAATTACGATTTATTTATGTGAAGTTACACCCAGTGTGCCTGCCTCGACTGCCTCCCCAACCACTTCCTCCACCTCTTCCACCTCTACCACTTGTAGGAAAGCAAGGCCAACCCACCTCCTTTTTCTGCTCCTCCTTAACCTATCAACATGAAGACAAGGATAAAGACCTCTATGATGATCCACCTCCACTTAATGAGCAGTAAATAATCATCATGCCATACAGTTAATAAACTTACCTGTTGGATACATGTGTGCCTTTGCATGAAAATCCAATAACTGTATGGCAAAAACTGCATGAGATGTTTTTGTTCCATTATCGTAACTGCTTAAGTATTCACATGTAGAACATTCTGTGCAAAACCTGTATGGTAGTATATAGCCTATCTTCACACAGGCATAAAATGAGTAATATTAAATATAAAATCAATAATGTGTTAGTTTTCTCAGTTTTATAACTTTGTTTTCAAAGCATTACACTACCTTATAGTATGCCCCTCTCTCTCTCTTAAAACTGAAAACTGTGTATCAGCCTATCATCACACATAAGTGGTTTTAAAAAAAAAAGTAACAGTTTCCAACAATGTATTAAGAATATGAGTGTAACACTATATGCCATAAAAATGTTATAATGATTCATTCATTAATGCATAGGCTAGGCTACCGATGAGCAATCATATTATTGCTTCTTCATTATCAATGCATGAATCCTTATACCTATAATTGTATATGAATTTTCTTTTTCAAACTATCTTTTCATTTTTGGTGTCTAACGTTAGTTACATGTATAACAACTACAGTGTTTTGTATCATTTAGGACAATATTGATACAGATACAGACAATTCACCTTGTACACATGATATAAACTTATGGTATTGACAAATATAGTACAGTATTGTATTTTCTCTTGTGATTTTAATGTTTTTTCTCTAGCTTACTTTATTGTAAAAGTATAATAATACTTTTTACATACAATACATAATACATATATAAGATATGCATTAATCAACTGTTTATGTTATCTGTAAGGCTTCCCAATCAACAGCAGGCTATTAGTAGTTAAGTTTTTGAGAAGTCAAAAGATTCATACAGATTTGACTGCACAGGGGATTGGCACCCCTAACTCCTGCACTGTTTCAGGGTCAACTGTACTTCTTTTTTAAAAAGATCCAATTTGGGGCATCTGGGTGGCTCAGTGGGTTAAGCCTCTGCCTTCAGCTCAGGTCATGATCTCAAGGTCCTGGGATCGAGCCCCTCTCTGCTCGGCGAGAAACCTGCTTCCCTCTCTCTCTCTGCCTGCCTCTCTGCCTACTTATTATCTCTCTCTCTGTCAAATAAATAAATAAAAATAAAATCTTTAAAAAAATAAATAAATAAAAAATAAATAAATAAAAAGATCCAATTTATATTATACGCCTAGAACACTAAAGATAATTAACAAATGTCATGAATAAATAACATTCTAATCTTTAATTTAGACTGAATTAATTCATTCTGAAAATGACATGTCTTGTCTCTATTGAAGTCAATCCAGATCACAAAGCAGTTAAGAACTATAAGTGAACTATGCTTACCAGGAGATATAATAAGAAAAATTTTCTCACATGATATTTATATGACTATGCTACTGAAACGGGAACTAATCAATTACTAGAGACATGCTATGGACTTTAAAAAAATTAAAATAAGTCTCAGTGGTGTATAACAATAAAGTCTTACCTAGGTCCTATCATATTAAAGCAACTAAATGATTGACTGTAAAATCAGTTTTCTCTAGAACAAAGATAGAAGCACTTCTGTAAGAATAGCAAAGATACCAAGATACTACACTAGAACTTCTCTTTGGAAAACAGTGTATTTTTTAACACCAATTTCAATTCTTTTAAATAGAATACTGAATGCCTAGGGGTAACTTATTTAAAAATTAATAATTCTCGCACTGGAAAATATAAGAAGATTAGCATCAAGTGAAGAGGTAACCTATTACACTTTCTTTCTGAAGCATTTTTTTTAAGTTGGAAGCAAAAATGCATACAATATCAAGTCTTCCACAATATGTTATATATCTATAACTGCACTTAGAAGAATAACAACTAATTTTACTGAATTTTTTAAATAACAACTCTAAGCCAGAAGAAAATAAAAATAACAGATTTATTCTTACATAAAAAGCTGAATATAATACAAATCATGAATTTAAACTGCAGTGTTTCTCAAAATGCAGGTTTATCAGTGGATTGAGAACCAACTATTTTACAAAAAAAAAAAAAGAACAAAACAAAATATCAAAGCACATTTACCCTTGTATGCCAGAAGATGCACATATCTCACATTTCAACACCTCTGAAATGTTAGCAAGTACAAAGTACTTCTGCACAAAGTTCAGAACCGTGGCCCTCAACTGCCCCAGCTCTATCAGTAGAAATCAGTGTATGACTAAGTTAAATACAAATAAATCCAGAGAACACCTCTTTTCCTTAACCCTTACAGGTAATCAGTTTGTAAAACTATTTAGCCCATTTTGTAAATACTAACTGAATTAGATCTCTCCTCTCCACGCCCACCATCACAGATCATGTCTTTTGGCTGGATTGCTGCAAGAATCTCCCGCTGAAGTAACCCCACCCAAGCCATCCTCAACCCGTACTACCAGAGTTACCTTTTGACAATCAAATATATTTACATCATTCTCTTGTTCATATAAATTTATAGGTTCCTTCCTGCATTTTAAATAAAACTCAAACTATTTAAATTTGCCAAAGTTCTTCACCAATTGACAGCCCACTTTCTAATCCCTCCAACTCCAACCTCGCCCATTCCAGCTCCCCTATAAACACTCTCCAGCCATACATACTTAATCACTGCCTCCAAACACATTAGGTCCTTTAATGGCTCCAAACTATTTTCCTTCTCTGCCTTTTTTAAAGGTCTCAGTTCAGAATTAACTTGCTCTAAGTGTCTTCTTTGTGTTCTCCCAATATATCATTCAAAATTCCAATAACAGCATTTCCTAAATTATATTAACCCCTTTGTGTATGACTTTCTTCTCCTTCACCAGATTAAGAACAGTGAAAGACAACCTTTTTTTTCTTTTTAAGTCTCTAGCACAGAGCTGCAGAGTCATGCAGGGTTTCAACAAATGTAGTCATTATTGCCAATCATCACTGCCACTACTACCCAATAAATGTTCATGGTATAAAATTAAAATTCTGGAAGTCTTATAATTAGATCTAAAAAATATTTTTCCTGGGACACCTGGGTGGCTCAGTAGATTAACGTCTGCCTTCAGCTCAGGTCATGATCCCAGGGTCCTGGGATCGAGTCCTACATCAGGCTCCCTGCCCAGCCAGGCGTCTACTTCTCCCTCTGTCTGCTGTTCTCCCTGCTTGTGCACGCTCTCTCTCTCTCTGACAAATAAAATCTTTAAAAAAAAAAACAAAATATATATATATATATATTTTGTTTTTTTTTTTCCTTATTTCCTTTCAGAAGAAAGATTAAACAGTGTTGGTGGTTGCTGTGGTCTGTCCAAGAGATTTTAACTATACCTTGAGCCAGTTTGTAATTAAGTACCCACTTAAAGATCAGTAAATACTTTCCAAAGCAGGTAAAAAACAATTATTATAAATGGTTTGGGGGGATGATGGCCAAAATTCCTAATAAATACAAGAAAACAATCTCCTATAGGAACAAAAAACAGAAAAAGTTACAAAAAATTAAAAAGAACATTAAAACATAAAAAAGCATTCACATTATTAGTAACTCCCCCCCACACACACACAGAAAATCTCAACCTATACTGGAGATTATCTAGCTAAAATGAAAGAAACTTAATACTGCAATATTTGTTCCTCATTGCCATTATCCAGTCCATTTCAGTACCGATTATTTTTAGGGTAAGTGAATCTAATTGTCTTAGTTTCTTATTCTTTTATTATAGAATTACCAGTATATCTTAGTGGTAAAGAATGGACTGTGAAACCAGGCTGCCGGGACTCAAGCTCTATCCAACCTCTTATTAGCAGTGAGCCCTGGAGTAAATCACTTATCTAAACTGTAATTCAATTTCTTCACACATAAAAAAAACAACAAATTAGAGTACCTATCTTATAAGGTTGTTGTGATAATTAAATGAATATGAAGAGATTTATTTTTTAATTCAAATTCATTTAATTAACATATAATGTATTATTGGGTTCAGAGAGGTAGAGGTCAGTGATTCACCAGTCTTACTTAATACCCAGTGCTCATTACATCACATGCCCTGCTTAACATCTGTCACCCAGTTACCCATCCCCCCACCTTCCACCCCTCCAGCAACTCTCAATTTGTTTCTTATGATTAAGGGTCTGTTATGGTTTGTCTCCCTCTCCGATTTTATCTTGTTTTATTTTTTTCCTCTCTTACCCTATGATCCTGTTTTGTGTCTTAGATTCCACATGAGTGAGATCATTTAATTATCTTTCTCTGATTGATTTATTTCACTTAGCATAATACCCTCTAATTCCAACCACATCACCGCAAATGGTTAAGAATTCGTTTTTTGATGGCTGAGTAGTGTTACACACATCTTCTTTATCCATTCATCTGTCAATGGATATCTGCACTCTTTCCATCTGGCTATTGTGGACATTGCTACTATGAACATTGGGGTGCAGGTGCCCCTTCGGATGATTACATCTGTATCTTGGGGTAAATACTCGGTAGGGCACTAGGTCACAGGATAGCTCTATTTTCAACTTTTTGAGGAACCTCCATACTGTTTTCCAGAGTGGCTGCATCAGCTTACATTCCCACCAACAGTGTAGGAGGGTTCCCCTTTCTCCATATTCTCACCAATATCTGAGTTTCCTGACTTGTTAATTTTAACCATTCTGACTGATATGAGGTATTATTTCACTGTGATTTTGACTTGTATTTCTCTAATACTGAGTGATGTTGAGTATTTTTTCATGTGTCTGTTGGCCATTTGGATATCTTCTTTGCAGAAATGTCTGTTCATGTCTTCTACCCGTTTCTTGATCAGATTATCTATTCCTTAGGTGTTGAGTTTCATAAGTTCTTTATAGATTCTGCATACTAGCCCTTTATCTGATAAGACATTTGTAAGTATCTTCTCCCATTCTGTCGTCTTTTAGTTTTGTCGACTGTTTCCCTTCCTGTGCAAAAGCTTTCTATCTTGATGAAGTCCGAATAATTCCTTTTTGCCTTTGTTCCCCTTGCCTTTGGATACCTGTCTAGCAAGAAGTTGCTGTGGCCAAGGTCACAGAGGTTGCTGCTTGTGTTCTCCTCTAGGATTTTGATGGATTCCTGTCTCACATTTAGGTCTTTCATCCATTTTGAGTCTATTTTTGCATATGGTGTAAGGAAATGGTCCAGTTTCATTCTTCTGCATGTGGCTGTCCAATATACCCAGCACCATTTATTGAAGAGACTGTCTTTTTCCTGTTGGATATTCTTTCGTGATTTGTTGAAGATTAGTTGACCATAGAGTTGAGGGTCCATTTCTGGGCTCTCTATTCTGTTCCAGTGATCTATGTGTCTGTTTTTGTGCCAATACCATACTGTCTTGATGATTACAGCTTTGTAATAGAGCTTGAAGTCTGGAATTGTGACGCCACCAACTTTTCCTTCCATTTCTATTTTTTGGAATAGTTACAGGAGAATAGATATTAATTCTTCTTTAAATGTTTGGTAGAAATCCCCTGGGAAGCTGTCTGGCCCAGGGCTCTTTTTGTTGGGAGATTTTTGATTACTGTTTCAATCTCCTTACTGGTTATGGGTCTTTTCAGGTTTTCTATTTCTTCCTGGTTCAGTTTTGGTAGTTTATATGTCCCTAGGAATGCATTCATTTCTTCAAGATTGCCTAATTTGTTGGCATATAGTTGCTCATAATATGTTCTTATAATTGTATTTCTTTGGCATTGGTTGTGATCTCTCCCCCTTCACTTATGATTTTATTTATTTGGGTCCTTTCTCTTTCCTTTTGGTAAGTCTGGCCCGAGGTTTATCGATCTTATTAATTCTTTCGAAGAACCAGCTCCTAGTTTCATTGATCTATTCTACTATTCTTTTGGTTTCTATTTCACTGATTTCTGCTGGGTTTAGGCTTTATTTGCTGTTCTTTCTCCAGCTCCTTTAGGTGTAAGGTTAGGTTGTATATTTGAGACCTCTCTTATTTCTTGAGAAAGGCTTGTATTGCTATACACTTTCCTCTTAGGACCAGCTTTGCTGCATCCCAAAGGTTTTGAACAGTTGTGTTCTCACTTTCATTTGTTTCCATGAATTTTTTAAATTCTTTTATTTCTTGGTTGACCCATTCATTCTTTAGTAGGATGCTCTTTAGTCTCCATGTATTTGAGTTCTTTCCAAATTTCCTCTTCAGATTGAGTTCCAAAGCCTTATAGTCTGAAAATACGCAGGGAATGATCCCAATTTTTTTTGTTACAGGTTAAGACCTGATTTGTGACCCAGTATGTTATCTATTCTGAAGAATGTTCCATGCGCACTCAAGAAGAATACGTTTTCTGTTGCTTTAGGATGGAGTGTTCTGAATGTATCTGTGAAGTCCATGTGGTCCAGCATGTCATTCAAAGCTGTTTCTTTGTTGATCCTCTGCTTAGATGATCCATTCATCGAAGTGAGGAGGGTGCTAAATACTATTATTGTATTATTATCGATGTGTTTCTTTAGTTTTGTTATTAATTTGTTTATATAATTGGCTGCTCCATGTTAGGGCATATTTACAATAGTTAGATCCTCTTGTTGGATAGACCTTTTAATTATTATATAATGTCCTTCCTCATCTCTTATTACAGTCTTTAGTTTTAAAATCTAATTTGTATGATATAAGGATTGCCACCCCAGCTTTCCTTTCACGTCTATTAGCATGATATATGGTTCCCCCTCACACACTTCAAATCTGCAGGTGCCTTTGGGTCTAAAATGAGTCTCTTGCAGACAGCATATCAATGGGCCTTGTTTTTTTATCCAATTTGACACCCTGTGTCTTTTAATTAGGGCACTTAGTCCATTTACATTCAGAGTAACTACTGAAAGATATGAATTTAGTGCCACTGTATTACCCGTAAAGTCACTGTTTCTGTAGATTGTCTCTGTTCCTTTCTGGTCTATTTACTTTTGGGCTCCTTCTTTGCTTAAAGGATCCCTTTTAATATTTCTTGTAGGGCTAGTTTGGTGATCACAAGTTCTTTCAGTTTCTGTTTGTCCTGGAAGCTTTTTACGTCTCCTTCTATTTTGAATGACAGCCTTCTATTTTGGTAAAGTATTCTTGGCTGCAAATGTTTCTCATTTAGTACCTGAATATATCATGCCAGTCCTTTCTGGCCTGCCAGGTCTCTGTGGATAGGTCTGCTCCAAGTCTAATGTTTCCACCCTTGTAGGTTATGGATCTCTTGTCCCAACAAGGACCACAGAGAAATATACACTAAAGAAATCAGGTAAGACCCAAAACTGAAAAAAAAAAAAAAAAAAATTTTTTAAAAAGAGAGACTGTAATCAGACAGGGGGCTAGAAAAGACCAATACACTGGATCCTGTGTGTATTTGGTCTGTTTGTCAGAAAACTAGATCCCAAAACTGTAAAGAAAGAAGATGTTATATATGTAAAAAATAAAATACAATGGAAGGACAGAATGTAACTGTAAAAATGAAAATTAAAAGGGGAAAAAAGGTGGGGGAGAAGAAAAGGAATATAAACAGACAAGTGAACAGAACAGAGCAACACACTATATCCTGAGTGTATTTTGGTGGGTTTGTTACAAGAAACTACATCTCAAAAATTGTAAAGAAAGAAAAACTTATATATTTATACATACAAAAATACATTAAAAGAATGTAACTGTAAAGATAAAAAATTTTAAAAAGACTAACAGAACAAAAAAAAAAAAAAAAAGAAGAAGAAGAAAGAGAAGAGATAGAGAGAGAATATGACCACACAGGTGAAGAGAAGAGAGCCATACACTAGATTCTCATGTATTTTGGTCTGTTAGAAGAAACTGCATCCCAAAATGGTAAAGAAGGAAGAACTTCTATATATACAAAAATAAAATTGAATACAATGAAAGGTTAGAATGTAGTTGTAAAAATGAAAATTAAGAAAGATTTTTTAAAAAGTTGATAGGATAAGAAATTGGTTGAAAAGGAAAAAGAAAAAAAATTAAAATTAAAGGACTAAAGAATTATGGGAAAAAACCATGAATTCCATATGCCATATGCCCCTAGTGCTGGAGTTCTGCAGTTCTCAATGATCGATAAAGTTGGTCTTGCCTAGATGTTCTTGCTGATCTTCTGGGGGAGGGGCCTGTTGCACTGATTCTCAGGTGTCTTTGACCTGGGCAGAATTGCACTGCCCTTGCCAGGGGGGCCAGGCTAAGTAATCTGCTCCGGATTGGATTGCTCTATGTGGCTTTTGTTCCCTGAACGCTTTCCCTAATGCTTTAAACGATGAGATTGAAATGGTGGCCTCTCAGTCTCAAGCCCTGGAGCTAAAAGTTTGGGCCTGACTCCTCAGTGCACCCTTAGGGAAAAGCAGTCAATCACTCCTGTTCTCCCTGGTCTTGATCCCCACTCCTGTGCTCACCCAGCCTGTAACCAAGCATTTCCATCTCAGATACGCAACCTCACTTTGAGTCTCTAAACCCAGCAGACTCTTTCAGCTCTCACCTGCACCACTCCTCCTAGGGGCCTCCACCAGTTCTGCCAGTTCTGCCACTTGTTGGGCCCCTGGTCAGAAAGCAGTCGCCTGACCAGGCCACAGTTCACTTTATGGCAACCCTGGCTGAGAACCTACTCCTGGGCTCACTGACAGCAGCCAGCTTCCCCACTCCAATGCCTGGAAACTCTGACGCACTCAGGCACCCCTCCCCCTCATCTTCCTGTAACCCCGGGGACCCTGAGACCATACTGTCTCACCTAAGATTCCACCCTGCTTCACCATATGAGCACCTTTCAGGTAGGCATGTCCCTCACAGGAGCAGACTTCTAAAAGTTCTGACTTTGCAGGGTGCCTGGGTGGCTCAGATGGTTAAGTGTCTGCCTTCAGCTCAGGTCATGATCCCAGGGTCCTGGGATCGAGCCCTGCATCAGGCTCCGTGCTCAGTGGGGAACCTGCTATTCCCTCTCCCTCTGCCTGCCGCTCTGCCTACTTGCGCTCTCTTTCAATCTCGCTGTCAAAAAAAAAAAAAAAAAAACTTAAAATAAATAAAAATAAAAGTTTTGATTTTGCATTTTGCTGCTGTATCACTTTCCAGTAGCCAGCTTACAGAGGCTCCCTCCCCTCACAGTCTGTCTTCCCATATATCAGCTCAGATTCACTTCTCCACACCTCCTACCTTGCAGAAAACAGTTGCTTTTCTATTTGAAGAGTTGCAACTATTCTTTTCTTAGATCTCTGGTTGAGTTCACATGTGTTCGGAATGATTTGATAGCTATCTAGCTGAATTTCTGAGACCAGACAAAACTAAGGTCTCCTACTCCTCTGCCATCTTGGTGAAAAATCATGAAGAGATATACCTTCAAAAGTGCCAAGGCATAAACGGGCTCCTGGGTGGCACAGCTGGTTAAGTGTCCCTAGCTCTTGGTTTCGGCTCAGGACCTGTGCATCAGGCTCTGTGCTCAGTGCAGGGTTTGCTTGAGATTCTCTCTCCCTGTCCCTCTGCCCCTCACACTCATGCTCACTCTCTCTCTCAAATATAAATCTTCAATAAATAAAAATTTTTAAAAGTGCCAGGCATAAAAACAAACACATAAATCAATGGAACAGAATAAAGGGCCCAGAAATAAACCTATACATATATGGTGTATTAATTTACTACGAAGGAGTCAAGAATATACAATAGGAAAAGGATAGTCTCTTCAATAAATGGTGTTGGGAAAACTGGGCAGTCACATGCAAAAGAATGAAACCAGACCCCTATCTTAATACCATACACAAAAATCAACTCAAAATGAGTTAAAAACTTGCACATGAGGCCTGAAACCATAAAACTCCTGGAAGAAAACAGAGGGTAAGCTCCTTGACATCAGTCTTGGCAATAATGTTTTTGGATTTGCCACCAAAAGCAAAGGCAACAAAAGCAAAAACAAACAAGCAGGACTACATCAAACTAAAAAGCTTCTGCACAGCAAAGGAAACCATCTACAAAATGAAAACGCAACCTATGGAATGTGAAAAAGTATTTCCAAATCATATTATCTGATAAGCTTTTTTTTTAAAGTAGGCTCCACACCCACCAGAGCCCAACATGGGATTTGACCTCAAGACTTTGAGATGGAAACCTGAGCTGAGATCAAAGTCGGACACCTAACCGACTGAGCCGCCCAGATGCCCCTTTGAAAAGGACTTAATATCCAAAATATATAAGAAACTCATACAACTGAACAGCCATATATATATATATATATATATATATATATATCTCAGATTTTAAAATGGCAGAGAACCTGAGTAGGTATTTTTCCAGAGAAGACATACAAATAGCCAACAGGTACATGAAAAGGTACTCAACAATCACTAACCATCAGAAAAATGAAAATCTAAACCACAATGAGATACTACCTCACACCAGTTAGAATGGCCATTATCAAAGAGCCAAGAAGTAACAAATATTGGCAAGGATGTGGAGAAAAGAAAGTATTGGTGGGAATCTAAAACTGAATTTTAAATCAAAAACTAGTAGTCTTTGCTTTCTAAACATAAAAAAATAGAGAAGTTCATTCATCAACTACTTTAAATAATTTTAGACACATTACCACAAAAAGTATAAGACTATATTCTTCAGATAGGATTCTGAATTTCCTTATTTACAATTCTGCCATAACAAGGAAGACCTTTCATCGGTTCAGGTTGAGGTTAAGATTACCTCAATTGAGAACAACGATCAGATAAATAAGTGGTTTGCCTTTCACAGAAAAGTATGAATTCAAACCAATAAATATTTGCCAAGTACTCATTATATATGTGTAAAAAGGTAAAAAGTCCTATCTTCTGGTTACTTGAAATGCTGCATTCAAAAAAGTACACTGGTAGCCATTTAGAATGAGGGCCACATTTAATTTAATCTCTCATAAGCCTGTTCTGTTTATAAACTAGTAAAATGAGTAAAAATGAGTAAACTAGTAAACTAGTAAAATGAGTAAACTGGTAAACTAGTAAAAATGAGAGGTTTTTAATAAAACCATACAAATGTGGGGAAAGTATACCAAATGGTATTCCAGAGGTTCTCCTTTGACTCTTTGACTGTAACTGTTTCATAGTACCACTAGAAAAAATATTCTACATGGTGGCGAATTATGCCAAAACTTAGAAGGATCAATAGCACCTGGGAGAAAATAAAAATCCCAATCAAAAGAAGTTTTCCTAAATAAAGAAGCAGTTAGGCCTAATAAATGCTACTTTTATTTATGTAGCCATTAGCCTCCAGAGGAAGCTGAGTAAGCTAATTATTTCTCAGTTAGCCTTTTGTTTACTCATCCCTAAGTGCCACACATATTTAAATGCCAAAACTAAAACAAAACTTTAGTTGTAAGGGGCGCCTGGGTGGCTCGGTCAGTTAAGCATCTGACTCTTGTTCTCAGCTCAGGTCTTGATCTCAGGGTCTTGAGTTCAAGGCCCGCACTGGGCTCCACACCAGGCGTGGAGTCTACTTTAAAAAATAAATAAATAATTTAAAAACAAAAAACAAAAAAACTTTAGTTCTAAAACATTTCAAAATAAAGTTTTGAGAAAATTAACAAATATCTCCCCAAAATTAAAGAACTTAATTTCTAGTCAAACTTTTCGGTACATTATTCCTCAAATGAGATGCAATGCTCAATACTACTGAGAAAGTTTCTAAAAAGCTTCACTAATGTCATGGCAAGGCAATATACATTTCTTAGGGTCAATAAACACACAACATCTGCCTCTACAAGAGCAATATAACCACCTTGTAGAAAACTTTGAATTTTACATGAAATGTAGTCCAAATCTTTCATCCTATTCTCTTCCAGAAGGATAACTAAAAACTATAGCTCCTCTCTAACTCTGAATTTTAGTATAGAAAAGTAGTAGCATCAATAAAGCAATCAGATTTATTCACTAGACATATCTACCATACAGAAAAGGCATGAAACAAAGCTCTTGATCTTAAACTCATTCTTTAAAGTAGTTTGAAATCTAATCAATGACTTGAATTAATTTAGCACTATGTAATGAAGTCTTAAAACCACTTATGACACAGGAAAATAAAAATAGAGGCAGAGTCACTATTTTGAGGCAGATTCTCAGGCCAAAGTATAAAATAAAACTAATTACCAAAGTCTAGGTTCCCTGACTGAGAAAATCTATTCTGATGGGAAGAACACTTACACCATTTTAGATGCCCTGGGCAAATTCAAGGGTCAGCCACTGTTCAATGTAAGGCATCCCAGGAGACACTTCCCCTAGTTTTAAAACTGAGCATCCCAGACAAACCTAGTTGGTCACCCTAGCCTGAGAAGTATTAAGGAGAAAGCAATTCAAATTTCTATTTAGGACTTATGTATTAATCTCTATGCAATAAAGAGTTGAGTGGATTCAAGAATCTCTAATTCCCACCAGTTTTAAATTTTTAAGAGTCTCTCATTGAAACTGGCCAGTGACATTGATCCATTCTCTTCTGACTCATTTTACATGGCCCCTTAGAACCATAAGACTTTAGTGATCACTCCTTCCTTCAGCCTCTTTTCTTCTAGAACATCACACTCTGGTTTTACTCTGAACTCACTGGCTGTTCCCTCTATTTCTTTGGATCGTTCCTCTTCTTCTACCTGACAGAAAACATTAAATGTCCCAGAGCTTGATCCTCTGCTGTCTTTTCTATACTCTCTGTATAAAGAGTATAGTGACTCTCTATGACCACCTATAAAGTCATTTACACTCAGATATCTCTAAAAATTCATACCTCCACCTCTCCCAACTCCCCAATGAGCTCCGGACTCAATATCGTAACTTCTAAAAAGCATCTCAAACTTCACATGGCCAAAACAGAACTCAATTCTACCTGCCTTCCTCACTCTTCCCTGCCTCAGGAAATGGTACTACCATCCACTATAATTACTGAAGCCAAAACTAAGACATCATCTTTGATTTCTCTTTCCTTCCTTTTCCATCTCCAAACCATCAGCAAATCCTTTCAGCTTTCTCAATATTCCAAACCCATTCTTTTCTCTCCAAATTCAATCTTATCACTATGTTCAAAGCCGTCATCTGTCACCTAATTACTACAGTAACCTATTAACTGGCTTCCCTACTGCTCTTCTTTCCCACACCCCTCCACAATTTCTTTCCCCCACAAAACAGCCAGGAGTGATCTGTAAACACCAAGAATAGAGAATGTCTACTTTGTTTCCCCAATACACAGAACAGTGTCAGCCTCATAGCAGACACTCCCTGGTGAATGAATAAAGTCATCTCTCCTCCCCTTTCACAGCTAGCTTCCCCCCCACATAGAATAGAATCCAAACTTCTTATAATGCCTTACATTATCAGGCCTCTTTCATCTCACATCCCTGCTCTCTATGCTCCAGATTCACTGGCTCTTGATATTCCTCAAATTTCTCATTTTTACCGTAGAGATGTTTCTGTACCCTCCACCTGAACACTTCTGCCCTCATGCCTGGTTCCTTCTCATCATTCTGGCCTCAGCTCAAAATCACCTCCTCAGAAAGGCCTTTCCTGACCAGCCTATCCAAAATAGCTCTAACCATCTTCAGCCACCTCACCCGATTTCCTTTTTTTTTCACAATACTTACCAGGTGAATTCTCTTGTTAGTTTACTTACAGACAGCCTCCTCCTCACTAGAATGTAAACTCCCTTAGAGCCGGGACTTTATCTTTCTTGTTCAGTGATGTATCCCTAGAGACTAGTACAATGCCTACCACATAATATTTATTGAAAGAATGACTCACAAACATTCACCAAGTACTTATTATGTGCCAACTGCTATGCTAGGTAATAACAATGGATTTTTTTAATTAAACAAAAATAGAAAATGTAAGTAAAATATTAGTATGAAGAACAATTTGATGTTCATTTTATGTTAACCATTCCTGCACTTAAAATGAAACATATGATAAATTCTACTTTTCAAAATATTATTTTGACAGTGTAAAATATGAATACCCTTAAAGTACTACTAATAATTAGTATCTCATTGCAGCTTTGGAAGTTATCTAGATGATGACATTATTCATTTTTAATGTACATTTTATACATTAGTTCCCACTAATTAAGCCATCGCTCAATAAAATATTGTCCAGGACTCTTAATGTCTTCAGAATACACATACAAACATTTCATCCAATCAGAAAAATCATGACTCTGTAAAACCTTTCTGTTCTCAACATACAGAAATATTCACAACATGACAATAGTGGTTGTCAACTCACCATTTATTGTCTGGCCTCAGATTAATTAACCAGCTTCATTCAAGCCAAGAAGTGATCAAATTCCAATTACCAATCAAGTTCACTTCACAAAAGTCATCACTAAAGTTGAGATTCACCCCTCACCTCCCAATGCCTATTATAATAGAACATGTCCAACTGACTTTAGGTGAAAGAGTTATGTTTCATTGTTACCACAGTACTTTTAGATCCATCTAATTCAGAACCACAGCAGAAAACCTTAGTATCTGATGTAATCATACCAGTTAGCACCACTATCATTATGACATCACTAAACACCTTATGGCAAAGCATCACCTAGGAAGAGGTAGATTTCAAGCTCAAGGCACTAAACAAATGACATTTCTTCAGATCTTACGTTTTCTATAACATCATATTCTAGCACACTTTAATCTAGCACACTTTATCATATCCTACTCCAAAATGTTGTAAGGGTTGAATATATTAATATTTTTAAAGTATGATTTATAAAATGAATCAAATTCAGTATAACTAGGTATAAGTACTCAAAATATTACTATATCATACTAGATTTTTAAAACATAAGGGAAATAGAGGCACCTGGGTGGCCCAGTCAGTTAAGCATCCCAACTCTTGATTTCGGCTCAGGCCATGGTCATGATCTCAGGGATGTGCGATCAAGCCCCAATGTCAGGCTCTGCACTGGACATAAAGCCTGCTTAAGATTCCCTCTCTTCTCCTCCCTCTGCCCCTCCCTCTCTAAAAAACAAAACAAAACAAAAAGCCAAGGGAAATACACCCATCCTTCAACCAACTTTGAAACTATTATACATTTTGAATAGTAGGGTATTCTCAAATGCACTCAACCAAAAACATAAAAGACATATCACTTGTTCTATTTAAAATTAACTTTCTAACCCTAATCGCCAATAGAAAAAGAGGTGGGGGCAGGGGACTTCGTTTTTTCTTTGTATGGAAATATAAGAACATATTCATCTTATATACATTTATATAGTTGCTCTTTAAAGCTAAAAAACTGTAGGTACCAAAACAAAATTAAATACTAAAGAAAAGGTCAAAAAGTTCAGGATTTTCCAACTCACACTTGTTATTACTAGTTGTTTTTACTGCCATTACTTAAAAAAAAAAAGTTCCCTTCAGTATTTTCAGCTGGTTCGATACTACCTTTCATTTTCTCCTTAGTCTAGTTAGATATTTGTATAAACAAATCATATTTAGGATACCCATAATCATGGTCTTGGGATTGGGCTGCACTGGGCTCCCTGCTCAGAGACGCTGCTTTTCCCTCTCCTCCCCCTCGTGCTCTCTCTCATTATATATCTCTCTCTCTCAAATAAATAAAATCTTTAAAAAAATACTTATGCTCAAGAAAATAAAGAAGCATAACAAAAATTATATCATTATTACTGTAAAAGTAATCCACTCTCAGCATATAGCTAAAGAAATTTTTTTTTGGAAAGGCATGTCCTGACTTACCAATGGTTTATCGCTATCAAAAAAAAATAACAACAACAACTGAGATAAAATATATGCCTTGTAAAGATACCCTGTCCAAATTACTTCAACTTGGGTAATGTTTATAAAGTATCTCCTTCCACTATGTTCTTTGCTACAGCAAAGGTCTAGAGGCTGCAATACAACCTCAAAGTCCTTCCTTCAGTTACTTAACTTCTAAGCACTAGGATGTTTTCTTCCTCATGGAAAACAATGGAAAAATGGATACAATGCTTGGGTGGTACTACATCTCCAAGCATATTACCAATCTATTTAAAGAGGTTAGGTTACAAAGATATTACAGATGGGTTCTGACATGTACATATAAATTGAAACCACTCCATCCAACCCCTAGGGATAATGAAGCGTCTTCTCACTTACTGAAGTCACTTTGATTGCAGGATTTCCAAATATTCAGTAAGCATCAGAAACCTCTTAACTGCAGTCTCCCCTTTTTTGGACTAGTATACATCTTAGAGAAAATAATTCCTACTCACAATTTTCTTTCTTTCTTTTTTTTTTTTTTTTACGATTTATTTATTTATTTATTTATTTGACAGAGAGTGAGAGATCACAAGTAGGCAGAGAGGGCAGGCAGAGAGAGGAGGGGGAAGCAGGCTCCCTGCTGAGCAGAGACCCCATGCGGGGCTCAATCCCAGTACCCTGGGATCATGACCTAAGCTGAAGGCAGAGGCTTTAACCCACTAAGCCACCCAGGCCCCCCTCCTATTCACAATTTTCTTACTAAATTCATGCCTACATTAAATTCCATTATTTCTAAAAGTGTTGCAAGACCCAGATTTAAGAGAATGATTTTAAATCTAACCCTGGATTTTTATGTCTCCATCTAAAATTTATATGTCTCCATCTAAAAGTACAGTATGATAACTACAGTTAACAATACTGTACTGTATGTTTGAAATTTGCTAAGAGGGTAGATCTTAAGTGTTCTTACCACTCACAAAATATGGCTAATTCTATGAGGTGATGGATATATTAACTAGCTTGACTGTGGAGATCATTTCATGATGCATTTATACAAGCTGTACACCTCAAATATATATACAATTTCTACTTGTCAATTACACCCCCCATAACTGGTAAACATATATGTCTAAAAAAATCACAAATTTCTAGACTATCACAAAACTGCATTATTTGAAATTTTAATAGCAACTGTGCCTCATATATTTCAAACAGCAGAAAATACTATCAGAAAAAAATTCACACTTCCAAATACTGCTTCTACTTTGTTTTGCAAATAGCTTTGAATGTACACAAAAATTTCAGTTACAAGTGGAACTCATTTTGTGGAACAAGGTTACTTAGAAGTTCTAGAAACACCTAAAATTGTAGGAAAAATTTTGCGTCTGTACATATGGCAATTTTGGGGGGGTAAAAGGCCTACATAACTTTCAGCTTCCCAAAAGGGTTCAAGATCCAATTAAAGTGACTGGAGGAACCCTCAGTGTCAAATAACTTGTCACAGGCAATCCAAGCGTTATTTTTTTTTTATCCCGAATGGGGGAGGGGGGATTTATCCTAATTTGGGGGCTCCTACACAACTTCTAAGCAGATGCAGGCATGAAATGGCTGTCCGATACAAACCGCTCCCTTCACATACTGAACGCGGCAATCTCCAAAATTTTCCTTGAAGGGGCCTGGGAGAAGCAAACGCATTAATACCCCCACTGCTCAAAGATCGATTGGCTCAAGCAGGACGTGGCTGCGGGGAGGTGACCAGGTTTCACCGAGGGGCAGAAGTCCCCTCCGGGATCACTTACGGAAGAGACCGCATCACCAGCAACCTCTTCCCGCCCCGAAACGCCCCAAGTAGCAGCTGCGGGCGTGGGCAGCAGCAGACCCCGGCCCTCCCAGGCGCGCCCCGAGCCGCCGCCGCAGCACGGTCGCAGCGACCTTCTCGCTCAGCTCCCCCGTGAGCCCCGTTATCCACGTTGGCCACACACCCCACGAGGGAAGGGGAAGAGGTTGGACAACAAAGCGCAACCCGATGAGGCCCAGGCGAGCTTTAAGTTGGGGCGCGGGGACTGCGGCCGGAGGAGGAGCTGGCTGGACGCCGAGCCGAACGATGCGGGGCGGACGGGGCCCGGGACGCGGCCCGCCAGATGTCAGCCCGCGGGGCCGGGGTGCCTGCAGCTGGGAGGAAACCCGGAGGGCATGCGCGCGGCGGCGTCGGGTAGGCGGCCCGGGGGAAGCCAGGCCTGAGAAGGGAGGGGAGCGGCGGCGGGGTCCCGAGGCGCCTCGGTCGGCCGCAACCCCCACGCCAGCCGGGGGACTGTCCCGTTACTTACCCGCCGGGAGACTGCGGGCTCCGCCAGGGCTGTCCCGGCCGCCGGCCTCCGGGGCCAGGAAGCGCCCCCACATAGCGGCCGGGAGGGCCGGGGGCGCACGACTCCCCTCGTCCGTCCTCCCCCGCCTTCGCCTTCTGCGGAAACTTGTGCAGAGCCTGGGGCCGCGGCGGCAAGAGCGGGAGGGCGGGCAGGCGCTCTGGTTAACGGCTGCTCAGCGACGGGCGGGGAGCGCAGGGGCCAGATACGCCGCGGCGCCGGCGGCGGCGGCTGCCATGGCCGAGCCCGCTGGGCTGAGGCCCGGGCCGGGGAAGCAGCGGCTCCGCGGTGACGGCGGCTGGGTCCCCGGCTGAGCCCAGGGTAGGCGCAGAGCCTCCAGGCGAAGTTGCAGCTGCGGCTTCTCTCCGCCCCCTCCGCGGGCAGAGCCGGAGCCCGAGTCGGAGCCGGGTGGGGGCGGGGCCCAGACGGGGGTGTGGCCTCGGGCGCTTACATAATGCGTGCGCGGCGCGGGGCGGGAACTGCGGTCGGGTCCCGCAGGGTACCCTTACGCCGCTTTGCTCAGCCAGTGACTGATGGGTCGCCTCGACGCACCAGCTGCATCCCTCCCTCCCCATCCTAGCGCTCAGCCGGTTAAGAGAAGATGAAAAGAATTTGGCCCCTGAGCTGTATCTTTTGGTACCGCCCTCCCTTGGGTAATCCCTCAGACCCTCGGGGTACCGCTCTGAAAGAGACGTGGAAGAGTCCCTGCAGCATAACTGCTTGAGATAAAAGGCTAGCCCGGGAGGGATTGAGGGACTCCCAGTCTTATTTGGGATTGGGATTAAAGTCATCATGCACTGCAGAAGCATCATTGATAGATCACTTTAGGGAATAGAAAAGAAGTCGTGTTCCTGAATTCTCAAATTCAATGGCGGGGGGGCGGGGGGGCGGGGCACGGGGAGTGGGTAGCAAAATATCTCCTATACAAGAATGTGCGCAGGAAAAAGCAGAAAAGAAAAAGACCAGAGGGTTCAGGGAGGGGCCGTAAATTTTAATCGAGTAGGCCAGTGATTCAGATAAACAACTAGGGAGGAAAGAGTCAAAATGGCACCAAAGTATGCAATGGGAGTAACTTCCTTACACCCTACACCATCAAGTTTCTCCTACGTTTGGTCACTTCCCGCTCTTCACCTGAACCCAGAGTACAAGAGTAAGTATCCTGAGGAAAGACAAAAGAGTGGGGCATCCTCTCCTTGAATCTTTTCACTGGCAATATTAGGATCCTTCCAACATTTAGATACAAAAGAGTTCATTTAATAAATATTGGTGGAGCACTGTAGGAGGGTTTTACACCTGGCACATGAATAAGAGATAAACTAAAAAGCAAGTCTCTACCTTCAACAAGACTTTGAGTCCAATGATGCTTTTTCCTGTTTTAGAAGTTTGCTAACAAAGCCCTCCTATTTCTATTTAAACACTTTGGGGTTGCGTAAAGATTTTAGAGGTTAAGTTACATTTAGTTGTGTAGTCTATTACTTACCACATCGGTGTTGTAATTTATCTGATTGCAGTTTTACATTTAGTCTCCCACCCATAGAGTTCCATTTATTTCTCCAAATCATGAGCAGTTGCCCCAAGCGTCAGCTTTTTCTGAGGATAGAAAGTGACAGAAACATGAAAGGATGTGATTGGTTCCTTTTCCTGATTTAAATGTGCATTAGCTCATTTGAATAGGTATTCAAGTTTAGAAAACTTGAATAGTTGAGGTTCAGAAAGAAGCCTAAAAAATAATAATAATAAATTCCAGAAAGAATTATCAGAAGCAAAAAAAAAAAAAGAATTATTAGAAGCTATATAGCTATATCAAAGTATCCTTGTTTTCATGATTTATAGTTACCATAGTCTTATATTAGGTACAATATTTATTAAACACCGAACTTTTCTTATACAGTTGTAAGAAATGTATGAATTATTACAGATATATCTTGGTCCTTTGTGAGTTTATATTTATTTGTTATTCCAAAACTCTGCCAACTTCCACTCAATTCTAAGCAGTGTTTTTGTTTTTTGTTTTTTTAATCATTTGCTCAAGTTTTCTACATGTTTTTTTGCCAATGTGAGAGGCATGCTACTAAACACGCAAAAGAACATGTGAAGCTGAGACTATGTAAAATATTTCAATACCTATTACAGGGTAAAAGGAAATAGTAAAAACCTCTTTCTATTTTGGTAGTTGGCACCAAAGATAAAAATTTTTGTGTTCCTACTAATTAAACTTGAAAGGATACAGATCTAATGCAATTAAAATAACATAAATACTAAGCGAGAATATTATGTATATGAAGTAAACTGTAACCACTTTTTTATTTATATAGATTCTGAGTATATAATGAACTCTGATTTCCCCCACACTCAGTAACCATAGTTCTCAGAATGATTACAAGTTATCATAGCACAGGTTTAAGAGCCTAAGAACTACCTAACCATGACCAAGCCTGATGTTGTAAATTGGCGTATTTTTGTTTTGTTATGTAGTATGAAAAAACCATGAGAAGAATCTTATAAACAAAGATATTTATTACTGAACTTAAGTATTTTGGTAATTGCTCTTGTAAACAGCGGTAATAAAAGTAAGTAATGAAAATAGTGACTGTGTATGTTTCTGTGCGTATGTGTGTGTGTTTAAATACAGTTGCTTAGGTAAAATTTAGATTATTAATGTTTTGGGAGGGTACTTTTTAAAAGTATAAACTGGATCATTAAAAAGTAAAATAGTACCAAAAACACCATATCAAACCACGTTAAACTCATTTGAAATACTGCATTCAAAAAAAATTTTTAATGAAAAATAAATGTTGCATTTATAAATCTTAAATTCTTTGGATACGAATCTCTGATCTGATTTAGTTAAACTATCCTACATATATTTTTCGTACATAAATTTATTATATTGGGCAGACAACAACCAGAGAATTGAAGAGTGATACAACAAAGGATAAAAGTGATATTTTAAAATGAGAAGGAACTATCTTGTGCATAATATGAGGAAAACTCAGAGAGGTTAATGTTTACAAAAACATATAATATCAAAACCAACAAAATGTAGAAAAATAAAAACATCCAGTAACAATTGAAATAGCTCCTAGAGAACAATTGCTACTTGAGAGGGACAGATTTGTGGATGAAGTCTAAAAACCCAAGGGACAGATAATTCTGGTGTATCAAGGGTGTTACAAAGGCTGTGAAATATAACCTCTTCCATATCATAAAAATGACAAATTACTAAATTTATTGTGGGTTGTTATAATCTCAAATAATTATTTATAATAATGGAAAAAAGGAAACTAAGAAACTCTTTTGACAATGGATTTGAAAAATCTTAATTGGATTCCTAGCAGATACATTCAACTATACAGAGGTGAATAGAAGACAAATAAGTTATTCAACCTGTTTGTGCCTCAATGTCCTCATCTGTGGTGTGGCCAGGCCAAGAGGGTGAGGATATCTCATCTCAAGTCCATGATTCCTGGGAGATACAGAAAATTAATCCCATCTGTACCTTTGGCTCCAAAGTTGGGTTGCAACGGCCAATGAGAAGGTAGGTAAGACATGAACCACTAAATCATGGAGCAGTCCTTTGAGTGGGAGGCAAAGCTGGGAGGGATGGAATTTAAAGGAAAGACAAAGTTAAGTCTTGCAAGGTACCAGTGTTTACTGAAACTGCTTAGGATTGACATATTTGTGAATGAAACTTATTGTGGTCACCACCAGGTCATACTGAGCCTATAGAAAAGATGCAAGGTCATTTACAATGAAGGGGGACAGCAAACTTGACAATGTATAAAGAGACAAATTCTCTCCTGCCTGTCTTCCTATTCAGACACCAGAAGGATAAGTGTATGGAGAGAAGGATGGAGTTTAAGAAAGCAGCTCACACCTTTACTACACACACACACACACACACACACACACACAGCCTCCTACTTAAAAAGCGCTAGTGGAGAAGACAACTGTTTTAGTAACTTAAAAAGGCCAAAATATTATGGAAGTGGATTGAGATGAACTCAGTGGAAAGGCAGCTTTTTAATAAAGTATAGTTGATAGCATTAGTGAGACTTTAGAATATATATCTTAAATGAATTGAGACTCCTCACTGAACCAATTAAATATTTTATGTAATCCTCAAAACAGTCTGTCATCAAAATAAAAATAGGGGCTCCTGGGTGGCTCAGTCGTTAAGCGGTTGCCTTTGGCTCAGGTCATTAGTCCAGGGTCCTGGGATTGAGCCCCGCATCGGGCTCCCTGCTCAGCAGGAAGCTTGCTTCTCCCTCTCTCACTCGCCCTGCTTGTGTTCCCTCTCTCGCTGTGTCTCTCTCTGTCAAATAAATAAATAAAATCTTTTTTAAAAAATTTAAAAAATAAACAATAAAAATAAATTTAAAAAACGAACAAGTTAAAAAAGACAAAAACCAGACACAATGATAGAGAACGAACTGGTGGTTGTGGGGGGGGTGGGGGGGCTGGGTGAACGAGGTGGACGGGATTAAGAGTACGCTTATTATGATGAGACTGAGTAATGCATAGAATTGCTGAATCATTATATTGTACACCTGAAACTAATATAACACTGCATGTTGATTATACTGGAATTAAAATTTAAAAATAAATAAAACAATCCATCATCGACAGGCAATATCAGCTCCATTTTAAAGATTGGGAGAAAAAGACCCAGAGAAGTAAGGTCATAGAGGCAATAAAGAGCTAACATCCAAACCTAATCCATATGATCCCCAAACCCATGCTTTTCCCATCATGCTCTTTAATATGTTGCAAAACAAATTATAAGATTTTTCTTCAGATGCTGTGCAAGAAGGAAGTACCTAATTATAGGATTTCTGTATAATGTTTAGGGTTCAGCTAAGATTGGAAACCATGTGACATTAATCTGTGGTGGTGTATGATTTTTCTTTAGCTGCAGCCAGCAGTTTGAGTATAGGAATAAAGAAGGCAGATAAAATAACAGGATTTTGTGGTGTGGGCACTTAGGGAAAGGGGCAAAGAATTTAAGGATATTGGCTAGGGAATGGGTGAAGTGATGGGAATCTGGGTCTAACCTATCTGGAGAGAACAGTGAAATCAAGAGAGGGGTGAAATGTTGATAGAAGGCTGAGGGAATAAAGGGAGTGGAAGTTTCTCATGAAATCAAAGAACAGATATAATGACAATGGGGGTGCAAATGGTGGAAAGATGGGGCCTTAGGGTGAGTGGGGAGGATGTTGGAGTTTAAGATTGCAGATTTTGGGGCAGTGGAGGAATTAATCTATGAGGCTGCACTGGAGTTGCAGGTCTCTGATCTCCCTTCCAGAAAAAACACTGGTGTTCAGCCAAAAGGAATGCAGTTGACTGATGGCCTCCAGCTGTTAGCACCTGAAGGATCTGCCTCAGCTTTTGAGGGCAGCCCATTTTTCCTGGATAGCTCTAGCCTGGGACTGAACATGGCAGAGACATTGGGGCCTGCCATTCTTTCCCATGCCGACCCCTTGTAATCATCAGCCTTTGTTTTCTAGCTCTCTGTTGGGGCGACTGAGACCTGGTCAGATCTGCACTGGGGTCTGAGTCTTCCCATTCCAATCCTATTTCCCTCCCCTTTCATCTTTCACAGATGCTACCCTCCAAGAAACCTCTTGCGCTCCTACTCCATTTTAGTGTCTGCTTCCCAACTGAAAACCCAACTGAAACAATCTTCAAGGATAAAGATATAAAGGAGTTGGGTTTGTTTGTTTTAAATAGTAAAGTCGGAGTTCTATAAAGCGTGATGACAATGTTTCTGAGGACAGGAAACCAAGGATGGGTTATCAGGAAGGCAGCACATAGCAACATGGACTGAAACCTACATATATAAGCACCCCCCATTTTGAACAGCAGGGGAAGGCAGAATTGAGAGAAGCCAAAGGGATTAGCAGACTCAGAATACCACTTGGACACACAACTCGTGAGAGAAAGTTCTGAGTAGTTCTGACTGGGCCGGTCCTGGCAGCGGCTGTCCCAATTAGAAAAATTTGCCACTATCCAAGATACTTCCAGGAGCAAATAACAAATGTGTGAAATTTACTGTGTTCACTTAGATTGACAGGATTTTCATTTATCAAGAGTAGTTAATTGCTTACAACTTCCCTATTCAAATAATTTTTCAAATGTTAACATGGTTTTCTTAGTAGCTTTCTTACTTCTGGGTAGTAGGAAAGAATTCAATTTGATAACGCTGTTAACTTTTGTAAGTTTGCATCCAAAGAATTTTCCCCATCTTGCTTATACAATGGAATCAAATAGTGTTCTCCGGAACTGTAAATACAGTTAATGGCTCTGAAACAATTCCTAGAATGATCTAGGTTAATTTAAGGATTGGGCCTTTTTGCTAAAATTTCAATGGAGGTCTAAAATTTTAACAAGTGTTATATTCAGAAAACAAAACACCAGTCTAGCTGCAATTTTCAGGTTTATGGGGAAACTGATTTCTTTTTCTTCTGATTATAAAAATAATACATATTTTAAAAAATGGAAAGAAGATAGTATAAAATAATCATTACTTATTCCTTCAGTAAATATTTGTTGAGTACCTAAGTAGGGCAAGAAAACTAGGGACAAGTATGAAAGATTGCCTTACTTCACTATAGCTTTTAAATTTTCTATTGTGTAAACATACATACATATCAATAAGGCAAGCGTTGTTTGGAGTTTTTCTAACCCAAATTATCTCTAAGGAAAGGTGGAGTCACTCTTTACTCCAGTGCCTATAGGCTTTCATCTTACGGGTTACTCTCTGAATTATTTTGATCAACAACATAATGATTGAAGAAGTCACTTAGCCTGACTTAAATTCAATCTGCAAAATTTGGAATCTATTTTTTAAAAAATAAAAATTAACTTTTAAAAGATCACTTTCGGGACAGGTGGGGGCTCAGTCAGTTAAGCATCTGGCTTGGGCTCAGGTCATGATCTCTGAGTCCTGGGATCAAGTCCCAGGTCAGGCACCTCACTCTGCAGGGAGCTTACTTCTCCCTCTGCCTCTGCCTGCCACTCCTCCTGCTCGTGCTCCCCCGCCTTTCTCTGACAAGTAAATAAATAAAATCTTTTTAAAAATTAAAAATCACTTTTTTTTTGAGGGCAGGGGAGTAGCAGAGGGTGAGGGAGTGAGAATCCTAAACAGGCTCCAAGCCCAGTGCAGAACCTGACTGGGTCTCAAGCTCACACCCATGAAATCATGACCTGAGCCGAAGTCAAGAGTGTGGCGCTTAACCGATGAACCACCCAGGCAACCGGAAAGATCACTTTAAAATGTAGTGAAATAAGTAATACTATGTAATACACTGTAGTGGTTATAAATGTATGTTAAATATGGTGATGGAAAAAAGCAACATATCTAAATTAGTGTATTTAATAGATATAAGTAAACTAATATTATGTGGACTTAACTGTTTCATGCATATCTCAAAATTTATTTATTTATTTATTTATTTTTTATTTTTTATATCTCAAAATTTTAACATACCATGTTGTCGCATTTTAAACACATTTTTGAAAATGCATCTGAAATGCATCTCCATTTTTGAAAATGGAGAGCACCTTATATTTTGAACATATCTGGACTAAATTAAAATTAATGAATTAAAACTGGTCCTTTTTTTCTGTACTTTGAGCCACAAACAAGGTATTTCTTAAAGATTTCTGGTATTTTGCGATGTTATGTTCGGGGAACCCATATTTAACATTTTTAACTACCTAAAACTGAATTTGGAAAGAATAACATCTTACAGACTTTTCTTACAACCCAAGAAGACTTAAAAGTTTTTTAAAACCTAGTGGAGTAACTAATTTATACTTTCATTATTGTAATTGAGACTTCTGTTTTTTAATGAACCTTGAAACACCAATTACTGAATTGCAAAATGAAAGCATAGAAAAGCCACCTGAATATCAAATACATTCATTATCATAAGTGTTCACAGAGAATATGAGTTGAATTAACAATGAACAAAGCATCTACAATTAAATTCACACTCTTCAACATGTACGACGAATGACGGCAAAATAAATTACGAATACGTATGTGTGTATATAAGGTATACATGAAGTTATGATATTTTCCTAATTGTATTATTAGACACATTTTTACATTATTTACTAGGTTTTATTATTATTATTATTTTTTATTTTTATTTTTATTTTTATTATTATTACAGGTAATTTCCTAATGAAGTTCTGGAGCAAACTTAGCCTTAGAAAAGTTAGGCAAGTTATTTATACCATGAAAGATCAGTGAAGGATAACTGTCTTCAACTGAGACCAAAAGATAGAGATAGTAGTTAGCATCTTAGTTCATTATCTTTAAAAAAAAATACATGATCTCAGCAGGAGGGACCTATAGCAACACACAGGAGGGGGTGAGTTGGGGGCATTTGATAACATTGGGGGAGAACAGAGTGAGAGGCATTATCCAGAGAATTCTGCACAGCAGTGCCTGAACACTGCTCGCTTCTTTGCTCACCCCTGAACGTCAGTCTGGTTCTGGCCCAGGCCCAAAGCTAAGTTTCAGATCATGGCAGGCTTAGGAGAACAGCGCAGACTGGAACATCTAATCCCACCCTGACTTGCCCTAAAACGGCCCCTGAATTCATCCAGCTCCTGATCCTGCTGCCTCAAGCTGTTTCTAGAAACTCAGTGCACAGAAGAGCAATGCCATTTTTGCTCCAGTTTTGAGTTTGGGTTTTACCACATAATTTTTTTAAGGAATTTTCTTCTTCCCACATACCATCTTTTAGAACAGATGGCTTAAAATTTCTTAGAGGAAATGAGTCACAGTTAGCCGATGAGAGCGTATGTCTCTGTGTTTCCGGGGCCGAGATAGTCATCACCCTTCAGGTACCTACCTGTCACGCGGGAAGCCGCTACCGGGCACTGGAGTTTTCCTGTTGCCTTTTCATCCAGGGGCTTATGATGAATTTCCTTAAAATACTTCGGTATGTGTGGGCTTTCTCCTGTTAATATAACCTCAGTTGGAAGGTAAAGTTTGTAGGCTGCAAAGTGGCTTTCTGCGGAGGTGACAGCCTGCCTCCCAGAGAAGGTGCCAGAAGAAGGAGACCTCGAGAGACACTGTGAAGCTCATATGCCCTGATCCCTTTACAGGTACTGGCAAAGGGCCAGAGCCAGAGTATTGCTACAGCGAGGAGCTGGGTGATTGGGCAGATTTCCAGGTGACGGCCAGACTGTCATTTTTAAAGAGACGGTTTTTATAGACTCCCAGTAACCCATACTGAACCCTGTGGTTTCTGGGAGAAAAAAGAACCAGATTATTCTCCTATTGGAAACAAACAAAACAAACACTGGATTTAGGGCTGCAGAATCTATATTGGTCTTTTCAAAATACTTCAGTATTTATTTCAGTAAATAGCCTTTGCACGATCGTATGTCTATAACTCACACTTTTCCTGAGTCTGGGGATGCTCTCTGCCCCTCCAGTTGCCATTAAGGGTCCCTCATTCCACCATGCCCAGGGGCTTTGTAACGTTGTCTGTGGCTGCCTCCTTAACTCCCACCCCTCTTGGGTTCTCTGAATCTGCTTTTGTTTTAAATGTGGTAAGGAGGATGTCATTTAATGTGAGAAGTGTCAGAATATTCAAAGAAAAAAATGACTATTGATAAACTGACAAAAACATGATTAACATAAAATGTCATCTTAAAATTTTCTTTTTTAAAATTTTCTTATAGTTTAAGATTCCTATAAACAAAACTGATATTTATTAACGTGTCCTCTTAATGCATGCAAGAATAAATGATCCTCTATATCCAGAGTACTTTTCTCTTGTGCCTTAAAAATATTAAATAAAAGATAAGGCTTTATGAAATACAGTTTATAAACACATTTTAATAAGGCTTATTATTCTCTTCTTTTAAAATTAAATTTCCATAAATCCCAAAATTTTAATCCTACTCCAGCTAACTATTCATAAATACTCAGGACCATTATGGGGTTATTTTAGGCAAAATGTTTAGTGTTACTCCATTCATGGATAGAAATTCAGATGCAGAAAATGCTTAAGACCTTTACTTTGCCTTATTAAAAAAAACTCAGAAAAAGTAATACCAAGCCTGGAGATCTTAAATCTCTAACAATGTAAATATAGTATAATTGGTTGGATTTTTTTGTTGAACTTAAGAGTATATCTAGTTTTATAAAAGCTATAAATATTTCATAGAGAACATTCAGAAAACAATAGAAAACAATTATAAATGAGAAACTGGGATCTACCTATAATGATTGTGAAGAACGATACTAAAACTACTTTCTGAGCCAACAATGTTCTAGCATGAAACAGCTCGTTAGCTTTCCAAGGTTAACAAGAGGGTGACCAGTAAGGGTGAAATGTGAGATGCCAGCACCAGGGAGCCCAGCGAACCTCGTGGACTCAGTTTCCTCATTTGTCAAATGGGATTGTTGCAGTGTTCTTGCATAAAGCTGTTGTGAGGAGAAAGCATGGTATTGTTTGATAAAATGTTTCACGAATTTTAGGTAACTAGTCTTTTTAAGAAACACAACGGGCATTAATTCTCTCTTAATTCAAGAGAGAAACTTGGTGACAATGAAAGGTATTATTGAGTGCTGAGCACTGCCCCAAGAATTTTACCTGCACTGTTCCAATGAATCTTCTCAACAACACGATGAAGAACAGTAGGAATGATTATTATCCCCAGTTTGGGGATGAGGAAACTGAGGCACAGGGAGGTTCAAGGAGACATGGCTCACAAGCGGCAGAGTGGGAATGCAAAGCCAGTTCTGCCTGACTTTAGAGCCTCAGTACTTTCATATTCCCTATGTTATAGGGTAAAGTTTAACGTCCTTAGTAATCAAAAATTTCACAACTGAAAGATGAAAATGGAAATAGAAGGGGATGATAAGTATCGATTCCATTTGTCTCTGTAGAGGGAGGGAAAGTGGGAGGGGAGTAGAATTGGGTAAGCAGTAGACGAAGAATTCAGCCATAGATACAGTATTTTATTTTTATAAAACTAGTGAAAATATGGAAATGTGTTAAGATTTGATAAACCAGGGCCATAGGTTAATATTTTTCTTCATGCTTTAAATAATTCATGGTAAAAAAAATTAAAACAAGGAACTAATATCACCCTGTTTTGTTTATATGAAGACAAAATAATTGAGAAAATAATTCTGGTGAAAGTCTGGAGAAACTGATATTCTCATGCACTCCTGGTGATATAAATTCTTCCAACTCTTTTGGAAACCAATTTGGCAATATGTTTCTAAAACTATAAAAATAATCACACTCTTTGGTTCAGTAATTTTCCTTTTGATACACGATCCTAACAAAAAAATTACCAAAATACGTGTGCACGTAAACATATAAATACATCCACTGGAAAAACTGTATGTATAAGGAGGTCAAGTGCAGTATTATTTATAATAGTGGAATATAATAAATAAGATTTTAAAAATTACACAGCCTTTAAAGTAGTGTTTATGAAGGCTATATAGCAATATCGGTAATGGTTGTGATGTAACATTAGTTGAAAAAAGTCCGAATATGAAATCCCATATCCCCTAGAATTAAATCAATGAAACAATAAGCATAGAGTAAAGTTTAGGAAGAAACACCCTAAAATGATGAGTACAGAACTGGCATTAATTAGGATGGTAAGATCAGGAAAATTTCTCTCTCCTCCTCAAATTTTTTATAATAATGATCTGACATACTGTTTTTGTAATGTGAAATTAGGACGCAGTACAAACACTGCTTTGGAAATGATGAGAAACGTCGGAGAGGGAACTAGAATTCCAGGGAGAGGATGAGGAGCTCCAAGGAAGACTGTGGACAATCCACACTCTGTTCAGTTGTTCAGAGGAAGGGAGCTCCATCGGGCTGAGGTCTTTAGGAGAGCTTCTGAAGGAGGAGCTGTCAATGGCTTCAGTAATTGGTAGAACCAGGAGGAGGGGAGGCCCCAGGGAAGGGGGCAAGCGAGCCTCAAAAGCAGAAAGTCTGGAGGTGACGACAGGAGACAGCACTTCATGTCCTGGAGTATTTTATTTTCAGTTTTTATCTTCTGATTTTTTTTTTTTTTTTCAGAAATTGCAGTGACTTTAAAGTTGTCATGGTTGAATTAATTCCACAAAACAACTGGTTGTAGAATCATAGCAACATAATTATGAGCCGTGCTTCTGGCTCCAAAGCTTTCATCTAAAAATAATCACAATGACCGCGTCTTGGGAAAACAAAGCTGTCACCTATTCTTGGCCTCCGGCTATCTTGGTAGCCGCTTACTGGAAAATGGATCGTGGGCAAAATAACCGCATGTTTTTAGAACTCTGTGTGTCCCTCTTCCCTTCACTGAGTTGATTAATAAAATAATTTTAAAACTTGTGGTCTATAGGCATTCTCTTAAGCGTGAACATGACTTAGGAAAACTCATACAAGCCTGCCTGTGTTCCCCAAGGAACACAGCCCTGGCACCCCTGAAAGGCGATGTTGTTCCTTCAGGAAGTGTGTTTTCTTGTGCAGAAAGGAGACCGGAGGCCAGGGGTGGAGCTATGGGGAGTAGGAGTAGGAATGTTCGGTAGGTCTCCCTCATGGGTACGATGAACGAACCTGTATGCTCCACTGCCCCCCACATACACCAGCTGCTCCTCGCCCAGCTTCCTTGGGTTAGGAAAATACTCACTGAATCATATATGAATCAACTGGGTGAATGATGACGGCTGTCGTTCACAGAAAGGTCCCTTTGTGCTGGGAGTTTACATCCATCAACTCGAATTGTCTTAAGAATCCTGCTGAGTGTATAGCTCAAATGCCAGGGTTCTTAGGCTCCACTAACTCTAGCTTTTTTTATCCTTTTAAAAATAAAATTGCTCTATTGTCATCTCACCACTGGTGAGAACGCTGCTGTTCCTCCCAACTTTTCCCGATTTCTCTTCCTCACCTCGCAGGCCAGATTATCCAACTCTCCTTTACATCCCTCTTCTGTTTGCCTTCTCTTCTGCTGTATTGCCTTACCCAGTACCACAAAAACATCACCCTAATTTTGTCACTCCCCAAAGTATCCCCACATATAACTGCTTGTATAACAGACATCTTCGCGTGTTCTCATAAAAAGATAAGGATTGGTCCACTTTGATGCCAAAGTTACAAGTGACTCCATTTTGGATATTAAGACTTACTGCCCCAAATAAAGCCCTAGACTGGGTTATTTTGCTGGATTTCTTTCCTTCCTGAGGTTAGTGCTTTCATCTCATGCTCCAGGGTGCTCAAAATACTTGCTTATCATGCAAAACAATTTAGTTCTCTGGGGCTTCCTTGCTCATCTCCAAAGCCGGCCCATCAGGGAGTTTTGCTCCACTTAAGAGTCCTAGGAATCAGAACTGCAGCCTGCTGTAGTTTTAAATAGCAACCCCCAGTGCTATGTTATTACCCACATTTTACACAACATGAAACGAGGTTAGTGAAATTAAATGATTACCCAAGAAGAAAGGCCAGAACGTGAATTAAAAACCTGGCTACCTAACTCAAAACTTAAACTCCTTCCACTAAACCAGGATGAACATGAGAGAGTCAATACTTACTGGATGTTTACAAGACATCTGTCTCTGTTCTAAGAACTTTAGGGGCATTAACTCATGAAATCCTCACATTACCTACCATCTATTTTATAGATGGAGAGATATTAAGTAATCTGCACAGAGTCACATAACTGACATATGAAAAGGTCAAGATTAGAACCCAGAAGGTCAGTGGGTATGGTTCTCATCATTAGCTCTACCAGCCACATGCTGTAGTTCCCCTCAGTCTTTTCTGTGGCTGGAAATGGGGGCAGATACTGGGTGACGGTCCAGTCTACACCATGAAAATAACCTCTGTGTCATTTGGAAACTCATGTTTTCTGAAGCCATGAGAGTGTGGGGGCATTATGGGGTCTGAAGGCATAAACTAGATTTGCTCAGTGATGAAGTGAGTTACAAACTTTATAACTATTGCTTTTGAAAATAATAATGCAGTTCAATCTTTTCTTGTTGAATGAGTTGCTACAGATTCACTTAATTCATTTAGGCAGTCATTCAAAATTTACTGTGTCCTCTGTAGTCAGGTCCTGTTAGGCACAGAACCAAAAAAAGAAGAATCCTTCACTTGCAGGCCCTGGAGTAGTTCAGAATCTTATGGGGGAACTTACAGTCTAGAGAGCGCTATAACATTAGTCATTCATCAGAATGTTACACATTTGATGATGGTCGAATCTGGAGAGAGTCATATTTAAGATCGATACGTGTAAGAAATGTCTAAGAATTTGTCTTTGGACGAAAGAAAAATGTCTCTATTTGCCGTGGAAGCAAACGCTCCAACCTAAGTAGACAATCAGAGCCTGGGTGACCACACAGATGACCACACAGCCAGGATGACCACACAGCCACGTAAAGAGCATTCAAACACTTGATGACCTGAAAAGTTCTCGACCTGGAGTTCACGATCCATATTGTGAGTGTTAGAGGACAGGCACATCAAAAGGAAAATGAAGATTTATCGGAAAGCTAAAAAAGCGACTTAACGGTAAGATTATGAAGAATGTTTTTTCCAAGACTGATCTAGGGGGATGATGCTGAGATTCCAGAATTCCCTGCCCAGTTCTTTAGAGAAAAAAATTATTAGCATGAAGAAAGCATTACCTTGGATCACAATTGCTTGATAGTACTATTCCTGAAGAATATAGAACTTGCTTCGATTTATCTTATGCTCCGAGTTTTGATCTAAAGTTTGATTTCCTGAGTGGACCGGACAAGGCAAGATGTCTCATGAAGATAACCACTAGCAATTCTTTATACAGGAACGTTTCTCACTTTAAATTAATAAATAGACATCTTCACTTAGAGATGGATCTTAAATATCTCTAAGCAGTGGTTAGAACCAAAGCGGTGGTTTTTGAACTATACCCCTAGGGCCTCACTTGAAAACAACAAGTTTTAAATTGTATGCAAAAATCGTGCATTGTTTGCTTATTTGGTTTATCCATTGGAGAATCTCAATAAGATTTCATTGAAGAAAATTTAAAAAAAGGCTCCTGGGTCAGTGGGTTAAGCATCCAACTCTTGATTTTGGCTCAGGTCATTAACTCAAGGTAGTGAGATTGAGCCCCAGGGTGGGCTCTGCCCTCAGCATCAAGCCTGCTTAAGATTCTCTCTCCCTCTGCCCCTCCCCTACCCCATCCTCCTACCCACACCAACCATCCCCCACTCAAACACACACTCTCTCTTAAAAAAATCTAAATATTGCTTGAAAAAATTTGTCAACGGCTTCAGTAGTGACTAATTCATAGAGCGAAGTCTTTCTAATTTGAAATTAGAAAAAACTAAGAACCATGATAACTTAAAAAAAAAAACAAAAAAACAATTTGCATTGCCTCTGTAGACAGGAGAATGATGATGTCATTAAATAAGACAGCTTCCAAAATTGACAGACATAAAAGATGGATGACAAAGTTTAGATCCCAACCTATAAGCCATGGAAATCTGTGAGCTTTAAAATTATTACTATGGAGACCCATAGTGCCATGAAGTATGCTTATTCATACCCTGAATAAGGTGGCTTGATATGTATGCCTATTCTTCAAATGAATTAAATGCTCTTTAGTTCAATAAATATAACTTTAATTACTAGCATTACTGAATTCATAACCATGTTTTGTCCTTATATATTTTCTCCATCAAATTCCACTAAAGTTACAATTACTATTATGTGGGCCTCTATGAAATTTTTTATGTTAAAAATGGAATTATACTTGAAAATTTAGGGACCATTTGAGGCTAAAATAAAAGGAACAGAACAATATTAAGATAGGAAATAATTCTTTTAAAACATATTTTGTATCTTTTCCTGTGTTTCTATTTTCAAGTTGTATAAATTATTACTCTTTGTGTTTCATGTCAAATGGCTGCTTCTTATCTTGCTTTGTTCATTATGTATGGTTAGATCACTGATTCTCAGAAAAACTACCCTCTAACTTAGCCCTACATTCCTCCAAGATAATATCATCTACAGGGGTCAAGTTTCTTGCCAGGAGAGCCGATACACAGAAGTAAACAAAATGGAAGTAAAACCACGAAATATTAAAGAAACTGTCAAACTTGAACAGGACATTAGTAACAAATATTATCTTAACTATTAAATGTCTCTAAAAACAAAGTAATATCCAGTCAAACTGACCTACAGAATTGGAACAGTGAAGAGAACACAAACAGGGCTGTAAGCAATACCCTCTAGGAACAGCGAGGTAATGGATAGGCTCCGTGTCTGCTGAGGACTCCAGGAGACACAGCTGTTCCCTTCTCTCAAAACAAACCTTACTCCAGTCCCCTTCAGTTTGCTTACCATTTTAGCTTGGATCTGCTTTTGAGGAGTAAGCCAAACACATAGCCCCTGGTGATTTACCTTAGGGAGGACATTAGGGAAACTGAAAAAACAAAAGTCGACCTGCAAAGGCCCTGTTTTATATCTTTCCTCCATCTCTGGCAATCATCCATCTTCAGTCCACCTACCCACCCTCTTGCCCTTCCTTACATTTGATTCTTTGTCAGATGAAACATGGAGACAATGGAAAGCAACTGGGAAACAAACTAAACATTTCCTTCTGGAAATATTACCTATTTTCAAATAACAACTCAGAGTCTAAATATTTTCATCAGAAAAACTCAATGAAAAACGAATTTCTCTAAGTCAGACCCTAGAATTTAAGGTCTCCCTTCAGCGTACTACCAAAACTCCCCATTCACAACAAGTCTAGGCTTTTACCTCTGGAAATTAAAGTTTAGTCCTTAATCATATATTCATCTCATAAACTAAACTCCTATAACTCCACGTAGAGCTAGGGTTTGGAGGTGGAATATAGAAAGGAAAGTTAGCATTACAACCTTTAGTTCAATGTAGCAGAACTTTGAACTGACTTATACCAAGTCCCATAAGCTCTCTGGGCCCCAGATAAGTCATCTATAAAATGAAAAGATCATATCGGATGAACTTTAAGCTTCCTTACAAGTCCAAAATTATATGATTCTTAGAGGTACTAAGTGGGAAAACAAAAGATGACGGGATATAGCAAATAGAATTATGGCTTTGGTAATTGGATTATTCCCAGTTCTTCTTTCCCTCCCTGATATAGAGTTACATGACATTTGTCAACTGGCTTTGCAGTACCTCCCAGCAGAGTAGGCAGGCTGTATTTTCCCACCTACTTTGTGTTGGGCTTGCCTATGTGACTTGCTTTGGCCAATTGAAGTTAGCAAACGTGATGCAAGCAGAAGCTTTAAAAACTTTGTCTTTGGCTTTACTTTTATCTTCTGTAATCTGACTACCTGCTGGTTCAGGAACAAAGAGATGTGGAGCTGATCAAACCCAGAGCAAGAAAAACCAACACTTGTTCTTTTAAGCCTCTAAAATTTGAGGCTGGTTGTAATGCAGCATATTGCAGCAGAAATCTGACTGACACCACAGATATCTTGTTCTTTTACTTTTTTTTTCTTTTTTTTTACTTTTACTTTTTTTTTCTCTAATATGTTTACCTATCTGAAAATTTCTTCAAGGCTATTGAGCTGCATTAGAGGCATCTAGACGTTTCTAGTTGACCGAGGGAATGTTCTCCACATTAGGACCAATAGCAAGGTATTTGTCAGTGCTAAGAACACTGCACAACTTAAAGTTAGTTTACTGCACTTTCTGTATAAAGATCTGTGTGTTCTTAACTTATATTGAGAAATGACTCCTATGAAATTGGACTGCATTGGCTGTAAGGATAGTGATCATTATCACTTCCAATGTAAGGTCGTCTTTGTGACAACCTTTTGGAGAAATTTCTGTCTAATTTCGGTAACTGGAGAAATTGTGTTCATCCTGAGAAATTGGTTTGTTTCAGTCTATAAACATCGACTCTAACTGGTCATGAGTGTTCTTGAAATTGCTTGGAAAAGTCAGAGCCAAATATGACACCTTCCATAGGCAAGTGCATATAGGTGACCTTGCAGCATACATTCTGTTTACCAATATCTCTCCTGGTTTCATCTTTTTTCCTACATGCATTTTCTCTTTTTTTTCACTTTCCTTATAACTTACTGTTGTTATTACATTAAAACTTGTTATGTTGTATCTTTTCTTCAGCCACTTTAAATCCTTTTTGGAACAGTACTGAGAATATATAAAACACTACTGTTAATAAGAAAAATGTTGGGGTGCCTGGGTGGCTCAGTCAGTTAAGAGTTTGCCTTTGGCTCAGGTCATGATCTCAGGGTCCTGGGATCGAGCCCTGCATTGGGTTTTCTGCTCTGTGGGGAGTCTGCTTCTCCCTCTCCTTCTGCCCCTCCCTGCCAGCCCATTTTATTTATTCAAATAAATAAGTAAAATCTTTTGAAAATGTTCATTTCAATTCATACAATGAAGATAAAAGTACAATTTCATCATCAATCCATCAACTCTTTTGTTGTTAAAATTTACTGAGAATGTGGTATTTCTCTATTCTAAATTACCTCTAAATGGTATCATGTATAAAGCACTAATATCCATTTGTGTCATTTTGAATCAATCATCACCATATATACGAGGATGAACAACTAGCTATTCGAAATATGGAGGAAGTTTTTTAATTTATTAAGAATTTATATATTATTCTTTTACTTATTTTAATTCTTTTATTCTTTTAATTAATTTTTTAATATTTGTTGAACACCTATTATATGCTCAGTGCTATGGGCAATATAAAGATGAGTAAGGTGCTTCAGTATCTTTAAGAAGCTCCTGTATGTGTGTTAGGCACTTCTACATCATAAAATCTTGGTTATTTTAGGTGTAATTGGGGTTCAATATAAGAATGAAGAAAGGTGAGGCGATATGGAAAAACTAGGCACCTCCAGCAGAAGCACAACCTGGTCGCTGAGTCTAGTCTAATTCTTTAAAACACCAAGAAAGAAATCAGTCACCAAGGTCAGGAGGGCTGGTGGATGGGGCAGGGGAGAAGTGTGGGAAACACAAGCACAAACACAAAATAATCATTTAGGATGAGGAGAATAGGAAGCTGAACTAATTTAAGCCAGTAGACGGAAGCCATAAATGATCAGTAATGAACAAGGCCAAATCAGAAGCCAAAAGAAGGATTCTGATTAAAGACATTGAGTTTACAGGTTTTAACTACTATTGACTATCCAAAAAGATATAAAAATGGGATTTGTGATTTGGTACTTGCTGTAAACTTCATGGGCTTTCTATTATAGTATTCTGTGTCTAGAGGCAAATGCAAGATATAGGGCAGTCAGGGAGGAACAAATAACAATCCTACCAACATCTATAAGAAGTCTATCAAATGGTCCATATAGAACAATATCCCATGACATCCCAGCTTACCGTTCATATACTATATCACAAAAGGCAAGTAGGAATTCTGTGGCACATGGTAAAGTCTCTGGCCCTACCCACTCTGGCTGTAAGCTGTTCCCTACTCCAACAGACAGCTGGAATCCAATTCACTGAAGTAGAACTGTGGTAAATGCTAACTTTTCTCTTCTCTCATTGTCTGCACCTAAAATTTGAATAAGACCCACAAAGAATTCTGAAAACTGTGAGCTCCATCCATGGACATGAACACAGTCATAAAAATGAACAAACAGAAGACCCATCTTCTAAATTAAGAATCAGTTTTAATCTATAAAATGAGGTTTAATCAGAGGAATAAACTTAAATTATCCTACCCATGAAACAGTTAATAATACAAACAAAACAAAAAAACTTTAGAAAAATCTCTAAATGCCAGAAAGTAGAAAGATGCTGGGTTATCAAAATTCAAAAGAACATTATGCCATATGTACACCATATGCAAAATTTAACACAAAAATGGATCGTAGACATAATTGTAAGAGCTAAAAGTAGAAAACTCTTTAAAAAAAAAAGGCGCATATATTTGTGACTTTGAATTAGGCCATGATTTCTTAGATATGACACCAAAAGCACAAGCAGAAAAAGAAAAAACAGATAAATTAGACTTTATCAAAATTAAAAATTTTTGTGCTCCAAAAGTGAAAAGACAATCCACATAATAAGAGAAATATTTGTACATCATATAACTGATAAAGGACCTTATCCAAAACTCTTACGACTCAACAATGAAAATTTTAACAAATAATTAACAATATATATATTGTTATATATATAAATAACAATATATATAACAATAATAATTAACAAATAATCCAATTTTAAAATAATCTGAATAGCTATTTCTCAAATAAGATAGACAAATGGTCAATAAGCATATGAAAAGATGCTCAAAATCATTAGTCAATAGAGAAATGCAAATCAAAACCACAATGAGCTATAGCTTCACACCCAGTAGGATAACTATAATAAAAAATAAAAAAAGATGATAAAAAGTATTGGTGAGGATGTGGAGAAATTAGAATGCTCCTACATTGCTGGTGGGAATGTTAAGTGGTGCAGCCATTTTGGAAAATGGTTTGTCAGTTCTTCAGAAAGTTAAACATAGTTACCATATGGCCCACCAATTCCACCCTTAGGTGGAGTATACCCAAGGGAAATGAAACATAATCCCCCAAAATGAAAACATATGTTTACACAATACTCTGTAAATGAATGTCCATACCAGCATTATTCATAGCAGCAGAAAAATGGAAATAACAGAAATGTCCATAAAGTGATGATTGGATAAACAATATAACACACACACAGAGATATTATCCAGCAGTAATAGGAATGGGGTATTGATACATGCTATAGCATTGATGAACCTGCTAAGTGAAAGAAGTCACACACAAAGACCACATACTTTAACGCTATTTATGTGAAATGTCCAGTAAAGGCAAATCCATAGAAATAGTAGATTAGTGGTTGCCAAGGGCTAGACAGGCGGAGGAAATAGGAAGTGACTGTTAATAAGTAAATGAAGTTTCTTGGGGGGATCATGAAGATATTTTGAAATTAGATAGTGATGATGATTGCACAATTCTATGAATATACTAAAAATCACTGGATTGTACATGTTAAAAGAGTGGATTTTATGGTATGTGAATTTTATCTCAGTAAAGCTGTCACTTTAAAAAATAACATTACATACTTAAAATGGGAACAATTTGAGATTAGGAATGACTGCTTTAGAAATCAGAGTAGGTTTGCTAAAAGTTAAAAAAAAAAAAAAGAATGCAGCAGAAGTCGCAAAGAGCAAAATTGGAATATGCCAAAATTCAAATCAATGAATTTGAAGATAAACTCCAAAAATCTTTCAGAATTTGGAGGACAATGATAAAGGAATGAATAAGATGGGAGAAAAGATGCTGTATTGAGAACAAATCTAGGATATCCAATAAAAAATTTCAAAAACAGAGAATAAAATAATTATCAAGCCAAGTTTTAAAAAATTTTCCCGAGCAGAAGATCCAGAGAATCAGATAAAATAAAAGTTATTTCTCTCTCTCTCTTTCTTTCTTTCTTTCTTTCTTTCTTTCTTTCTTTCTTTCTTTCTTTCTTTCTTTCTCTCTCTCTCTCTCTCTCTCTCTCTCTCTCTTTCTTTCTTTCTTTCTATCTTTCTTTCTTATTAATTTATTTATTTTACAATTGCTAGCTTAAAACTTGTTGCTTGGAAGATTGTGGAGTCTCTACTCCATGTTGTATTGTAGCAAAACCATATTAATGATGTTCTAGATCATTAATGATCTAATGATCCAGGAGCTCTCAGTCCCAGTTCTGCCACTACCAACAATGTTGCTTTGAGCAAATCATTTTGCCTCTTAGGGCCTCAGGTTGTCGTCTGATAAAAACAAAGGAAAACTTGAACTAGATGACTTTAACATGGTTACCTTAATATATGATATGGGGCAGGGGAGTGGTAGGAGGTAAAGCAAGAAGTTTAGACAGGGAAAGATAATAAAATCCTTATCTAAAAGAACTAAAATATTGGGGGTGGGGTGAGGAGGGGGCAGGGATGTGCAAGAAATTTTGCCACTGTCCGTAGTGCTGAACTGTCATTGTTTTGTCTGAATGCCAGTTGGAGGACTCAGAAATTGCTTTGGTAAGCAATATGGAAATATGAGCATTTTAGAGCAGAACGGTGATACTCTGAGCTCACGTACATCTGTTTATTTAATTGCCATATGTATGCTAATGGTTCCCAAACCTATATGTCTAGCACTGTCCTCTCTCCTCATTGCTTAATGCATGTTTTCCACTACCGGCCAAACATCACCTGCATTTTACTACACTAAGTTGACTTCAAACTCAACTTGTCCAAAAGTGAGCTGATCATGTTCACTAACGATCCTGTTTCTTCAACTGTGTTTTCCATTTTGATTAATGGCACCAAAATCTATTCTTTCTCCTAAGCCAAAGACCCTAGGAGATCTTGTAGATTATTTACTTTGTCTGCCACCTGTAATCAATCACCAAATCCTGCCAATGTTGCCAGCAAACACCTCTTATATTCATCTCATTCTCTCCACTCTACTGTCATTGTTTTTATTCAGATTTTAAACATTTATTTCTTGGATTTTTTAAACATTCTTCTAATTAATCTACCTTCTATTTTGCACCCCTCCAACTCATACATATGATCACCTTATTTCCTTGCTAAAGGCCCTCTCTGGCTCCAACTGATAACAGCACAAAATCCAAGTTACTTAAAATGGCATTCAAGAACACTTCATAATCTGTTCCAGAAAGAAAACTGTGAAACAGAGACTATTACTCAGGACACTTACTAAAGAATTCCTTGTGGGTCACTACTCATGGAAGGGAGAGAGGAAAGAGGCAGGCTTAGACAGAGGGAGAAGTTGAACTGTGCTGTAGTCTCAAAAAGTCTTCTCAACCCACCCCACAGGGAACTCTGTAGCTCAAATGGCTCTTCAGAATGTTCCAAGCTTGGCTGAGGGGGCTAGAGCTTTATATAACACATTGACCAAGCACTGGATGCAGGTTGTTCCTGGAAGAAAGTATAACCGTGAGCAATACTACAATTTGAGGGTTGTCTTCTAGCAATACTCCCAGAAGCTGGAAGAAAAAGTCCTTTACTCATGAAGGGGAACAAGCAGCACATCAGAGAATCCACCATACTCGTGTCCATTTCTGCATATCTTTCTGTGTTTCCTTGGCCTCCAGTTTTTACATTGTCATAGCACTTACTACTTTCCGACTGCCTTTTACTTCTCTATATTTCTCATTAGATTGTCATCTCTGTGCAACAAATGTTTTGGATATTTTCAGTCGTGCAACCTTAATGCTTGACACATAGTGAGTCATTAAACAATTCATTAAATGAATCATTAAATGAATGAAGAATGCATAGGTTCTTTCTCCCCATTCCTTACTCCCTGTGTTCCAGTCAAACCAAATTAATTGCCATTCCTTGAATCTCCCAAGCCTTCCCTTGAACCCATGTCTTGGGTTTGCTCTTCCTTTGGCTTAGAATGCCTTTATCTAACTTGATCATCAGCTGAATGTCTACTTCTTTCAAGAGTTAGCTCAATTGTCACCTTTGGAAAACTTTTTCAGGCACCGTCACAATCTTCATTCTCTGTGGTTCTGCAGAACTCAGTTCCTACCAATAACGACAATACTGTCACTTTTAATTTACACATCTGATCCCCTTCAGGGGATGTGAAACTGTGAGCTTCGTATCCATTTTTGTTTCCTTAACACCTAAAGGGGCGTGGCACACAGCAAAGAAATAATGAATGAATAAACAATAAATTCGTGGGTAAAGTTAAGCTCTAGGAATATTCACCAGGAAATGTGTGCAGAATGGACTAAACAGGTAAGAAGATACAAGGGAGAAAATTATAAGGTTATAGAAGAGGCATATGGTTGTGGACATTGAATAAGCTATAATTTCTTATTTCTGAAATTAGTTTCCCATATCAAAATGAAAAGCAGAATAATGTCATTAGCACAACTGTTGCTTTCCCTAACATGTCTCAGTGACATTACTTCTCAGTCCATTATCTACTAAATGCTAACCTAAAGATGTCAAATTCAAATGCCTTCAGCTGCCAGGCAAGTTATCTACATGTGTGGTGGGTCTCTGGAGAACAAAATGTTCGTGCAAGGGGCATCCAGTTTCAATGTTTAAATCGTGTGGTCACTAAACAGAATAGGTATTTGGGCCTGATGTGGTCTGGAAGCTGCTGGTTCACCTCTTCTTCTATACATTTTGAAATCAAACATACTCTGAACTGTCATAGAGATGAATGAGGAGAGATGTGGACAACCTTTTCAACCTTGTAGAAAAAGAGGATGTATCTATATTTTTAGTAAGAAGTAAAATTCTTTCCGAGGTGATTTCATAGTCTGCCAGAATATCAGAGTGGAAATTTCACTGGAGCCAAAAATAACGATAATAATTTTTAGAAAGAATCTTTTTCTTCTATACAAATTATCTTGATCTCTATCCTTGGGGTCGCTTTTGCTTTTTCTAAACAAAGTTCATTTTCTAATTACAAAATAACACGAGCTCTTTGGAAAATATAGAAGAATAAGTTAGAAAATAACTCTTCACTCTTAATCTCATGAAACAAACTGAGGGTGGCTGGGGGGTAGGGGCGGGTAGGGATAGGGTGGCTGGGTTATGGACATTGGGGAGGGTATGTGCTATGGTGAGTGCTGTGAAATGTGTAAGCCTGATGATTCACAGACATGTACCCCCGGGGCAAATAATACATTATAGGTTAAAAAAAAAAAAAAAAGAACTTCTCAAAATGACACTACCAGTGAGCAATCTCTACTGGCATTTTAGATTATGCCCTAGATACGAGGTGGAACCATGAAACTGACGTGCATCACATAGGTAGCATGTAAGCAGGAAAATAATTTAGTCCTAAACATCTGAGAATCTATCAGAGTTTTAGAATCTATCAGAACTCTTAAAAACATTCTTAGGTGTCTCTCAAGTGCCTGGCTGAACCAGATGTCTGCAGGACAGGGCCCGATGAGGAGTTACTATTGTTGAAATGGAACTTGGTTCTGAATCTACAACAGGACTATTGTGCATATGACATTTACTTTGAGAACTGAATTCTGGATTGACAATAAACAAGAGCTTTTGAGTCCAGTCCATAAAGAACCTTCACTTGGTTGCCAAAAATTCAACATAGAAAACTTACCAGTAATACGACACAGAAAAGTACAGTTTTTGACCTTACCATTGAATGCAATCCTGATCATTTAGAGATGTGGATTTCTACAGGTTGATTGAAGAAATGACAAAGACAATTACAACCAACAGAAGTACATTTTTTTAAATTTATTAATTTGACAGAGAGAGAGAGAGAGAGCACAAGCAGTGGGAGTGGCAGGCAGAGAGAGAGGGAGAAGCAGGCTCCCCACAAAGCAGGGGAAGCCCGATATGGGACTCGATCCCAGGACTCTGGGATCATGACTTGAGCCGAAAGCAGACGCTCAACCAACTGAGCCACCCAGCCACCCAGAAGCACATTTTTAAATAAGGAATCTGCTATGTTTTTATTTAGATCATATGCTTTCCAAGTATCCTTGGGTTCATCTATAGAATCGTAAGAGGGAGAAAGCTTGAGAAGCAAGGAATTGAACAAGAGAATACTAATGATCAGGGATCTGGAGTGAAAAAACCCCAGTATGTTCATTATTAATAGTAAAGAGATCTGATATTGATATTTTCAATAAAACTTAAATGATTTCAAAATCTTTTGGTTGAAGTTGTTCTATTTCCTCCTGCTGAATTTTTAAATTTTTGTCATTTTCCTTTTAATAGTACTTGTAACCCCGTGAAACTCTCCTGCAAACCTGTGATGCACTTAAATATCATCAGACAGTTTTAACAATGCTTCCACCCATGTTCATATTCATTTCAAAATTGTTAATCTCAGAAAAGCACGAACAATCAAAGAAATTGAAGATGTGCTAGCTTTTGGAAACCTAGCAGCTATTTATTCAAACTAAGTATCACAAAGTGATCTTATTGAATAAGGCCTTACATCTCATAGTAACAGCAGTTTGTAAATACATGCTTATTAATTCATTGATTTCTTTTACTGCTCAGTCGTGTTTTTAGTACTTTATGTACTAGGGTATACTGGATGCTCGGATTCAGAAACACAGGTGTTCTCTGTATCACACATGGGCTTCACGTCCAGGAGTCCACAATTTAATTCCATAAAGAAGTGTTAAAGAAGTACCTTTACCATGTGTTAAGGAAACGGGGGTGATTTGGCACCCGAAGGGCACAGGAACCTAAGTGCCCCCTCCACCGCTAAGCTGTTAACATTTCCTGGGTTTGTGCTTCGGGTAGTGGTGAGTAAAGTTTCAAATCATATCATGTCCTAAAGTTAAGTCCTCCTACTCTTGAAACACACGCACGCGCACACACACACTGTCAGCCTGCTCTAAATTTTTACTCTCGAATATCACGTACGTGGTACTAAAATGTTGTTTTTTGGAATTCACAGCTCCGATATGGAAATGTTTCTAGAGCTTGGGTCTAGAAGTATCTGTCTTGCTTGAATTTCTGCAGTGGTAATAATAATCACGGTGAGGACAAGGAACCAGAGCCATGTCCAATAGGGAGCGATGGCCTGAATTTGAAAAGGTACAAGATTTTATCAGGCATGAAGGTTAAGGCTGTTGGAATCCTGTAGTTGCTACTAACAAGTTGTAGAGCTCCTGGAGGCCTCCAAGGAGTGATCCATCCAAAATTACAAAGGTATGTGTTTTTCTGCCAATTCTAGACAAGATGATTTTGAGGGTTCATATACTATGGTTAGAAAAATCTGATAGTTACATTTAAATATAGTACATTGTTTTTACCACGTAAGACTTCAGCAATTTGATCACATGGCTTTCTTTTGGGAAGACTGCCAAACCAATGCTTGGGGGAGAATCTCATCTTTTTCATGCTGAGCTGGTGGGAGTCCCTCCCACCTTATAAATGTTGATATGGAAAGATATATACATCTCTGTAAGAAAACTTAATTTTTTAATTTTTTTATTGGCTGCATTGCAAGGAGTCACTTGGCCCGGGTGGGCATGAAGAGTAACATTCCCCAAAGTACACAGCACCCACTCATCCGTCTCCTCTCCCACCTCCAGCAGCAATGTTGGAAAATGAGTGCCACATCCCGGTACATTTGCAGCATGGTTTGACAGAGATGACAACGTTCTCATCAACAGAAAGTGACAGACCGATTTTTATTCGTACATTCCAATGCTTTTTCTTACTGAAATAAGTGATTAGCATGTGGGTGTAACTGTCTACTACAGCTACCTAATTTTGTAATGCATATAGTTAATTAAAAGGCAGGATTCAAAAGCAGGGCCACCCCTGTAAAAGCTCTAAACTTAATCATCTGTTTCTTACAGACTTCATCCTGTGGGGTAAAAAGGCATTTGTTGCTTTGCAGCCTGCCCATCTTTAGGGATGATCTTTCCAAAGGAATGGGCTCTTTTTTTGTTTGTTTAACTCAGGGGGCCGAAAGGGGTCAGGGCCACCTAGTTTGCCAAAGTCCTTTTTTTGCCTTGCAAAACTGACTGTCCTTTGACAATAACTATGTGGAAAACTAAATGTTTAATTTTTTATGATAATATTTTCTCTTTGCTTGTTTTTCCCAGTCACTTCATATCTACGCTTAACATCCATCCAAAGGATTTACACAGGAAATGGAGGCCCAGCTAAAACAAACTCACACCCTTTTCTATAGCAGCCTATTCTTGTAAAATTAGCCATTAAAAATGAAAACATGAAACAAAACTTTTTCTGCTGAGATACTCTCCCCCTCAACTACATGAGAAAATTCCTCCCTACATTTAAATGGTGTTTTTGCTGTTTTTATGATCTTAGTTTTCATTATCATGGCTTAACAAGTATATGGGAGGCTTAACGATATTTGAAGATGCAAAGATATCTCATAAACTATGAGCAATTTACAGGAAATGAAAGTTCAGCATTGTTTCTTCCTACACTTCTCCCAATAGGGCTGAACAGTTTCTTCACACCCTTGAATGCACTCTGCCTTGGCATGTCTGTATATATCCATCTCCCTTGGGGCAGGATATAATAGTAACCTTATTTCATAATCTCACATAACAGGGCATTATGATCTGTGGTCCTGATTGTTTTCTGCATGCTGAATTTTAAAGGAATTTGGAATCTCATTCTTTTAGATATTTGTAACCGAGCAGTGAACTCTGACAATCAAGATTATTAATATGCTAATTATTCCCAGAATTGTATATTTCATGTGATAGGAAGATCCAAAAATGAAGACTCTGTCATCTGTTCTACTGACAGGGAAATTTAGTTTTAATTTAGCCACACCCATGATTGTCCTTTTGCTTTTAAGAATATAACAGAGAAATTTTGCAATAAATTAAGGGGTTGGCCCATGGAACCATTATGACACAGCACCTAGAAAGACAGAATGGTACTTAAAACCAGTGAAATAATGTCAGTCTTCAATTACTGAACCAAAATTAAATTCCAAATCATTGCTTGGAGTCAGACATCTGGGTTTTTTTCTGTAGAAATAATATAATAAGTATTGTTCCTTTTACTGTGTCAGACCACAAAAGTATCTACATTGACATCAATAAAATATTTCTTGTAAATATTCTAGTTCATAATGAAAAGTAATTTGAAAACACAGTCATATACAAATGAGCAAAAATTTAAAAATATGATTTAGTAATAAGTTTCCTATAAAATAAGTAGAGAGAGCAGTTCTCATCGTACAACAGTGGGAGACAAGGAAATTTTGAGGATATTCTTGAAAGGACTTTTTGGTACTTCCAAGTTTAGAGGTTGATTTGGCAAATACTGCTTAATCTTTCCTTTCTCTCCATACTTATGTGCCTGTCCCAGTACTGTTCTCCCACGTAAGGACTGTGATTTTTATAGTCATTTTGAGGGGTCACAAACGGCACAAATGCAGACAAAGGGTGAGGGGTGACAGTGGAGAAAACAGAAGTCGCAAAGGGAGGAAGAGAGAAGAAAGTGGTAAAGGAAGTTTCTAGAAACAGTTGGCAAAAACTGAGAGAAAGAAGTGAGTGGGCTGAAAATGGAAAAGAGATTTCTTACAGAGGAAAGGACCAATTTGAGTCCTGAAAATCGGAGAACTGGGGAAGGCTTGCCATGGGGACGATCTCCTGAGAGGGAGAAAAGTTGGGAGAGGAAGACACATTAACTCAACCCATTCCCAAAGCAGACCACTGGTGGCTATGGAAAGCAGGGGCAGCGTGGTGCTGTCTAGAGCAAGGGCAGGGAGAGCCTCTGTCAAGCCAGAGTCTGTGGAGACCAGGGGTTCATATGGTCTGAAGATATATATTCTCAATTGAGAAATAACTATCTATTTTTATAAATAACTTCATTGATGGGGGTGCCTGGGTGGCTCGGTTGGTTAAGCAAGTCCAACTCTTGATTTTGACTCAGGTCATGATCTCAGGGTGGTGAGATTGAGCCCCACCTCGGGCTGTGCACTCAGCAGGTAGTCTGCTTGAGATTCTCTCTCCCTCTTCCTCTGCCCTTTCCCCCCACTTGTGCACACACACTCTCTCTCTCAAGTAAATAAATAAATCTTAAAAAAAATTCACCTGTTTTAAGAATGCAATTCAGTGATTTTCTGTGATCTACCAGGTTGTACAACCATTGCTACCAAATGGTTTTAGAACTTTCTCATCACTCCATTAAGGTCCCTCCTGCTCCTTTACAGTTTCTCTCTGTTCCCACTCCCCGCCTCAGGCAATCAGTAATCTGCTTTCTCTATATTTAGATCTGCCTTTTCTGTACATTTCATATAAATAGAATCATGTAACATGCGGTTTTCTGGGTCTGAATTATTTCATTTAGCCTGATGATTTTGACGTTCATGTTGTAGCGTGTATCAATATTTCTTTTTATTGTTAAATGGTTTTCCATTGTATGGATATATGCTTGAAGATAAACACATTTTGTTTTTCCACTCATCAGTTAATGGGCATTTGAGTTGTTTCCACTTTCTGGCTATTGTGAGTAATGCTGCTAAGAACAGTTGTGTGCAAGCCTGTGTGTGGAAACCTGTATGTGTTTTAAGCAAAATGTGACTGAGAGATTCACTTGTTCATGGAAAACACAAATATCCAGGTCTGTTGTGTTCCACGAATCCAGGGAAAACAACTGCTTACGAACACTTTCCATACAGCAACCAGAGTGGATTTTTTAAAACAGAAAATCAGATCTCGTCCCTCCCTTCTGGTGGCTTCCATTGCACTAAGAATGATGCCTTACCTCCTTGCCATAGCCAGGACAGTGTTGCCTCAGCTGACCTCTGTGGACATGTTTCCCTTCATCTCTTATTACTTCCCTCACTCTTGACTTCACCAGTGTTGATCTTGTTGCTTCTCAAACATAAGAGCTTCTGCTGCCTTCTTAGTTCTTAACTAAACTATTCCCCTTGCCTAGAATGTTCTTTCCTGATCTTCATTTGGCTCGTCCCTTCTCATTCAGGTTTCTCCTCAAATGTCACTCATGTAGAAAAGCCTTCTATGATCACCCTAGCTGAAATAGCAACTATGTTTCTCTCACTATTAGCTTTTGCTGTTTCATTTTCCACCAGCACCTATAACCCAATAAGTTAAAATTACCTTACTCATTGTTTGCTGACTATCTCCCAACCAGAATGTGGGTAATGAAGGATAGTGGGAAAAAAGGGAGGCAGGGGCAAGGGGCCCCTCCACTACCCCCCAGCCCCCAGCCCCCCCCCACCTCCCCACCCTCTGTCAATAAGCCCATAAAGACCCCTAGACTTAGAAACTCTGGTGGCAACCCTCTCAGGTCCCCTCCCTCTTTGGAGCTTTGTAGTATGCTCAGTAAACCTTGCTTTACTGCCCACCACTCTCGGTCTGGTCTACCTCTCCATTCTTTGAAGTGGCGGGACCAAGAATGGGGGGCACTAAAGGAAAAGAAATCCTGCAACTTAAGCTCAGTGAAGCAGGTACTTTGTTTATCTTGTTCTGTGATGTATCTCCAGCACATAGCATGTGGTAAATGTTCATTAAATTTGTTGAATTAATGCATAAATAAGAAGCAAAATTGGACCCTCTTTCATACTTTCTCTCCACAATTTCTGAGAAGTTAGATCACGCTATGAATTTAGTTTGTGAATTTCTAAACCAATGGCTGAAGGTCAAATACTGGCAAACCATGTATGTACCATATTTCGTCTTCACTCATGTTTGTTTTAGGTAGCAGATACTTTGGAGCCCCATTCCCATTCCCGTGGCCCATCTCTGTTTTCAGCTGGTGAGTGTTCAGGTTCACCGTCTGTCAATAAGGTTCCAACTCAAGCGGGTATGATTAGAATTATTCTGCTTTCTGTCTTGGGCCTCTCCCATGCTCTGGAGCAAATGGGCATATGTATAAACAAACACAGCCCTGAAGCTAGCAATGTTAGTACTCCCAAAGGCAAATGTCAGCCATTAACCTATCGGGGAGCCAACCTTCATCCTCACTTGCCTCAGATAGAAAGTTCTGAAAAGGGGCACCTGGGGGGTTCAGTCAGTTAAATGTCTGCCTTTGGCTCAGGTTATGATTCCAGGATCCTGGGATCGAGTTCCGCATCAGGCTCCCTACTCATCAGGAGCCTGCTTCTCCCTCTCCCTCTGCCTGCCACTCCCTCTGCTTGTGCTCTCTCTCTCTCTCTCTCTGTCAAATAAATAAAATCTTTAAAAAAATAAAAAAGAAGTTCTGAAAACATTTCACACTTCCCAGAAGTACTAGCCAAATGGAGTCCTTGTGCCTTCAGTGGAGACTTAAATAACACACCCTTATATTGACTTCTTCTCTTGTTTCAGTCTCCCGGTTTGCTGGAATTACATCCTTAACATGTGATCTGCTTTCAAGAGAAGCCAAATTAGGTCTATGACTTACATAGTTTGTTTTTTTAACTTTTTAATCAATTGTCCGAATTTAAAGCTCAAAAAATATTTCATGTTTAAATTCTGAGTATGCCTTATATGGCATTTGATCTAATAGGGGATTTAGGCTTGTCTAATACTTTGGAGACCATTTTCCACACCTTTGGTGATACAGTGTTTCAGATTGCATATGACTGAACCAGTCTTATAATTAATAATTCCTAATTACTCTGTGTCTGACCTGTAGACCATAGCGAATTTATCATGTCTAACTACAACTCTAATGATTTCCTGGTCTTGTATACCTGTAGCTCTAGAATAAATATTGGGAATATCATATTGTATCCAGATCTGTCACTTTTTGAATGCCTTGGGGGTTTTCCTCTTGGGAAATAACTCTCTGCTCCTGGTAAAACTGCCAATTAAAGAGCACTCCTTCCATAACAATAGGTACATTATTCAGGCTGGCCAATCAGAATCTTCCATCTGTCAGTTACACAATTGGTCCGGAGAGCTATGCTGGGTCAGTCAGAGTCATTTCTTAAGATTTTGCTAGACCCACACCCAAAGAGGTTGCATCATTTTCTTTTCACTAGAATTGCTATAGTTTGATGTAAATCTAAAGCTGCTAATGGACATTTGTGCTAAAATGTGGGGAATTTTCCTTGAAGATGGACTTAATAGAAAGGAAAACAAAAAAGAATGGAAAGAAAGAGGGAGGGAAAGTTTAAACAAGAGTAAGACTGAGGTAGAGAAAAAGAGACAGAAAGAGAGCAAAAAGCTCTGTCAAATGACAAAGGACATGATGGTCATTTGAATTTTCATGTTCAACCATGCCTGAAGCAAGCAAGATCTGTCTTTTCAACTATCTGGGCCAACGAATTATATATTTTTCTTAAGCAAGTTCAAGGTAAATTTTTGTCACCTGCACTTGGAAGAGTCCTGACTAATGCTTCCTATGTGTGCTCAGGACAAGACTGATGGGGTTAGGTTATGCCACTTTAAAAGTCTTTTCTTCCTCCAGGAAGCCTGTGGTTATTACCAGGATCAAATATCTGGAGAAGAAGGAGGCCCTCAGGTAGAAATCCAGAGCTGAGAGGATGGGCCTAGGGTAGATGGAAGCTCCCATCCCTTTTAGGGTCTTAATAGTGACAAGGCCAGCTATTTGGGGATAGGTACTTGCGGAAACAGAACATGAAAGAGAAAGGAAAGAGCCCTGTAATGGGTTAAAAGCTGAAGATGATAGGTTAGATTATTTACTTTCATGGTCTTACTCTTAGTAGAAATTGCCATTGTGTTATATTCTAACCCATGGAAAGCTTAATTTGGACATTAAGTCAGTCTCAGCGGAGCTAAATGGTGTACAAGGAAAAGTCACTTGCCCATATATGGGACAAAGCATTGAAAGCAGGGCATCAGGTCTTTGCCCCCAAAGCCAGCAGGTGATATAGTCATTAAAATAATCCCTAAGGACAATATGCAGAGCTAAGGGTTGGAACTATAAAGGAAAACCTCCCCTACCATGAAGACTCACCCTCACTGAGAGATTTGAAACATCTGGGTCTTATTTCATTAAAGAAGGCATAAATGTATTACACCAGTTACACAGGAACATAGGATTACACATCAGAAGTAAATAAAAATATTAATCTTCCAAATGGTAAAAAGCAACAACACCCAACTTCTTTTAATCTAACAGATCTCTGAAGACGTCCCACTATACTTCCATCCTTGGGGCACAGATGGTGGTGAGCTAGGCCAGTACAGAGGAAAGGAAACAAAGCATAGATGGATTGACAGAAGAGAGCATCAGGGATTTTTGCTGGCAGGCAGGGAGAGAAATCATAAGAAAGGAAGTTCTACTAAGCTTGAAATTTGTCTCTTTTGGATGCCGGGGCATCCTCAGTGCCAAGAAGCATGCCCAGCATATAGTAAGCCAAAACGTAAGGCTGGGACTATTTAAATTCTTCTTGCCTCTGATTAGCATTGGCCTGAAGAAATAGGCACACAAAGATTGTGAAGGTGGGAATCACGTGACCTCAACTGTTGAGATGACGAGGAAGGAAAGCAGAGAACTCTAAACAAGGCTAATTGGAAAGAAAAAAAAAAAGCTGAAATTGCTACATTGGTTCATGAACAAGGATAGTCTGATGATAAATTTTAAAAGTCTCTGTGAGAATTAAAGGTCTGCCAATTTGCTCCGCTGGAGCAGGAACAAGTAAAGGTTAGCACCACAACCTGTATGTAAGGTATTGCTTTTCTTTTCTGTTTCCAAATTTCATGTTAAATTTTCACTGAGTCCATTATTAATACATTTTTAAAAATTTCCATGCTTTCTCTCTCTCTCTTTTTTTTTTTTTTTTAAGATTTTATTTATTTATTTGACAGAGAGAAACACAGCGAGAGAGGAAACAGAAGCAGGGGGAGTGAGAGAGGGAGAAGCAGGCTTCCTGCCAAGCAGGGAGCCCGATGTGGGGCTCGATCCCAGGACCCTGGGATCATGACCCGAGCCGAAGGCAGAGGCTTAATGACTGAGCCACCCAGGCACCCCAATTTCCATACTTTCAGAGAGAAATGTTTTCCTCCTTAATTATTTGTACCAGCTGGAGATCGATCCAGACAATACTACTGGTAGGTGGAGGAACATTTGCCTTTCCTTTAATAACATCAAAAAGTAAAACTTACAAGGAGACACTCAACTCTGAAAACAATGTTAGTGCCACAAAAATCCTTTTCTTTTGGACCAACAACTCACAGATCATTTGATCTCGAAGATCTATATCGGCCAAGTTGCAAACATTTCTCTTGCAAACAATAGAGATGGACTCTGCCTGGTTTTGGCAGGAAAAGGATTTATTGAAAGGATATTGGTTAGCCCAAAACTGTCCAGGAGAGCAGTCCAGCTCAGAAGCCATGCAGACAGGGATACAACCAAAATGTGACACCGAACTAGTTCTGCGAGGACATGGCCGTTGCCGCCACTGAGCATCAGGTATCACGGCCTGCGCGGTTGACACTGTTGGCACCACACACTGTGTACTCCCATAGAGGCAGCTGGCAATGCTGTCCTTGGAAACCAGATGTGGTTGCTACAACCAACACATGCACAAGTGCAGCCCTCTCTTTCCTTATTTGTAAGGCTACCTCCCAACTCAAAGTGAGGCAGATGAAGGAATTACCTTTTATTTTAATAGGTAAAGAAACTCACATAGAACTAACCCCACAGCAGACTTCCTTCAGTGTCTCCTTGGCCAAAATGGTTCACGTGGCCCCTTTAAAGCCAACCACTCATAAGGAGAATAGAGAACTGTAATTAGCTTGATTTACTGATTGACCTGCTGGGGTGGAGACGTGACCAGCCTTGGAGTACAAAGTCACACAGAGGAGCATGGGTCCCTGTATAAAACTGGAGTTTTATTCACAAGAAAGAATGAATATTGGGTTGTCAGCTGTTGTGATGGACGTGTATATGGAACCCAAACATCTTCATACATGGGCCCATTTTATGAGACCTACCCTCATGCTTCTTCCCAAGCCTCCCTGTCACCAGACCTCTGGTCTTCCTATTCTTTTCATGTCCGTGTCAGTCGGACTAAACCATCTGTTACTGCCTATTAATTCCTGCCTCTTTCCAGGAAAAGGGAAAGATGTTATACCACTCAAAGTTCTACCTGCTGGGAGAATTTTCCACCTTCAGTTCAGTGGGACTGAGAAGGACTCAGCAATCCATTTGAAATGTGGCCAGCTCATTATGCAAAGCCATCTGTAAACTACGCTTTCTTTTTCTTCAGTTAAGTCATAATAGAGAACTGTTCGTGATGTTATAAGTGTTGCTTGGTGGAAAGGGGGTAGTCTGGCATGAGTAGGCATAGCAGGAAGACATCAGCATATGAAACTTGAGCTTTCAGGACCTGCTCGGATGCACGCACTTATCTACTATTTCCACTTAGATATGTTTGACTTTATAGCTGAGTAGATCAGATAACACTCAGTTCATGATAGGTAGCTTATATTTCATAATTACCTGGTTTGTATGAGGACCCAATAGCAAGCCAAGTACTATTCCTCCAAAGAAGAATGGTTATTCACCGAGGGAGGTATAACTTTGTCCTAAAACCAGGATGTTTCTGCTGGGAATCTTGGATTAAGTCTTGCCACACCAAGGACTTGAACTGATTTTTGAGCACCACTAATGTCACCGGGTCCTACAAGGCCATATGGAAAAGCTGCATCCTGGACCACGTGCGGAGTTTTCCTTTGGACCCTACTCAAAGCACTCAGCCTTTCAGGCATCTCAGGAAAGAGTGCTGAAGGGCACACAAAATGTGATATATGCTGCTTCTGAAATCTAAAGAGTACCATCAGTCACACTTTTTTTTTTCTAGATGTAGGAAACAAATTGTCCTTGACATTGGAGAGGATAAACTCACATGCCACACAAAACAGATCCCAAGAAACTTCATTGTATTAACATATGATTTATTTCCCACCTTCTGGCCTGCCCAGTTTTAGTATAAAACATAGCCACTTTCTGCTCTCTGGACCTCATCAGCCCGTTATCACCAAGTTAGCCCTGGAGATGGTTAGAGAGCCTAGTTCTTTTCTTTTTCTCTTTTTTTCAGATTTTATTTATTTATTTATTTATTTATTTATTTATTTATTTATTTATTATTTATTTGAGAGAGCAAGGAGGAAGAGCAGAGAGAGAGGGAAAGCAGGCTCTATGAGGATGGAACCTGACACGGGGTGGATCCCAAAACTCTGAGATCATGACCTGAGTAGAAATCAAGAGTAGGAAACTTAACTGACTGAACTACCCAGGGCCCCAACAACCTAGTTTTTAAGGACTCATTTACGGCATAGAGAATAGAGAATTAAGATAATCTTGAGTTGAAAATTTATTTCTGCCCTTTTAGATAAAATCAAACTCCTTCTGGCATTCTCTGTTCATTAGCTGAGAGAAGAAGGCTTGTCCGGATAAAAGCTACAGTCAGTGTGCCACAGTGCATGTTGGTTTCGGCCGTTAAGCAACTACCCATGGAAGAGCATATATATTTGTCGGTAATACTTCATTTAGCCTATAGTAATCCCCTGTGATTCTCAAAACTCTTCCCTCCTTTTTTTTAAGTAATCTCCATGCCCAACATGAGGCTTGAACTCCCAACCTCGAGATCAAGAGTTGCATGCTCTACCAACTGAGCCAGTCAGGCACCCCAAATTTCTTCCATCTTTTGCACTGGCCAAAAGTGGGGCTATGATAGGGAACACAGCGGCCTTCTCTCAACAATTTTCTCAGGGAGGTAGTTTAAAAAAAATGCAGTAATTTTTTTTATTGCGATATAACAGAATACTTCTTGACTTACTCTTCTGGCTGGCAGGTTGAGCTCCTGAGCTTTCACTAAGCCATTCCTAACATAATAATTTTGGTAGTTCTACTCAGCTGGAGTCGGTGTCAGAATGCTGCCATTCGCTGAGGTCATCTATCCCAGTAATATACCCAGGGACTGAAGACATAATCATGGCAAGAGTTCAGGGCTCCATTGGAAAGCGCATCAGTTAGCGTTCAGTGCACTGCTCTGGGTAAAGTAGAAGAGTTTTAGCACAGGGGATTAGGTGCTTACAAAATAACTGGAAAGACTGGAGAGACAGATGTCAGAAGGCCATCCCTAGAACTACTGAGTTCAAGAACACAACACCAGACCTGCCACCACTGCCCCCTGGAGTATTTTCCATTATACGAATGAATTAGAGCACCAAGCTGCCATCTCTTTTGATCACTGTAACTCTCTTACATATGAAAAACTTGCAGAGACTTTTGAGTTGTATCATTTTGAACATCATGCCAGCTCTACTGTTATTATTACGGTCAGCATGCCCACCTTGACTTTGGCAGTTAAGTGTCACTATTTGCCCCTCTTTCATCTTAGCATCCCTATTTGAAATCAGGAGTGCTTTTCAAACACAGAGTATTTTCCTCTTACCACAGCATGTGAAGAAGACCCACCAAAATGCTTTTTAGGAAGCTGGGTCTTATGTATACCCATACAATTCTCAAGCCCCCGGTATAGGAAGTATTTTCTGGCCATTTCTTCCTCTTCCTAGAGAAAGGAGACAGGGAATCGGTAAGCAATTCACACGCGACAATCCACCCCAACGTTTATATCTCCATTAGCTTTTGGATTTCTTCCCCTATAACAAGAAAATTTTAGCATTGCAGTTTCATTTAGAATGGCCTACTGCTAAGCATAGCTCAAGAGATAATTTGGCAAATAATTTAGACAACTTCCAAGTGTGTGAGCTAGCACATTAAATCCAGAATCCCCAATAACCGCATCCCTATTGATAAATTCTATCTGATCTCTCACTATGTTCTTCCTTCTTTGGTCAAGTACACTCAAAATCCATTTCCACACTTTCTCTCCATATATTCTGACAACATAAATTAGCAGTCGTTCCATTCCTTTGATGGGTGTGTTTTCTGTTCCAGTATTTGTTTTATAATGGATCTCATGAGGCATATAGAGATCTGACTCTGCTTAGAGGTCTGGTGGTTTTGAGGGGCAATGAAGTGGAGTGCAGGAGAACTGACTTTCTCGTAAAACCATTCCATAGGCTCTGATGTGAGATCACTGAGGACACTTCAGGCTACATAGGAACAGCATCATCAGATTGGAAGGATTCTTTTGGCTACAGGATAAAAAAAAAAAAAATCCCGTGTGAAACTGGCCTAAAGAGTCAGAATGTTCATTACGTAACACAAGAATTCCAGAGGGAAGGTGAGCTTCAGGAGCCTTTTGTATTAGCTTTGTCCTTAGGGGAGCACACCTCACGGTTATTAAAGTGGCCACCAGATCACAACGTTCCCTTGTTGATGTTCGGTAGAAGAGAGACACCCCCTCACCCCTGCCATCCAGAGCGATTGGCATTCTCTTCCTCAATAATGGTCACCATGGAAATGGCATGACAGGATAGCATTCAATATTGGGTTCCTGAACCAGTCATTAGGAAGGGGAAAAGAATTAACATGACCGTTCAATCTGATTAGTTTACCTCTATAGACAAGGATAGGTTGAACATCTGAATAAAATCGAGGTTTCAGTTAGAGAAAAGTCCATATGGTGTAACATCTACGGATATGGACAACTATGGAGAATGAGAAATGTTTTATTTCACTCAGTAGTCAGAGAAGAATACAAGTAATACACTATTTAAAGCTAATGCTCCATCTTGGAAATAGAGGTATTTTTTTTTCTTTATATTTACTCTCCATAGATATCTTTGCTTTGGCATAATGGGGCTTTCACTTTCTGGTGGAAATTCTATGTCTTTGATGTCATTTTATAGTTTTACCTAATTATATACGGGCCTACTAAATCACTACCTCTTATTTACCTAAATAAAAAATGTTAATGCAATTTCAGTTACAAAGTTGTTTCAAGGAAATAAGTGGTGGTAGAGGGGAGTAGTATGTGTATTGCTCTAAGTATTCCTCTTGATATATTTACACTTTCTAAAACTAGCTGACATTTTCTGAGTGTGCTGGATTAAAAATGGTCAAAAAATTGTTTATAGCTCCTTTCGTCACAAGGCGGATCTGGGCTGGACTTGTGCATTAGTCTGCTAAGGCTGCTATAACAAAACCCCATAGACTGAATGGCTTAAACAACAGATTTGTTTTCTCCTAGTTCTGGAGGCTAGAAGTCCCAGATCAAAGTTTTGGCAGGATTGGTATCAGGTGAGACCACTCTCCATGCCTTGTAGAAGGCCACTTTCTCACTGTGGCCTTTTCTCTGTGCCTGCCTATCCCTGCCGTTGCTTCCTCTTTTTACAAGGGCACTAGTCCCATTGGATGAGGGCCCCACCCTTATCACCTTATTTATCCTTAATTACTTTCTTAAAGGCTCTATCTCTAAATACAGTCACATTGAGGGTTAGAGCTTCAACAAAAATTTTAGAGGAACACAACTCAGTCCATTACACCTTGCCACTTGCCATAACCAACAGGATGCTGCAGAAGTGAAGACGTGAGACTTATGACTTGTAGTATGGCCTCAGGAAGCTTTGGTAGCTTCAGCTCTTGCTTTCTTTGGAATCTCAACAATACGTGCAGAAGCCTGAGCTGGCCGGCTGGAGAAGCTATGTGGGGAACTGAGGCACCTTGGTTCTGAACCCCAGCTAACCGCCTGCTGATTACGATGGCAAGAAAGCCCAGTCGAAGCCACGTGGAGCAGAGACGAGTTGTCCCAACTGCACCCTGAACAAATCACTCAGCCAAGGATCGTGTACTAATAAATGATGTTATATTAAGCCACTAAGTTTTGAGGTGGTTCTTAGGCAGTCATAGATAACTGATACACCAAGCCTTTTAGGATTTTCATTGCTTCTTTGTATTCTATCCTTTTACTGTCAGTTTAGTGAGATTTGGGAAAGAAGCGGACCAAAAAGTGTATTGTCATATAGCCACGCTTAATTGGAGATCAAGAAATTATACGTTACAGATAAGAAAAGTGTTTTTTAAAGAGGAATAACTTTAAAAGTCCTATTTTACATGCAGATAACAAATAACATATGGAATTGATAATAAAAGTTGGTGAGATAAGTAATGGGAGTTAATAACATAAGTAATTTCCTGCATCCCTGTAAAATATGATGGGACAGCCCAGAGCAGGGAGTGGAAAAATGCCATTCCACTTCTGTTTACTGCAAATACCTAATGAGCCTCTGTGACGTGTTACCTTCTAAGTTATGCCCTGTGGTTCGTAGGTAGGTAGGCTGTAGGAAGGGTGGGGAATGAATTAATAAACAAAACAAAACTCTTAAACAGGTAAGTAGAATTAAAAATATATATTTCGTTTTATCTTTATCTCATCTTTTTTCTTTTTTTCTTTTTTTAAAAGATTTTATTTACTTATTTGACAGAGAGAGACATAGCGAGAGAGGGAACAGGAGCAGCGGGAGTGGGAGAGGAAGAAGCAGGCTTCCCGCTGAGTAGGGAGCCCGATGCTGGGCTCGATCCCAGGACCCTGGGATCTTGACCTGAGCCGAAGGCAGATGCTTAATGGCTGAGCCACCCAGGCGCCCTTCATCTTTCTTAATATGTATTTCATATTCTAATGTGCCATGTATCATTAGATAATATATGTGTATTGTTTACAAATAAAAATGTACATCTATTGGGAGGAAACGCTCATAATGTGTTGGCTTACATGTATAGATGATCGAAAACTGTGGAGGATGGGCTAGGAAGCATGGCTGCCCTTTTAAGAAAAAATTGTAGAAGACAAGTTTACCTGCCCTGTAATACAGACAAACACCACACCTACAAGATTTCACGGAACTTCCATGACAAAGGCCCTGGGACCACATTGAGACCTTTCTACCCCTAGTAGATATTTATCGGCCTGCTCTGGGCTACAACACTGTCATAAGCTTTGGGAGGAGTCAAAAATGGAATTAGGAGTTTTCTTGCCTGATCCTAAGTTCCTGCCCTTCTCCTGGGGTTGCCCTTTTGGGTCAGGACTGATATAGTGGTCTAAAAACCCGAAAGTCATCGTAGGGTTCTTGGAAGGGTCCAACCTAGTCTAGCATGTCGCCATGACAACCCCGGAGCTCCCTTACATCCCGGCTCATCTCCTGAGTTGCCTAGTCAGACACTGCGGGCTGGACTCTGTTCCGGGCACCTCCCCCCCCAACCCCCCCACCCCACTCCCCCCCACACTCCCCCACCCCGCACCCCCCCCACCCCCGTCCGCCCTGCTGGACCTCAGCCGCAGGGAAGAGGCGCGGCTGGCACCATGAGTTCACTCCTCGGAGGGGATTTTATCTCAGCGGTTAGTAGCCTACCTGCTTCCACTGCAAGTGCTTTCTTAATCCTTCTGACTAGTCTCGTCTTTCTTTCAGTTACTTTTTTTCCCAAATGATTTTTATTCATTGTCTTCTGGTTTTTATTTATTTATTTATTTTTATACACCCACCATGGGGCTCAAACCCACAACCCTGAGATCGAGAGTCCCATTCTCCTCTGACTGAGCCAGTCAGGTTCTCCTTATAACGTAGCATTTATTTTTATTTCTTTATTTATCCGTGAAGATTTTATTTATTTGAGAGAGAGAGCGAGCGAGCAGGGAGGGAGAGGGAGAGAGAATCTGAAGTCGACCCTGCACTGAGTGCAGAGCCTGACCTGGGGCTCGATCCCACGACCACGAGATCATGACCTGAGCCAAAGGGAAGAGTCAGAGGCTTAACCAATTGTGCCATGCAGGCGCCTCCGTCTTCTGGTGCCCATTCTCATGCTTTTCCTTTACTTTGCATTCCCCTCTTAGCCTGCCTGCACCACCACATCTGCTTTCCTCCCTTTCGCGTCTCCCCATTCATTTATTCCAGGCTGTCCTAGTCGCTCTCCTTTGTTCAATTCAGAACATTGGCCAGAGGCTTCCCGTTGCTAAGCAACAACATCACCCACACACACCCTTTTCCACTCTTGGCTCATTTCTTTTGCTGCTTTTATGAGCCAGTGGGTCAATGGTCTCTGTAAGAAAATGAAAGATTCTCTGTCTTCTCTTCATACCGAGGAGATGCACACCATCCTGCCCCTGCCCCTCTTATTATATTGTGACTTCTTGTTTTATCTGGTCATTCTCCCCAGGGTGTGAGAGAACACTAAAAATCACAAAATATCCCTTTCAGCTGGGATAATTAATAGATGGGCAGAAGGGATGTAATTTCTGCTAAAGGAACAAAGAAGGAGAAAATGCGTAAAGTTTAATTACAAGACATGGCATGGCTTCATTGAGGGCTTTTGCCTAGACCACTGAATCAAATCCAGGTTTTAAGAGGTTTCCGTTAGGATCTGGCAAGGGAGCTAGCAGGTCCTTCATACAGACTTTTGTTGTTTTTTGTGGAAGCTACTAATGGCATGTTGAGTGTGGTTTGCACAAAATAAAGGATAAAAACAATACGATACTCTTTATGCAGTTTCCCGAATCTCACTCCTCTTCCAGACATCAATCTGATATGATACTTGTACCAAAGGCATAACTCAAGCTGTGTCAGCCCTTCTCACAACACGCTCTGAAGAAATTCTAAATCTTCTGCCACATTTTAATAGTTCAATGGCGATGGTGACTCCATACGTCCAAACACTAGGACAGAATATCGGAGATCCCAGGACCTTGAAAAAAAAAATCTCCTTTTCACTCCTACAATGCCTTAAATAATTTCCCTCCTTGGTGTGAATTCTTTCTCTGTCCTCGGGCATTTATGTACTGCCTGGAGGGCTTCCCTGACAACCCTGTCCCACACCGTTGTTCTCAGTTCTTTGCCCACAGTCAACACTGAACTCCTGGGAGGGTACTGGGGAGACTTGGTTGGTAGTACCACAGCCTCTCTCTTGCTGTGTCCCTGCTCCTCAGGTACTGCTCTCCGTGAGGGAAGGACTCAGATCCTGCCTGCAGTGTATATTTGATAAATTGTCTTCAATGTAATGATAGAACACAGATGCTCTGACAAGGCAGTTGTTTTTAGTTTCATTTTCTTTTCTTTTCTTTTTTTTTAAAGACTTCTATTTATTTATTTGACAGAGAGAGAGAGAGAGAGATCACAAGTAGGCAGAGAGGCAGGCAGAGAGAGAGGGGGAAGCAGGCTCCCCACTGAGCAGAGAGCCCAATGTGGGGCTTGATCCCAGGACCCCGAGATCATGACCCGAGCTGAAGGCAGAGGCTTTAACCCACTGAGCACCCAGGTGCCCCTAGTTTCATTTTCTAAGAGGAGAAGGAATAATAGTTTTCTTGGCCTTAGAGCTCAAGTTCATCAGCAATCAAAGTACCAGAAATGAAGTTTATGTGTCCGTGTCATTAACTAGATTTGCAGACTGAGCATTTCAGCAGAGAAAATTTTTAAGAGCCTTATTTGTCAGGACCCATTGATATTCCAAAAGTGGAATCCCCGTGAGACTAAAATCCACTCCAAGGTATTCTAAGAATGCCTGACCAGAACTGGAATTGGCAAGTTACTACAATTTTCCTTCTAGAAGTGAGCCCCTTTGAGATGTTATGTCTTTTGAGAGGTTCAGAAAAGTTTAATATGATTTCAGTTTTTATCGAGTAACATCAACTAATGAAACATGTATTTGAATTTCCTGGAATTTTTGTTTTATGTATTGCTTACTTTAAACAACTGAAAATTATATGCAATTTTCACTGCTCTTCAGTATTTACTCCTCCACCAAGTCTTCTACCTGAAATATCAGCCAACATCACCTGATCATAATAATTTCTTTTTTCCACATCTCTATGTATTTAATTCCTTTATCCCCTTCCATCCCACCCCATCAATGTGGTTTCGAGTCTCACAGTCCCTGCTGTCAATGAAAACTGTGGCACTTTCCTCCATAAACAGACGTATTCTCCACCTGGAACACCTACAAGGTGATACAGTCAGCGTCCTGGGACCTCTCATTGTTTCTGACCTCTCAAAGCTAATGACCGCTCCATTCATTCAGCCCCGTACAACCTCCACCTCACCCTCAGCCCACCACCTGGGAAGACATCACCTCCAGAACCTTTAGGTGAGAATCTCCCTCTCCAACCACAATCTCCTCTGCTTCCAGCTCTCAGTTAGCCGGTCTTCACACATGCCATCAGAACTGTTTCAGGACTTCACACCCCTATCATCTCCTTTCTTCACTCCTCCCCTACCCAGCAGAGATCCCATGTTCCATCACTTTAACCACTCTCTCTAGTAACTAATCTCCCTTGCTCCTCGCTAGCCTGGCAAATTCTCAACCCCCAATGACTTCATCCTCCTGTTTCCCTATGTGCCCCTGGAGAAATAACATGGCTCGACCATGGGTGGTAGGCCAACTCCACACTATCAAGCGGGCGCTAGTTCCCCAAAGCTGTCCAGCAACCCTCGCCACATCGCTCCTCATCTACCTGTTATAAAGCATCATTCATTCACTCATTCGCTCAATTGCCTATATATTTATTGAGTGCCCACTCTAGTGGGGTGCTGGGTCCCAAGAGCGAAACAGACAAGGTCTCACCCTCAGAGAGCTAAAGATCTAGCTTGGAAGACTGAAATTAAAACAAGTCCAGAGAAGTGAATTATCTGGAGGCTAATGTCTGAGAAGAATGGAGAACTTATGAAATATTTACTCTGGTAAGTGGGAGGGAAGATGATGAGGGAAACACAACAGTGCTGCTGGACAGCTGTGAGGCACCACAGCCTGATGACACAGAGTTGGAACAGCGCCCATGGTTGGGTCATGTGATTTCCCAGGAGCTCTCACCAGTGTGGGGCGTGGGTGCACACAGGGAAACGTGCAGATGAACTCACTCAAGGCTGGGTATTTGCCAGGCTGATGAGATACTGGAGAGAAACCGTACGGACAAGATAATATTTTGGATTAAAAAGTACTAATGGACTTGTAGTCTTTTGATAATTATTTCTTTTCTAAACATATAGTAAAAGTACAACTACTACCATACAACTCTCCAGAAAATTACTCAACAATTAAAGTGCATCCTCATATTCCAAAAAGTCCTCTCCTTGGAAATTGTTCTGAGAGATACATAAAATACTGATTTTTGCTAACTATGAGTTACTTTCTTTTTTCATTTTTAACATTACGCAAGTACAAAAAAATGAAAAAAATTGTCATTAAAAAAAATTCAAACATTATAGAAGTACTCAGGATAAAAGTTAACTCTCCCAGCATCCCATTTTCCCTTTCCCACTCCCTGTCTCTGCACTAAAGCCCTGTTAAGAATTTGATGTGTGGGGGCACCTGGGTGGCTCAGTCAGTTAAGTGGCTGCCTTTGGCTCAGGTCATGATCCCAAGAATCAAGCCCCAGGTTGGGCTCCCTGCTCAGCAGGGAGTTAGCTAGTCCCTCTCGCTCTGCCCCTCCCTTGGCTTGTGCTCTCTCTGTCAAATAAATAAAATCTTAAAAAAAAAAAAAAAAAGAATTTAATGTGTGTCCATACAGTGCTCATTTCTATGGGCTTACATACAAAAAGATGTTTGCAGGCATATGCATACACGCCTACGTGTGGAAACCGCATAGTGAAATCATCTTTTTGAGAGGGTAAAAGATAAACATTAGAAAAGTGTGTCTTCCTTCATTTTTTAAAAGATTTATCTATATATTTGAGAGAGAGAAAGAGAGAGAATGCGCATGCCTAAGTTGGGGGAGGGGCAGAGGGAGAGAATCATAAGCAGACTTCCTACCGAGATCTGAGCCCAACTGGGGCTTGATCTCAAGATGCTGAGATCATGACCTGAGCTGAAACCAAGAGTCTGATGCTTAACCCACTGAGCCACGCAGCACCCCCTGTGTTTCCCTCTAAGTAGGAGTAAAATTTTATTGCCTATGAAGCAAAGCACTCGTACCTAAACTTAAACTACTTTTGATAAACTGATAAGAAAGCTAAATGATAGAGACTATTAATGATCCAGGGAACAAAACACAGAATTTACTTGCTAACTCAGTTGATTGAGAGGATGATCTCAAGTAAAATTAAATTTCGTGATACACTTCTATCACAAATTATATCTAAGTTAGGAAACATGACAGGGACGATCTGTAAAGACAAATAAGGACTCTATTAAATGTTTTCACTACAAACACAGAATTTACCCATCTGAAGTGTAAACTACCTTTAGCTATCAATATCAGAGTTTGTGAAACAGGTTTTAAATAATATAGAAAGTCCCAACATATGGCAATATAAGATCAATAATTAATTGTGCCTCTTGTTAGTCACTTCAGAACTAATTGAACCCTCAGGGAATGGATTCAGTGAGTTTTCTTTCTTTTTTTCTTTCTTTGCCACCTTGAACTAGTCATATATCTCCCACATTATAAAAAGTCAGTGCATCTTTTGGAATGTGACCTAGCTTTTACAATTGCTGTCTGCTTGTTGCAGCATGATCAAATAACAGCTTCTCATCGTTTCTAAGATTAAGGACAAACAGTTTCTGCCACACCGTGCATTTATAAATATATAATTTAGGATAGTACTATGCAATTCCTCTTCTACAACTTGCTTTTTTTCATTTAATGATATGCTGAAATCTTTTATGTAGTACATGTAGATTGACCTCATTCTTTTTAACTCTTCATCCTCTTCCATAATAAGGAAATACCATAATTCATCAAACTACTTTCTTTTCATTAAACTTTAGATTTCGTTACTACAAATAATGCTCTAATGTTTGCAGATGCAATGCTCATGCATTTATCATGTAGATGGGATGTAATGGGATGTTCATGCATGTATTTTTGTTTATATATCTAAATATTTCTGTATGATACATACTTACACTTGGAATTTTTAGGTAAAAAGAACTTTATACTCGTTTTTATGTATATTGATATAAAAGCAAACTTTTATGTAGCAAAATGGACAAAGTACATAAAAAGTTAATTCACAGAGCAGCAAATCTAAATTACTAACAAACACATATAAAGATACTCAAACTGATTAATAGCCAGGAAAATAAAAATTTTACTATTTAACTGGCAAACATTTAAAAGACCAATAAGACCTATTATTGGCGGAAATGTGGGAGAAAGCTGCTTTAGCTTCTTTTGGAAAGCAGTCTAGCAACATCTAGTAAAATTAAAAATATATCGGGACTTCAACCAACAAACTCACTTTTGGAATCCAATGCCATAGAAATAAAAGTCCAACAGGTCAGAATATATAAACAAAGATGTTTGGGACTACATTCATTTCTTTCTACAAGACACGGGCCCTTTCCTGAAGATCCTCACAGCCTCTGGCGAGGAAATGGGGAAAGGGGGGGGGGGGGAGGGAGATAGATAGGTGTACCAGCAATTGGAGTTTCTGGAAGAGGTGCTAAGAAAGCAGTTCAGACCTGGGATGGAGGGCTGCAAAAAACTCGTTGAAAAGTCAACTTTGCGTGACTTTTTAAGATACAGCATGGTTTTGAGACCCTGTGTGGTCCAGGACCACTGAACCGAGGAGAGAGAACTGGACACTGGGAAAATGCAGCCCATAAACTTGCCATAAAACAAGACTGTGTTAAAAAAAAGTCACAGGTAATCTATTTTTTCAACGGCAGTGGAGACAGAACATGAGGTACATGTTGAAAAAAGGATTCGGTTTTTGGGAAGAGAATCCAGAGTCTATTATTAAATGGTAGCCAAAATTGCTGTTTTCTTCATATGCTGGGTACAGAGTATACTCCTGAAAGGTATTTGTGGGAAGAGCATGTAAAAAGGTTTAGATCAGATAAGACTTTCTCTTAAATAGGCTTTTCCTCCCTCCCTCCCTTCCTTCCTTCCATCCTTCCATTCTTTTCCACCACCGTTTTTCAAAAAAAAGGAAAGGCTCTAGTCCAAGTGGGCTTCTAATCCTGTTAACCTCACTTTGACCCCATTATTTCACCACATAACGACGAGGCAAAATCATCAGCTCTTACATCACGAACTTTAAATGCCAAAATAGTGCCGAACAATTTTAAAAGCCTAAATGTTGATATATAAGGAAAAAGAATGTTCAACATTAAAAGCAAACAAACAAAACAGACAGTTCATTAGAAACTGGTAATCTATGACAACTGAGACTGTGTGGATCATGGATTTCAGGAAGGGGCTCCTAGCCTGTGGACACACAAAGCAGCACAACTAGGAACAAGGTACCTTCTCTCCCCAACTATTGTCATTAAAGGAAAAGTCATTAGTGGGGGTTCTCTCATGGAAAGGCTGGGACTCCATGGAATAATGAAAATGTTCCCAGTATCTAAGTGCTGCCTGGCTTTGCTCCCATATCAACAGCAAAACAACTGCATAGCAACCTACATTTGCCCATTTCCTCATCCATTGCTGTTTGTCCAGCGAAAACAACCCTACTGTTCCCTGTCTGCTTTGTGAATTTTGTCCAACAGGAGTCGAGTCTATATGCCAAGTTGAGGAGCGACACATGCTGGCATTTCCCAGCACATGCTTTTCACCACGTGGGTTCCTGGAGCGGCCTCTTGGCTCCGAGGAGCTCGAGCTCCTCTCCCCTCCCCCTCTTCCTCTCACAAAGACAACAGGCAATAGCGATTGTCAAGGGTGAGCTCCCAACTGGCCAATGACCCTTTAGACCCAGTGACCTGTTTTATGAATAATCAGACAAGCGGTTCCAACTTGTTTTTTGCATTTCTCGTGAGTACATAAAGTTCATTCACACTAAGAGAAAAATAACAGTCACTCCTAAAACAAAGAACCCCCCCCCCCGCCCTAAATGCTGCTTTGCAAGGATTCTTTGCCATCTGTTTATTTCCTCGTGGCAGCACTGCTTACGGGGGGCCTCTAGCAATGGCACCAACATACAGATCCATACTGAAGTACTTTTCCTCTTTCCAGAGGGTGTTTCCTTGAACTTTCCCATCTGCTTCTGAGTAAGATGTAGAAAATATTATTTATAAAATAAGACTAGTAAGTGACTCACAGGGACTAAAAATAAATCAGGGTGCAGCTTGTCATCTTTAAGAGGAAAGAAAGCAAAAATGCTCCACAAGTGGAGAAAGGACTCACTTTTTCAAATCTCCTCAAGGACCGTCTTCAAATGTTAGGCAGGAAATGGGTTTGTGAGGGTTAAGTTAAACTCAAGAAAACTCAAGAGCCGGCCCCTCATGCATATTCATAAGAGGCAACCTGAACTCCCCTTTAAAACCACAATGTGACCGTGTTTCCTGCACACACTTTGCCTCCCACACTGCCAGGAAACCCTAGAACGAGCGCCCAAGCGCCCGGTGCATCGCCCGGTGCCTCGCTTTACAGCCCGGTTCATAAGAATGATGATTGTACTTTGCAGACTTAACCCACACATTGACTGGATTTTCTCCATCGGCCTTATGACAGCTCAAGAAGCACCCATCTGTTAGGATGCATTTTAGAGCCATCATTGTGCAAGTGTGAATTTCAAGGCTGTGGCTAATAAGAAGCAAAAGGAATATGGCTATTTATTTTCAGTGGAGCCTTGGGCATTTATTATTAATACTTTAATGGAGAAATAGGTCAGTATAACACACATAGGAAGACAATTACAGTCTACACACTGCTTCTCTTCTTTTTTTTTAAAGATTTTTTATTTATTTATTCGTCAGAGAGAGAGAGCACAAGCAGGCAGAGAGGCAGGCAGAGGGAGAAGCAGACAGAGGGAGAAGCAGGCTCCCCACCGAGCAAGGAGCCCGATGTGGGACTCGATCCCAGGACCCTGGGATCATGACCTGAGCTGAAGGCAGCTGCTTAACCAACTGAGCCACCCAGGCGCCCCCACACTGCTTCTCTTCTAACAGACTTTCTACAGCAAAATACCCAGAGTTAGTGTGACCTGCCAGCAAACATAAACCAAGGACCTTGTTGTTCCAAAGGGATTTGGGGAGGCCTGTATGGAGTTTTCCATCCATTCACTCAACAAATAATTATTTAGTGTTACTATAGCTCGAGTATTGTTCTAGCACTTGGAAAACTGCAATGATAACAGATAAAATTTCCTCCATCACGAAGCCTATTGCCATGTTCTTCTAGGGAGAAAGAATACCTTAGTGCCTCATAGAAGCTCCTGGACCTTTTTGTTCAATTTCTTTTAAGTGCCCTTGATGACTCCAAATGAAGAAGTTGTTATGTGCTCCCAAGTGTGCTGTATGAAAGAGAGAGAGAGAGAAACAGAAGAAAGGAGGGAGGGAGGAAAAGATAGCATTCAAATACAGAGAATGACCTGAGAGGGAGATTATTTTAAAAGTGGTTAAAAAAAGATTTACCTTTATGATCTAGCAAAAACAGGAAAGACACCAGTGCTGGGAAACACAAAACAGACACAAAAGAACATTAGCACAAATGGAAAAAACCTACTGTGTTCTACATTAGGAAGAAAAAAGATGTCAATACTCCCTGATCTAATCTGTAATTTTGACAGATGACCCAAAAGCTTCAGAATGATGTTTTGAACTAGATAAACTAGATAACTAGATAAGCTGGTTCTAAAGCAAGAAGAAAATTGGGGGCCGGGAGTGGAATGGAACGAGGAGGGGACTAGCCCTGTCGGATACTGAAAAAACGAGCTTCAATAATGAAGAGTGTGGTACTAACTGTAAATAGACAAACAAAACAATGAAACTGAATTAACGCCCAGAAATAGTTCCAAATATATATGGGAATGTAATATCTGATCCACTTGCCACATTCCCCAGGGGTTGGCTTGCCTCGCCACTGTTGTCAACCATGCTGCGTGGTCCTGTGTGTCTTTCTCACCAAGAGGCTCAGTGCCAACCAGGGCCCGGGACACAGAACAGCTAGGAAGTAGGAAAGGGTGTCAGGTTTAGATGGCAAAAACCTAAGCATCAATCCTACTTACTTGTAGCTTGGGGGAGCTCACCTGTGCTGAGCTTCGGGTTCATTGTCCAATGCGTGAGAATGATAAAATCTATCTCGAAGAATTATTGCAAGGGCAAAATAAGCTGATATAGACGAACAAACTTAACAAATTCGGTACTAAAAAAGAAACACATCTTAGCCCAAGAGCTTAATAGGCATTTTAACTCCAGGATGATTGTTGAACAACTTGTTATTAGCACCACGCTCTAACCAACTGAGCTAACCGGCCAGGATTGTTGAACAACTTGTGCAGAGAGAAATGCTTTTTAAAAATTTCACATTACATAAATAAATAAATAAATAAATAAATATCTCCAATGCTCCTTTGTCATCCAACATTTAAGGAAAAAAGAATTGTTTTAAAACTCAGCTTTTAGGATCAATGATTTCTTTATAGCAAAAACTTGTTACAAAGGAGATCAAGATATTCAGTGGACTGATCAAATCCAGCAAGAGAAGTTGGGTTACATAGCTCAGGGAAGGACTTTTTGGAGGTTTTTGTTTGTTTGCTTCTTTTTTTTTTTTTTTAGGGAAGGACTTTTCGACTTCAACATTTTTAAGGAGAATGTGGAATTTTTTAAAGATCTTGGACTGAGATGCAACTAATGGGAACTTGTCTTGTTGGGAAGTGGGTACTGCTCCAGCCATCAAAAATGGAAATTGACTCTTGCACAATAGAAACTTGAGCAATTATGGAAAGGGTAGAAATACAAACACAATTGCGTGTACATTTTTAATTTCTACCTTGAGTTGCATTGTACAATTCAGTGCCTGAGGGCTAAAAGGATGTTAAAGAGATTTGTGGGAATGAAAACATGGAAACCACATGGACTCCGGAAAAACAGCACGACAAAGGACAATGTTGAAGAGTGTTGGAACACAAGTGGCGTCAGTTGGTGGAACATGCCAGGCCAACGGCACTTTGCAGATATCTCAGAGGTGGAGGGTCTTTGAGAGAAGGGACAGTAATAGGCATACTGTCCCACAGTATGATGGTCACGGGAAAGGCGTACAAAACAGTGAGGTGAGTAGAAATTTGATAGAATGCTTGCTGAATAACCCTGACTTAATTTTGTCAAGCAAGTGATCAAAAGGATGCTTGTTGCTGGGAAGAGTGGTTTGCATAAAGAAGGGGCTAATGGTGGGGAAGAAAAAGGTCTTCCCATTGTCTAGATATGAAGTTTGGATTCGGTCTGGCTTGTCCCTGGGGAATGGGGAGAGTATATGGCTTATGGCTTTGGGAAGGCCTGTAGAACATGGAATCAGGAAGCTGGTGATTTTCTGGATAAAATGATAGAAGGGAAAGTTTCAACAAGATTGGGAACATAGGAGGCCGGCAGGAGAACGGAGCCATTCACAGTAACAGGGAACATGTGATAAAGGTTTATAAGGAGGAAAGGGACAGAAAATAAGCCCGATTTTGTCTATTTTTAGCTGTAGCCAACAGATGACCCAAAGTCTATTAGAAACAGAATAACCCCTTTAAATATAATAAATACAAAATTCTTATCAAAAAAATATTATGTTTTTTTCATCATGAGCCTAAATTTATTCCCATTTATAATATGCATAAAAAATATACACAAAGTTCATGTTTATCACTGACCTATATCTCACTTAAGGAAAATATATCTGTTCTACAGACACCAGTAAAAGAATCTTTCCTCCCACCCCCTCTTTGATAGAGAAATAGCAGAGGAGCACATTTTTGACAATCTTGCTGAGGGAGGAAACATTTCATGCAATATTATCACCTCTACCATCTGTCTTGCTCTAAAGTTCACCAGCTGGTAAATTTATGCATTTCCTGTAGGTCATCATTTTGGTCCTTTCTTGGACATGGGTCATTGAATAGGTGAGATATTTCTCTTTTTTTAAGATTTATTTATTTATTTGAGAGAGAGAGTGCATGGGAGTGGGGGGAGAAGAAGAGGGAGAGAATCTTTCAAGCAGACCCCCGCTGAGCCCAGAGTCCTACGCAGGGCTTGACTTGGGACTCAATCCCACGAACCATGACATCACAACCTGAGCTGAAACCAAGGTCAAACACTCAACCGACTGAGCCACCCAGGTGCCCCTGGGTGAGATATTTCTAGGTCACTGTGTAGACCCCGTGATGAACATCAGCGTGGAGAAATACAGTGGGTTGTGCTGGAAATACGAGGTGTACACAGTTGTATTTGTCACAAAGTCCCATAAAAAACCTGACACCATTATTTTATCATTCAGGCCTTGTTTTTTTGTTTTTGTTTTTGTTTAATGACTGGATTGATTATTCCCCCAACTTGCCAAGTTTGGTTTTGAATAATCCTCAAGTGGTTTCTTCCCCCACTTATGAAAAGTCCTCAATGGATTTTCAGAGAATTTTGAGAATTTTCAAAAGAATCTATTACATTTTCAAACATTTTAAGCAGAACTTTTATTTTCCTGTGAGATCCCTTACATATTAAATAGCTGATAGTCATGAAGAACTTTCTCATCCTAAAGTTTCAGGGATTAATGGAAAATATGTCATTTTTTGTGAACTCCTGAAGTGCCAGTCCAAAAGAGAGCCCAGCATCTTTTGAGCACCAACAGAAAAGCATAGCTTCCCAACGAGATTGTATAAAAGAGCCAACATTATATGTGGTCTCATGTGCTGTTAAAACCATTAGCCACACCTGTGGTACATAAAATCATGAGCTTTAGAATCAAACAGACCTGGGTCTGAATCCTAATGTAGGACCAGCAGGCTACTTAGCTTCTCCAAGACTCAGTTTAAATATCTCTGAAATGGATATAATAATACTCATCTTAAGATGTTGTTATGAGAGGAAAATGAGGTAAAATGTGTAAAGAGCTAGCATAGTGCCTCACATATAGTGAGTGAGTGCTCAAAAATGGTAGGTAATAACAATAATTATTGTAGTAGTAACGACAACAATAATAATTACCTTACTGTATAGAATATAATCACCACTGCGGTAAGAAGGCACTGTGGAAATGGTGATAAGATGGTACCTGAAGTGGAATTTCTGCCTCTCCTAACAGAAATAGCATCAGCAGGACAGTAAGGAATCGAAATCCCACCTGGGTAATAAGGCTCTTCAATGGATACCTTGAGCAGAGTACCTATGGTTTTTGTTAGAAGACCTTGACAACTAAATTAAGCTATCTTCCTTCTGTCAGGATCCTGGAACATTCTTCTATAGAATAGACATTGTCTTATTTTGAGAACCTCCAGGGAAACAGATTCTATAACTTCCCTTAACCTATTTCAGTGTGTAGCAACCGTCCCTCTTAGTAAATCTTCAGGGCTAATCTAAAGCCTTTGTGCTCTAGTTTTAGGCCGGTCATCTTACATTTAATACAGATTTTATTGATACTTGTATTGGCATTAAACCTAGTTGCAGCTAGAAATATATGCACAAGCGTTAACGGGAGTTTTCAGCATCGGCATACGCGCTTGATAATTGACCTTGATGAGTTCACATGCAGGAAAGAGTGGTATTGTTAATGTAATCAGAAACACGTTAACACTGTTTGCGTAAAGACGCAGCCCAAGTTCATCCTTGACAACTGTCACACGCTGACTTGTGTGCCATGAATCAGAAATGAGCAACATTTTAAAAGCCAGCAAGCTGAAAGGAACTGTTCTCCAAGTGATTTCTGCAGAGTTTACTTCTACTCTGGCCAAGTGGGCCCCCCAGGGCGTTGGCTCATTCCCTTTGGAAGGCATCGCTGCCTCTTCACCTTCTGGGAGCTCTCGACATTTTGCACAGTGTCTAGGATTCATCAAACAGCAAGAAAAACAACAAATCCCCTGAAGCCATCATCAAGGAGCAAGGGACATTTCTTTCTTCATCATTTCTTGTGAGAGAGGTGCCAGTCCGAGGGCCACTGCTGTGCTCAGTGGATCAGAAAAGCAGGGCCAAAAAGGGACTCAAGCGCGTGCCCAGACACTTCCAGGCAGAGCCAGGCTAGCTGCCAAAGACCCCGAAGACTTTACATGTAGACCAGGTCAGAGTTCCTGAAGCGTGTTTTTTGAAACATGGTTCCTAGACACTGTCCCTGCCTTACCTTCTCCCCAAAAGAGCAGTAAAAAAACATTCAGAAAATGTAGAGGATAAAAAAAAAAAAAAAAAAGGTAGAGGATAGAGATGGATTAACCATGAGGTAAGAAGGCATAAGCTTTATCTGTATGGGTAACAGCCAAAGCTCTACACCTAGTTTATATTCAAGATTTTGTATTCTGTGGACCACAATCCTCTGGGCTGTTCTAAAACCCATTTCCTCTTCCGTATAACAAAATTAATAATATTTTGCCCATGCTTAGTGTTTCTTTTCTTGAAAGGCATCCCAAAGAGAGCTCTAGGACTCACAAATCTGGATCCCACCCCTGACTTCCTGCCATATTCCTCTTTGGGAGACTCATAGTGCTTGTTTGTTTATTAAACTAAGTCCTGAAGGAAAGACTTCTGATTCATCTTGTGTAATCTAACGTTTCCTCCTCAGGATGGGACATGACACTCTCTTACCCAGCGTGCAGCCTGTCACATGGGAGGGAGACCACAGGTGACTGAGTTCAGGGAGTCCTCGTGTCAGCCACCCTCTGGAGGTCCAAATGCCCCTCCTCCCAGTCCCCACTTCTCTAGACATTCTCTTCTCAAGGTGAGCAGGACTCCAGAGTCCCCATCCAGTTCCCAGACATCCAGTGGAGTGGCTTTCTATTCTGGAGCTTTCGCGTCCGATCCATTGCCTCTCTCCATTAGAATCTTCCAGGTTTTGCTGAGTTCCCAGTCAGGTTGGTGCTTGAGGACATAATGAGAAAAAAAAAAAAGGGAAAAAAACCACTAGGAAGAACAATAGTGACTGGTACACTGACATTGTAGTTACGCCAGGGAGACATAAAATGGATGTGAATAGAATGCTTAACCAGGTGTTTGGAAATTTTTATATAGGAGCGAAGTGACAATAGTATTTTTCTTTCTTTTTAAGCATTTTCTTTTTAGGAGAAGAAAGGAGATCCTCTCTTCACTTTAATCTTGGGAAGAGAGGGCTGCCTTCATCCATCCACCATGCCTATCCTAGAACCCTGATGGGAAGAGAAAGGCATGTTCTTGGGCTCCCCTACTCTCCACCCCATGTAACCTACCCACTCCACTCCTAAGGACCCACTTGTCCAAGCCTTAGAGTAGGGACGTGGTAGGGGATAGAGACATGGAGGTCTGAGGCGTCAATGGCCGATACAATGTCCATGTGTGATGGGCATGGGTCCTTGAAAAGTTTGTTCTTGAAGGGCGGAAGTCCTTGCGGTAGAAAGAGCCCTGGGAGGAGGTCAGAGGGTGGCCAGAGTCACAGCCTGCCACTTACTGATGCGGCATAATTCCTTGCACCCCTCTGAGACCCAGTTTTCTCCTACATGTGACAGGATTCATGGAACCTGGTCTGCATTTGCTAGTGCTTAATAGCAATTGCGCGGGAGCCGGTGATGAATTGATCGTCTGGGTCAACACTGGGTCTCCGGCAAGCATTTAAACAGAAACTGCCTGTGGGAGCTGCGTGGGCGACCGCCCGTCGCTCAGACCAGGTCCCCTGTCATTTTCACTTCCTCCTGCTCCGATTTCACTGCACGGGGCCAGCTGGAGGTGACAACGGCTAAACACCAACAAGGCGGGCGGGTGGGCCAGCCGAGGTGCGTGCGCTCCGGCCACTACTGCCTGCGAAGCCGTGGGGGCTGGGAGTCAGCTCAGCGGCCGCGGGCAGAGAGAGTGCTGAGCGCAGGGTGCTTTGGGCTCGGGTTTGTGAGGTTTCTCTTTTTTGTTCTTTCATCCAGGAAGACATTTGAGTGTGAGCGTTATCTTCCTGGCCAATTTCTTTTGAGTCTACTCTTTTTTCTGTTCTTATCTAACTGGACTAACGTTCCTCATTTCATTTTACTTTCTCCTTTTCCTTGGCATTCCCATCTCTACCTCTTCGGTTCTGATCTCCTTTCTCTTTTGTTTCCTCGGTCCCCTAAACTCCTTTGGAACATTTCTGCCCCGATAAGCAGGTTCGCTTTTCCCAGTAGTGATGAGGGGCACTCCTCCGCGTGGGGGAGCTTTTCTGCGGCTGCCATGTGCGCCCCTCGAGTTCAGACCGTTCACTGGGAACATACATCATACACTGGAAGCCAGTGCACATGTGCAGATAGAACTGAAACCAGCTTCATCCTGGAACACGTGAGGAACCTTGATAGCTTCATTTTTCTCTTCCTTCCTTCCCTCCTTCCCTCCCTCCCTCCCTCTCTCATTTTTCTTCTCTCTCCCTCTCTCTCCTCCCTCTCTCTATCTCTCTCTTACCATCCCTCACCCTCTACACTGATCTCAGGATTCCTTACTGTCATTAACAGAGGACTGAAACTTGCACGTTGAAAACTACTGATTTGGAAGCACGGTCCACTGGCCCTGGGAGAGAGGCCCTTTATTTTCCTTCAATGCATACTGTGTCTGTATATCATGAGAAATCCACTCCTCAAACAGATGAAATTTAAATTCTCCTGGGGTGAACTGAGAGACAAGGACAGAAGGAAAAATGGTCTTTAAAGAATATTGTGGAGACATCTTGGGGTTCAGCAAATGGGGATGATTGCCCTAATGCTTTGAGGTTCCCTGGTTCCTCTCCTCCTGATGCCCCTGTTTTCTGCCTGCCTCCCTCCTCACCCTCAAAAATCTCTGACAAAGGATCTTGTGGTAAGCAGAATAATGCTCCCCCCAAGATGTCCATGTCTGAGTCCCTGCAGCTTGCAAATACATTTATTATATTATGTGGCAAGGGGAAATTAAGCTTGTAGATTGAGTAAAGGTTACTAATCAACAGATTTTGTAATGGGGAGAATAGAATATCTTGGACTATTCGGTTAGGACCAATGCAATCACAAAGGTCCTTATAAATAAAAAAAAAAGGGGGAGCGGTGCCTGAGGGGCGCAGTCGGTTAAGCACCTGCCTTCAGCTCAGGTCATGATCCCAGGGTCTTGGAATGGAGTCCCCCATCCGGCTCCCTGCTTGGCAGGGAGTCAGCCTCTCCCTCTCCCTCTGCCACTCCACCACCCCCACCCCCGCCCGTGCTCTCTCTCTCCCTCTCTCTCTCAAATAAATAAATAAAATCTCTAAAAAACAAAAAAAGAGGCAGGAGAGCAGAGTCAGACTCAGAGTGCTTCAAGGTAAGAACCCACGACTTCCAGTTTCTAGTTTTGCAAGCAAGGGACCTGGAAGTTGCCACCTCATCCTAACAACAACAGAAAAAGCTGAACAGACTGAAAAATCAACAACTCTTCTCAGATCCCTAAGAGAAAGGAAGACACAAGGCCAGCTGCCACCCACAAGGTTAGAGAGACAGGCCCCTGCGCCCGGATCACAGCTTCTCTGAGCAGGGACTCGGGAGAGGAGACCGCCAGGGGAACCAGGACTGAGGCAGGACAACCTGCCCAAAGTAGTGACACTTACCTTCAGGAGCTCAGCCAGGTTCCCACAATAAATATAGGAGAAACCTCTTTACAGGCTTCCGGCCAAGGGAAAGGAAAAAGAACCATTTTGAAATAGGCCAGAGCACTTGTTCTTAGTAACGGCTGACCTCAGAGGAATCCAGTTAACAGGAGCCTACCCAGCTGGGGTCCTCTCAGCGCCTATCTGACCTGGGAAAGGAACTGCCCGATTCCAGCCCACTCCAGTCATCCCTTCCCATCTAAGGTGGGGAAGACCATAACTGAGACACATTTGTGAGCTCGCAGCGCAGGGGCACAGGCTCACTAGAAGCCTGGGAACTGATCGCAGGAGTGCAGAAGGCTTCCGGTCCCCCACACCTCACCGCCACATTCCTGAAGGCCGATTTACAGCCGTTCCTTTCACCCAGCACTTCACGAACAGCTACAAAATGACAAGGCGTATCAAAAGACCAAAAACACAGTTCAAAGACACAGATCAAGCATCAAAGCCAGACACGGTAGGTATATTGTCATTATTAGACTGGGAACCTAAAACAAATTTGATTAATATGCTACTCTGATAGACAGCAGACAAGAAAGACTCCATTAGCCATTGTTAGCTTAGAAGATGGAAGCCACAAGCCAAGGAATGCGGGCAGTGTCTAGAAACTGGAAAAAGCAAGAAAACAATCTCCCCTCCTTGCTCCAGAAGGAAAAACAATCCTGCCAGCACTTTGATTTTAGCCCAGTGAGACTCACTGCAGACTTTGACCTCTAGGACTGTAAGATAATACACGTGTGTGGTTTTAAGCCACTAAATATGTGATTTGTTACAGGAGCCGTTGAAAACTAATACAGATGTATTCTTGGTCAATTATAACACATTGTGAATCAGAGCATCTCTGAACCCAGAGTTTATTTAAAATACCTGCTTTCTTCTTCCAAGGCTGGCCCTGGCTCTTGGCATTGTCTTCAGTCTAGGAAAGGAAGAATGAGCAGAGGTCTCTTGCCAACCCGCTGAGCCACTGAGACCAGGGTAGCCAGCTGTGGGGGCTGGGTGCTGGAGGGTGGGTTCTTCCTCCTCCATCTCAGCAAAGACCAGGAAATTCAGTTACCCTGCAAATTGTCATTTTACCTGGGGTGTTTTTTTTTTTTTTTTTGGTTTGTTTTCTTTTCTTTTTTTTTTTTAATTTTATTTATTTATTTGTCAGAGAGAGAAAAAGAGTAAAGCATAGAGAACAGCAGGCAGAGGGAGCAGCAGGCTCCCTGCTGAGCAAGGAGCCTGACACGCAACTCGATCCCAGAACCCGAGATCATGACCTGAGCCGAAGGCAGATGCTTAACCGACTGAGCCAGGCATCCCTGTTTTTCACTTTTAAAGAATAAAGGCAGTCACTACATCTTAATGTCTAAGCTATCTAAGCGAGGGAATCACCCAGCTACAATTCTGGAACAGAGATTTCTTAGAGCAGAGATTTTCCCAAGCCGTGATGAGCTCCTGTTGGACTAGACCTGACCACCCCCCATCCTACCCCGCCCAACCCTCCTTTTAAAAGAAAATTTAGAAGTAAATGCCTTTATTAGTTTTTTACATTAGAATCTCCCTTTAGAAAGACTATGAACATATACCAGCAAATGTGCTTGTCTCCTTTTTAAAACTGAGATACAATTAACATGATATTATATTAGTTTCAGGTGTACAACAATAGAATGATTCGATGTTTGTGCAGATCGTGAAATGATCACCACAATAAGTCGAGTCAGCATCCATCACCACGCAGTGAGACTAAACGGATCTCTAATTCTCCTTTTCTCCTTCATGGTTAGATTCTATCTCAGAATTGTGATGCCCTGGACAAGAGGTCTTGAGAAAATAACTTCAGCTCCCCAGCCTTAGTTTCCTCCTTGTTAAAATGCCAGCGCTGCCCGGGTCAGAGACTCTGAAGAGCACAACTGCCAGGACTGGATGAAAGCTCTTGAAGGACGGCGTGTGGATTTTTTTTTTGCTGGTGTATAACTGCCTTCTGTTTGTTGTGAAGCCAGAGGTTTTGTGCACACTCCCCTCGGACTTGAAATGGCTTATAAATGTATGTGTGTGTGTTTATAATCTTTAATAATATATGACATGTACAAAACATATATCTATTAAATATACAAAATTCTGTTTCTGATTGTGAATCTGCTAACAAGAGCCAACAGTTTCTCTCTGTTCAGGATCTTTCTCTCCACGAGGCCAGTCGTGATGATACAGCATTTGTCGAGGACACCAGAGAAATCCTGGAAATGGATGTATTGCCAAGACTTTTCCTTTTAGTGGGGACACAGAGCTAAGGGTGCCTCTACCTCAAAGTATTCTTTGTTTTTAAATTCTGACATGCTTTGTGATGTTCAGGATGCTAGATTCTTTACTAATAGGCTCCTTATATTTGAGACGCTGCAGAGAATACTAACAACTGCCAAAGCTCAATGTCTCTAGAATGGATGATTCAATTTCATCATGAGTCATACTGACTAATGGGCTAGCCCGCAGTCCTCGTGGCCCTAGCCAGCTGGTCCTGCTCAGCCTGTGGTCAGTCCTGACTTTATGCAAACGGGGTGTAAACTTTAGCCCCACATTCTAGAAGTTAGGCTCAGTCACCCTTTCTGGACCATCTCTGCAGCAAGATCTGACAACGAAGATTCTGGGTGCTGAGAAGTTTGCCTTTCCAACATGCTAACTTCTCTTCCCTTGACGCTTGAAGCTCTGCCATGCTCTTGCCAATCTCCCTTCGAGGAACAATCTAAACCATGAACTGCTCACAAGCTTCCCCAATACCTTCTGCCTATCTAAGTTCTTGTTGGGCCCCAGGATGTCACCACCTGCCAGAATTCCATGTGGGGATACCCTGCCACTCTGATATAACAGACCACCCCAATACTCATTCCTGACCTGTGGGGTAGCCTTGCCCTGCTACCTAGTCTGCTGACTGCATTTTTTTCTCGGCAACTGTTCCCTGGTGCTTGTGTCCCCAGCCCCTCCCAGGCTGCCTTTTCCACTGTAGTCAACCGTAGTTAACTGGGTTATGCCTGGCCATATCCCAAGATATGCCAGCAATTGATAGATCACACTTTTGGAACCAGAAAATCTTATTAGACTGAAATGTTCATTAGGATAGGAACTCTCGGAATGTAACAGCAGGCAGAGCCATCAAGGTTGGGACAGTGGGGAATGTGAAAGTGCCACATTAGACAATTATTCTCTAATATAAAATATAAAATGAGATGCCTCAAAATGAGGAAAAAATTAATGGCGACCGATTTTACAAAGTCTGGAAGTTTTATAAAATTTCTTTTTGTTGTTTTATTGTTTGTTTATATTTTAAAATTATTCATAATTGCTGTAAAATACACTTAATATGAGATCTGCCATCTTAGCCATTTTCAAGTGTCCAGTTCAATGGCAGTAGGTACATTCACATCGTGCAACCGTGGCCATCCTCCGCCTCCATTTCATCTTGCAAAAGCAAAACTCTGTACCCATTAAATACTAACATCCTCTTTCCTCCCTCCCTCTAGGCTCTGGCACCTGTCCTTCTACTTTCTGTCTCTATGAATTTTGCTACTGTAGGTACTTCATGTAAATGGAATCATGCAGTATCTGTCTTTTTGTGACTGGCTTATTTCATTTAGTATTACGTCTTTAAGTTTCATCCATGTTTTAGCATGTTTCAGAATTTGCTTCTTTTTTAAAGCTAGAAGATAGTTCATCGTATACATACACCGGATTTATTTATCCATTTGTCCACAGATGGACGCCTGGGTTGCTTCTACCAAATAGTGCTGCTATGAAAATGGTGTATGAATAACCTTTGAATCCCTGTCCATATTATGGGCTATACCCCAAAACGGAATTACTAGATCATATGGCAATTTTATTTTTAATTTTTTGAGAAACCATCACAGTATTTTCCATCCCAGTGGCACCATTTTACATTCCCATGATCAGGGCACACGAGTTCTAGTTTCTCCACATCCTCTTCAATGTCTGCTATTTTCTACTTGATTTTTTTTTTAGAGTAGCCATCCTGATGGGTGTGAGGTGATATTGCTTTATTTTTGTGTGTTTTTTTTCATAAAGCATCTAAATTTTCATCCTCTGAAAAGATTTACAAAAGATTTGCTCAGTCCGTATAGCTTATTTGACTCTTAATTTGTATATTTAGTGGTGAGCATGTTGCCCACCGGATATGTACAGTTCTCCTAGCATATGGTAGAATCACACATTCCCACCCCCTTGAAGTTAGGTGTGAACACACACTTGCTTTTGTGATGATCTTGTCAGTCCCCTCCCCACAGATTGTTCAAGACAAATGATATCATCCCTTTGTCCTAATTTGTAGTCTGATGGGTAATTCTAACAACAACGTACTTTATCTATCCAAGTCTTGAGCTTAGTGATGGCCTCATCAATAGTGCTTTGGTAAAAAAATGAACTCAAGATCTCAATGAGTATTTGATTTTGTTTCCCTGATTTATTTATAAGACAGTAGCTGTAAGTTTGTTTTTACTTTGCCCTCATTCAGAATACTAGTAAATTTATTTTCATAGGTGATGGCATATTTTGTAGATATGCAAAACATTAAACTTTTAAGGTTTCTGAGAGTTTTTAAGGGATACATAAGTACTAGAAATATGGGAGCGATCATAATTCACAATAGTCATTTCTCAAATTATTCCACTACCAAAACATTTCAAGAAATAAAGACATGCTATAAAGCAAATTACCAGTGAAACATCTCTAAATCATTGTATTTCACATATAATTTAATCTAATAAGAATAAAGAGCAATTAAAAATGAGATTCTATTTCATTAATTTTAATTATGAATTTAAAACATCCATATTAATTCCATGTTATCCAAAAAAATTTTTGAACTATGCTACCATGGGTTTTTTTTAATGGCCCTTAATTTCATAGAAGTTGAACAAATTCTATTCATGAAGTAATTTTTTTTCATCATTACCTTCTTGATATTTTTCTGGTTTCATGTGAAACAAACTCTATTCCCTATGCTGAGAATGTTCTTCTTTATATAATTATCTTAGTGCTATTCATCTTTCAAGGCCCAGCTCAAATCTTCCCCTACTAGAAAATAATCTGCAGGAGGGTTGGTATTCTTGTCAGTATTGTTTAGTGCTGTATAAGCATTACTTAGAAAAGTACCTCGTGCTAGGAAGTACTCTACGTATGTACAACGAACAAAGGATAAATGAGTAGATGAGCTAATAAGTATCCTAGATTTTAATTCTCATTCCCTCCTCTAAACTTCTACAAGTATGTGAACTCAGTCCATATAACTTATTTGACTCTTTTTTTTTTTTTTTTAAGATTATTTATCTATTTGACAGAGAGAGAGAGAGATCACAGGTAGGCAGAGAGGCAGGCAGAGAGAGATGGGGAAGCAGGCTCTCCGCCGAACAGAGAGCCCGATGCGGGGCTCGATCCCAGGACCCTGAGATCATGACCCGAGCCGAAGGCAGAGCCTTCAACCCACTGAGCCACCCAGGTGCCCCAACTTATTTGACTCTTAATAAGCACATGTGGCGAACATTTGTGTTGCCCACCAAATATGTATATTCTCGTAGCATATGGTAGAATCACACTTTCCCACCCCCTTAAGGTTAGGTGTGAACATGCACTTGCTTTAGACAATGTACAGAGGTGACAAATGTAACATCTAGGAGGAAGCTCTAAGAACCATTGGGTAGGGGGTGCCTGGGTGGCTCAGTCATTAAGCGTCTGCCTTCGGCTCAGGTCATGATCCCAGGGTCCTGGGATGGGGCCCCGCATCGGGCTCCCTACTCAGCAGGGAGTCAGCTTTTCCTTCTCCCTCTACCTGCTGTTCGCCCTACTTATGTTCACTCTCTCTCTCTGTCAAGTAAATAAATAAAATCTTAAAAAAAAAAAAAGAACCATTGAGTAGATTCATCACCTTCCCTTTCTCCTGATTTAATGATTACAAAAATATCAGTAAGGTGCCCTCATTAGCCTGGGTTCCTGAGTGACTGCAGTGAGCAAATCCCCCAAGCCAACTGAATGGCCATGTAGAAGGACTGAGAAATCACCTCTGTTGTTATAGTCTTCCAAAATGTCGGGGTTATCTGTTTCTTTTCTTTTTTTTTTAAAGATTTTATTTATTTATTTGACAGAGAGAGAGAGATCACAAGTAGGCAGAGAGGCAGGCAGAGAGAGAGGGGGGGAAGCAGGCTCCCTGCTGAGCAGAGAGCCCGATGCAGGGCTCGATCCCAGGACCCTGAGATCATGACCTGAGCCGAAGGCAGAGGCTTTAACCCACTGAGCCACCCAGGCGTCCCAGGGTTATCTGTTTCTGCTGCATAGCCTAGCTGTCATTTTGCTCCTGTTTTTCTCTGTTAATTTGTGTTTTCTTTCTCCGGTTGGATCCTAAGCCCTTTGAAAGTAACTATGCCTTATAGCCCTTTGATTTCTCTTTTTCCAGTGCTGCAGACATGTAGACACTTTATAAATGTTTACTGATGGTGGGTGGTGGTGATGATGATGATGACAATGACAACAATGGTGTTAGCAGAGAAGATCAATGACATGAAGTCAATATCAGATGTACTTAGATTTTGAAGTAACTACTTTGGCTTCAGTATTCTTGATATAAAAAAAAAAAAAAAAGCCCGGTTAGAAACAGACTCAAGATTGTTATGGTTTTGAAGTTACAAACTATGTACATTTTTATCATATTTTCTATGTACCCTAGAAGACTGTTCAAACAGAAACTTATGTGTAAACCATGCTGAGATTCTATTCATATTAATTGTCATATTAAATTTGATCGTTTGTTATAAATCATAACTGGAGATTGTGATTAAGAAGTACTCTTCCATAAACATGCTTTCAACCTGTCACTTACCTGGTTTAAAACATATTTCCCTCTTAGTTTTTCTTTATAATGTCTAGTGTAGTGCTGGATATTTTGCAATCAGGCTTCAAGGCTATCTCTGTTTCAGCTTCAATGACAGTCCATTTTGGAACTATCCTGTTAGCAAATGAAAAAGCCATCCCTGGAGTTTAGCTTTGGGTGACGCTAAATGGTTTGACCTGCCATGGATAATTATCCCCCTGGAAACAATTAAGGACTTCTTACATTAAGTCATTTGTACAGTCTTGAACAGAGGATTACGGTAGCATTTGCCACGTTTTCCTATAAAAACAACTGAGTCCAAATCTAATTTATTATTGGATTGTGTAAAGTATGATTATTCTGTTGGGACTAGTTCCTTAAGATTACTTAGTCCCAACAATTTACAGGGCACCTAAAGATTGCACCACGTAAGAATGAAGGAGACCTGAGGTCAATCCTTCTGCTTGCTCTCCCCTAGCATGAATTCTCAATCTCTCTCCTCACACATCAGGTTCACTTCACAGCCATCGATACCATTGATGCAGGCTCTTTGTCTCCCACTGCTCTATTTTCACTTTTTCTCACAGTCCCAGACTTGGAATTTCCCCTCCCTCCTGACCTTCATCAGTATTTCAACCTCTCATCCTTTCTCCAATTACAGTGCATATCTTCAACATTGATTCCACACCCCCGTTCTCATTTTCTCTTTCCCTAAGTGCTTTTGAGAAAGAAGATAATTGAGGCATGTCACTAAGAGATCACTATCTTCTGCTGACACTGAACATCTCCCCAAATGGATGAATGGGTAAAGTAATGCTCGGAATAAAGAAAGACTAGAAGAGGTAGTGGAAGATCAAATAGAAGAGAGATAGAGGGTGGAGTTCATTTTGTAAAATCTGATTGGTAGAGGCTGTTGAACTGCATTTAGAGTTCAATAAATACGTTATGGAGTATGGTGGAGACAGGATATTAATTTATCTTTGAAAGCTGGAGGAACACTAAAGCTGCCACCAATTATCTGTCTCTGTAACACATTTCCTTTCATTGAAAGTAATCAGTAGAATGGACCACTTATTTATTGTAAATAAGTACTGTATTAGTTATGGTTCTCCAGAGAAACAGAACCAATAAGATATATATGGATATATACGAGGAAATTTATTACAGGAATTGGCTCACAGGGCTATGGAAGCCAAGAATTCCTACAATCAGTTTACTATCCACAAGCTGGAGAATCAGAAAAATCATTGGTACAATTTAGTCTAAATCCAAAGGCCTGAGAATCAGGGGGCCAATGGTGTAAGTCCTAGTCTGAGTCTGAAACGCATGGGTACAGATGTCTGAGGGCAGGAGGAGGCATTAGCTCAAGCACAGGGAGAGAAATTTGCCCTTCCTAGGCTTTTTTGTTCTGTTCAAGCCCTCAGTGCATTCGATGATGCCCATTACATAGGTGAAGGCTATTTTCTTTACTAAGTCTACTATTCCAAATGCCAATCTCTTTTGGAAACACTCTCACAGACATATACAAAAATAACATTTTACCAGCCATCTGGGCATCCCTTACCCAATCAGGTTGACACATAAAATTAACCATCATATGGAGCAAAAATCTATACATTATTTGTGAAATCGTCATTAAACTGAAGAAATTACAACTTGAAATGGATATTCCCACTGTCAGCCATCCTGGTATGAGAATGAGTTAGCCTATGATAGAGGAGGGAAGGAACTTCTCTTTCTGAGACTATAGTGTAATGTAGAAAGCTGTCTGGTTATGCTTTTCGGAGGAAGCATCCCTTCCACACTGAAGCCTAATGGAAGTTTCCTTTAATGCCTCTTGCTGAGACTGATCTGGGCTCATGACCCTTAGGAGCACCCTTCTAGCAGCATTGCCTGTTACTCTGTGCTGCATGTCTGTTTATCCCCACCACATCCTTGTCTTTGCTGGGCTGTGAGGACTAAAGAGAGCGAGCACCAGAATCCCTGCTCAAAGCGACAAGCATGGGGAAGCAGAGCAGCCTGAGGAAACCAGACTCAATTTAGACTGGAGGATTTGTGGAATGCCAGAGAGCTGGGATTCAACAGATTACACACCTTCTTCCTCCACAATGTCCAGAAAACACTAGAGGCAAATTCAGTAGAGAAATGGGTTTCCTATGGTCCATGAAATGGGGCTTCATTGCAAACTGGGTATTAAAGGAAGAAGGTTCTTGTTTTTTAGCTGATGAGATCTGGGGATATATCAATTACATCTAATTGGGAATATGCAGAGAAGGATTTGGGTCTCCTGTTTTTGACATCCTAGTGTATTTCCAATTATCCCAAGCAGCACCACAGCTAGCCCAAACATTTCTCAGAAAAAAATTTCAGGAAAAAAGTATTCTAAAATATAATGTCATCTTGCACCTATTCAGGGATGGCAGACTGACCAACTAAAGTGTACAGCTTGCCCCATCTGAAAAATGAGTCTTCCCTAGACGCAGTTTTCATCATCTGCCTCATGCCACAAACGGCCAAAGGCTCCTTGCTTCTTCTAATATCGAGCTGATATTTCGCTCTTGATTTTTCCTTTGCAAAAATCCTTCCCAACCACTGAAATTATTCCCACTTTCTCCCACCATAAGATTTCTATCTCATGGGTAGACTCCCTGCCTATGACCCACCTTGTTCATCCTGGCTTTTACCTTTGCTCATTTTGCTCACACCACCTGAAACTCTGTGCTGAGCAACTTATCCCTTGATTTAGCCACTGTACTGAATTATGAGTTCAGAGTTTTAGGGGCACCTGGGTGGCTCAGCTGGTTGAGCGTCTGACTCTTGGCTTTGGCTCAGGTCATGATCTCATGGGTTGTGGGATCGATCCCTGCCTCAGGCTCCTGGCTTAGTGGAGAGTCTGCATGAAAGATTCTCTCCCTCTGCCCCGCCCCCCGCCCCCTGCTCACTCTCTCCCTAAAAATGAATGAATAAATCTTAAAAAAAAAAGAGTTTTATATCCATTTGTTTTGATTCTTCAAATAGATGACAAGCTCTTCCAGGGAAGAGGCAGTGTCTTATTTTTTTGATATTCCTTATTGTACCTAGCACCTGTCCAGGCACCTTACAGGGCCCAATTAACATGTTTTTATTAAATCTTGAAGAAGAGGCTGGGAATCACTGATCTATAACCATTTCTTATAACTAGTTCTAAGTGCCCTTCTTCCTGAATCCCGTGAAGAATTAGTGTTTTCTAATGCCACTATACCAACTGGTTACAAACTTGGTGACTTCAAAGAACAGCAATTTATTCTTTCACAATTCCAGAGGCCAGAAATCCAAAATCAGTTTCAAGCCCAAAATCAAGGTGCAGCATTGCCACTCCCTTTGGAGGTCCTGGGGAGAATCTGTTCTTTGCTGCTTCCAGCTTCTCATGTTGGCCAGCTCCCCCAGGTTTATTGGCCACGTCACTCCAATTTCTGCCTCCTTGGTCACATTGTCTTCTCCTCTTCTGCGTGTCAAATCTCCCTCTGTCTCTTCTTTATAAGGACACTTGTAATTGCTTTTAGGGTCCTCCTGGTCAATCCAGGACAATTTGCTCATCTCAAAATCCTTAATTTAATCATATCCACAAAGATCTTTTTTCCATATAAGGTAACATTTACAGGTTCCGGAGGATTAGGGCATGATATCTTTAGGGGTCATTATTCATTCTATTCCAAGTTATAATTTCAACAATATCCTTACATTAAATAATTAAGAAAATATAAGAACAATGAAAAAAAGACAATGTTGAACAAATATAAACAAATGAACAAATGAAGTTCTCAATTCAGTAATGGTCAGTTTACACACACACAAGTTTGTGTGTCAGCAAAAGTATTTCCTATTCTTTTTTCAGTTTCCCTATAGATGATCTTATTTATAGAAAAAACAAGACAGAATTAAAATACATAGGGCATTTAATAGACACTACCACCATGACCGAAAGAAAGGTTGGGTCCTATGTACAGACAGATTTCTTTATAACTAAAGTATTTTGAAACTCCATCCAATAAAAATAGCATTTAAGGTTAATGTGTGTTAAAGAACATTTGGACAAGTAGCCTAAGATAAGACTTGAATTTGCAAATGTTTCTACCAAATTATAATCTTACTATACTATTTCCTTCTAAACCCCATGAGGAATTAAGAAATAATGTGAGATATAATTCTAATTCCCAACATTTGTGTAACAATGTGTAGTTTCCGAAGCTCTTGGTATACCTAACCCAACTTGACTCTCACCAAAGCTGGTGAAACAGAGTGAATATTATTTCTCCCGGACTTCAGATAAACAAATAGATTCAGAGAGTGAATGACTTGCTCAAGAAAACCTGGCCAGTAGTTGTCAGACATTAGCAATGACTCAGGTGTCTTACTTTCAAGTCAGTATTAACTTCAGGTATACGAGTATTAAATCCAAAATAGAAATGACAGTAATAAATATAATCCTTAATTGAGAGATGTGTGAACTGACATCTAAGGGAGAGTTCTCTACTAATAAGCTGTTTGTCTTGTTGGAACCCTGGCAGCTCTTCACTCTACCAATCTGCCTCTTCCACATTTGTCCGGGTCTACCTCTAAACCGGCCCTAAACAAAATCCAAATCTAGGGACATTCCTGACATACAAAAGTCTTGGCAGAAAGAGTGGCAATCTGATTTTTTCCTTGGTAAGCTTAGTTTAATGAGCATGACTTAGAAACCAACTTTCAGTCATTCGAATGATATTATTTATTGATCCAAAAATATACATAAGGCATTGTGTCAGATTTGGGAAGAACATCAAAAAAGCACCCATCACCCACTCACTCATCCTTCCAACCATTTATTCATTTAATATTAATTGATCATCTTCTATGGCCAGGCATTGGAATCAAAGATGAACAAAATATGGTTTTTACTATTGAAACTCACAGTCTAACAAGGGGGAGAGACATATTAACTAATCAGTAAAATAAAATGCGATAATCCAACATTGGAGTTGTATGGAGGGGTCAGGAAGGCATTCCCCAAAGTACTTCTGAATTGTATCCTTTAGAACGAATGGAGTCAGCAGGGCAAAGGAAGGGTAAGAGAGCAGCAGAGGACACATGAACAAAGTTCCAGAGCTCAGATACAGCATAGAGTGCATTAGCCTTGCTTCTGCATCACCAGGAGCAACATCTTGAATCCCATCTTTCAACCCTCTGCCACTGCAGGCTACCAAGTGAGAGCCATAGTTGGGGGCAGACCCATTTTACTGGGTGCTCAGGATTCTGGGAGCAGCTTGTTCTCCAAGGCTTGGCGTGCGGCTGGAGGGGAGCAGACAGCACCGGGGCATCAAGCAGAGCAGAAGGGGGGACATCTCTGTGGGGTCCCCGATGGGCAGTGTGGAGCACTGACCTGGGCAGCTTGCAGACACAAGGCAGCCCCCCGCCTCTGGGACATCCTTCCCTAAAGAAGAGTTTTCAGGCTAGCGCGAGCAGATTTAGAAGGAACAGAGAAGGCTGCCCCTGACCCTCCACCCCAGCTCCTCACCTGCTCCACTTCATTGCCTCACTGCGTCTTTCTCATGAAGACGGGACTGCTTTTAAAGAATCGATGTGAGGTGCATATATCTTCACTGACAGCAGGTGCAGCACCGAGGCCCCTGGCTGCCCGGCTCGCTCCACGGGGCAGAGACCATGTGGAAGGCGCCGCCCTTCCTGGCTTCCCTGGGACCAACACCCCAGCACGTGTTCCATGAGATTTTAGTGCGTCAGACAGGCTCCCGGAATTCTCCAGGACACGTTTACAAAACTCTTTCCTTCCTGGTAGTGGAGTCAAAACAAACTCCGTCGTCCCGGGATGGTGAGGTCAGCCTCTTGCCACACACCTGAGGTTGCAAGCCAAGTCCTAAAACTATAATCGTCTAAAAGAATATAACAGAAACTCTCTAAAGGGCATAGAAAAGAGAAAAGCTAGAGGTGTGTGGATGTGTGTATGTCTATATCTGCATGTATCAATATTATACACATACACACACATACATATATATTCCAATATATGTGCATATGTATACACACATGTATATTATACACACACGTATATTTACAGAGATGTGTGTGTGTGTGTATACTGGTATATGCAGATAGATAAATAGATAGATTGATTCAAACACACCCACACACCTAAATAATAAATGTGCGCTAGGAAAGTCAGAAAATAATTGATTTCATTCAAGTGCTCACCTACCTTAAACAGAATAGAAAATGGGAGTTTGGGTTTTTAAAAAATTACTTATAATGTAGTTTGTTTGTGGTTACAAAACAACCAGATGGAAAGCAGTCTGGGAAAAAATCTGTTTCATCACTGGAGTGAACAAACACAATTAGAGTGCTAGAAACATTAAATCTCATGAAACTGAATGGAACAGGGACTTTTTTTTTTTTTTTTTTTTTGCATGGCGATCAGATGAATTACAGCCACCTAAACTCAGTAATCTCTTGAGACTCAATATTCCTTAGAGCGTCAGCTGCAGGCAAAAGGAAAAGAGCTGGCTAATTTGAAGTCAGTCATTAATATTCATTTTTTAACTTGCTACAGCTGTAGGGACTGGGTCTGTCATCTTTACTCCCCATGTGGCAATCCATTTCTTTTGAAGAAAGAAGGATTGGCAAGTTTCCCTTACTCACTTGCTCATTCATTCATTCATTCATTTTCTTCCTAAAAGAAAAAAATCCCTAGAGTGCTTTTCAAGTGACTTTTGAGCAACCTGACCTGAAACTAGTAGACATCTACTTATTGTTACTGTACAATTTTTTTAAAGTTGTGTGAGTATTTTAAGCACACTTTTTATTGATTATATTGCAAGTACCAGGAATTTTAAAAAGAGGAAACAGAATAATTCTTGCCATCTATTTCAACAGAAGTCTAGAATTAGTGCACATGGAAAGAACATTGAGAAAAATGTTCTTTAATTTTTTAACCAGATCATATTTTTACTATCAGGTTCACTTTTGATAAATATATACTTTATTTTAAAAAGTAGAAAAAAGTCTAGTATCCTACCATACTCATATAATCATATTAAACATTTGAGTTTTCTCATATCTTTTTTCATTTGCGTAGATTGCTGCTAATTGTTATCAAGCTATATTAATAATGTTTTATTCTGCTTTTTAAACTTAATATTAGCTCCCTGATACTTTTCTTATGTCACTACATAATTTTTCTCTTTATAACAGTAGTAAAATACACATAACACAAAGTTGACCATCTTAGCCATTTTGAAGCGTACAGGTCAGTAGTGTTATCACATTCACATTGTCGTGAAAAAAAGAGTCCAGAACTCTTTATCTTGCAAAACTGGAACTCTGTGCCATTCACCAACAATGCCCCGTTCCTCCCGCCCTCCAGTCCCTGAGAACCACCATGCTACTTTCTGTTTCTATAAATGAAACTACTCTAAGGACCTCATGTAAATGGAATCATGCAGTACGTGTCTTTTTGTAACTGGCTTATTTCATTTAGCATAATGTCCTCCAGGTTCATCCATGTTGTTTCACGTGTCAGGATTTTCTTCCTTTTTATTGATACACTACATTTTGTTGATCTATTCACTGTTGATGGATGTGGGTTGCTTCTACCCTTTGGCCATTGTGAGTAACGCTGCTGTGGACATGATTGTATAAATATCTCCTCAAGACGCTGCTTTGGGTGTATAACCAGAAGTGGAATTGCCAGTTCCTATGGTAATTCTATTTTTGGTTTCCTTGGGAACTTCTATACTGTTTTCCATAATGACTACACCACTGTACATTTCCACCAACAGTGCACGGGGTTCCAATTTCTCCACATCGTCACCAACACTTGTTATTTTCTTGATTTTTTTTTAGTAGCCACCCTAGTGGATATGAGGTAGAGTGTATATTATCCTTAAAGAGCACTTTAAAAGATTATATAATGTGCTGTCTGATATATACATACATAATAATTTACTTAACCATAACCCTTTTGTTAAATATTTAGGTTGTTTCCCATTTTCCCCCTATTATAAATAATATTGTGGCAAAGATCTTCAGTATATACTTTTTCCATATTTTAGGTTGTCTCCTTTGGGTAGATTCCCAGAATTAGACTTACAGGTTTACATTAAATAAATCTTTATTGTTATTGATACATTTTACTTTAATAATTTTTCCTGTTGCGCACTGATTAGCATCGAAGTAGTTTGTGGGACTACCTGGGAGCCTTCCAAGTGTTGTTGTTGTTTTTTTAATATTTTATTTATTTATTTGACAGAGAGGAGAGAGATCACAAGCAGGTAGAGAGGCAGGCAGAGAGAGAGGGGGAAGCAGGCTGCCTGCTGAGCAGAGAGCCTGATTCAGGGCTCGATCCCAGGACCCTGAGATCATGACTTGAGCCGAAGGCAGAGGCCTTAACCCACTGAGCCACCCAGGTGCCCCTTCCAAGTGGTTTCTTTGCTTTCTTTCACCTATGCCCCAAACAACATACCACACACAAATAGACTGCCTAAAGCAATACTTTATGTTTTTCCTGACACTATCACCAAAATTTCTCTTTTAAAACACAAAGTTTGGGGCACCTGGCTGGCTCAGTAGAAAGAGCATGTGACTCTTGATTTTGGGGTCATGAGTTTAAACCCCTTGTTGGGTGTAGAGATTACTTAAATAAATAAAAACTTAAAAAAAAAAAAAAACACAAAGTTCACGTAGTTGGTCCCTAGTATTCCCAGATTCTGTATTTGCAAATTTGCCTAATGGCTAAAATTTATTTGCAACCCCCAAATCAATGCTCCCAGTGCTCTCCCATACATTCATGGACATGCGGAGTGGTGAAAATCTGAGTCACTGACATGTATGTTCCCAGCTGAGGTCAAGGCTCATGTTATCCATGAGTATCCTTTCACAGTGTATTTAGTGTCATGTTTTTCACATTTGTGTGCTTTTTGTTGATTTCACTGTTGAACGTGGCCTCCACATGTAGGACAGAAGTGCTCTGTAGTCTTCCTAAACATAAGAAGGCTGTGATGTGCCTTGTGGAGAAATTTTATGTGTTGGATAAGCTTCATCCACGCATGAATTACAGTGCTGCTGGCTGTGAGATCAATGATATGAGTCAACCATATACATTAAATGAGGTGTCTTTCACAGAAACACACACTAAACAAAGTTATGTACTGAGCAGTTGACGCATGCGTTGTGACTAGACTCCCCGGAATGGAACCCCATATGTCCCCTGGGAGGACCCGTTCCGTATTCGCCAACTCAGTGTTAATAGCGACTCATAGAACATAACTATGTTTGTATGCTCTGTTTAAAAGACTTTAAAAACTCCTCATTATTACAGTTTATATTCCTAAATTTGACATGTAAGGCCTACACCTTTATGATCTGAATGAATTCTTTAACCGTATCTTTGCCTAATCCCCAGTGTGAACTTTCGTTGCTGAGAAAGATTCGCCTGCGATTGTGAGAGAGACTTTGGTTCTGCCAACAGAAGGCTATCTGGTAATAAAAACAAAATCTGCTTTGAGATAAAATTCTACAGCAAAACGGCCCTTATTTCTGAGGTACCTTAGAAAAAGGCTCATGCTCTTTTTTTCTCTCGGCAGCACCCTGTCACGGTCTTTGTTTCTAGAAAAGTGTTTTGTCGTTAACCATGTTACTGCTTCATGTGGGGTCCTAGAGCCACGTTGGGCTCTGGTCATTCACATCCCTATGAGCTCCTAGCGCACTGATGCGAACTCGGACCGTCTCTCAGAGTGTACTCAGCCCCGCAGCCAGAGACGGTTCCAGAAAGCGTAGCTAAATAGTGATAGCACGGAGTGGAGCCTTGGTGGGTGGGTACTAACATTTTTAATCAGCTTTCAGAGGTGTTTTCACACTAAGGATTGACGATCATGGGATTGGACCTGTATTCAACTCCAAGTAGATTTATTGCCCTAATGTCAACCTTTTCCATCACCCCGAACCTTCAGTAGTGCGATACGTCTTTCCAGCCTGTATGACAGTTTGAGGGAAATAAATAGGGTGTGGCCTCCACATGCACGTCTCAGCTGATGACAGTGTAGAAGGAGCGTCATTGCGCCAAATAACACAGTGATCCTGGCGCTCTAGGGGGTGACCAGCCCCATGGACATTGGCAGAGGTAGGAAGGATGAGAGGGGCAACACAAGCACCCGCAGTGTGGAACAGGCTCAGGAGCAGAAGATGCAACAAACTTGCTTCCCCAGACATGCTTTGGGGTCAGGCTCAGATCTGGGCTATGTGCCATGTCTGGCCATGTCACTGCAATGGAGCCCGACTGCCTACATGATGAAGTCCCAACTTCTTCAGCCTCAAACTTGTGGCAGAACCCCTTCCCCCAAAGGGGGTTCCTTCTACCCCCACCCCGACCCTCGCTGTTCCTCAGCCCAGCACTTTCTTTCCAGCCTCGGTCCACCGAACCTGTCGCCACAGGAACACTTCGCTTTTTCTCAATGGTTATTCCCTCTGAACTATCGTCCTCACTGGGCTTTCCCAGAACCATTCAGACCGACGCAGGGTTACCCACACTTCCCTGGGTGCTCCTGTTGCAGTCTCGCATCCTGACTCTAGAACTCCCTGTACTGGACTATGAGCATGCGTTTCTGTCTGCCTCCTCAGCCAGCCTACGGAGCTCACTGAGCACAGTCCTTCTCCTGTTTGCGTCTCTCACGGGGGTCTCGGGGGTCGGAAGTTCCCTGTTAACCTTTGGCGGGCTCAGTAGGTGCAGTTCCTGCTAAAGTTAGCGGATGAGTGGGTGACAAGACTCCCTGTTCTAGGGAAGAAGGCAATGAGAAAAGTTCCAACGAGACAACAAAAGGAAGTGGACAGCCCACTCCACCCAGCCCAATAGAGAGAGAGAAGAAGAGAAAGATGGAAGTGAGGAAACTGAACACTTAGTTGAGGATGTTCTGACTTTCCTTCAAATAAAATCCCAAAGAAGAGGGTCCTGCTAGTTGTGGGGAAACAGAAAGCAGAGGGACCTTGTGCCCCACTCCCCACTTAGAACTCTGGAGAGAGACACACAGTGGCACCAAGCAAATAGCAGGCCCCCACACTGAGGGAAGGCGCTCTCATTGGTGCTCCTGAGGCCCCACTCGTCCTCTGTAGCTGAAAGGTAACTGCCAGGATGATGATAGAAGAAATGGTGAGGCTCTTCTACACAGAGGCCACGGCATGGACAACGTAAGCCAAAGGCCCAATGCAGAGCTTGACTAAGACATGGAGGAGTTCCCAGTAGCAGCAGGAGCAGAGGTGAGGCTCAGTCTGCACGGAAGGACCACCAGGCCCTGCCAAGCCAAGAGAACAGGCCACAGATCAGCAGCCTTGGGCTTCAGCTGCAGACACCAGCAGAGCCCGGTGACCAGGGGACACCTGGAGGACTTTTGTGAGGTCTAGAAAGCCCGAGAAATCTGTCTGTGGGGCACCAAGTCATGTCCATATCTGATCATAGTTACTGCCTTGGGAAGAGCAGGGATTGGGGAAGAAATCTAAAAATGCAGTGTTTCTGTGTAAAAGAGCCAGTTAAATCACTCAAAGCAATTAGGGTGTATATTTACCTGGCCAGATGGGAGTTCCCACTTCATCTGTATCCAGAGGGAGAACCTGGGAGGAGGATTTGCCCAGCCAAACAGAGAACTATATTTGGGGAGCATATGGATTGCTGTATGCTGAATGAATTTTTCAACCCTACTATTAATGAAAAAAATAAATACATAAAAGAGAATGAATCATATAAATACATCTGGTGAAAAACGCACCCAGCGGTAGGAACGGGGATGGTGTTCTGGAGACTTCTGTGCCATTTTGTCCAGTAATAGGCCTCTTGTTTATCCATTCACGCTTTCTACTTTTGTGAGAAATGTGTGCTCCCTCAAAACACTGTGAGGAGAAGAAATCAAGCAACTTGAACCCTGACTCTGGGTGTAAAAGTCAGCTGCTGCTGCTGCCCCTATCAGATATAATTTGCCTCTTGGCTGCCTCTTGCTGACGCCTTCCGGAGCCCTGTATGTGCACATGTGTGCATGTGTGTGTGCATGCACGTGTATGTATATGTGCACACATGCCACTCATATCCATCTTTGGGCTGGAGGGGCCTCAGGGAATCAAAGCCCAACATTTACGGTTTACGGTGAAGGGGATGGAAGGCTTGCCGCCCACCTTGATGTGCGTAGACACCGACTGAACAAGCCCGACTGATACCATGAACTCTCCAGTCTAAGCTGCCAGCTCTGCTTCCCGGTTCATACGTTTGGTTCTTCTGGCCTCTCTAGCAAGACCACCAGATTGATGCCAAAACACAAGTGCAGACTCCTTAGCCCTCTGCTCAATGCGGCTTCTCCACCTGACTTCTGAGTCTGGCTCTTACGGACCTTGCAATCTGTGTGAGAACACCAGCACTGGCCTCCGTAGAGTAAGGAAGGACACTGGCTACTTCCTTTTCCTCCAGAGCCTCTCAACTGCTCACCCGGTAATTGATGAGTTCCCTCTGTCCAGCCCACCATCTCCCACCCTACCAGACAGGCAAAGTTTCTCCTGCATCTCTCCGGCCATGACTGGCCCTGGCAGACCCTGGCCCAGGAAGTGCCTTCCCACACATTACTCTCAACTCTTTTTCTTGCAACATTCTGAAAATTCACATAGGGATATGTTTTGTCATAGCTAGTTCCCACATATTCATATGATTAGGTATCATGAAGGGTGTATCACGCATCAAGTCATTTAATCCTTCAAGTGGCCTAAGATACTGCTGTTTTACTAATTGGAAAACTGATGTTTAGGAGGGCTAAGAGTTTTGCACAAAGCCATATAGCTAGTAAAATGTGGAATCCAAATTTGGACCGATCTCAGCTTAGTTCCAAGGCCTGTATGCTTAGCCCCACATCTGGCCGCCTCCCCTTGAAGAGAGTCTTCACCCTGAAGAGATTCCTCTGGCTCTGAACTTCCTTCCCATTGATTTTCAGAAAAGATCCTTCCTCTTCTGAAGCTTGATCACACAATTCATGCTAATGCACAACCTGGTTTTTTTTCTTCCCTTTACCTACATGTCATTGTCTAAGGACAATTTTTTAAAGGGTAAAATTATGTCTCTCCTGTTATTATAAAATAAACACAAGTAATGCTGAAATGCTGAAATGAATTTAACTTGCTCGCAAAACTGGTCAAGAGCTGCAAGGCAATAATCAATTGCACCTGATATAGTTCATTCGCATTTTTATGGACAACAATCATTTGCATTATTATCGTTTTCTACAGCTTAGAGTACAAAATATCTCAAAGATAATGAAATAGTCATCTATTCAGAATGAATAGATGAAGTGGCATCTATAAGAGGTAAACAGTCCACACCCAACTATGTATTATTCCAAAAAAATTTCTCTCAATATCATAGGTTATTAACTTTTTTCTTTTTTTAAAAGATTTTATTTATTTATTTGTGAGAGAGAGAGAGAGAGTGAGCGTACAAGCAGCAGGAGCAGCAGGCAGAGGGAGAAGCAGGCTCCCCACAGAGCAAGGAGCCCGATGCAGGACTTGATCCCAGGACCCTGGGATCATGACCTGAGCCAAAGGCAGCGACTTAACCGACTGAGCCACCCAGGTGTCCCAGATTTTTCAAGACAGTGTCAGGAACAGATTATACTGGGAGAGTCACCTCCTATCTTTAATGGTGTTAGTGTCCACAAGGCAGTCCATCACAGGACATTCACAGAGATAGGAAGTTTTGAAGACCTGATTAAATATTTTGACTAGAAATCTGCCTTTGCTTTGACAGAACATTCTAGCATGAAACAAATATTTACCAGAAATATTCCTAAAGGAGGATATGGTTCTATCTCTAAGATAGAACCCACTAACTTCTTCCTTCCCTAACCACCTGTTTCCTGTCTTGAGAATTTAGGCTCCTCGCGTCACTCATAATGGCCGCTTACTGAGTAAGGACACACCTGGGAAAAGGAAAAGCTCCAAGACTCCAAGCACAGCCACCCAGGAGTGCTTTGGCAACCGGCGTTCAAGATCTAAACTGCTTCAGTGTCCAAAGGTCTTCCTGCCTCCTGAGGAAAGGAGAGTCTGAGATGAGAATTCATATGCAAATACTTTATTTGGCAGCTGTAGGAAATACTAGCAGAGGAATAGGGCAGAGAATAGAGTAGTAGGCAGGCAATAAAGGATATGGGATTAAGCCGCTATCACAGTGGGTGACTGAGGCTTTATCTTGCAGGGAAACTGGAGGAAATGGTGAGAAACAGAAACCCAGAGAAATCCAACCTCAGAGGCCAGGGACCGGGGTAGTATTTATATATCAATTCCTGTGAGCCGGTGAATGAAGACATTCCTGAGAGGTGCTTATTTCCTGGTACTTCTAGTCTGCTCTAGGTTCTGCAAATAAGGCCTTTAGACTCAGGGACATGGATACTGGCGGCAGGAGTCAGCCAGAGCCACTGAAGGGCTGGGGGGGAGACTGGGGAGGTGAGGAGTGGGAGATAGTGCTGGTTCCCGCTACGCCTCACCAGCAGCTGAGGAAGGATGGTCTTCCCTCCAGTGCTCAGCATTAATGTGCTCCAGCCTCTCAGTCTCTGCTTTCTTGCTTTATCCTGCTATACCATATTTCCTAGTTTTAATTCCAGAGAGAGAGAGATTCAAAGAGACTCTGGCTGACAAACTCCCCTTACCAGCATCCTTGGCGCAGAGCTGATCGCTTTGGGCCAGTTCAGTCAGCCTCTAGATTGGTTGTCCTAGGTGGGGTAGGGCAGCCCTGACTCAGCCTCTGAGGGTGACAGTCAAGTGACACAGCATGAGCGCTCCTCCTGGAGAAGGGCATAGGGGCTGCGAGCAGGACCGCTCCTCCCCTCCCCAGTCCGCACCCCCCAGCAGGCATCTCACACATTCTGTTCTGACACATAAATGGCAGAGTTGTGCCTTTGCTGGTCGCAGGCTAGCATTCACCTCACTGGGAGGAACGGGTGAGGCTTGAAGTTATTAGAATCCCTAACCTGAAGCTGTGCTTTTCCATATTTATGTTTCCCTTTAGAACTGAGTGTGTTCCTTTGGCTCATCCTAATTTAAGACTTACATTCTACCTCTCACCATTCCCCTCTTCTCATTTGACTATGTTCATGAACGGAAGCCTGATGTATGTGCAGTAGGATTTCACCATATGGAGAACTGCTGTAATTCTCTCTCTCTTTTTTTTTTTTTTTTTAAGATTTCATTTATTTACTTGATGGAAAGAGAGCAAAAGAGGGAACACAAGCAGGGGGAGAGTCAGAGGGAGAGGGAGAAGCAGGCTTCCTGCTGAGCAGGGATCCCCACAGACACGGGGCTCAATCCCAGGACCCTGGGACCATGACCCGAGCCAAAGGCAGACACCCAATGAGTGAGCCACCCAGGTGCCCTGAGAATGGCTATAATTCTTGGTTTCCAGGAGCACATACCATTTAAATGTGGGGGCACTGTTTTCTAATGGAATCCCTGACTACCATCTTTATGCTCCCCGAGAGGCCTCTCTCTCTCAGTTACACTCGCTTCACCACATTTTTCTTGCAGCTTTCAGCACTCTGTATGACTGTTTTTTATTGTTAGTTTCTTGACTCCCCACATAAGCTTCATAAAGACAGATGCCAGAATGAGGTATTCAAATTTATATTTGTTGACCGAAGTTATCATTAAGGCAAGGACCTTAAGGGTTTTCGTTTTGTTTTGTTTTTTGGTTTTGGTTTTGGTTTTTCTAGAAAAGGGTGTGGGGAAATGAGTTTGGACAGATCCAGTGGCATCTGGGCATCTGTGGTTTGGTCCCTAAGGTGACAAGGACGTGTACTGGGCTGGCGACTGGCCAGGGGCGGTGTGGAAGCAGCAGACAAAACTGAAGCTGTGGCTCGGGCCTCATCAGCACGGCTCAGACCAGCGAAGTCTCGCCTTGGAGATGGAAGGCCTGTGCGGAACCATCAGGAAGCTAGTGGGGTAGGGGCAAATGAGCTGGGCAGTGAGCAACATGGAAACATCTGGCAGCCATCAGGGCAAAGGGCAGAGGGTAACCCGCTCAGACCTGCCCCTTGGATGAACAGAGTGGGCCCTGCCATGAACCAGCTCTGGGAGGGGAGAATTCCAAGTCAGGGAGGGAATTCACAGCAGCCACATTGCTGACAGCAGCCACCCCACCGCAACCCACACTCCGCATGCCAGAGCTCTCCCAGGCCAACACAAACAGCTGCGAGAAAGTGATTCTTCAGGAGGTCTCTAACCCGCTGTCCTTCTGGAGGTGCTCCTAGAGCCTAGCACTCACCGTAAGTGCCAAGAATCAGCCCTTGACCTTAATCGTCTGCGTTCTGGTCTTCCTTTCACTTCGGACTTGGGAAATTTACATTGGGTATGAAATTTTTAAAAAATTTTAAGTAGGTAAAATTAAGTAAACATAACATCAATATTTTCTCCTGACTGCCCTGTATCCAAACAGCAAAACCAACAGCACATCAATATGGAGAATTATAAATGGCACTCAACCTTTACGTCGTTCGTGAAAGGTATCCTTTGGAGAAACTGAATAAATGAGAACAACTTGCCGTAGGAAACATGCCTTCAAAGACTTGAGACTGCTGTTAATAGGCTAAGTAGCTTTCAAACAAAGGGCAATGTGTGCAGAGGCTGATTATCTCCAAGTGTGTGAACAGTATGGCCTTGGGTTTCAGAAAAGCAGGGCAATTAATTGCTGGTTAGAACTCATAAAAGCCACCTACTTGTTGGCATTGTCCTATGTCACTGAATGTATGGAGAAGAAATGGGTTTCTGTGGTACAGGAGGAGAAAAGTTTTATTAGAAGCTCCAGTGCAAACGGAGTTGCTAAATTGTAAAAAACCATACATTTGCAAGAGGAGAAAATTCCAGATGTTCAAGGTCCTAGATCAGGGTGTGAGAAGGTGTCACATTAACATGTTCACTGTTACAAGTAAGCCTCAAAGGCAGATTATTCAAAGAAAAGGGACAGCAAAGAATTTCCTAAAACCATCAAGAATTTTCTCTCTTTTTAGTAAGTGCATACCTATAAATTCCCTTTGTTCATTTTCAGTGCACATTACTCTTTTTGTTCAAGCTGATAATAATGATATATTCTAAAATAATGTTCTTTAAGTTAAATTTAGAGTTTCAAAACAAGCAGGCCGCTACTCAGTCTTATAAAGCCCTGAGGTTTCTAACCATGTTTCCAGATTTACTGCCAAGAAAAGAGATTGCTTCTAAAACCACATGGAGACGACGGCTGCTCAGAACTCCCTAACCTCACAGCATTCTCAGCTCCAAAGGCATCAATTCCATTTCATTCCATTTTAGCCCTTCCTCAGGATGGCCACACCTGTCCTGAATACTCCTATCTTCAAGTCTGACCACAGCTCTCTGCCCTGTACATTCACCTAGTCAATCATTGCCATATGTGCACTATAGCTCTTCATCAGGAAGTCCATTCATCCAACAATGTATTAACAGCCTCCTCTGTGCTAGGCATTGTTCTTCCAAGACATCAATACAAGACAGACAAGAATCCCTGGCGGGTACGGTAGCCCAAGGCAGATAATAAACAATAGACACAATAATAAGTAACATGTTACGTGAGAAGGTGATACGTGCTCTGGAAAAAATAGGGCACACTAAGAGGAATAAAGGAATGGGGAGCTGGAGGGGGAGAGGGGGTCGCAGTCAGTGGTGTGCTGCAATCATCTTTCACCAGCTCCTGAGAGCTGATGTGGCTTCTCTTCCCAACTGCCACGCTCAGCAACATCAATTCCGTGACATCACAGTGGTAACTCAAAATTGCTGAACATTTGCACCACGAAAACTTGCAAATGACACAAAGTGAAGCTTCTCTTTTCCCAGAAAAGCACCTGATAAACATTTACCAACATTTCACTGGTGTGATTTTAAATCAAACGTTGACATTTGAGCAATGATATGAATGAGGTGAGGGAATTAGCCTTGTGGGATCTAGAAGAACATTCGAGGCCAGGGAACAACTGTAGCAAAGGCCTGAAATAAGGAACAAGACAAGTGTGGTAGGAATAATAAGAAATGCAGTGAAACTGAGAGCAAAGGGAGTGGTAAGATGAGCTCAGTGGAATAACTTGAGAGGAGATTGTGGAGGGTGTCGTAGGTCAGTGGAGGGACTTTAACTTTTACTCTGAGTATTGGAAAGTTATTGGAGGTTTTAGAACAGAGGATTGTCAGGATCTAATATACTTTCAACAGGACCACTTTGACTGTTATGTTGAGAATAGATTGAGGTGGGGGAAGTAAAAGGTGTAAGCAAGGCAAGGTATTCTAGGTACTCTATTCTGGCAGTGGAATTGAGGTCAAGAGTAGGCTTTGTTTTGTCTTCTTTAAAGATGAGAGAATAACAGCAAGTTTGTATGGTGATGGGAAAGGGCCAGTAGAGAGAGAAACTTCAGTAGAAAGGAATTTTAGTCCCTCAACCTCTAAGGCTGGTTTCATTTCCCTCTTTGCTTCACTTCCCTCTTTAGTTAGCCTGGTCCCATGACTGACTATTTCTATTATGTCTTTACTAACCCCCTAGAATGCCTCCCCTTTGTTACTTCTTCCTTCCCAAGCCCACCGTTTTCTTTCTTCTCTAGAACTCTTGGGTTGCCAGGTGGCTTTACTGCAATAGATTTATGCTACTAACCTCGGATGAAACTACAGAGCTATCCAAGTGTTCCTTTATTCTTATATTCTTTCATGGTTTATTTCCAAATGACCAAGTGTTTATTCCAATTTTTTAAAAAAATTCTCTTAATCAGCATTCATTCAACACACATTTATTGAGCAACAACTGTATTGCAGACACTGGGGGCTGGACACCCACTGCCCATGGCTCCTTGTACTCTCAGCAGCTGACCTTTACCCCACTCTACTGAAATGACTGATGGGAATTTTTGAATCTTCTCCCTTACATTCTCAATTTTTAAAAACACCCTTCCCATCATTTATAAAAGATAAAGTTTCCTTGCTGGTCTCAAAGATTAACTCTTTTACTTGGGCTTGATTCTACTGCCTCTTATATTTAATAATTTTAATTTAATAATATTTAATATATTTAATATCCTACCAATTAATCTCACTATGTCTTTAACATTATTCCTCCCCAATTGCAGTCCCCTTCTTTCCTTCCTCCCACAGGTAACAACTATATTGACTTTTGAACTAGTCACTCTTTTGCTTTTCCTTGATTTTTTCATATACATGTATAAGTATAGATGAATACATTCACACACACACACATACACATAAGGTAAAGGTAAATATATATGTGAATGTATATATACATATATATGCATGTGACAATTCTGCTACTACTAGAAGATCAGCTGAAGAGATTCTCTGGGTTATAGTCTGGCTTCAGCTTCCCCTTTGGGACCATCAGGACAGGTCATGAGTGAGGCCTGGAAACATAGAGTTGGGGCATCATCAGGAAAATGGTGAGGAATGGAGTGCTCTGCATTTCCTCTGCTAAGCTCACCATGGCTTGTCTTCACATTAGCTTGCCTAAAGCTCTGATCACTTTACTCTCTGCCCCATCTTAATTTCTCCTGTGGTGTCCAGAATAAATTCTAAACTATGTAGATGGCATTGCAGGGTCTCACTACCTTTAAAGCAGAATTTTCCACTGTTCCTCTTTTTGTTCCTTATGTCAAACTAAACTACTGAAGCCATTACACTGAATGCAGGATTCACAGAACACAATCAGAAGACAGCCTGGTTCTTCCCCTCACGGCCCATTCCACCCACTCTGGAACACTCATCATTGTCCTCAGTGAAGTTTCAGGCAGATAACTCACGGATAATGAAAAGCCCTGTCGTCAATATGAGTCCTAATAATAGCTTCATTCCAGTAAATTGTTGAGTCACATATAATAGTCAGAACTCCAAATCTCACTCAAAGCCTCTCTTCCTCATTGTAGGCTGCCCCATGCTGACGCTGTGAGAAAAGACAGTATGACTGGCCTCTTCATTTTTTACTGTATCTGAGCTTCTGACCCTGACTCTCTCTCCTCTGCTCATGGGGCTAACTTGGATCCTCACAGAAGGGGACAGAGGGAAAGGCAAGGAGGTGGAGAGTTTCTGCCTTGACTGGCAGCAGGGGACCTGGCACTGGTTTCCTCCCAGTAGCAAAGGCTTAAAGCTGATAATTCTGTTGTTGGAGTATAATTGTGGGTCTAAGGAGGCTCACCTGGAATATACCCCTGCATTTCTCCTGAGACAGGGTATGCCTTTTCCTCCATTCGGTACCCTCCCTCAGCCCCTGGGGCCTAGGAATCTACTCTTTCTGTTAAGGTCACAGCCTGCTCTAAGCAAAGCACTTGGGCAAGCTACTTTCTCCATTGTGGCCAACTCTGGCCTATGGAAAAAGCACTCAAGTACCCTTTGTCCCAACAGTCTCCATTCCCTATGCAATTATCCAGTCACAAACTCTTGACTTTAGGTTTTTCCAATCATGGGTCCAGTAGCAGCCTCTTAACCTTACAGAATCCAGTGGACATAGGTCCACATCTCTGAGTGGTGTCCTTAAAGTTCCCTTTCAATTGGCTCAAGAGGAAAGGAAATATTTCCAAAGGGGAGGGGGACTGCCATAGTACTCCCACAACTTTCTCCGAAGAAATTACGTCAGATTTCTAACCTCTTGCCAACAATAATCTCTTGTGTGTAAGTTTTAATCTTTTGTATATCTTCCAATTCTGTAAGGTGCCAAGAGATACAAAACTGGTTTTTGTCCTATGAAGGTGGTCTGGAAATTTAACTCCTTTTAAAGCCCTATGAAGGTGGTCTGGAAATTTATCTTTGAACCAACAAGTATGTGTCATCAATTCCTTTGATTCTAATTTGGGGGTGTTGCAGCTAAACTGAGACAGAACTTGTTATAGGATATTTATTTTCTCTAAAAGCTCTGGGTTTTTTTTTTTTCTGAGCCCCTCTCATGTCACTTCTTCCACTTGGAATATCCATCCCTCCCATGTCATGTATAAGGCTCAGCTCAAAGACCACCCCCTGCACAGAGCTGTCCCAGATTCCCACAGCTACGAGTGACCTCTCCTTTCTTACACCATGTTTATCCCTCTCAAGTAGTGATTACTCATACCTGCCCTTGCACTGGGCAGAGCATGCCCTTTCCCTTACTGAATATAAAAGCCTTCACCATAGAGAATCTGCCCGTATGAGTTTGCCAGTGTTGCTATGACAAGTACCACAGACTGAGAGACTTAAATAATAGGAATCTGTTTCCTCCCAGCTCTGGAAGCTTCAAGTCTAAGATCAAGGTGGCAGCAAGGCTGATTTCTTCTGAGGGCCTCTATCCTTGTCTTGGAGATGGGCATCTTCTCTCTGTGTCTTCACACGGTCTTTCCTCTGTGCTGTGTCTGTGTCTTAATTGCCTCTTCTTATAAGATCATTGGTCAGATTGGCTTAGGGCCTACCTCAATGATCTCGTTTAACTTCAGCACCTCTTTAAAGATCCTCTCTCCAAATACAGGCACATTCTGGTAGCCTGGGGGTTAGAACTTCAACATATGAACATTTAGTCCTTGACGATGCCTTATTATCCTTATACCCCAACCTGTTCTCCACATGGTGCTTGTTGAACATGAGCTTGTTGTCCCACATTGAAGAACTCCGTGAAGACTTGATGCCAAAAACCCTGAGAAGACAGGATGAATTATAATGCTAGTGATAAGAGAATCATAGAAGATTCTGACTTCTCTCAGGGTTGGAATAAATTGGGGATAATTCATTCTTTTTTAATAACTGTGGTTTGGAGTGTAAAGGAACTAGTAACTGAAGGAAAAGAGGAAATGGTGCTGACAAATAACACCACTGAATGTAGTAACATTAAGTATCCCTGGAATGTAAAAACTAACACACCCTGGCCAGATACCTTTTCCCTCTGATGTGGCGTATTGCCTTGGAAGGACATCGAGGGACACACAGGAGAGCCTGGCTGCTCCTAACATTAGAAACCTCAAACCAAATACTGCCTCCCAGAAATGCCACTGCCTTGATTGGGATCTATTACCCCTGAATTTATTTTTTTTTTTCCCCCAACATATAGGGTGTAATTGTTTTGTGACAGGAAAAATAACATGCACAGAGTAAGAAAATACATATATAAAAGAAGAATTATAGAAGCTAGGAGAGTGAAAGTCTTTTCTTCAGGAAATGTATAGCCTCAAGTAGCTGTTTTAGAAGAAAACGCAGAAAATTAATGTGTTAAACTTCCCAGTAGAGAAGTTTGAGGAAGAACAACAAAATAAACACTAAGAAAACAGGAGGAAAGAATTAATACAGACACGGGCAGAAACTAACAAAACAGGAAACAAAGACACAACAAAGATAATCAATAAAACCAAAGCTGTTTCTTTGATAAGACTAATAATATAGACAAATCTCTGGCAATACTGATCAAGGAAAAAGAAAAAATGTAAATAGTGTTTGTAATGGAAAGAGAGCATAAGTACGAATACAGCAGATAAAAAACTGAAAATACAATGAAAAATGTCATGCTAAGCATTCAAACTTAGATGGAGTGAACAAATTTTTAGAAAAATATAATTTAACAAATAATACACACTCCATATGTATCATCTATACGCAGTCTACGTAACTAACAAAAACATTTTATAATACGTGCATGAGTATGTGTTTGTGTGTGTATGCATATGTATACTTTATTTTATTTTTTAAAAGATTTTATTTATTTATTTGAGACAGAGAGAGAGAAGGAGCAGAGGGAGAGGGAGAAGCATATACATAGTCTATAACATATACCTCAGAAAGGAACACCTGGCCCAAATACTTTTATTTATTTATTTATTTTTTATTTTTTATTTTTTAAGATTTTATTTATTTGACAGAGAGAGAGAGAGAGAGATCACAAGTAGGCAGAGAGAGGGGGAAGCAGGCTCCTCGCTGAGCAGAGAGCCCGATGCGGGGCTCGATCCCAGGACCCCGAGATCATGACCTGAGCCAAAGGCAGAGGCTTTAACCCACTGAGCCACCCAGGTGTCCCCCCAAATACTTTTAAAGATAAGTTCTAGCCAGATATTCAAGGAGATTATCCCAATATTAAATTAGCAAATTGCCCTATGGAGGAGGACAGATAAAATGAATCCTGATTATATGCCACAGATAAAAATAAGTTCCAAGTGGACTAAAAACTCAACATGACAAAATGCTCAAAATCGCAGTTTTAAAAAATTATCATTTCATACCCATCATTTTAGGAAAAACACTAAAAAGGCTGATAATATCAAGTGTTGACTGATAAGGGGATAATATCCAAAATCTATAAATGCAACTCACACAGCTCAATATATCGCACAACTCAATAGCAAAAACACAAATAATCTGATTAAAATAATGGGCCGTGGACCTGAGTAATCACTTTTTTTAAGGAAGCATACAAATGGCCAACAGGTACATGAAAAGGTGCTCAATACATGAAAAGGCGCATCAGTAATCATTAGGGAAATGCACATCAAAACCACAATGAGATATCCCCCCACACTGGTTAGAATAGCTATTATAATAAAAGACAAGAAACAACAAATGTTGGTGAGGATGTGGTGAAAAGAGAACCCTCGCGCACTGTTGGTGGGAATGCAAACTGGCACAGCCACCGTGGGAACCAGTATGGAGGGTCTCAAACAACTACAAATAGAGCTCCCACACGATCCAGCAATCTCACTGACATTTTTCTTATTCTCATAATCCTTTATTTTTCTAAGCCATGTTATAAAATTGTAATATCTTCATCCCTATCTCAGAAAGACCCTACATTTCAAAATCACAAACCTTTCCCATGTTCCAACATTAAGGCAAATGAGAAACTACAAGGGAATTCAAGTTTATTGGGAAAAAAAGGAGATGAGAGAAACCACTGTTTGTCCCAGGCAAACAAGACAGTCTTCATTCTACATCAAAGGAGAGATAAATACCAGATATAATTAATATTTCACTCTTTCTGGAAGATTTTTCCCAGTGTCTTAAAAGCAATTATTTCTTGAATTAGCTTCAAGGTGAAATTTTGCAAAACCTTTTTTAGACCTCTGTGCTAAAAGAATTATGTAGAAAAGAAGTGGGGCCATAAGGGGGCAAAGAAATACCAAAGTCCTACGTTAAGCAAACAAAAAGGGGCCAGGGAATTTTGGATAAAGGAAGACCAATCTGTGAAGGCCCCAACTGTGAGTTCGAGAAGTAGAAGATGGAAGAGATGGAAGAGTGCTCATACCAACCTAGTGGACAGGGATTACTGGGGAGGTGACCTTGAGCAGCCCCAGAGGTCCCAGAACTGAGCGGCTCAGCTTTGCCTCCTCAGGGTGAGTGAAGCAAGTGTCTAGCAATTCCCTGGCCATTAGAATCCCTTAAGAGAAGTGCCAATTCCAATGTAGTGATAGCACTCTGGGTTAAAAAGACCATAAGCCTCCAGAACATGAACCAGAAAAAACCCCATGCATCCCCTGAATCAAGAGGATGGAAACAGAGAGTGGTACCATATTTCAGCCCAACGGTGATACCCCTGTTGTAAGCTTCTGCTGTGAGAGCTGTGAGAGGGTGGGCCCATAAAGTGACAGCGGAATATCCACGAGCATGGTTCGGGAGGCCCATCAAGCAAGAGAATTGGCATGTAGGCACCAAACGGGGCTAGAAGCACCAGAACATAGCCAATAAGGAAGGCAGGAACTTAGGGAGAGGGGAGCTACAAAGAAAAGCAGAAGATGAAGTTAGGATAAAGCGAGATAATCAAGACAAAGAAGGCCAATGGAACTAGAGGGTATTATGCTAAGTGAAATAAGTCAATCAGAGAAAGACAATTATCAGATGATCTCACTGATTTGAGGAATTTGAAAAACAAGACAGAGGATCATCGGGGGAGGGCGGGAAAAATGAAACAAGACGAAACCAGAGAGAGAGACAACCCTTAAGAGACTCTTGGTCTCAGGAAACCAACTGAGGGTTGCTGGAGGGGAGGGGGGTGAGAGGGATGGGGTGGCTGGGTGACGGACATTGGGGAGGGGATGTGCTATGGTGCGTGCTGTGAAATGTGTAAGCCTGATGATTCACAGACCTGTACCCCTGGGGCAAATAATACATTATATGTTAACTTTAAAAAAAAGACAAGGCCAAAGGTCACAGGGGTAGGATGAGGCAATAGTGAATATAATGTAAGGAAATGACAGAAAAAGGCAAGTGTTCGCGGGCAGGATTAGGCACGAGGATTACCCCTTCGTGTCTTGCTCAGCAGAGCTTCCATCATCCCGAGAACCACAGTGGTGCCTCCAGAGGCTGGGCCTCGAGCTGCAAAGCCCCTCCGGTGCTACAGCTGGGCTCCAGCCTCGGGCTGCTGTCTCTAGCTCCGCTCTCCGCCATTCCCACCCCCGCGGTGCATAACTGCCAGCACCGGACTCTCCCTCCTTTCCTGTTCCTTCGCTGGGGGCCCTGCCTCCTCCCGGGGCACCTGTGGTCTCCAGTGAGTCTGAGCAAGCTGATCTTCCCAGCCTTCCACTCGTCGCTCCCACTTTCTCTACTCTAGCAATCTGACTTCCCTGCGAATTTGACTGCTGACCTTCCCTCTGAATTTGACCGCTGACCTTGGGCATTCTCTCCAGTGGCCAACCTTTGAAATCTCTTCCCATTTGGGAAAGAGCTTGCTGGCAGATGCTCTGGGGTTCCACCGCCTTGTAGGATAGAACGGCGAGCAGCACGGATAGAGCAGAAATGTCCAAGAGAAAGCCTAAGATGGAGGCAACCCCACGGGTGACGTCTGAGTGAGCAGTTTCAGCAACACGAGCTCCAGGGTCTGAAATAAAGGGAGGGGCAGGAAACCATGAGGGTAAACTGGAAACAAAAGAATCTCTACAGGGAGCAGATAGGCTGAGGTACTCTTCTGACCTACTTCTGGTTGTCTTCATTTCCCTCCTGGCCCAGAAGGACCTGCTTTCTGAATGAGACCGGGGGGAGGCCATTGGAAACGGCTGGCTTGGGTGACTGTGGGATGGGAAGGGAGCATTTCCTTACAGCAGCTTCTGATAAGAACGTACTCTGAGCTGTTGTCTGCTTACCGCTCCTTTAAAGGAAAGCTCTAGTGTCCCTCCTAGTTCTAGGCTTTCAGTAACCTATCTGTCTTTTCTTGCCGTGGGACACAGAAGGAAAGAAAGAGAAGCCGAGCTTCTTGCCTCCTCAGGCCCCTGCTCTAGAACGATCTTTTCCAACCTACTTTGGGTAGCCAACTTGCTTTCTGAATATCCTTTTCCTGGCCTTCAAATCTCAGTCTGAAACAAAAGCTGTATGGTGTATTTGAAAGTTGCTAAGAGAATAAATCTTAAAAGGTCTCACCACAAGAAAAAGAAATTCATAATTATGTGTGGTGATGGATGTGAGTTAGACTTTGTGTGGTGGTCATTTTGCTGTATATACATATATCGAATCATTATGTTATACACCCAAAACTAGTATAATGCTATGCCAGTTACAACTCGATAAAAACAATTAAAGAAAAATACTTTTTTTTTAAAAACAGATAAATAAGCATTGGTCGTTCACATTTACCAAAGTAGTTGCTCATTTTAAATGCTATCACCCTAGGGCACCTTTAGAATTGACTGCACACAAGTTTTCTATAGTTATTAGCTGACCAGCTCCCTGACTGAGTCTGCTCACTTTCCGATGGTTTTATAACCATTTTTTCTCTCAATAGTCACATGGATAAAATTAACATTCTAGGATAAAAATTAAATTTATGATGTTTATAGAATTTTTTTCTCAGTCCAAATTTGACATCACATTTTGCTTTGGAGAGAAGCTTGTTGGGTCATAATTTTAAGTTTGCAAGAACTTCACGAAGGGTAAGGAAAATCTGTCCTAAATTATAGAGTTTAGATCATTGGAGTTGCTTTTCCCTGAGAGAAAAATCAAACGTTTAAGGGTAAGATCACTTGAGCAATTCCGTAAAACACATGGTACATTTATTATCACATGCTCTCCGTTCTTTCATCTGAACCTCCAACATTTGTTGGTTGGCGGTTCCTATCAGAGTCAGAGAGGTGAAAGCAAACCCTACAATCTGTTATTTTCATCCCCTTCAGTAATCGAACTTTGATTATCGAATTTCTGTCAAGTGCCATTCAAGAGACTGCAGGGAGAGACTGAGAATGTGTGCAAAGATCTCCCAGACCCTGGAGCCCTCCCAGAAGCAACAGCTTTGTGGGAATCACAAGCTGCCACCACACTGCTCTTGCTCTGCAGGGAATGAGAGCAGCTCAGAGACTTGTGTTTAAGGGGAAGAACAAGGGTTTGGGGTCCAATGCACCCCAAGCCCGATTCTTTGCTCAATCGTATAATAGCTGCAATCTTGTGCCAATTAATGAACTACTCTAAACTCCAGTTTTCTCATCTGTAAAATAAAAGTAAAAATGTATACACTATAGAGATTTTGCATAAATTAAATCAGTGTAATTTAATTCATCGAGGCCCCTGGAGTCAGACTCCTTAGGGTTCAAATTCTGGCTAGACCACTTACTTGCTCTGTGATTCTGGCCAAGTTGCTCCAAGTCGTTAAGCCTCAATTTCCTCAATAAACGCGGTATTGATAAAAATGATTCCTACCTTCTCCGGTAGTGGTGTGGAGTCAATGAGATTATCCATAGGAAGAATGTAGCAGCAGTGGCTAGCAGGTCGTAAGTATTCAAATGCAGGGGAGCTGTTATTCTAGAAAGCACAGCACACAACAACTATTTCTGGTTCTCTTAACTAGGTTGCACATTAATAGAAGGCAGTGGTGCTAGAAATGCCAGTGGGCAGACCCTTTTCTTTACAAAGCATTTCTTTCTCTTTTTTCCTTTCTTCTCCTTTCAAGAATGTTCTGGTACACATTAGCAAAACGCCTAGGGGGAAGGGAGCCTGGAAAGGCTCTAAGTGTCTGTATTTCCTTCACAACAAAATCCAAAGAAACAGTGTCCTGGAAAGGGGCCAGTTACCTTAGGTGCCTAAGACTGTAAATAAAGCATTAAGGAAGAGACTCCGGGAGTCCAGATTAAAGATAGATCATTATTATTGTTAATATCTTCATTAACATTTCTACATGCTTTTTTAAACGTGTGAACTGTGGTTGATTTAGAGACTGAATTTTATTCAAGAGGTAATCGTGTAGGTGTTTCCAACTGTAGAACAATGTTCTTTTGGGCAGTAATTCAAAGCGTAGTTTTGCAAAAGGCTGAGACTGAAGTTTTGGGATGAAACCGAGGCCTCGCCGATCCTGCTGACCCCAGGCAGGCCCACGCTTCCCAGCCCGCCTGGGCTCCTCTGGGTTCCCCGACTTCCCTACTCCGTGGGAGCTTCCTCCGTGTTCAGCAGACGCATCTCGGATTGGGTGTCACTTTCCTTCACGTTCCGCATGCAAGAACATTTCACATCCTAGCCGATTCTGAGGCTCCATCTGGGCTCGGAGAAGATGGGCAAGGTGGCGATTTTCACTACAATAACTCTTGCGGAGTTTTGCCATTTTCTGACTCCCTTGCTTTTCCTTTTTTTTTTTTTTTTAATTTTATTTATTTATTTGACAGAGAGAGAGAGATCACAAGTAGGCAGAGAGGCAGGCAGAGAGAGAGAGGGAAGCAGGCTCCCCGCTGAGCAGAGAGCCCAATGCGGGGCTTGATCCTAGGACCCTGAGATCATGACCTGAGCGGAAGGCAGAGCCTTTAACCCACTGAGCCATCCAGGCGCCCCTTGCTTTTCCTTTTTGCAAAATGACTTTCTCACCCCAGACACGCTAAATAAATGTGCTTAAAAAGTGGTATTTCATGGTTACCAGAAGGAAGTGGGGGCGGGGTTTCAAAAGGTGATGGGGATGAAGGAGGGCGCTTGTCCCAATGAGCACCAGGTGTCGTGTGGTAGTGTTGCATCGCTATATTGCACACCTGAAACTAATATTACACTGCATGTTAACTAACTGGAATTTAAATAAAAACTTAAAGAAAGAAAGTGATATTTCATGGTTACCAGGGGCTAGGTGGAGTGGGAGTTATTGTTTAATGTTTAATTCTGTTTGGGATGATAAAAAAAAATGTTCTGGAAATGGATAGTGATAATGTTTATACATCCTTGTAAGTGTACTTAATAGCCACGGAATTGTACACTTAAAAATGGCTAAATTGGTAAATTTTATGTATATTTTACCACAATTTTAAAAAGTGCTATTTCAACATTATGGCTTAGTCACTTTCTATAGACACGATACTTTCTAGTCAGAGAGCATTCAGTGCCCAAGTTCGAATGGGCTGCCATTTGGGGTGGAAACCTACAGCTAACATGCCGCTTCCCACAGGTAGCAGGGACCCGATGGAGGTGACCAGAAGGCTGTGCTTCCTAATTAGCATATTAATTAATTGTATATAATTAGATGCTTTGAAATTGGAAGGTTTGCTATTTTTAAATATTCTAAGCACCCTCCTTTCCATGTCATCACTTAAAGGCAGGGTTTTCGCGGATGGCTTAGTTGTCAAGCGAAGGATGGGAATAAGAGGCACATCTTCCCACTTCCGGTGAGTCAGTTCTGACCTCTCATTGCCGTTAGTGTGAGATTTCAACTGGAACCATCCAATCCTGATATTTGGTTGGGGCATTAATATTGTGAAAGCAAATTAATCCTCCTGGAAAAGCATGTTTTTAAAAATGTTTTTGAAGTTCCGATGCTTGAATAATATTAGTAAAATCACCTCATGAACCTGGCATGAATTATTTTCTACTTTTCAGAGAAGGGTGTCTTAGAATAAAGACAGGGCAGGGTGCCTTTCGATCCCACAAGGTGCTTGCAAGAAGGATGGTGTCTGCAGAGCTGCAATGTTTCTTTCTCTCTCTCTCTCTCTCTCTCGCCCTGTTCCTCCCTAAGTTTCTCCGCTCAGTTATCCGTTTCCAAGTCCTCACCCCAGCTTCTTTTCTCTCTTTCTTTCTTTTTCTCTCTTTCTCACATGGGCAAGGTGGTAGAAGGTGGGCAAGGCAAATATTATTATTGCCATTGTACAGATTTTACAAGTGACATACCGGGAGGATAAATGAAAACAGAGCTCAGTATGGGAAGAGCCAGTCCTAAACCCCATGTCTTGTGACTCCGGCCTAATGCTGGTTCCACAGCTGCAGCCGGTATTCCGGGGGTCCTGCAGTCCAGGAGGAGTATGGGGACAGAGCGACACCGGACGTATGGTTTCAGTGACTTGCACAACTGGCAGGTGTGGTGCTGAGCACAATTCATCATTAAGTTTCCCTGAAGATGCTCCCAGGAGCTCCCCTCCTGCTGTTGGCTGGCCCTCATCCATCCGTCCCTCCAGACTAGAAGAGGGTGTAGGAGGTGTTCAGACTGGCGGAAGCCAACAGGCACACATGCCCTCTGCATTCTGGTGACTATGATGCTGAGTTCCTTTTAAAGTCAAAATTGTTCACCAAATTCAGCCATTTGTAGCCCACATAGCTTGGGAAATATCACAATAAAATTATTTCTCAAAAGATAAGTTTGGTTGTCATATTCAATTATTATCTAGTTAATTCTAGCTACACAGATACTGGATTTAGGAAACAACTTTAAAACATCTCTTCTAGGGGCACCTGGGTCGCTCAGTCGGTTAAGTGTCTGCCTTCAGCTCAGGTCATGATCTCAGGGTCCTGGAATCGAGCCCCGCATCGGGCTCCCTGCTCAGCAGGGGGTCTGCTTCTCCATCTTGCGCCTGCGCCTGCGCCTACATGTGCTCTCTCTCAAAGAAATAAAAACTTTAAAAAAAACCTTCCATTTCCCTTCCCCCAAAGGATCAATTTAGCTATGCAAAAATGCAAAAGATTAGCAACATCCTGTTAAGACTACGATTAATATCTGTTATGCAAGATCATCATAACTTAAGAAATCTTCATCAAGCTTCCTAAATCAAGTCTGTATTTTCCTTTTTTATTATATTGAAAAAAGAAATCCTGGTCTGAGAAGCCTGAAAAGAAACTTTCAATGTGCGCCAAAAGCATTCGAGCTTTTATTCTTCACTGCTACTTGCAATTACCCAGAGAGGAAACGCGTTGTAAGAGAAATCCCACCCAGAGAAATCCCCCTCAGGCCACAATTGACATTCTCTTTCTTAAGTGCCCCGCTGCAACAAGCAAAAGCCAGTTCAAAGATAGATCTTTGGGGCACCACCTGGTGGCTGAGAAGAGTCATGAACTCCGTGTCCCGACCCAGAAGGCCAGTGATCTTTGAGGCTTTCTAAATGGCCATCACCAAATTTTCCATTCAACGTTGTAAATGCATTCAGATCAGGAAAGCAGGAGGGAGTGGAAAGAATCTGGAATCACAAGACTTGGATTTGAGTCAGAGTTCATCATGTACTAGCTACGCAAACCTGGGTCTGGCTGGTCAGTTTCCGCAGCGCTGAGGTTGAATCTGGGGTTTCTCATAGGAGATAAGAGCCAATGTCAAAACTAGAGGGATATACGATTCCGTTTATCTGATATGTCCAGAAAAGGCAACTTTATGGGGATAGAAAGTAGACTAGTGGTTGCTTTGGGCTGGGGATGGGAATGGCGATTAACTATAAATGGGCATGAAGGATCTTCCTGGGGTGATGAAAATGTTCTAAACTGGATTGTGCACAACTTGGTAAATTTACTAATAATCATTGCAATGCGCATTTGACCTGGGTGAATTTGGTGGTATGTGAGTTATACCTCCGTAAAGTTGTTTTTTCAAAAAGCAAGTGGAAGGAAAAGCAGGGTGGATAACCTGTGTAAACCCAGGTACAGAGCTGGGAAGCCTGTACCCTATAACTGAATAAGAGGGAAAGGGAATGTGGGGTAAGGTAGGGATGGGCAGGGAAAGTGCCCAGGACGGGTGCTGCTGTTTGGAACTGTATTTTGGCTATTTACATTGTCCATAGCTTGTGTCCAGGAAGGTCGCTGGAGGTTAGCACGCAAGGGGCACAAAGTGCACTGCTGCTCCTGCAGGCTAGGGGCACGGCTTCTGTGCACTTGGACGGAAGTTCTAACGGTCAGGGGCACTTCTGATGGGGGGAAGACTATTAAAGCAGCCGGCCTGAGGCAGCTGCGTCAAAATGACCATTTTTTTTTTAATGTAAGAACTGTGTTTTCTTCACAATATTTCTCAGTATGAGGTAATTCGGTGTGGTTGGGGAATTAGATGACACTCAGGAGTGGGCTGGGGGGAGCATGGCTTTTTTTTTTTTTTTGCATTACTTACTAACAGAAAACTTGAAAGTGTGAGAATTTATGGAAGTACAGTAAGAAAATTCAGGAGAGGGGCGCCTGGGTGGCTCAGTGGGTTAAAGCCTCTGTCTTCGGCTCAGGTCATGATCTCAGGGTCTTGGGATCGAGCCCCGCATCAGGCTCTCTGCTCAGCAGGGAGCCTGCTTCCCCCTCTCTCTCTGCCTGCCTGTCTTCCTACTTGGGATCTCTCTCTCTCTCTGTCAAATAAATAAATAAAAATCTTTAGGAAAAAAAAAAGAAAATTCAGGAGAATATCTGTAGAGTTGGGTAGAGAGTTGGTAGGAATAACACCCAAGTGAAGCCAGAAGAAAGAAAGAGAGAAAGGGAGAGAAAGAAGGGAGGGAGGAAAGGAGGAAGGGAGGAAGGAAGACCCAGATGACACAGTAGGAAATAACATTGTATCGTACATACCATATGGGTTTACTATCTTTAATACAACAGACACAAACCAGAGAAAAGTGGGCAAAGGATGGCTATAGATAATTCACAAAAGGAAAAATAAATGAATAAATATGATCTGTCAACACTTCAAAGGACATTTAGCCGGGCTACTAATTAATAAGTATTATTAACAAAACAATGAGCAGGAGCTCCTGAGTGGCTCGGTTGGTTAAGGATCCATTCTTGATCTCAGCTCAGGTCTTGATCTTAGGGTCATGGGTTCAAGCCCAGGGTTGGGCTCCAAACTCCACACTGGGCTTTGCGCTCCACACTGGGGGTGGAGCCTACTTTAAAAAAAAAAGAAGAAAACAATGAGCTATTTTTCACCTGTGAGATTAGCAAAGATTATGAAGATTGGTGTTGATTATCCTCAGGTAAATGGTACAGGCTTGCTGGGGGGTAACTTGGCACTTTACTTCAAAATGTAAGCATGCATATCTTTTGGCCCAGCAATTCCAGTTTGGGGAATTACGTTACGGTAATAATTACACATGTGTGAAAGGATATATATGTTAGTGTGTTCATGATTGAGTTATTTGTAAACACACACACACAAACACAAAAGGAAAGGTTCTCAAATGCCCATCAACAGGGACTTGATAATTATGCATCTATTCAACAGACTATCCACAGTAATTAAAAATGAACATGATCTGAATTTTGGGTGATGAGAAAAATATTGACATTATGTTAGTAAGTAAAAAATGTCAGTGCCATAAGAGCATAGATGACATGATCATATTTTTGTGAATTATACTTAAAATTATACTGTGTGCGGGGCGCCTGGGTGGCTCAGTTGGTTAAGCGGCTCCCTTTGGCTCAGGTCGTGATCCCAGGGTCCTGGGATTGAGTCCCACATCGGGCTCCTTGCTCGGCAGGGAGCCTGCTTCTCCTTCTGCCTCTGCCTGCCTCTCTGCCTTCTTGTGATCTCTCTCTCACTCTCTCTCTGACAAATAAATAAATAAAATATTTAAAATAAAATTATACTGTGTGTGTGTGTAATGGACATAAAAAGGCACTGCCCAGGTACTCCTTCAAAAAAGGACCTACTGCCCCAACAGTCAGCCCCTTCAGGAACCGCCTCACTGCAGAGCCCCCTCTCCAGTGTCCCGCCCTCCTGAGCAGGGCTGGTGGGCACATCCTGACAGAGGCGGGGACACAAGGCAGTCATTTTACCTCAGCAGAGAACCACACTGATGGGCTATTTTCCCTCCAGCGCTCACTGTGGGGTCCGCTGAGGCTCTCCGCAGCCCCGAAACACAGCTGTTTCCCTCACTACCCAATGCTGCTCTCATCCCCATCTTTCCACAAGGGTTGTTGACCCTGAGGATAATCCTTAAGAAGTATCTCTCACAACAAACTCCATCTGAGAATCTGCTTCATAGAAAACCTAACCAGTGGTTTTTATACATACCCAGTGGACAAATTCTGGCAAAAAAAAAAAAAAAAATCCAGCAAGAATTTTATGTTGGATGGATTTTATGTTATAATTTTGGGCCTTGTCTGATTATTTTTAAATGGGTATTTATTAGTTTTGTCATCGGATGAAAATAACAAGGTGGTTTTCATTTTGGAAAATAAAAAGAACCGTTAATCGTTTGGTTTTATTCTGATCCAGACGACCACATCGGAGTATCCAGATTGCAATGGCAGCACCAAGCCCGCCGGCGTGCGCTCTCTCCAGCAGGGAGGCGAGCGATTCTGATCGCTCTTCTGGCCCCTACAGACCCTTCCTACTGCTCTGGGTCTTGGTCCAGGAAGAAGTTTGGCTCCTTCCTCCACCAGGTTGTCAGCATATTGTTAAGGTTGCCTGTAGAAGAGCAATTTGGTGGGGGCCGTGAGGACCCGCTGAAGACCGTGTGTGCGCGCGCCCCCATGATGGGAGTAGATGACACAGGATGCTACATGTTGATAAATTCTCAAACCTGGAGGACTTATGGGTCGTCCCACATGTTTCATCACCAACGGGAGGAACGCACATGCTGGGGGATGAGCCCAGTGGTGTCGGCTACGCAGATTCCTTAGCTTAGAGCCTTGGCCTGCTTGGCAAACACTTTGTGCTGCCTACACTAGAAGTACCCGTCTTCGGGTTTCCCTTTGTCTTGTGGCTTTTCCAGATTTGGGCTGCATGTTGTGGTCCTGTTCAGGGGAGTAAGGAAACCGTAGGGTTGGAAGCCACTGCTCCTGAGAACCAAGTGTTTTTGCTTGGCCAACACAGTCTTAGGGAATAATGAGTTAGTTATCCATGGGAGCAGAGACCGGAAGTTGTCCTCCCCACGTCCATCCTTTGCGTCTTCATTCAGAAAACTCAAAACCCAAGCTGTTGCTGGCACACTTTGCAGCCTCCCTTGCAGCTCAGTGGGATGAAGTGAGCAAAGTTTTGCTGATAGTATGTGCACAGAATCAAAGTTCCGGGTCGTCTCCTTAAAGGAAGTGCTTTCCCTTTACCGCTGTCCTGCCAGTCAGAAGGCAGGTCCGGCATGGGTGGTGGTGAGGTACCCCTGAATATGCAGACCAGGATAATGCCTGAGGGGATGAATGTGCTCCAGAGAGAAGCAGCCTTGGTCCCTGTCACAGGGAACCTCCACGGCGTCCTTTGACTACTCACACCGGGGCCATTGTGTAAGAGAGAACGGAACTCCTTTCTTGTGTAAGCCACTGAATTGGGGGAATGGGGATGTGCAATAGCCAATCATTGTTTTACTCTTATAACTCAATTATACTGTTTGCTACTCTGATGTATTTACTTCTCTGTGTCCTTCTCTAGAATATTTCTTTCTTTCTGAACTGCTAGCATTGAGGAGGCATTCCGTAAGTGTTTGCCAAATGTATGAATAATTGCTGGGGAAATTTTGTAGAAAAGGGAAGCTGGAGAACTAAATACAAAGCTTGATTTCACAATTTCTGTAACAAAGGTTTCCCCAGGTCTCTCTAGCCCATCAGCTAGGGCCCCATCAATAATGCAGGGACATAGAAATGATGAATGTCTAAGTACTCATAGCCTCCCCTTCCCTTATCCCTGGAGGAAGATGCTGGTGTTTTCCTGCTCAGCATTCTGTACAAGTACACCTCCATCCGGATCAAAACTCACACCCACATTTCAGATCAGATTAATTCATGTAAGGAGCACACCAAAAGGAAGGTTTGCGTCAGAAAAGGCTGTCAGAAGGAAGCAGGGAGCAGGCTACAGGGTGGGAATGTGTGGGAGCCTGGGAGGAATGGGAAAGGAGATTTGTAAAGAGACGAGATTATAAACTGTATTTCTTTTTAAATGTCACTTGAGAGATACAAGTAAAGATCAGAATTAATTTGCTCTTGATTGCTGGTCAGTGCTCTCTGAGAGTGACTCCCCAGAAAAAGACCAGGTTGAGGACACCGGGATTTTGTTTCCTGACAATAGTCGTAGCTCAAATTTCATGGCTTTTAAACCACCTCTTCATGAAGGGCTGTAGCTCCTTCCTCAATTCACAAATTCTTTCTAAGAGTTCTAGATATGTCTCTCTTGCGGCCATGAATCTGAACCCTCATCGTGATGCTGGCTGCTCATAAAATCACAGGAAAGCAACCCGAACTCTCCATCACTACTATGGCCTCCCAGGGGCAGCTGATGTCCCTGTTCACAGCAGGGTTTTCCTGCGCTCAGGACATCTTCTGTCCCGGCCCCCTGGTCCCTAGGATTGACCAGGGAACTGACATCTCAGATACAGGTCCTCGCCATCTTCATTTTTCTCCCAGGTACCTATGCAAACAGTAAAAATAAAAGTTCTTCCTTTCTGTTTCAGCTGAAAAACCATCCCGCAAGTCATACTGTTACGGTCCTCTCTCCCATTTGGAAACACAAGTCAGATTCAAGCTGGCGCCAGCGGGGAGCCGGGATTAGTCTAAGGAAACTAACTTGCAGCACGATGAGCGGAGCCCGAGGTTTGCGTGGAGCTCTTCGGTCACAGGTGAAAACACCTGAGCTGGGGTGGGGCTTGGGGCGCAAACCACAACTGCCGCAGCTGGCCGGGCCTTCAGGGGCCCACACGCACCTTTACGAGGGTAGACTGACCCACTTTTGTAATTCTTCAGTCTGATGAACCCCCAGTGTGAAGACATAGCTGAAGGTGGTTTCCGAGCTTTATTAAGCATTATCATTAGTTTGTGCAAAGGAGCCAGAAACCTAAAGCCAGGTTATTGAATGTTGGATATTCAGGAAATTGAGTTGATGATAAACAAGACTACTGACTTACAAAAATGCACTTTGTTCTTGACATTTGACAAACACAATTTTGCTGCAGTTATTAAAAATACAGCTTCTTGCAGTTGGTAAGGAGACAATCTGCTGTGCGTGTGCAGAGCAGTGACATTTGGGTGACATGGGACCTGAGGGCAGGAACCAGATGGCTCACTTCTGTGACGAGTGAGATCTCTGCAAAGCTGTGTGTGAAAAAGTACAGGCATTATTGGGATTTCTGTTTTACCATAGGAGAATTGAGGAATATTACCAAGTGGGTTTTCTGTGTATCCATCTTTAGTAGAATTCTGGAGTGTATAAGGCCGTAAAATTAATCATTTATTCAGTATTTTGTGTGAGGCATTGTGCTCGGTACTGATACTAAAACATTTCAGTAAATATATTTGCTCAATAAAAAACCATGACCCGTCCTACAGAAAGAACAGAATATTTGAAATAACTGTCCTAAAGTGTGGTTAACTTATGAAGAGGGTGTAAAGTCTGTAGCTGTTTGCTGCTCCCAGCATTGCAAAATCTATGCAAAAAAAAATGTGAAATCACACACACACACACACACACACACGCACGCACACGCACGCACGCACTAGTGCTTGAAGGGAACAGAGAAGGAAACTAGGTTTCCCTCTCTAACAAAATGATATATTTTCTAACCTTTTGGATATTTGAAAGCTAATTAAAGCTCTGAAAACAAGATTAGACTCATCTATTACGTGACCTTTGGGATGCCCGAGGGCAACTGCAAATCCCAAATATACTCACTAAAATGTCAGCATTTTTGCTCTCCTTTTCGGCGGTGATACAGAGAACCCCATTGTCTATTCTCCCCAGCAGCTCTTGCTGGCAGACTCCCTGTGAAATCACAGTGGCCAATTCTCCTTCCCTGGGAATGGGAATGCTGGGGGAGGAGGACTCCCTTTAAAGTTGCTTTAAAGTACGGGGATTTTTTTTTTTAAATAGGTCACTGAAATTTATTTATCATATATCCAAGCCATGTCTGACATATGGGAAGATGCTATTTACATAAAACATTAAATATTAAATAGACATAGTATTCGTTTTTTAAAACAATAATAGGATCCCAGGATTCTAAGAAGAAAGTTTGATTCCAGGCCTGCATTATAGTTATTTGCCCTGCTGCAAGAAACTAGAGTGGAGGTAACTGGCAGTGTATTTCTCCGGATTCAAATATGAATGGATGTCATATGTGTGTTTTTGCATCTGTAGTTCAGATGCAGGGTTTGCCCCTTAGTTCAGTTCACACAGCTCACTGGGAGGGAGGTGGGCTCGGCTCAGGCCCTGGGGCAGGCTCAGGACACCTGAAGCTGGGGCTGGACCCTGGTTGGGGTTGGACTTCTGGGCTCCTGCGGGGGGGGGGGGGGGGGGGAGCGCCACCGTCCCCGTCTCACTGGGCCAGCCAAGCCCCCTGCCTCTGCGCCGACATTCTGCACTTGAGGGGCTCCTCTTGGATAATAGCTAGAGGGGACAGGAAAATCTGAGTTCTGGGCAAACAGAAAGAGCGCGCATGGAATGAAAGGAAGTGTTGTCTCCCGTCGATGTGCACGCGCGCGCGTGTGGGGTGTGTGCGTGTGTGTTGAGTGTGCTGTGGAAGGGAGTGGGAGCTCTGAGAGTACATTGCCAACTCTTCTTGGAGCTTGAGAAAAATCCAATTAGATTTTTATCTCACGGGATGCAACAATATAGAAATATATATAGAAAACACCACAGAAGAATAAAAGAGAGAACTTAGCGAAGACGAAGAGATTGTGGGCAGATCTGGGGAACATTCAGGAGCATCAGAAGCACTTTGTGACTGACTGGATGAGGAAAGCAAGGGAGAAGGAAGAGTTAACACCAGATTTGTGGCTTTAGCAACTGGGGCCTGTGTCCTTCTGTTAGAAGTGGAGACAGGGGGCCATTGGCTGACTCACCTACCCCCTTCCTGCCACCCACACCTGGTTGCTCTGTCGCCAAACTCTCAAATAAGACAGTCCCTGAATTCCGTGCTATGACAATTACTCCATCTTGCCATCCATAATAATTTTTTTTTTAACTAAAACTTGGGATACATATTCCTGTGTGGTCTGACACAGGCAGAACTGTCTCCCAAACGAGGGGGTAAGGCCCTCGACGTGGTTCTGGTTTTAGGGCTCCAAGGCTAGGCTCCACGGTGGGATCTGAAATGCCCGGAGCTCTTTGGTGGTGTGTGCCCTGGGTTCTCAAGCCGTTAGGAGAACCATATCTGACTTCACAAAAGCACATGAATTAGAAGGCTGATCTGGATAAATCTCAGGATTCCATAATCCTCCCAAGTGGCCTCTAAAGGAATTATTTTCCCCAAACCATTTTTAATCTCATAAGGCCCAAAGAAAGTTAGAAAGGAACAAAGCTGCTTCTTTCTTTTTTCTTAGGTAAAAAACAAAACAAAGAAAAAAAAAAAAAAAACCCTAATGCGTTTTCCTTCAATGGGCTAAAGTTCCATTTGACGCTGATTGGAAATTGCATGAAGGAAACCATCCCAGTAGACCCTTCGGTAGCAACGGGAGCAGAGGTGCCCCACTCCACTCACACGGCTAAGGTGCTCTGATGTGCAGGTTGGGGCTTCCACACCAGCATATAATGGAGAGATGATGGTATTTCTCTATAGTCGGGCAACTACAGGAGCTATGTTATTTAAGATTCTATGTGAGGTTATCAATTCTATTGATTAAATAAATAAAAGTTTCAAGACGTCTCACTTGATCACTGCATCTTCTTTTGAGTTCTACCTCAGTTGTTGGAGGTGGGGGACAACTCCCTGCCGTGTTTTTATATGTCTTGTGACAGCTCTTATCCCAGACTGTCTTTTCAAGGATATTTGCATACAGAGGAATCTTGAAAGACAGAGATAAAGTCTCTCTCTGGGGCAGAGAGCAGATTTGTTTCCGGGAGAGGATAATAAAGATAATGTCCCTCTGGGACAAAGTTTGGGTAGGTTTGCTAATGCTGCCAGCGGGCCAGATCCAAGGCCCCGAAGGAGATCCAGCAGGACCTGCCAAGAGGGTCCTGGCTTCGCGCAGGATAGAAATCAAACGTAAGCCCACAGGAAGTGGAGCAGAGTTCATTGAAGATATAGAGAGAGGAGATACAGATGAGAGCGCCTGGGGGACTCGGAAAGGAAAGTAGCATGGATGTTGTCTTTGTTTATGATCTGGGGATTTTTATTGAGGATTGCGATATGGTGTATGCTCTTCTCAGGCTCCAAGAACCTGTTAGAACAAAGACAAGAGCCCAGGTGTTATTCCTTGGAGCCAGGGGTTCCTGGCTTTGGATATCTAGCGCTGGTGGTCTGGAGTATGCATGCGATAGCTCCGTCTGGTCATTCTCACCTGGTCCTTCCTTAGATGTTACTTATTCTAAAGAAGCTGTTAACTCCTTGTCCCTTACAAGGAGGACATACACGGTTTGCATTCTGAGGCATGTGTAAAGTGGGGTGGGGGTGCAGGTCCTAGCAAGAATACAAGCAGGAAAAGGAGCAAAAAGCAGATTTTTATGGAGTCCTTCAGTTTCCCTGTCTCACTAATGTCCCACTATAAGATTGGGTGTTTCCTTCCCCGTAAGACGGGGGGTTCAGGGGGGACCTTATGAGAACACGGAGCTCATTCTGCTTTCTGTGCTGTGATAAAGTCCTTTGTCTCTGACCAGAAGTCTCACGTCTTCTGCCAGCTTCAGTGAAGCTGTGATTGGCGGATGTGTTCGCTTGAGAGCAGGGCAAAAATTTCAGACCCTTCACGATTCTTGGTATTATTTTGTCTTATTATCTCTTGAGTCATCATTTGACTTGAAGTTAAAGGAAATGTTGGTGAAGATGTGATGAGAACAACAAAAGGCAAATTGAGCGAGTTTAATGTTGCTCTCGCGGGGGCCTGCTGGCTTCCTGGTTATCGCTCCTCCTTCCCCGCCCCCATCGCAGTGAGCACCAGGCCAGTGCACCACGGGGCACTCGGTTATTAGTATTATTTGTTTCACCATGTACTGAGCACGTCTCTGTACCACTGCTCTTCATACATGATCTCTGTTTCTTGCTAGCGTTTTGAGAGTTTGGCATTATCCCTGGCAAGAGGCCTAGAAGGGTAAAGGAACTCGTCCAATCTCACAGAGCCCAGTGATAGAGGCAGGGTTCCTACCTGTATTTATCTGGCAGCAAAGCTCATTTCCACCCACAGTAACCCCATGCTACCCCAGTTATGCAAATGAAGTTGCAGAGCCGAGCAAGAAACATTTTAGTGGTGATGTTGACCGGTCTGCTTAGCCTCCTCTTCTTAAATGGCTACCATTACCCCATTTCCGGATTTGCCATCCTATTTTATTTGACTCCTGCTATTACCAAGTCAGAGCAGCTCCTCAGCCCTTATCCCATTAACATCTCTTCTTGAACGTACAGATACTAATAGTATTTTTTCACACTGATTAGAAATCTGTATGTGAGGAAATAGGCTCAGAAGGATTGAGTCATGCATGATCTAAGACAATAATGACAGGAAGTATAAGTGGAACTGACCCCTGATGGCAATGAGAAAGTAATCTATGACCTCAGCTTCCAGTCTGTGGGATTTAAGACACATCCACCGGAAACCTGAGTTGGGAGCTCACGTCTCCAAGTCTTCTCCACGGGGGCTCGTTTGAGGGATGGCTGCCGTCCAGCCCTGTATTTCCAGGAAATGAGACTTCGATTCCTTGTAATGTTAACTTTAAAGGAGAGGCATTTTGACGATTCTTGAAAAGAGGCGAGCATTTGAAAGAAAGCTGAATGAGAAGATTGAAAAATCTACAGCTGGCTTCCATTCTCAGCTGCCTGGCACCCTCCACCACATACGTACTGGCTGTGAAATTCCCCGTGGTCTGAGAGTAGGTGGTGGAACATCCCCTAAATGAGCTACCAAGACGCACATCCCCAGAATTCCCCCAAACTCTTCAGCTCTGGGGATGTCTTGGGGGATGGAGGATTTGAAAACAAAAGTGTGTTTACACATTCACTCTCACCACAAGTTGCATTACTAATGTATTTTCCCAGAAGATTTTCAATTTTTATTTGTTATTGCCTTCAGAATAATTCCAAGGTAAACACACTTTCAAATATATCAGGGTTCAGTAGTTAACTGTTAGTTTAAACTATCAGCAGAGTTGAGTGGGCGAAAATCATACAGTTAAGCCATTTGAATGACAGAAATGTAAAAAGACCAGTATACTATGTAAAGACCAAGAGACTACTATCCCTGTAAGAGGACTAGGGAGATGCTTCCAACCAGTACAGAACGAAAAAAATGTTGGTACATGGAACTTACTGGATTGATCCACGTCTCTGAGGCTCATCGAGAAGAGCCATCAAGGGCAAGAAATTTGAAAATCCTCCTTCTCCCTGCTTGGCTATTCCTTCTTGCTTGACTATTTCCATTCTGCTCTGGGTATGAAGCATGGCCTCTTGAAAAGTGTGGGAATGCACTAGACAGAAGTGGTGAGACCAAAGGAGGGGAGCAGGCCGGGCCGGGGAGGGTGCACCCAAAGTAGGTTCCGAACAGGAAAGAAGAGAAAATCAGAGAGATTTGCAGAGAGAATGAGTGAAGATTTGAATACAGATTTGAATACAGTTTAGAACAGCCTCTGGCCACTTCTACATACAAGTCGAAGCAACTATAGTTGGCAGCCCTGTGGGCCCAGCCAGCGGCTGGCATATTTGGGGGTTGATGTGAATCTTGACACTGCAAATCTCATTCTGCCTGGCTTTGCAGAGCCATCCCATGGTTTGATTGGCAGAACAGTAGAGTCTCTCATTATCCAGAAACATCGAGGGGTGTGTGTGTGTGTGTGTAAGCATGCGTGTGCAAAATATACAAATGGAGAAGAGAGAAATCCAGTCCATTCAAATTTGGCCTTCCATATTATTTTACTTTAGTTGGTGGAACAAGGTTCATTTCTTATTTATGTTTTTAATTTGCATTTTTTTGTTCTTGTTTTGATGTGACAAATGTGATGCAGCTTTGAAAGCAATAGCGTGCTGGAGATGAGGCGTGGGATGTCGCGGAAGTTGGGGTGTATGACCCCGGTGTGACTCTGTGTATCTCCTTCTCATCTATGTATCTCTGCCCACACGTCTCTGGGCCTGGGCACATCTTCCTCTGCTTTTCTCTCTGTATTACTGCTCTTGTAAACCATCTGTCTCCTTCTATTTCTCTCCTCTGTTTTTTTGCCACTTTTCTCTGCACTTTCCCCTCCTTTTCTTCCCATTCATTTATTCAAAGTTGGACTGACTGCCAGCCACTGTACATTGTCTCCAGAAATTATAAAACTCCTTCTTCCCCCCAACTCTGAATCTAGTAGCTTTTTCATGCAGGCACTTTGATTGGTCTTATTTTCAAAAGTTAGTGACATTTGAGGAGAAAAAAAAATTGTTTTGACCATTTCCCTGACCTGTGATGGAGTTTTCTAGGGCTGTACATCATGTCAATCCTGTGTTAGTCTACACAGAATGTTGATACCCTTCAAGGCCAGTAAGAAATAAGCTGGTAAAAGGAGAACTAGAGCTCTGGGGCATAGAGAAAAAGGAGACAATAATTTCTGTAAAAATGGAGCATTTAATTAAACTGCTTTTAAACTTTTAAAAACTTTTCCAAAAGTTTTCCAAACATAAAACACATGGCTCTGTAAAACATGGGACAGGAACTGAAAATAGGACAAACTGGTCAGAGTTTGAGTTTTTTCAAATCGATAAACAAGGCTTTTCAATATCCAAACAATTCAGACTTGTGTCTGGGACACTTGCTAATTTATTCCTCGGAAAACAGACTTCCACAGGGCCTCAGCTCTGAGTATTTCCAGAATGCTGACCACAGCGAAGCCTCTGGGAGCCACCTTGTAGGTAGTTGGTACTAAATACATGTGGATTCTAATTCGTTAGAGAAAAAATAAATATGCTGGCAATTACTTTTCCCCTGGAATACGATACTATTGCCCTTTGTAAGAATCTCTCAATGGCCTACAACTACTGGAGGCCTCATGTTTCACACCAATAATTCCAGTGTAGTGGGAAACTTAGAAGACAGGAGGAAAGACAGTATTCATTACTAATGAAAGGACTGTGCCCTCTAAGGAAACACAGTGCACTTAATGTTCAGCTTACCTCATCTTTCCATCAATAAATCCATGCTCCCTAATTGTTTATGGCATCCCTTGGTACGCTCAGTGGAGAGGATGACAGCTAATTAACAAACACACTTTGGCCTTAATTAAGCTGCCCTTTCCTCTCTATGATACTACTTCAATGTAAATGAAGACTGGTCCTGCTTTATTTGACTCCTATTATAAAACTGAATTCCAGATTAATTTGCTTTAAGCATGATCCAATTAAGCTTCACTTAACTAATGAAATGTATATATGTTGTGTTTTCAATAAGGACAGGAGTTCACTTAAAAGATTAAATTCTATTTTGCCTCCCCCTTCTCCTGCTCCTTCTTAACCGATGGTCAATGAGGGTATAGTCTTCTAGGGCTGTTGTAACAAAATATCACAGATTGCAGGGCTAACACAACAGAAATCTGTTTTCTTAGAGTTTTGAAGGCTAGCAGTTCAAGATCAAGGTGTTGGCAGGGCTGGTTTCTTCCGAGGCACTTCTTGTCTTATCGATGGTCATCTCTCCCTGTGTCTTCACACCATCTTCCCTCTGTACCTGTCTGTGTTGAAGTTACCTCTTCTTATAAGGCCCCTCGTCAGGTTGGATGAGAGCCCACCCAAATGGACTCATTTTAGCATTATCACCGCTTTCAAGGCCCCTTCTCCAAATATAATCATATCCTGAGGTAGGGAGGTTAGGGATTCAACATGTGAATTTTGAAGGAACACAGTTCAGCTGATAACAGCGAAGAAGAGGTGGCATTTCCAAGGGGAGGGAGTGGAGTGAGTGGTTAAGGATGCCACTTCTGGAGCAGACCATCTGTGTTCAGATCTTGGCTGTCCCACCTGCCACCTATGTGACCTTGGGCAAATCACTTAAGTTCTCTGTCCTTCAGTTTCTCCATCTATGAAATGGGTTAATAATCATGCCTATCTCAGAGGGCTTTTATAAAGATTAAATAAGTGCTTTACACATTTGAAAGCCCTCGGTAAATTGTTTGTATAATTATTTCCAGTTTTTCCTTAAAATGTTTGAAAAGTGCTTATACATTTTCCTGATAGGGGGAATGAATGCTGTGCAACATACTATAAAAACGTGAAGAACATCTTGATCCCCATGGTTAGTGAATTGAGATGATTATCTTTCTAATTTATTTTATAATCACAATTTTCTTTTATACTCAAAATGACCCTTGCATTAGGGCATGAAATGGTTTTGGGCCATATGTCACAGATTTCAGTCCAGCCTATACCCTGCCACCCTCCTCATCCCTGTCCTATATCTCCTCCCTCACTGAACCAAAGGCAGGATGAAATTGCATGCCTAGTTATACCTGAGCAAACCTGGTCCAAGATCAGGGCTTCCAAATTCAGATATCTGCCTTCATTTTCATAGCAAAACCCTAATTCTGGACCAATGTCCTTCTTTACTGCCAGACACTGGCAGCTAAATATTTCTGGAGAAAATCTGATGACCATGTGGGCTGGCTTCACTAAAATATCATGGTATCCAGCCTCTCCTGGGCCCTCTGCACCCCTGAATCTTGTTCCTTATCCCTGGTCCACACTGTCTGCCATTTTTCGAGGCAGCTATTCCCCACTCTTACCTCACATTCAGTCCTGTACCCACGACAACTCTTGTATTCTTCATAAGGAATACAGTGGTTCCAGCACACCAACCTGTGTAATTGCACACACCCCAGGTTGAATCTCTCCTCTGGGTCTTGGCTCTTGCACAAGGGAATGCTTCTTTTCTTCTAGGCTCCTCTGCGTTGGTCTGACTTACATTTATTCTTCTTTGAAGACTTGGCTCAAACATGGCATCCTCTTCTACAAAGCCTTCTTCAATCAGCATTCCCAACTGCCCTCAGCACGGCTGTATCCCTCCGTGGTGCTTTCCCCACACCCTGTGCACATCTCTAGCTCGTCTTTATGACATTGCTATGCCATTATCTATTGATGAGTCTATCTCTCCCAATACACCGAATTCCTTGTGGTCAGCAGCCCTTGGTGTTCATGACTGATGCTCACTGTCCAGTATAATAGATATCCCCGACATGTCCTATCTTTCCTTCATTCCACAGACTGTATCGAAATCATTTGTGTATGGATCTCCTAAGAGACAGAGGTCAGAATCTTGCTCGTTTTTCCTCCTGGGTCAGTTGAGGTTCTTAGTTGCATGGAACAAAATCTGTGTTGATTGAAGTACACGAGGATTTTGCTAAAAGGAATTGGATAGCTCGCTGAACCTGAAGGAAGATCAGAAAGTCAAGCTTGAAAATAGGTGTGAAGAAAGGAAATTAAAAGCAGCTATGGCCACATTCTAAGCCACAACATGAAATAGGCCACTTGACACCAAAATGCACTGCCTTGCCACCGGCACTGCCAACTATTGCTAGAAACTAGAGGCTGTTACAGCATCTGCCATAGTCCTCCCTCTTGGTGGGTGATCCACCCTCCCTCCTTCCTTCCTATTTCCTTTGAGCCCCCTCTGGCTCCCAAATCACCCTGGGGTACATGCATCTGATTGAGCCTCAAAGTACTAAGCGTCTGAATGCAGGAGAAACTGGGAAGGTGAGTAGTTGATGTTTGCAGCCTGGTCAGAGAAGGTGGGGAAATTTCTCAAATAAGGAACGTGAATCAGATAATGGTGGCCAGAAAAAAACGACAAATATCTACTACAGATCCCTCAAGATTAGCACAGCCTGGCAAATAGTAAATGCTAAGTAAAGGCAGAAAAAAAGTAAAGTATGAACGAATCTCCTCTGTGTTTCTAGAAACGCACACTGCCAAGGGGAATCTTGACCTGGCCCTACAGTCTATATTTTTGAGGAGGAAGAGACAAGGAGGAAAAAGATGGGAGAAAATGAGTAACGTGTGAAGTGCTGTGATGTGCTGGGCACGGTGCGGTCACATTAGATAAGTCCCTCCTGGTGATATGACCCTCACTACAATGTGATGTGCAAGAGGCAGGGACCAGTCATGGCTGTGTGATCATTTAGCACATCCTCAGGGCCTAGCACAATGCAGGCACACTGTAGGTCTTTGACAGATATTTGTTGGTGTGTTGGTATCTCCTATAGAGGAGATACTCTGCCGTTTTGTTGATGTTCAGATTAAGCACTCTGGCAGTCCCAAAGCCAGAGAGAAGCAGCTCGTCCAGCACCCATCTTGTGCTCTTTTCATCATCACACCTGAATGGATGCTAAAATATGGATAGCCAAAATGCAGGCAATCGGGAGGAGCGACATCAGCAACATGGCAGCCTAAGATGTCCCTCATTTTGTTCCCTTTAACATCTTAAATTTGGCAACTATCCACAAACAGAAAGGCTTCTGCGGGAGCTGTGAGGCCCAGCAGCATACACCAAGGGACCTGGGAGAGTCTCCCCAAACTGTGCATCGGGCATTCAACAGACTGACCCTAGTATGGGCTGTGGAACTGCCAGCAGCCTGTCAGCTGGACATGAGGACTTGGGCAGATACCACAAACAATGGAGACTATGTACATTCAAGTGTCCAGAGAAGAAGTTCCAGCACTCTGCTGGAGCAAAACCAAAACCAAAACCAAAACCAAAACCAAACCAAACCAAACAAAGAAAGAGTTTGGATGCATCTGAGTGGGTAAGAGGAATTTGGCCCACATTATTACCCTTCCCCCCTAAGACAACACAGCTTAGAGAAAGAGGAGGCCAAGGATCCTTCCTTTGGGAGACAGGGAGAGCAGTGAGCGAGCGCCTGGGACGGGTTGGGGCAGTGGACACAATAGGTGAAAGGGATTAAGAGGTATAAACTTCCATCTATAAAATGAGTAAGTCATGGCAATGTAATGCTTGGCATAGGGAATACAGTCAATAATATTGTAATAACTTTGGTGACAGATGGTAACTAGACTTATTGTGGGGATCATTTCATAATGGAAAAAAAGAAAAAAAAAAAAAAAACAATGGGCAGAGGAACAGAATAGATGTTTTTCTGAAAAAGACACACAAATGGCCAAGAAGTACATGAGAAGGTGTTCAACATCACCAATCATCAGGGAAATGCAAGTCAAAACCATAATGAGATATCATTTCACATCTGTTACAATGGCTGTTCTCAAAAAGGCAAGAAATAAATGTTGGCGAGGATGTGGAGAAAAAGGAACATTTGTGCACTATTGGCAGGAATGTAAATTGGTTCAGCCACTATTCAAAACAGCATGGAGATTCCTCAAAAAATTAAAAAATTAAAAATCTGTATGATCCAGCCATTCCACTTGGGTATACACCAGGGGAAATGAGAACAGAATCTTGGAGAGATATCTGCCTTCTTCGTTGCAGCATTATTCACAATAGCCAAGATATGGAAACAACCAAAATGTCCACCAGCAGACGGATGGATAAAAATGGATAAAGATGTTATATGCATACATTATATGATGTAAGATGTTTATATACAATGGAATGTTATTTGGCCATGAGAAAGAAGGACATCCTGCTGTTTGTGACAACATGGGTAGATCTTTGAGGGCATTACACTGAGATAAAGCAGACAGAGAAAGACAAATATTGTAATGATATTCCTTCTACATGGACTCTAAAAATTCTGAACTCACAGAAATAGGGAGTTGAATGGTGGTTACCAGGGGCTGGGGCGCTGGGTGAATCGGAGAGCTGTCGGTCAAAAGGTACAAACTACAGTTAGAAGATGAATAAATTCTGGAGATCTAATGCACAGCATGATGGTTATAGTTAATAATACCATATTATGTACTCAAAAGTTGCTAAGAGACTAGATCTTAATTGTTTTCACCATAAAAAAAGAAATGAAAATTATATAACCTGATGGAGGTGTTAGCTAGAGTTACAGTGCTAATCTTATTGCAGTATATCAATTATCCAACCAACACGCTATACATTTTAAACTTATACAACATTATATGTCAATTATATCTCAATAAAATATGCAGGCTATTGCTTATGTGAAATTCTAGGAATTTTTTTTAAGCTTTTGGTTAGCAAATGCTTTCTGAGGATCTTGTGGAATTGGAATCTGACTGCTTGCCCCTCACCTCCCAAAGAAATGACATTATTAAGTGCATATTCTTTCAGATTATAGGCTTTTATGAAACGGATTCTGATCTCATGGCTCACAGGGTTTCAAAGCTCAGTTACATCCTGGCTTTTTAGGTAGGCATTTTCAGTCTTCAGAAGACGGAGCAGGTTTTCTCTAATGACCAAATGGCGTGCCCCTTGCGACACCGTCATCATTCTCCTGCCCCACTCCTCCGCTGGAAGTGCCCAAACCAGACTGGTTTTGGAAGAAATGTTTTCATCATGAGAACTGAATGCAGGCAAGCCTCCAGCCTTTGCTGGGCATTTTACACGTTCCAGCCTTTTTAGTTCTCTATCAGAGAAGCTTCATGCCCCCTAGTGGTGTGAGCAGCCGAAAGAACAAGCTGACCTACCTTCGCTTCCACCCCGGCTGGCTCTTCACTTGTTAGAGCCATCACTGCCCAGAGCCAGCAAGCACAGGAAACCCACAGACAATTCGCCCCGCCCCTTGCCCACCACCACCCGGGACGGTTGTCCAGGGCCCAGCCATTGAAAACTTTTTAATGAGGAAAATTTCTCCATGGACAAAAGTATTTGCGCACATTTGGTGAAAATGAAAAGGCAACTTTGGCAGGGCACACCTGGCCATCGTATGTGGACAGGGCCCGGAGTCCGGCACAGGTGCATCGCCTCGCCGGGCGTGGCCCGGTACAGCCCCCTCGCGGTGTTCCTGCATCTCCCGAGGAGCGGAGCCAAGGCCAAGCCACTGAGGGCTCCCCTGCTTCGGGGTCGGCTTGGAGAGGAAGGGAGATCCGCCCTCGCCCCGCACTGTTGCCACAGCTTAGTGACCATCAGGGCTGAGCCATGCTTTTCTTCCTGGAAGCACACAACGACTCAGTGGGAGATGTTGCATTTCTTGTGGGCGGGGTCCTGATACAGTTGACAGCGCGCTGGCTTTGAAATGGAAGAGTTCCTCCCCCACCAGACACCACTGGTTAGCGGTGTGCTCCTGAAAAATTAACTTAGTCCCTCTAGTCATGTTTCACCTGTAAACAGGGTTGATACCTTTCTCGCGGAAGTCCTGTGCGAACTAAATATCTGCCTACCTCCCTACCATCTCATACAGACTCATGCACATATATAAAGTGTCTGATATGATTCCTAACACCTACTAGGTGCTCAATGCCAGGCAGTTCCTTTATATTTTCACGATCGTATATCCTCTTCTCTCTCTGTGCTTTCTTAGAAAAGACAGCAGTCCATACACACCATCGGGCGGGCCGCCATGAACATTCCTGCGGTCTCATATATGGCTCTTGTTCCACAGAGGGACAGGATAAACAAACTCGGTTCACCTGCTTATGAAATTTCTTAGGTCTGATTTTTTTTAATTCCAGTATATATGCAGGGTTACATTAGTTTCAGGTACACAATATAGTGATTTAATAGTTCTATATACTTCTCAGTACTCATCATGATAAGTGTACTCTTAATACACTTTAAAGGTCTAAACTTGTATTTGGCAGGGTTTTTGTTTTGTTTTGCATTGAAATGACAGTGGCGATCTGAGCCTTGGAATTTCTTCTGTAATCTAGCTTTGGTAGGACACAAGTGATCGTTTTTCTGTGGCAGATATGAGTTGCCTTTAATGCACTGAGATTCTTATCTGACCCAAAGACTCCCAAGTTCCCTTCACTGGCTAAAAAGAAGTTAGGATTGGTTATGGGTGCAAAATGGGCAGGGTGTGGCTACAGCAGGCCCTGCAGTGAGGAGGGGACCTACTGGAGTCAATGCCCAGCAGCTCTGGCCACATGCTCTCCTGGCATCCTGTGCAAAAACGCCAGCTAGCCCACACGCAGAAGGGTTCTCTCCATGCACACATGCCAACCTCAGGATCCGGATAGGTCTCCAGGGACGGAGTGCAGGGGAGGTGGGCAGCCGGCTGTCCATTATACTTGCCCCTTTGCGTCAAGTTTTTCTGTTCAACTTTTGGTCCTGGAATTCTAAGTCCATCTGTACTTGGGAGCAGACAGGACGATTTTCTAGGATCAACAGAGCAGTTTCTGGAAACTGTTTCTCTAATCATGTAAGCTGACAACAAATAGGGTGGTTAGTACGGTGACATGTTCCCTATATATCCCTAGGATGGGATGATGAAATCAGTTAAGAAAATATTGTCAAACACCTCACAATTGACCTTTATAATAAAATACATCCTATTTTTGTCAGGTGCTTTCCCTAAGTTGTGCCTAACTCCAAGTCTCTTGGCTCGAAGGTTGAAGGCAGCCTCTTGTGTACATTCAACCCTAGTGAAAAACTGGGGAGGAAAAGAAGAGAGGCAGAAATGTGGAAATGTAGATTAAACAGTCATTCTTCTTTAAATGTCTGAAGTGTTTCATGCACTAAGTACTTATTCAACATCTACTATGTGCCCAGCACTCTTCTAAAGTACTGGGGGCACATCAGTGAGTAAAAGAGACAAAACCCCTGCTTCCCTCATGGAGCCTGCCTTTATGGCAGGGACGACAGTGCTGTGCTGAGCCCTGTTGGAGCCCAAGGCAAAGGAGAAGTCAGTAACATTGATCCTGCCTTTCAACTGTTGATATTTTGCTCATATCATGGATTTTTTTTGCATTTTCATTTTTTAAAATACTGCATCAAAATATTTATCTTGCTTATTTTTGTTGGTGTCCCTTAAATTTTGTGCCTGAAGCAAATCTCGCTCCCGTCATTAGCCCTGGCCATGAGACAGATGCAGGTGGAAGCACGGGAGGGTCTAGGGCAGCACGCACATCTCCCCTTCCAGACCTCTGTACGCATGGTCCCCAGCTGCTGGAGTACTGAGCACTCACAGCGGGATCCCTGCCCCCAGAGAGGCCAAACGGCAATGCCTACCTGCCAGAAGCAAGGTGAGAGAACAAATACCTCACTGAGCCCCAAGTCAGAGCCTCAGGCAGAGAGACGGATGCACAGGGAGCTGGGGAATGGCGGGAGTCCCTAGATGCAAGATCAGTCTGTGCCAGTGATTCTTGAAGTGTGGTCCCGGACCAGCGGCATCAACGTCACCTAGAAACACCACTTCTCAGGCTCCGGTCCTGACCTACTCAATTAGAAACTCTGGGGGTCGGGACCAGCCATCTGCAGCTTCGCAAGCCTCCAGGTGATTCTGATGTACTGATCGAACTGTTAGGAGAAAGGATCAAGAGGATGCTAAGGGCAGCTGTGCCAACAAGCAGTCAAAATTTTTTGACAAGCTTTGGATCTGAACTAGGTTTCAGACTCAGAGCCCACTAACTGAAGGGAAGGCCAGGTCCTCAGGAAGAAGTACCCTGCACCACCTTGACGTGTCCGCATGACAGTGACTACCCCAGTCCTCCCCCAGAGGGACCAACAGATATTACCTGGGTAACCATACCCTGGGCAAAGGAAATAGCCCCAGATTTTGGGAACTGTTGGACACAAGGTCTAAGTTGATAATGGGAACCAGTGTGCTACAAATCACGGTCCTCTGGCAGAGTAGATGTGTGTGGGGGCCAGGTAATAAATGGACCCACAGCCCAGGTTCACTTCACAGTGGGTCTATTTCAGTCCAGGGACCCATGCCGTGCTCATGTCCCTGGTCCTTGATGGATAACTGAAATAATCAGTTCTTGGAGGTGGACAGAATGCCCACTTGCATACATTGGTTCTTGGCCTGTCAGCAAAAGCTATCATAGTGGGGAAGGACAAGTTGGAGGCTCTGAAGCTTCCCCTGTACCCCTCTTGTGGGCAGGACTGCAAATTACAAACATCCCAAGGCGAACAGCAGAAATCAGTGCCATCCCTAAAGACATACAGGAAGCAGAGTGGTAATTCCCATCATATCTCCATTGAACGCGTCAGTCTGGCCCCTACACGAATTGGATCCTGGAAGGTATCAGGAGGGTATCTCGAGCTCCGTCAACTAGCAGTTCCAGTTGTAGCTGTGGTGGTATGATCCACAGCCCCCACCACAGCAGCTGATCTAGAGACCTGAAACTCATGTTCTCTTTCTTCTACTATCCATTCTAGATATCCCTCACCCTTGGTTAGCCCCTGTGACGGACAATACAATAAATGAGTAAAACTTATAGTATGTTAGATGATGAAAATGCTATGGAAAATTGGTTAAGGGGAGATATGTTTTGTACTTTTGGTTAGGTAATTTAGGTATTGTAATTTAGGTTATGGTAGGTTTCACGGGAGAGACACTTAAACAAAATCTTGAAGGAGGTGAGGGTGATCACCTTCTAGGGATGGGCACTCCACAGATAGAGCAATAAGGAAAAAGGCCTGGAGGCTGGTTCATGCCTGGAGAATTACAGGGACAGCAAGGCTGGTGGTAGCATGTGGCCAGGTGAGTAGGGCTTAGAGGTCATTGTTATAATGACTTGGCTTTTACCTGAAATGGGATGGGGAGCCACTGGAGGGCCTGGGGTAAGAGTTATCATGACCCGACTGCATTTATTAACAGGACCGCTCTGATTACTGTGCTGAGAACAGCCTGTAGGGAGTCAAGGAGGGGTGGCAAGGCAAGAGAGAACAGTGGGTTGGATTGGGGGGCGGATAGCAGCAAATTTGGTGAGAAGTATCTAGATTCTGGATATATTTTTAAGAGAGGCCATAGGATTTGCTGACAGATGGGGTGTGAGATACAAGAGCAAGTAAATTGTCAAGGATGACTCAAGTGGTTGACCCAAGCATTGGAAGGATAGAGTATCCATTTAATTTACCAAGATGGGTAAATCTGGGAAAGGAGCAAGTTTAGGGGGACAAGATCAGGAGTATAATTTGGAACACATTGAGGTTCAGATGTCCTTTAGATAACTAACGAGATATGTTGAATAGGAGTTTGATCCTGGCATCTGGAGCTCAGGAAGGGCATCATCAGCTAATAGGTAGGTTCTGAGAGCCCTATGATTTTATGAAACCAACGGGGATGGAAAAGAGCCATGGGCCACTCAAACATTAAAGGTCTGCGAGAAGAAGAGGAACTGGGTAAGTTGCAAAAAGACTGAGGCCAGAACAGGTTAGTAAGGAACATCACAGATGTGTGTTGTCCTGGAGGACAAGTGAAGAAGGATTTCAGGGAGGGGAGAGTAATCAGCTCAATCAAATCAAGTAAGATCAGGACAGAAAATGAGCACTGAAGGTCACCTTGATAAGGCTGCTTAGACACAGTGATGAGGCCAAAAATTTCAGTGGAGCGGGCTCAGCAGAAGGGAGGAGAACTGAAGACAGGGGAATAGACAACTCTCTCAAAAAGTTTTGCTAGGAGAGGAAACACAGACTTAATGAGGAAATAGTGCCACGTGAGGTGTTCTTGTGTTTTTTGTTTGTTTGTTTTTTGTTTTTTTAACCAATGGTGGAATGATACAGTAGGGAGGGGGCCTGGGGAGCAGTGCTGGGGCCGTGTCCAGAAGAGGCAGGAGGGGCAGGATCTGGTGTGCAGGTGGAAGGGCACAGCAGCGTGGACAGTCCCTCTGTAGCAGCGGAGAGAAAGTGCAATTCCTCTGCTATTCCCAAGTAAACTAGGTTTCTGGTAATTCAAGCTTGCCTCGGTTTACCTTTTTATTCAGGTTGACACTGATAATGTAACTTTGGTCAGGTTATTTAGTATCTCTAGGTTACAGTTACCTAATTTATAAAATGAGAATAACAATACTACCTATATTAGAGAATGCTGGGAGGATTAAATGAGTTAAGAATAAATACTTTCATCTAAATATTGAAAAGTGCTTAAGGAGTAACTAGCACATAGTAAGCAATCTAAAATAGGTAACTTTTACCCTTTGCCAATAGATATTTTTAATGGAGCAATAAAAAGTGAGGGGAGTTGAGATGTTCCAGAACCTATTCTTTCAAAAAAATTACTTAGGGGTGCTTGGCTGGCTCAGTTGAGAGAGCATGCAACTGTTGATCTCAGGATCGTGAGTTCGAGCCCCATGTTGGGTGCAGAGATTACTTAAATAGACTTAAAAAAAAAAAAAGAAAGATAACATTCTGTAAAAAAAAGAAACAGACATCTTTACTTTAAAAAAATTACTTAAATTTCTGAGTTTTTTCCTCATTTGTGATAGTGGGTATCATGTGAACTACGAATAGTATCGATGTGAAAATCAAGTTTCATATTAAATACGTTTTGAAAAGTAAGTACTAATATTATGATGATTGATACTGCCATGTTGTAATTAAAATTTCATCAGGGTAAATAAGTACTTAAAACCAATTTAGAAAAACTTCAATTGCTGTCAATTTAATTTTGGCTCAAAGTTTCTTTGAAATTCAGTTATTGTAGCATTTTGGGGGAAAGCTCTTAAAACATCCATATATCTAATTATAATGAAATTAAAATTTCACAGCTTTTGTAACCTTCACGAACACACAAGGATATTGGAAGAAAAATGACCAGACAGCGTCTGGCAGCTGACTTCCCATTCGAGGATGGGTTGTGTTGTACAGATACTTTATGCTTTTCGATCTTTACTAGTTTTGGGGGGGCAAAGTCTGTAAATAAAGGAGTTTCTCCAGGGGTTTACTGTGCTCTAGGTGTCATCCCCCATTCACACTGAGTCCTCTCAAAGGCAGAAAATCAAAGGTCTCTGATGTGCTGGATCCCTCAAGGCAGCTTTAGGTTTCCCTTCCTACAAAGCAGTTTAATTTCCCAACAATGATAAAATAAGATTATTACAGATCAATGTGATGTCAATCCTCAATTCGAAGTTATCCTGGGCTATCTGTAATTCTAGAAGGACTAACGTAGGCCTAAGACACATGTATCTTTCCGTCACCATGGGTCTACTCCCTGCTTTGTTGGCAATTATGAAGTTGAAAATTTGGAAAATGTTAAAATAGATCTTAACTGTAGAGATTATTCCTAAAGAACAGTTTCAGAGTAATATCCTTCACATACTCCCATCTATTTTGATTTTCGTCCAAGTATTTCTAAAACCTGTAATAGTTCTGATAAAGTAATGCACAGGAAACTGGAGGTTTGATAACCAGTGACGCAGCAGACAGCTCCCCCTGTGGTCGGCAATCTGAACTGCGCTTCCATCATGCCCAGAGTGGTTTGCAACCCTCGAGAAGACACCTGGCTGTTGCCAGGTATTTACACGGCTCTCTTAGGAAAGAAAGATGATCCAAGTACCTTTAGAGACATGCTCTCTCAACTCAATAACTGTAATAGAAACAATAAAGGTCACAGAATTATAGAACCTATAACCCCGAGCCCTGTGAAGACAGACCCGTGACAGACCCACCAATGCAGGCCTCCCGGCCCATTGCTGGAGACTGACCCCACCCGCAGCTCAGGGTGCTATGTTGGCACCAGGTGGCTGCTCACTCCCACACCCTCCACATCCTCTTGAACCGAGTGAACACTGACCCTGAATCTGTACCACGAAGATGGGTGAACTGTCTGGGAAGATCAGAAAAAGGCACAGATAGGGGCCAGGCCCCAAGGTAGATCAGAATCTACAAGGCACCTGGAGCTGAGTAACCCCGAGTTAGCTCAGAAAACAGGGCCGCAGAAAGGGACGGGAAATGGGAGCGCTCTCACCAAGAGAAGCAGCGACAAGGGATCTTGAGAATGCCGGAGAGGCTGAGAGAACTTTCCAGTCTAGGATCATGGAGCCTGGTTAGAATTTCCTTTCTGCCCTTAATGAAAGTCCCTGCTATACCCTTACAGGGAATCTTTTTAAAAAAATTTTTTTAAGATTATTTGAGAGAGTGGGAGAGAGAAAGAGAGAGGAAGATGGGGAGAGAGAGAGAGAAAAGGAGGGGAGCAGAAGGGGAGGGAGAAAGAATCTCATTTAGACTCCACACCGAGCACAAGCCTGACTGGGGGCTCGATCTCAGGATCAAGAAATCGCAACCTGAACGGAAACCAAGAGTTGGGTGCTCAACCGACTGTACCACCCAGGCGCCCTTACACTGAAGATTTTATTTCAGCTAGCCTTTTAAGTTTTTCCTTTTTGCAGCTCTGTACCTGAATCAGAAATGTCTAATCCTCTGCTTGTATGGAAAGATCCTTGAAGACAGCAAGGTCACACTGCTGGCTAGTGATCATTCAGTTCTAGAACCCAAACACCCCAGTTTGCAAGGCTATCTGGTCTCCTTCATGTATCAGTAGGCACTGAAAAAGCTAGATCCGAAGTAGTAAGCAGTATTTCAATACTGGCTTGCTTTACTATGAAAGTCTTAAACCATGAGAGCCCCCACATAAAAAAGCCCCTGGTGCAAATGTTTGCTTTCTGGTGGTTCAGCTTGATCTCTAACCAAACATAGAGAAGAGTGGCCTAAAAACCATTTGTGCTCACAAGATAAAGAACTCATACCCGAACTCTTGGGGCGATCAGGCCCAGTGTGTATACCCTATTTCCCTTCTGGGACTGTATCCTGAATCGGCATATTTGCATAGACACATCAACAATTTAGTTAAGCCTAACTTTTCTGTCAAGTTCACTTTTAAGTAGTAAGTACAATATTTAGTACATGATTAATGCTAATATTTAATACAAATATTAAATTTAGATGCATTTTTAGGCTTTTAAGAGAGACAGTGGAAGTGACAGAAGAACAGAAAAGTGTGTCCTAGGGAGCAATTACCACAGCTTCCCGTTTGGGTCCTCTGAGAGACAGCGTAGGAGTGTGAGGGCAATGGCTCCCCCATACACCTGAGGGGCTATGGCACGTGTTGCATGGGACATGGACCACAAAACCCCTATTGTAGTGAGTACTTCTATGACCCAGGAGTCTTCTTTCATCCTCTTGAATGTTAACAATGTGGAAAGCAGACATGGAAGAGGTGATTCTGAACACTGGGGAATACGCAGTAGCCTAGTCTGCCACACTGTGAGTTTGTTAAATTTGGAACTAGGCTGTCTGGTAAACTGCATCTGAAAGGTTAACTGGCCGCAGGTAGTCCCTAGTGACCTGACTTTCAGTGTAGTTTAGTTCTGAATTCCTAAGTATTGTGGATTGGCTAAAAGTGAGTTCTAGGTATCCCCTTTGTGGTTGACATAAGATTTTCTCTAGAATTGGTCTTCCAGTCATTCCATCAGCTAGGTGGGTTTTGCACTTGAGGAAGTGCTTGTTAGAATTAAAATTCATCAACCAAGAGTAGATATCTATTATTAAAGTTTTGGTATACCTTCAGAAAAAGTTTAAAGTTTAAGCCAAACAGTTAAAGGTATCAGAATAGTAAGCTGATTCCGTATTTCTAAAAAACGCTAAAATTACAATAATAAAATCCCTGTTATAAATCTTAGACTATCACATATACATTGAAGACACTATCTTTCACAGTCAGAAAACTCACTTCTTTTACATAATTATAATAGTTAAAATTTTGGTTTCGTCTCACAAAGAATATTAGGTATAATTTTTATTGTGTTTAAATAATTTTATGTTATCGGGGCACCTGGGTGGCTCAGTCGGGGTTAAGCGTCCGACTCTTGATTTCAGCTCAGGTCATGATCTCAATGGTCCTGGGATCAACCCCTGCGTTGGACTCCGTGCTCAGCATGGAGTCTGCTTGAGATTCTCTCTCTCCTTCTCCCTCTGTCCCTCCCCCCACTCTCTCTCTTCTTCCCTCTCTCTCAAATAAATAAATCTTTTAAAAAATAATTTTACAGGGGCGCCTGGGTGGCTCACTGGGTTAAAGCCTCTGCCTTCAGCTCAGGTCATGATCTCAGGGTCCTGGGATCGAGCCCCGCATCAGGCTCTCTGCTCAGCGGGGAGCCTGCTTCCCCCTCTCTCTCTGCCTGCCTCTCTGCCTACTTGTGATCTCTCTCTCTCTGTCAAATAAACAAATAAAAAGTCTTTAAAAAAATAATTTTACATTATTAAAATGCTTTCAAGGACTTCACTGGCCTGAAATAAAACTATTCTGACATGTTGATTCAGAATTAAAGGTTATTTTTACACTTTCTTTTTTTGACCAGAAATATGATTTTTGAGACTGTACCTATTTCCCTCAAGACGCCTATGTGCTTCTTTGGTACACGCTAAATACCATATAAGAGAAAGTCTTGTGGAATCACATAGTGTAAGAAAAATACACAGTAGGATAAAATGTGACCTTAGGACATTAGACATTTTCAGCCTCTGAAACTCCTTCAGGGAGAAAACAGCAGTGGTAGTCCTGCCCACTGCTGACTCCCCTGTGCATCCTTGAGACCATGAACTTAGCCTATAATACCATCGGCCCAGAAAGGGAACAGATTGCCTTAGGGGGTAATTGATTCTAAGACTTGAGGCAGGAAAAAAATCAAAACGTGTCTGGAGCATGCTGTTGTTTTCAGATACTATGGATACTTTTAGAAATGTCAGAGTCCTGAAGGGACTTGGCATCAACATAATGGGACTTCCTATTGATCAAGTTGTGAGACTCTGAGCATCAAATACAAGCACAGCAAGGCAGTCATAACAAAAAAGTAGACTGTGATGCAAGTTTAAATTTTTTAGTAAGTAGAGGAGTGTTCATATTACTTTATCTTATTTTTTTTAAGATTTTATTAATTTGAGAGAGAGAGTGCACAAGCAGGGGCGAGGGGCAGAGGGAGAGGGAGAAGCAGATTACCCCCTGAGCAGGGAGCCTAATGCAGGACTTGATCCCAGGACCCCAGGATCATGACCCAAGCCAAAGGCAGCTGCTTAACCAACTGAGCCACCCAGGCGTCCCCATACTGAGTATGTTATTCCTTCTAATAATTTTGTCTGTTTACAATATTTATATATATATAGTTATGTCTAACCAGGTAAGCATCAAAGAAAAAATACACACAACTAGGAACTTGGCCAAAACATCCTGGTAGAAGAAGGTACTAAAATAAAAAAATACGGTGGATTTATTAGCATAAATAATAGGATATCAGGTGAGCACAAATAATAACCAGGTAGCAGGTGGCACAGGTGGTCATATACAATAATTAAGGAAGAGAGACAATTTATCGCCGTATTTTAAAACATGAATTATTCAACGTCCTGAAGAGATAAGTTCACTACGCAAACTAAATCCCTCATTACCAAGGAATGAAAGCTCTAGAATCAAGATGCCCAATAAAAGGAATGCAGCCATTTTCAATAATGAAAACAGAACAGATCAAAACACCTGAGTGACAAGCCAACAGGTTAGGCGCTACCAGCCATGCAAAGTTTAATGCATCATAACTGCAAAAGAGAGCAAGTTTCATAGATAAACACTTGTAAGAAGAGGAATTAACAGTTTACTACACACACACACACACACACACACTCACACACACACAAAACACAGCTCTGCATGGTGACTCACGACTGAATCACCCTAGTCTACTACACAATCAGGCCAGACCGTGTCTAGATCAAGATTCACTTGGTCAATACCCAGATTCTCTCTTTTTCCATCACTTCTGGTCAGACCACTGAAACGCAGTGAAGTACTAATACTGAGACATTGGGAATAGATCACATTAAGAATCCTATTACACTGGGAAGTTACTAAGTATGGAAATAATAAGAAATTACCCAAACCATGGTCTTAATATTTTAGAATATGTTGAAGTGAATGTGCAATACAATTTATAATCACTGCTTATAGATGCCTTTGACCAGCTGTTTAAGGTGTTATTTCAAATGACTCAACCATACTAAATTCGTACTCACAATTTAAAAATTTTCAGAAAATTTAATTAGTCAATTTTGCAATTAATGTGTAAATACTCAAGAAAATTTGGGGTTCCTTACTTTTTTTGGTATGAATTTAATGAAGCAATCTTTAAATGAAGTATATATAATTTGGGGTATTCTTCACATCTAAAAGTGCCTCAGACAATGAAAGCCTCCATTAATTATTATTTTAAAAATTCATAATTCAGAAAAGAAAGTCTGTATTTATGGAATCCTGAAAGCCCCTGCCAGAATCCCAAGGAAGAAGTGATTTTAAAAAGATTTCGGAAAGACAAAGCTCGAGTTATCCGTTTCTACCAAACAGTCATCATTTGCTTGGTTTTGAAGGACAAATGAATCATAACTTAGTAGGAATCACATTTCCATATTAACCACTTGGGTAGATGCCATGACATATGATTGAGAATACTGCACATTCTCCTTCTAACTACAGGATTTAAGTTGTGTTGAGGGTAGCTCCCTCAACAAAACAAAAAATCTGAAGCATAAAAGTTAGCTCAAGAAAACAGGGAAAACTCAAAAGGTAAATACTTCAGAAAGCTAGAGTTTGACCAGCTGCCAGATCTTTAAGAATACTATGGAATTGTAAGGATGCCTCTCAAAGAAGGAAAAGCATTAGTCCCATCTAATCTGACACATGAGAATAAACACAGAAATAATATTAGAAAAATGACATGATTTTGGCAAATTGTAATAAATATTCACCACACTTTGCACATCTTGGGTGAAGAAAAAAATTAGGAAAAAAAAACCAGAAAAGAGTTCGTCTAACCTGTTAGCTTGATGAGGGCTACCTTCCTGGCATTTGTTCCTGAGTGAATGGGAGAAGCAATTTCGGGAAGACCCAACCCCCAATTAAAAAGAGAGAGAGAGAACAAAACCAACAAAAAACCAAACCCAAATAAACAGAAACATCTTTGGGAATACAAGTATTCCACCTGCAAAATTAAGCACAATGCCAATCAATTCCAGTGCTGGTATCACACTGCCCGACGTTGATTATACAACTTTGCAAGTCATGAAGATAAGCCTGAAATTGTAAAACCTGTCAGGGGAGCTGGTATTCAGAATGGTACTCTCAATATGGCCAATAGTTCTGTACATATATAAACACATGTCCATATCCCGAAGGTGCTGTGTGGCGTTGGGGAGGCTGAAATTTGACCAGAAAGCTTTTCATGATTATGGCTTTTTTCTCATTTCTTCATTCCAATCAAAATCCAGTGCTTCGTCATCTAGTTCTGATAAAGTAAAAAGAGATTTTTTGGAAAGAAGCAATCTCTCAGTGGACCCGTCCAGCTGAAAAGTTTTCCTTTTCCTGCCAAGCACTGTAGCTGTGGCCCCGGGACGAGGGCTGGCACCTCTCGCCCCCTGGTTCTCACTTTCAGGAGAAGGAAGGGATTCTGATTTGGGTTCAGAGGGGGAAGTAAAGGAGAAGTTTGCCAATTTGGCTAATGTGCAAGCATGAACCTTGCTGCTTTTATTATTGCATGAGACCTCTTCCTTTCTGTCTCTTTGGCAAGTAGTAGGAGAATGCCCAGTCTGGTTCCCAAGCTCAAATTCAGGCTGGCTAACTCTTCCTTCAGGGCCACCTTCGCTTTTCTCTCTTGGTCTGTCTTCCTCCGGTGCCTGCTGGGACACCTCCTTTGCCTGACCCTGCAGCTGATCTGAGTTTCCGCTCCCTGAGGTAGACGCCAACTTTCGTGGACCCTTCCCAGGCAGAGGGGCTTCTCTTCTCGCTCTCTGGCGAATTCCAGGACTTGGAACTGCTCCTTTAGTTGTGCCAGGAGACACAGGACTGTGGTCTTCAGGAGAGTGGGTCAGTTTTGACTTCTGTTTGAAAGTAAATTTTGCCAGTTTGGCCAGTGGGGGACCTGGACTCTCAGCACTTTCCAGCTCAGGCTCTCCCATCTGAGCAAGGGATTTCTGTCTCTTTCTTTTGGGAGTTTCCAGTGCTCCTGTAGGGCGACGGACAGGACTGGACCGAGGATGAGAAGGGCCTGCGGGCTGTAAAGGCACCGTGGCAGGGTTCTTGCACAACTCCTGGGCGCTGGCCTTGCGCAGCTGGTGCAGCTTCCTGGAGACGTGATGAGTCAGTACCGAGTCTGGTTCACCCGCAGACCCTGCTGCTTCGGGAACGACTGCTGCCTTCTTTGCCTCTTTCCCATCAACGGTGTCTGCCCTCCGTGGAGCTTCTGTCTCTCCGGGTGCTGGAAGCTGTCCGGTTTCCAATTTGCTCCTTTGGCCTGGCTCACCCTTCTCCTCACCCTGAGCTTTGTTCTTGAAGGTCTGCAAAGCCATTTTCCCCCCAGTTGTTTTGGGAGATACGGGCACAGTGTTTTGAGGTTCAAGCCGATGAGGTGCTATGGAGTCAAACCAGTCCAAACTGTCATCTTTGCTATTTTTGTGCTCAGCGGAATGTTTTCTATTTGCTGGTCTGTTAGGCCCCCCATGGGATAGGGGATCGGGAAGTGGGCTTCCCTGGGGACTGTGTCCAGGAGAGGAGGTCGGCATGCTACAGTTCACTTCCTGCTGTGCTGACCAGATTCTGGACTTCGCTGCTTCTCCTGGGTCATTTTTTGAGGACCCTGGGTTAGTCTCCACCTCCACTGCCGGTGGCTGGGATAGGTGCACACTCTGATTCTGTAACCTGTAGCAGAGATAAATAAGGAACATGTATTGAAGAGAGGGGAATTTGTGTTAACCTTTCCATTTCTTTACTCTCTGAGATGCCATCTAAAGGGCTTGAGTCCAACATAATTCCAAGTTAATGCCAAATACAGTCTCTTAGAGCAGCAGGAGGAAATTATCCTTTCTCACCAGTATAGAATTTAAGTGCTCTGATAATCATTTTAAAACAGTGAAATAAAGGATATGGAGTAGCAGGTTTGTCTACTTTAAAGCTCTCCCTACACGTCCATTTAAATTATTTAAGACTGTCTGAAGGTCAGTGTAAAATGCTCATTCTTATCTCTCCTGTTAAATGTTCCGCCGCAAGACAGGCTTGTTGTCATTTGCACGCAAAGCAGCCAGGTGCTGAGCCAGTGGTTGTTTTATAGCCGGTTTGCAGATGAGAAACAAAGTGGAAGAGCAGAAATTAGGATCTCCTCACATGTCTTTACCTGAGTACTGAATGTTGGTGCACCTGAAAGTCACCTTCCTTGGGAGCAGAGGCCACGCTTCCCCCGGCTGTGGCTCACGCTGCCCCTGGATCACGTTCACGGCACACGGCCTCCAGGCAGCTGGGACATCTTTCCTGCAAAGCTCGGCCCACGTTTCAACATGCGCTCTGGGCAGCTACTCTCGATCAAGCTGACACAGAGGTGAAACCTACTGACCTCCCGAATGCAGGATCTGATCAGTGATAATCATTTTTACTCATGGGCATATTAGAAACTGAGATAATGCCAGAGGGCCAATTCGTAACAGACAGTAGTTTCTCAAAAGGAGGTCCCTCAGAAAGCCCTTCCTAACAACTCAGAAATAGCTTCTCAGTATAAGGGGCAACACGACCCTGCTTCCACGTGTTAAATTTGAAAAGGAATTAAACCAAAGAGGGGATGAGTAAATTATTCTAAAAATCATGTGTAATCATAGAAAAAGGCGTAGAAGAAAAGACATTAAATTTAAATGAATTTTAAATTTAAATATATTTAAATACGTTAAAATGTTAATGGTAGGCCTCTGGGAAATAAGATTATATGCGATTTTTGCTTTCTTAATTTATTACTCTTACTTTCCAAAATACACTATAAAGAACATGTATTGCCTCTCACGATCAGGAAAAAACCCACAAAAAAATTATTGTAAAAATACTGGGTTATATTCACTCATTGTAGATTTGGACACATCAATACAGCAAAATCCATATTCACTGTAGTCATAACCAAGCAAAAAAAAAAGAAATAGCTTTCAAAATTACTACTATCTAATGTACATCAAATTGAGGTCAAGGATATTTGTAATTGTTAGAGCTCCATAAAAGTGTTCTAGAAGATAGGGAATTTTAAACGAGTAGAATAATTTAGCCCTCCTATTTTAGTCTAATTCTGACTTTGGGAATTAAATTCTCCCTGACATAAAATGCCTGCCGTTTTACTACACCTTCCTAAAACACAGTTTCTTTGCATTCTCTTTTCAGGTGGATACAATGGGCACCATTTGAGGCTGTCACTAGTAAGCATTTTCCAGAAGAAAAGTGTGATAAAAATACAAATAGTTGTATTACTCATATATGACCCCCTTAAGGGATAGAGAACTCCTTCCGCCGGGGATAAACCCATACGCTGCTTGGGCTTTTCTCACACGGTAAGATTGACGGTAGCTGTGTCTTGGAGGTCATTCATTTTCATTTGCTGGGCATCTGGTTTTATAGCTTTGAGGTTCAACACCCAGAACACGCCCCTGCATTTCAAAGACGTCTGTACCAGAAGAAAAGAATTATTTAAGGTAGAATCCTTTTCTTTCTTTTTTTCCCGATCATTACCTATTCTTTTTTCTTCATCTTTCCCTCAGGTGGGTCATATTGAATTCGGTAAGTCCAGCTGCGATTTTTCTATCACAGAACACCGCTTCTGAGCTTCATCTCCCTTTCCTTCCTGAATCCAGCATATGACAGCTTTTGGCGGTCCGCATGACCAGTTTGTGGTCAGTCAAAATGAGCAGCCTCTCCAAAAGCCAATCCAGGCCCAGGGCAGGCCTAGAAAAGGATCCGCTACATCAAACCATGAGTGAGCCAAGGGAATAGCTTTCATCTCAACACCATGCTCTGGTTCATTCAAAAGCCAGGAGACCAAAGGAAAAGGGGGTTGATTTTATGCAAAGGGCAAGATGTCTGCAGGCTGGCGCCTGGGTATTAGCAGCACACAGCGCCCCCCCCCCCGCCCCCCACCGGGAAGGCTGTGCTGCAGTCTGACGGAATGCTACTGGACGAAGGCAGTGGGTGAAAGGAGAAAATCCAGGAAACGAATTCGCAGGGTTTTACTGATTCAGTCAACAGTCCCACTAGAGTCCCCACATTCTCCTTCAGCAGCTGCTCTGCTTCCGCATGTCTCCATTCACCGGCGCCCAGCTTTGAGGTCAAGGCCAAGTGCCAGCCTCAGGGCAGTTACCCAGCCACTTGCGCTGATCACAAAGATATTCAAATGGATACCCCTGCCCTTGCTCACTCGTGTTTCACAGGTACACACTCTAAGTCTAGCTTTTTAGAAGCTCATGTACGTAGGGAGCAAGCAAACACTAAAGTGGGGGCAAAAATTCTTTAGGTAATGCCCATGACACGGTCCTTCCCATGTGTCCAGATTATAACAAATCATTAGAAAGCGGAGTTTTGAAACATTGCTTTTATCATTCTTGAGTTGTTACCCTGTGGGATGAGAAACAGATTTTCCTCTTTTAACAAAATATACCATCCTCACTAGGGATTTTTTTTTTTTTTTAGTCTGTTAAACATGTAAAATTTTAAAAGTCATGACTTTGGGCATGTAGGGAAGGAAAATCATAATGCTGAAGGGAGGGTCAGAGCTGTTGCTAATGAACCAGGAGGGCCCTTCCCAGGTGAAAGTCAGTACTAGTTATCTCTACTTCCCTAACTTGCCCCACATGCTAGCTACAGCTGGCCTAAAAGCAGTCTGGGCCTTGGTCTTCTATGATTTTCTTTCACCAGGTTTATATAAAGATCAAATACTTATTATGCTTGGAAGAAAGCTTTAAAAACATTAAGAATAAATTTTAAATATTAATAAACACTAAGATTCTTTATGTAAACTCCCTTGTGCATGTCCTTTCCTGGCAAGGAAAAATGATAAAGCCAAATTATTAAAACATTTTGTGTCTGGATCTGGCCTGGGGTAGAACACTTCCCTGGAGTCCAGCTTCTTCTTTCTCCACAGCATTCCCAGCCGCCTCTCTGACTAGCGCTGCTCTACTTCTAGCGAGCCAAAGCAAAGAAGAGGAAGAAGTAGTGGCAGTAAAAAGAATGAGGCCCACTTAGCAAGATTTCTTGATTCCATGGAAACTGTGTGTCTTGAGTGTAAACTGTGAGAAGCCAACCTTGGTGCTTCTCATGTAATTGGGAACCAGTGGTGTAAATTCAGTAAATTAATATATAGTAAATACATATTATATAGTACATAAATCTAGTAAAGAACTGCTCGGTGTTCTCTGAGGCTCACCAAACCAGCAAGCCAAGGAAATGTAGCTATAGAAGGTGGTCTCCAAAGAGGGCAGTCATCAATTCCCCCATTCCTGTATGTCGGTGTCACTCCTCCCATCAAGAGGTGGTGCTATTTCCCCCTACCTTGCATGGGGCCTGATCCTGTGACTTGCTCTGACTTATAAAATGTGACAGAAGTGATGTTGTGCCAGTTCTGGCCCAGCTCATAAGAGGCCTGGCAGCTTCCATTTCTGTTCTGTCGGAGCCTTAAGCTACTGCCCTCTGGTAGAGAGCGGCCAGCCACCCCAGCTAAGGCACCATGCACGGGAGGCAAGCCATTCTGGATGTTCCAGTCCCACCTGAGCTCCCAGCTAAACACAGGAGTGATCCCAGCCGACACCATGTGGAGTGGAGAGAAGCATTCCCACTGAGCCCCCCTGAATTCCTGACTCTCAGAAAAATGAGCACTAAAATGGTGGTGGGGCTGTTTTTGGTCTGTTTTTTAAGCCCCTGAGCTTTTCCGTAGTTGATTATACAGCAATAGGTAACTGAGCCAATCCCCTACAGATAGCACAGACTTTCCACTTAATTTCCACTTCCTTCATTTCACTAAATGTCAAACAAGGATCTTCCATTATAAGTCTTGCTTGGACTTCTTTCTCACCTTTCAAGTCTTCTTAGCTCTTCACTCAAGAGGTTGTGCAGCTCCAGCTTTTCCAGAATAAGTTCACACTGCCTCTGGTACTGCTTCAGAGGGTTTTCAGGAAAGGCAGTGTGGAGTGCATTCACACCTCCTAGCAGTGCACCTCCCTGAAGGGGCGAGAAAATGGAAAATAGCAGGGGAGTCACCAGGTCAGCCCGCATCGAGGAAGCACCCACTAGAGACCACTGCTCCCAGATCAGCTTTCTCCACCCCCATCTTGGGTATCACAATCACCTGGGGGCCTTTTCCAAATTTCAGCAGTTCTCTGCCCCAATTCCTGGCAGCAAGCATTGCTCTAGGAAGCACACAGCCTCTAGTGGGGCCATGAGCATCCCTCGGATGTGCTGAGGGAAAAAAAGAGAGAGACCCACTACTGTACCCTAGTGGGCAAAAGCAACGCTACTGATGCAAAGGGTATTTCCACAAGTTTTTCCCCTTCTTTTAAATGGCTTCCTTTGGATCTACATCTAGAATATGATCTTTTTTTATAACTTTTGATATGCTTTAAATCGTTTTGTCTTTTTTTACATGCTTATAATTAGGGTTCAAATATTAGGTGCAAAATATCCTCACCTGCATCGAAGATTCCATTACTGACACCGCTGTAACAGCATCTTCCAGAGTCACAGTGTCACGAAACATCAGGCGAGCGTGAGCTAAGAATATTAGGAAGACAGAAACGTTTTTAATGAGTATTTGAGGTGATATATGTAATACTTTATCTGAGGCCCCTGAAAAATTGTATTTAATGAATGCGCTACTAATCACAAATTCATTTTACTAAAACAATCACAAAGGTCTAATTTCAACTACCTTTCAAGTTGTTTCTCTAATAATGGGCCTAATCTTGCACAGCCCATGGCAATTCTGGGTATTTATATGAAAAAGTACTCTGGGCTCCAAAAGGAAAGGGGTTCTAGAAGCATATCTCTAATATTCAGTATTTAATCCTTATTTTCTTGTCTTTTATAGAAAAACACACTATAAAACTCATTTCTCTCCTCTGGTACTTCTCTTTATCTGTGGGCTTTGCAAAACTACCAAACTCACCGGCCTGCATTTGGGGTACTTCTTGTCTTAATATTAGCTATAAATCCTTGACAATGGAAAGTGCATTGGTTTTACAGAACTTTTTATTAAGCATTCTGTCATCATATGATACATTCAGTTCATGTGGAATTTTTTTTTTAAGAGTTATCTTAACAAGAGCTATGTGTAAAAGTCACTATTAGGAAAAAAGTCTTGAGATGCAGGTTCCTTGTATGTGTGCACATAAGTCTCAGGCCTTTGGGATGGGCTAGTTTCCTATGTTAGGTGTGGGGTGTGAATGGCAATTAGTGAGAAAAAAAAAACAGATGCTATGTAGGAAACAATTCTAAACAAGAAAGTGTTCCACCCCAAATGCTAACAGACTGTCATTGAGAAACAAACATTAGTAAATAAGACTTTCTAAACGAATGATGTCTCTAAGATTCCGCTTTCTTAATGATGCTACATGCTACTCAATATCCATAATCTGTCCCCAGAAGAACGGAAGTTTCATAGCTCAGAGCCTTTGCTTTTTAAGCGACTATGAGCACCTTAGAGATTCTTCTTATTCATCTTTGAATTCATGGTGCCAAGCTCCATGCCTTGCACATACTGGGCACCCAACAGAAGTATTATTTGTTGAATGAAATAAACCTTCTGCTAATCGGATCAAGCTTTCCAACAGACGGATGGTGGTCCGGGCAGCGTTCCGGGAATCACTCTGCCTCTGCATCTGGTAGTACCGGAGAAGGACCTGATTACCCTCGTCGGACAGCGTGGGCTGTAGATTCCGAATCAGGCAGAAGTAGGTTTTCATCTTTTCCATGCTCCAGAGCTTCTCTGATTTGCTTGGGTAACCTGTATGTATCAGGTGCTAGGTCAGTAATTTCTAGGAACAGGCAAACATCTCACTTTAAGGGTTTTGATAAAAATTCTTACACTCATTTTTAAAAAGATAACCTTCAAGTCTGTGGCCACTGAAACTTAGATCTGACTCTGCATAGTACAGAGTTCAAGAATAAGTAGCCTTAGGATCTAAGTTCAATAAACTTCCTACAAGGGCTCAAATTATCCACAATAATTCTTGTCTGTCCTGTAGGAATACATAGTATTTGAGTAAATCTAATTAAAGAGAAACTTACATTTAGAGATTTCTTTTTTTTTTTTTTAAGATTTTATTTATTTATTTGACAGAGAGCGAGATCACAAGTAGGCAGAGAGGCAGGCAGAGAGAGGGGGAAGCAGGCTCCCTGCTGAGCAGAGAGCCTGATGCGGGGCTCGATCCCAGGACCCTGAGATCACGACCTGAGCCGAAGGCAGAGGCTTTAACGCCCTGAGCCACCCAGGTGCCTTGAGATTTCTGTTTCATAATTCAGTCCAGTTTTCTTCGCATGCAAGAGATGAGTGATAATTATATATCATAAGGTTACCCCCTTTCATCACAAAGAACATAGGTACCAACTAATATGATCGGTAGGGCCCTTGTCCTTCTGCTCATTATTCTAAATGGCTCCTCTGACTGCCTTCTGTGCGAGCACCGCTCTAATGCCACTTACGTAGGGCACCTTGGGTATTTACTTCATTTTCTTCAAAGAGAATTTCATGCGGTTATGTCTACTTTTTCTTGGTCAACTTGAATGATTTATCTTCACATACCTTTGTTTTCTAAGATAAAGGAGGAAATTATACGATCCCAGTCTTCATTCTTGGTATCAAGCAAAACCAGGATCAGATCAAATCGACTTAAGAGGGGGCTGCCGAGGGCGATGTTCACAGACACGGACTCTTGGGGGTCATACTGGCCTTTGGGGTTAGTTGCGGCCAGGATGGTAGTCCTTGTGTTCAGCTTGCACACGAGGCTATTAAAAGAAAGCATACAATTCACTGACTGTTGAGATTCAAATAAAAAGCAAAATTAAACTTGTTAATAAAAAGGGGCTACTCTTGGACCCTGAAAATCTAGAGAAACTTGTATGAAAGACGAATGATACAAAGTGGAATGATACAAGGACGTATCACAAACATCTGGTTCGAAGGAAGTACATTTACAGCAGCCTATCCTGAAGGGAAGTTACTACTGAATAAACACTTCTTATGCCCCTACTATGAGCAGACCCCTTGCTGGGTGCTAAGAGGTATACAAAACTAACTAAATACGGATACTGCTCTTAAGGAGCTTGTAATTTACAAGCTACAATGGTAGGAGAGGGAAGACTGTGGTAAGTTCTAGAAGGATAAAGTTCCCAGGGGAAGTAAAGATGATGTATATTCATTTATGTGGATGGAAGAGATGATTAGAGAAAGATTATCAAGTAGTTTTTGAACTGGACCCTTCATAACATCTGGACTTTAAGTGGAGGTAGATAGGTGTGTGTATATATACAAATATACATATACAATATATATACAATACATATACAATATATATACAAATATACACACATACATGCACACACATATATTTGTGAGAGTGAAGGTGAGGGGCAGGGGTGAGGGTGACTTTGGAGAATGGTAAGTAGTTGAAGCAAAAACTTCTGGTGTGCTCGCTTCCTTTGATTTTTCTAAAAGTGAAAGAAACAAGAGTCAGAAAAAGAGAGGGAGGGAGAGAAACGAAGGAAAAGATGGGGAGAAGGGGAAAGAAAATCAGGAAAAATAAGGATTGATTAGCATCATGTCTTTGGTTTGAATATAGTTGACACACAATGTTACACTAGTTTCAGGTGCATAAATTAAGTGATTTGACAAGTTTATACATTATGCTATGTTTATAATAGCTACCCCAAGTGTAGCTTTTATCTGTCCCATTAAATCGCTACTACAATATCATCGACTATATTCCTTATGCTCTGCTTTCTAATCTCATGACTTACTCATTTCAAAACTGAACTCATTCACTCTCCCTTTCACCTATTTTGCCCAAACTCCCATCCCCCTTCCCTTTGGCAACCATCAGTTTGTTATTTGTAGTTATAGTTCTGACTCTGCTTCATTTTTTTTTAGATTTAATTTATGAGTGGAACCATGTAAGATATTTGTCTTTCTCAGTCTGACATATTTCACTCAGCATAATATCCTCTAGGTCCATCCATGTTGTCTCAAATGGCATGATCTCATCCTTTTTTACAGCTGTGTAATATTTGTGTGTGTGCGTGCATGTGTGTATGTACATACACTTCATATTTTCCTTATATATTTGTCTACTGATGGACACTTAGGTGGCTTTCATGTCTTGGCTGTTGTAAATAATGCTTCAATAAACATAAGAGTGCGGGTATCTTTTTGAGTTAGTGTTTTTGTTTTCCAATAGTGGAATTATTGGACCATATGGTGTTTCTATTTTTAATTTTTTGAGGAACCTCCATACTGCCTTCCACAATGGCTATACCAATTTACATTTCCACCAACAGTGCACGAGGGTTCCTTTTTCTCCACATCCTCACTAACATCTGTTTCTTATCTTTGATATTTTAGCCATTCTAACATGATATCTCATGACAGTTTTGATTTGCATTTCCCTGATGATTAGTGACACTGAGCATCTTTTTATGTGTCTGTTGGCCATCTGTATGTCGTCTTTGGAAAAATGTCTATTCAGGTCCAGAAAATCCTAAGGAATCCACCAAAAAAGTACCAGAATAAACAAATTTAGTAAAATGGTAAGATACAAAATTATTACCAAGAAATCTGTAGCTTTTCCATACACTAACAATGAAATTACAGAAAGAGAAATTTCAAACAACACTATTTACAGCTGCACAAAAAAGAAAAATGAGCTTAACCAAAGAGGTGAACAACCTATACTCTGAAAACTATAAAACACTGATGAAAGAAATTAAAGGTCACACAAACAAATGGAAAGATTTTCCAGGCTCATAGGTTGGAAGAAGAAATACTGTTAAAATGTCTACACTACCCAAAGTAATCTACAAATGCAATGCAATCTCTATCAAAATACCAACATTATTTTTCAAAGAACAGAACAAATAAGAACAAAATTTCTATGGAATCATAGAAGACCCCAAATAGTCAAAGCAATCCTGAGAAAGAAGAACAAAGATGGAGGTATCACAATTCTAGATTTCAAGATATATTACAAAGCTGTAGTGACTGAAACAATATGGTACTGGCACAAAAAATAGACACATAGATCAATGGAACAGAACAGAGACTCCAGAAACAAACTCATGATTACATGCTCAGTTCATCTATGAGAAAGGAGCTAAGAATACACAATGGGGAAAAGACAGTTTTTTCAATAAATGGTTCTGCGAAAATTGGACAGCTACACGTAGAAGACTGAAACTGGACTACTTTCTAATACCATACACAAAAATAAAATGGATTAAAGACCTAAACCTGAGACCTGAAACCATAAAAATCCTAGAAGAGAACATGGGCGGCAATTTCTCTGATGTCAACCATAGCAACACTTTCCTTCCTTCCTTCCTTCCTTCCTTCCTTCCTTCCTTCCTTCCTTCCTTCCTTCCTCCCTCCCTCCCTCCCTTCCTTCTCTCCCTCCCTCTCTCTTTCCTTCCTTCCTTCCTTTCAATAGATTTTATTTATCTATCTATTTATTTATTTGAAAGACAGAGTGTGTGTCTGCTTGCACAAGCAGGAAGGAGGGGCAGAGGGGGAGGGAGAAGGACAAGCAGAGTCCACACTGAGCCCCTGAAGCGGGGCTCAATCTCAGGACCCTAAGATAATGACCTGAGCTGAAACCGAGTCAGACGCTTAACTGACTGAGCCACCCAGGTACCCATATAGCAACATTTTTCTAGATATGTCTCCTAAGACAAGGGAAATGAAAGCAAAGATAAACTACTGGGAATACATCAAAATAAAAAGCTTCTTTACAGCAAAAGAAACCATCAAGAAAACAAAAGACAATTTACTGAATGGGAGAAGATGTTTGTAACTGATAAATCTGGAGGGGGTTAATATCCAAAATATATAAAAAAACTTACACAACTCAGAACCAGAAAAACCAAATGATCCAATTAAAAAATGGGCAGAAGACCTAAATAGGTATTTTTCCAAGGAAGATATACAGATAGCCAACAGACATATGAAAAACATCACGTTTTTGAGGAGAAACAGTGAAGGGCAGACTGAGGTCTGGGCACCGTAGGCAAGTTAGATGGGGAAAACTGGCCAGGACCCACGGAGGAGACGAGGCAATGGTAGGGGAAGAGGCACACAAGTCCTGAACAGAGCAGTGGCGCCAAGGGTATGAGTAGGCCATAACTTAGATACTGTTCTTAAACTTATTAATGATGGGCCAGTCCCCAAAATAACATGGCATATTCATTAACAATAACAACTATAGATTCTTTTCTCTCTGTAAATTTGAATGCTCTCCACTTAATGGCCATTTTTAGTTATAGTGGGATGTCTGCCTCTCACCAGCCACAGACCAGTGACATCAGCAAACATATGCTACATTTGTTAATGTCTGATCTATTTCCAGTTGGCCCCAGCTATCAGCCCATCCCCTGAGACTGAAAAAGTATGAGAATCTTTATTTGCGGTAAATGGCACAAGAAGACACTCATCAAAAAATGACAAACAAGGTACCAAATCCCCCTTTAAAACAAAATCCCCTTTTAAAAAATTACTCAAAGGGAAAAATTCTGAACAGACGGTCTACATCTTATAATTTATGTGCCAAAATGGCTTTGTAAAGGCAGTTGTTTACAACTTGGAATCCAGTTTGCCACAAAGAATGTAGTAAATTGTTCCTAACTAATCTCACAAAACACATTTAATCCATACTGAAGTGAGGCTGTTTGCATTTATCATAGAAAAGGAATATTGCTGGAATATTGGCAATGAAACAAAATACAACTATATACAAAGTAATTTTTTAAAAAATTACTTTCGATGTGAGGTAAAATTGACTGTTCTTCCTCTCTCTGATCAATGAATAATTTTAAGCCATTTCCTGTGTGCAAAGGACCGGACTGAGAATTCAGAAAGGTGTACACTGCTCTCTGCCTTCAGTCAGTTTACAGCGGAACTGCTGGAGGATGGGGAGGCGCTACACAGCACCTGCCCAGCGACGGATGATGGCATCCCTGTCAGCATTAGTATCAAAGAAACACTTCCATGGAGGCTCCTGGGTATCTGTGAGGTTTATAATCTTAATGCTATCCGTGATGTGAGAAGGAAAATGAACAAACACAGAAAGAAGGTGGTGAATTATTCCTAATCAGGACAAAACGAAACACATAAGCTTAGGGAACGGGGCTAAGGACAATTTGTATGTGAAGAAAAGGGCTGCCTGATAAGCATTTAGTGGAAATAGGAGCAATGAAAAACAGAGGAGTGGTCACTTGAAAGAGGGGAAGGTAGAATCCATGCCTGGTGGTTGCAGATCTGTGACACAAACAAATATCACTGTATTAAAAACTGAATGGGGCTTTAGAAGATGCAGATACGCATACACAGTCGAATCCTAAGTACTCTGTGCCTAGTGGTGGCTCACTGAATAACTATTGAATGAACTCACAAATTAAGGTGATGGTCATTTTTCCAACCCAGTAGGACCTCCGCCTTCTTTGATAACAATAATAAAGGTAACTACCATATCTGTAATAGCAAGCATTGTGCTAGGCTTTATGTACATACACTCTCCCTAAGATGCACGATCATCTGAAAGGTAGCTAACATATCACCAACTTGGTAATATGAAAAGTAGAAGTTGAAAGATGTCAGTAACTCCCTGACAGGTGACAGAGAGTGGCAGAGCTGCCATTTAAACCCAGACCGGCTAGCTCCACAACCAGTGCTCTTTTACCTGCAGACTGTACCCCCAACCGCCATCCCCCGCCCCCCCCGCAGTGGTGTACCATCTGAAACAGTTCTTGTAGTCATAGAGAACCCGCCTGATGCTTTAGGTGTTCACTGACTTGCCTTATCTTTTTCCTATTGGATTCAACCCTCCTTGAGGGACTGTGACTTACTGTTATCCTCACATGTCTGTCTCATATTAAATGCTTATAAACATTCACTAAATACATGACAAATAAAAAAATAAAGCTTTACCTAGTTCAGTATTTCTAAAAGTCAATGCTATTCTATAGTTACAGGTTTCAACAGCCATAAAATAATCATGCTAATATATTGTATTTTTTCTACATTAACTTCAAGGAATGAAAACATTCCAGTTTCCGGAAAAATCTACCTTTTTAAAAATTCGATTAACATAGAGTGTATTATTAGTCTCAGAGGTAGAGTTCAGTGATTCATCAGTTGCATATAACACCAGTGTTCATTACATCACGTGCCTTCTCCAATGCCCATCACCCAGTTACCCCATCCCTTCCACACCCTTCCCCTCCAGCAACCCTCAGTTTGTTTCCTGAGATTAAGAGTCTCTTATGGTTTCTCTCCCTCTCTGATTTCATCTTATTTTATTTGTCCCTCCCTTCCCCTATGGTCCTCTGTTTTGTTTCTCAAATTCCACAGATTGGTAAAATCATATGATAATTTTTCCATTTCTAGTCCACATGTTTATACTTTCCTAAAAACATAGTAATAACTTTTCTAAACATTGCAAAGTTAGGTTACATAAGTTATTTTCACTGTTACAGGCCCTCCGGAAAGTGCTTTTGTTTTTGCAATGCTCTCCCAGTATTCTCAATACATCCTTCACGGGGTGATCCCCATCTCCACTCATGGCTTTAGTCACTGTCAATACGCTGGGACCCCTAAGTTCAGTTCTCGCTTGTGACAGTGGCTGCTATGTATTCACCAAATTTTGTTTCCCTTTCACCCTAGGAGCAGAGCCAGGCTGTGTTTCCCATCCTCTTTTATGGTCAAGTAGGACTGCAGGGAATAAGTGTGGCCAATGGAATGGGGGTGGAAGAACACAAGCCATTTCCGGGGGGGAGGTCCCTAAAAGCCTTCCCGTGCAACCCTCCTCCTTCTCTCTCTCTCTTTGCCAGTATAGACAAGGATACGGCCATGGAGTCAGAGAGTCACCTGACTGAGGAAGCCTGGGTCCTGGGTGATTGTGTGGAGAAGAGCGTCCCACCCTCAACCCACATCTGACTGTGACGTGAGGCAAGAAAAACCTCCTTTGGCAAAATACTGCAGGAAAGAGATGAGCATAGGAAAGAACTGACCCAGTTCTCAAGCAGTAATGAAACACAACAGACAGCTCAGAAATGTGAAGTTTTGAAAGGCTGTAAAAACCAACTGCTTCTAGACCCCAGAGAGTAAGAGCAAGACTGAGAAGGCTTTGAACAACAGAGCCCCAGTAAATTTTCTCAGTTGTACAAAATGACCCAGAGTAAGTAAGGGTGAAGCTTCAGTTTTAGATGGCCTGAAGACAGCCACCATTAGGATGAATAAGAGAGGAATGTTCACAGCAATACTATTCACAATGGTCAAGAGGTGGAAGAAATGTACGTGTCCACAGAGGGACAAATACATAAACAAAATGTGATACACACACGCACGCACACATGAAATACTATTCAGCTTTAAAAAGAAAGGAAATTCTATTTACTATAACAGGAATGAACCTTGAGGACATTAGTATACTAAGGGAAGTAAGTCAGTCACAAAAGATAAATATGGAATGATTGCACTTATATGGGATTTCTAGAGTAGTCAAATCCATAGTGACAGAAAGTAAAATAGTGATTTCCAGGGACTGGGGAGAGGGGAAAATGGGGAGTTGTTTAATGGGTATAGAGTTTCAGTTCTGCAAGATGAAAATAGTTTTGAAGATTAGTTGTACAACAGTGTGAATATGAATATACTTAACACCACTGAACAGTACACTTAGAAATAATTAAGGTGGTAAATTTCATGTTAGGTATTTTTTTTACAATAAAAAAAATGGAAGCTATTATGGACTAAATGTTTGTGATTCCCCCAAATCCACATGTTGAAACTCTAATCCCCAATGTGATGATACTGAGTTGGGGCCTTAGGGAGGGTAGTGCCCCCATAATGGGATTAATGTCCTTGTGGGAAGAAGAGAGACCAGAGCTCTCTCTCTGTCTCTCTTTACACAACACACACACACACACACAGCAAGAAAGACCATGTGAGCACTGCGAGAAGGCAGCAGTTTAGAAGCCAGGAAGAGGGTTCTCACTAGGAACTGAATCTGCCAGCACTTTGACCTTGTACTTCCAGCTTCCAGAACTGTGAGAAATAAATGTCTGCGTTGAAGCCACCCAGTTGATGGTATTTTGTTAAAGCAGCCCAAACTAAGACAAAAGCAAAGAGGAAAACAAAAACCCAACAAACTAGGCTCGAGAATCTGTGAAGAACTCTGGATCCTGGCACATCCAATTGGCGGGAAGCAAAGAGATGAGAGGCTGTTTCCAGGGGATGTGTGCTGCCCAAGAAACCACAACCTTCCTCTAAAGAAAGCCTCTGTTGCTTTCAAGTTGTAAAACCACCTGGGGCACAAAGGACACCAGAAGCACAAGCAAAAAAAGGCAAAACAGATAAAATGGACTTCATCAAAATTAAAAATTTTGTGCTTCAAAGAGTGCCATCAAAGTAGTGAAAAAACTCACAGAATGAAATTATTTGCATATCATATATCTGTGAAAGGACTTATATCCAGAACATACATATAACTCCTAAAACTCAACAGTAAAAGGACAAATAACCCAGCTCAAAAATGGGCAAAGGATTCGAATAGATATCTCTCCAATGAAGATACAAAATGGCCAATAAGCAGGTGAAAAGATGCTCAGTAATTTAGTCGTTAGGGAAACGTGAATCAAGACTACAGGTGAGATACTACTTTAGACGCTACGACTGTTATAATCACAAAGACAACAAGTGTTGGCAAGGGTGTAGAGAGATGGGAACCTTCTTGCACAGCTCGAGGGACTGTAAACTGGTACGGCAGCATTGGAAAACAGTTTGATGGTTCCTTAACAAGTTAAATATAGTTACCATGTGAGCCAGCAATCTCTCCTATTATATACCCAAGAGTAATGAAAACATATATCCACACTAAACTTGTATTTGAATCCTCTTAGTAGCATTATTCACAACAGCCAAAAAGTAGAAACAGCCCAAAGTTCCATCAACTGATGAATGGATAAACAAACTGTGGTATATTCATATAAGGGAGTACTATTTGGCCATGAAAAGGAACAAACTATTGATCCACTCAACAAGTTGGATGAACCTTGGGAACATTATGCCAATATTTTTCAGGACCAGTCCTGAAAGCTAAGGAGCTCTAGGACAGAAGGGGCCAGGGCCTCTGAATGATTTCATGGGTTAGAACAACTCCTCTCCCACACACAGACGGGCTAGACACAACTGAGGTTGCGCTAAGCCACTGTCTTCTAGAGAAGTGAGCCTATCCTGTATAATACATGACAAAGCTCTCTAATGAGCACCAGATCCTTTGGCTGTGCCAAAAAGTACTTCAATGTTTGAGCAGTCTCCTCGCCAAAAGAATCAGGTCAAACGACAGCCTGCAATGCAATAGTCACATATGTTTCTAGATCATCCAACATTTCTAGAATAGGGCCTCAATTAATAATAAAAAAAAAAACCTCAAAAAACAAAACAACTTAGCATCCAAAAAATGGTGTAAAAAGCCTCACAAAAATATACAAAATAAGAATATGTTAATGATATTCTCACAATCCATTATATACATATTTGGTAATCTTCAATGCTAGGTATACACACCCTCTCCTCTTTTTCATAAGGTTGATAAAGTTAACAAATTGCCTTTTAAAACTCTAGATTGATTCAACGAAGGGTAACAAGAGAGTCACAAGCCAGGACAGGAGTCAAAGTACTGCTTATATAGAGCATCTAGAAAGAACAGAAACTCTCAAAGTACATGATGAGAACTTACATCTTCACATCCTGGTGGCACACTTGGACGCCTCCAAGGGACACTGCTCAACTTGCTCCAGAGCCTCCTCAGTTTCCTAGGAGTCAGAGCCCTCTTTGCAGGGCCGGGTAGAAGGACTTGTTCCCACCCCTCCCTATCTCCCTGCCTTAACCTGAGGCTGATCTGACGAGGATGCCACGAGAGATGCAGCTTCTCAAGATCCGGAGGAAGAGGCAGACAGGTTGCCCGGTGTGTACAGCAATCTTACCTGGGAGCAGGGGTTCCTAAGCCTGGCTCATCAATGAGAACGAAGGTGGGTTTTAATAATAGAGATTCCCAGGTCCCCCCTCTGAGAGTCTGATGTGTAGGCTGGGCGTGGCCTAGAAAACTGAAGATCAGCTGAGTGGGACTGGTGCTGCGGCTCTTCGATGACCGTTAGAATCACACATAAAATAAATGTCTATTTGTCTGTCTTGCTACAAAGTTGTGAGCATCTTGAGAACAAAGGCTTTGTCTTTTCATGTTTGTGGTGTGAGTAGCTAGCGATGAGCATGACATTGCTCAGTGCTCAAGATACGTTTACTGAGCAAAACAATAAACTGCCAACATGCTTGTTTTTAAAATTCAGACTATATTTCCTACCTAGCCTTGTGAGTATAATTTAGTAGCACCAAATATATAATTGCAATATCAGATTTTTTCCTATAATGGTCCTTAGCAAATAGTAAAGGTATCCTCTATTACTTAAGAGTCTACTGACACCCTGCCCTGGAATTCTAACTCTCTGCAGTGTGCGCAAAGGGACGCATTAAAAACAAACAAAAAAATGCCTGAGAAGTTCCCTGCAGCCTTGGAGGTCAGCCAGATACTCCGATTCAGTGGTTCATATGAATATCCTTAAAGATATTATAACTCAGATTAAAAAATCCTTCACGTATGAGGAATTTGAGAAACAAGACAGAGGAGCATAGGGGAAGGGAAGGAAAAATGAAACAAGATGAAACCAGAGAGGGAGACAAACCATAAGAGACACTTAATCTCAGGAAACAAACTGAGGGTTGCTGGAGGGGAGGGGGGTGGAGGGATAAGGTGGCTGGGTGACGGACATTGGGAAGGGTATGTGCTAGGGTGAGTGCTGTGAATAGTGTAAGACTGATAAATCACAGACCTGTACCGCTGAAACAAATACATTATATGTTAATAAAAAAAAAAATCCTTCACAAAGCAGTCAGACTTTAGTCACTTGAAACATGAGAGAAAGAGAGAAAGCAAAAGCAGACACATTTAAGAATTCCTAAATATGATGTTGTAAGGTATCAAACATCTTAAAGAAAAACTTGAAGTGTTCTCAGAAAAAAAGGGCTCAGAACATCTGGATGGTGATTGCTTTTGTACTGCTGGCTAAGAAGAAGAAGTCTTTGAACTGAAGAGTGAGGAATAGTTAAGGTCTTTTAAGGATAAAATTCAGAGTATCTTTATTTTGCTTTGGTAGAATACATGATTAAGTATTCTCTTTTCACACGTAACCCTTCTAATCTGCTTAGTAATTAACAACTTGATATGCTTCATGTCTCTAGAGACATTTCCTCAAGAGCTCTGCATTTTGCAAATAACTGTATACTTTGCATCAGGAAGATTAACAGGCTTCTAATTAAGGAGAGAACGAACTGAAGATTCTGAAAACTATTAGCCAAAAAATTAGAGGAGCTACTGTTGGAGGCAGACCCAACTCTTTCATAAACTACAGAGTGACACACACATTAGGTGCCATGAAAAATGAACATGAGCAGCGCCTGGATGGCTCAGTCAGTTAAGAGTCTGCCTTCGGCTCAGGTCATGATCCCAGGGTCCTGGGATCAAGCCCCACGTTGGGTTCCCTGCTCTGTGGGGAGTCTGCTTCTCTCTCTTCCTCTGCCCCTCCCCCTGTGCTCTCTGTCTCTCATGCACGTGCGCTCTCTCTCTCAAATAAATAAAATCTGAGAGAAAGAGAGAGAGAGAGAGAGAGAGAAAGAGGGAGGAAGGAAGGAAGGAAGGAAGGAAGGAAGGAAGGAAGGAAGGAAGGAAGACGAACATGGGTGCAGGGGAACTTAGAAATGTTTCCGTTATTCCCACCACCAAGCAGATGAGACCTGCACACTGTGCACTGAAGGCACACTTGACAGCCATCCCAAGAGCGAAACCATTATGTGCTATTCTTGCACTGTTCTCTAAGTGACATTATGTCAAAGGACAGTTCCTCCAGCTGGAGGAAGAATATCACATATTTGGGGGTAGATGTGATCTGGGGACAAACTGTAAAACCTACTACAGAGCTTGACCAGGCGTGACTAAGTAGTGTCTTTATAAACCCCACCACCCTTTCTAGCTCTTTGAGACCCACTAAGCTCAAGACTCTCCTCATCCATAAGTACCTCCTATCAGATGGAGTCACCAGGCTATTCTGTCTGCCTAAACTACTGCTCCCCAGCACTGACAAGCCAACCGGCACGGACAACTGCTGTAGGTCTTGATCTTCAGTGTATTCCTTAAGTGATTCTTTTGTCCTAAGTATACAGAAGTTCTGGACAGGCCAGCCACTGGAATGTTCGTCAAGCCTGTAACTCCACAGTCCCTTCTTTGTGAACTGCCATGCCATGCCTAGACCTAGACCTGGTCTAGGTCGGGCTAGACCAGAGACTGGAAACCGACTAATGGCAGTCAGTCCCCAAGCCGCCCCGAGGCCTCTGAGCTGCTGTTGGATGAATCTACTAGGGACAATCTAATCGGCCCTCTTTTGAGGGTATCTGAAATGGACACAACAGGTAGAACTGGACTACTAAAGAGAACTGAACGAGTCTGAAAGATCCACAAATACACACACACAGAAACAGTCAGAGGACAGTATCTGAGTCACAATAATGGGAGAGAAGGAATGCCTGCTATTTTATATCTTTTTTGCACGGACTCCCATTCCCCAAATTATGTTCCAGCCAAAAGAAGCAGCTTCTTTTTTTCTGTCCCTCAATTTCCGTTATTTGTGTAAAGGGGGTTCTAATGATAGTGGTCTGATATAGAATTGTTGTGAGAAAGAAATGGGTTATCTCTGTACAATACTTAGAATAGAGCCTAGCACCTAATAAGTACGAGATAAATACAGATATCCCTTATTATCCAAACTCCTGCTTTCTGAAAATAGGAATTTGAATATAGTAAGATAAATTTTCTGATAAATTCCTTGCTACCCAAATCCTGGAACAAAATAGATTTGGCTAGAGATACTTGTGTTACTTATTATAGTTCAGCACCTCATCATGTGCCAGACACCATGCTGTGTGATTTACATGTAAGAGTAAACCAACCTTCTCTTTCAATTGTATTGAATTCTATTTGACATGTAACATTATATAAACTCAAAGTATACGACACACTGATTTGATAACATATATTGTAATATGTTGCCATTGTAGTGGAAGTTAGCACTTCCATCATGTTACGTAATCACCATTTCTTTTTTAGAGTGAGAGTGATTAAGACCTAGTCTCAGAGCACCTTGGTGGCTAGTCTGTTAAGCCTCTGACTCTTAGTTTTGGCTCAGGTCATGATCTCAGGGTTGTGAGCTTGAGCCCCACGTTGGGCTCTGCACTCAGTGTGGAGTCTGCCTAAGGCTCTCTCTCTCCCTCTCCCTCTGCCTCTCCCCACCCACCAAAATAAATAAATCTTAAAAAAAAAAAGATCTAGTTTGATGTTTGATGTTTATAGTATAATATTATTGTTTATATTCACTATACTGTGCATTAGATCTCTAGGACTTGTCTACCAGTTGCAAGTTTGTACCCTTAAAAAATCTTTCCTTTTCCCCCAACCTCCAGGCCCTGACAACTACTATTTTACTCTCTGTTTTTTTGTTGGATTTTTTATAATGCTATATATAAGTGATATCATACAGTATTTGCCTTCCCATCTGACTTATTTTACTTAGCCTAATGTCCTCAAGGTCCATCCTTGTCATAAATGGCAGATTTCCTTTTCTCTCATGGCTGAATGTATCCCACTGTATATATACATATCACATCTTTATCCATTCGTCTGTTGGTAGGCACTTGGGTTGTTTCCGTATCTTGGCTATTGTGAAGAATGCTGCAGTAAGCATGGGAGTGCAGGATATCTCCTTGATATCCCGTTTTTATTTCTTCTAGTGTACACCCAGAAGTGGGATTTCTGGATCATGTAGTAGTTCTTTTTTAATTTTTTGAGGACCCTCCATACTATTTTCCATAGTGGCTGCACCAATAATACATTACTACCAACAGTGTACAAGAGTTTCCTTTTCTCCACATCTTTTCCAGCACTTGTTATCTCTTGTCCTCTTGGTGATAGCCATTCTAACAGGTATGAGATGATATCTCATTGTGGTTTTGATCTGCATTTCCCCAATGGTTAGTGATGTTGGGTACCTTTTCATGTACCTGTTGGCCATCTGTATGTCTTCTTTGGAAAAATGTCTATTTAGTTCTCTTCTTTGGAAAAATGTCTATTTAGCCCATTTTCTAATCCAATTGTTTGTTTTATGAGTTCTACATATATCTTGGATATTAACTCTTTATCCAATATATGGTTGGCAAATATTTTCTCCCATTCTGTTGGCTGCCTTTTGAAGATACTGTTGCAGCAGGACATGGTCTACATGATTGAGCTGGATGTAGGCATGCAGTCCCAGACCGAGTCGAGGAAACTATTCCTCTTTGAGTACATCGTCACCTTTAGCAAACTACTCAGGAAGCGGTCCTTTACCCTGGACTACATGTTCGAAAGGAGAATCATGATAAATTGCTTGGTCCCGGATGAGAACATGGACAGTGACCCCAGCAAGTCTGTGCTCATGAAGAGGGGGACTTCTCAGCAGATCACTCTGCAAGCCACCAACACTGACATCCAGCAAGCCGAGGCACAGGACACTAATCAAGTCTTAGAAACACAGTGAGACTCCTTCAGTGCTGCCGTGGAACCTCATTTATCAAAGACTACTATGTGCTGAAGGGGAATGACATCTGTGTGAACCAAGGTGAGGCGGTCCCAGTCCTCAGTCTCAAAAAGCAGAACGCGTGCCTGATGTTGTCAGCCTGCCAGCAACTATCCCCCCACAGCTGAGGCCTGGGTCCTGGAGTCCCTCACCAAAGCCAGGGTGGCAGCAAAAAACAGTGACAAGAGCACTAAACAAGTGCCTCATTGGCTTCTCGAGGAGAGGAGTATGTGGATTTAGAAAACTGGAAAACCACCCCAAAATCTGAACACATGGTAGGGAATCACTGCTGCTTATTCTCAGTGGTGCCGCTGGAATCACATGCAGCAGGTCATCCAGCCCGGACCTTTCCGATTTTTGTTGTTGATGGTGGTGGTGGTGGTGGTGGCGGTGGTTTTTCTTTCCTTTTTACTTATAACTTTCTGTTCATTTTTTCCTCTTTTTCCCCCTAGTTTTCATTAAGAAACCTCCTGAAGCCTTAGATGATGCAAAGCCTGCCTTCTGTTGCTTCGTTTGCCCACAGGAGTCACTGGACTGGACTTCTATTTTTCTTGTAGTCAGTTACCCACATATATATACCTCGAGGTGGTTTTTTCCCCTTCAAAACAAGGAGTTTAGACATCAACTAAAGAAGAAGTAAAATGAATCATACAGCTTTAAGCATCAGCACGAGCATTTCTACAGGAGAATTCCAGTTAGTGAGTACTAACCACTAAAGAGAGCTGAATGAGGCTCAAAGACCCAAAGACACACACGAAAAAGCAGTCAGAGAAAATATCTGAGTCACGATAATGGGAGAACAGGTTTGAAGGTGAATACCCTTCCATGCTAAGGCGGCAATGAAACAATACAGCTGCTATTTTATATCTACTTTGAACAAACTCCCATTTTCCAAATTACATTCCAGTCATCAAAAGATGCAGCTTTTGCTGCCCAGGGTACCCTAGGCTTAAGGTGCGCTTCAGGTAACATGAGCTCTTCTCATTATAACTTTAAAAGGCCTTTCCAGTTATCATCCACCCTGTAACACTCGATATTTCATCCTGGGGCAGAATCATGTTTTGGCTGATGGATCAAAGTTCCTGGACAGATGGAGGAGCCTAATGACGATGGTGACAATGGCCCATATTCACTTATTGCAATTTCAAAATCCAAAAAGTTCTGGAAAAGCAAGTTGTTCATAGTTAATTTGGCAGGAAAATCTGACCTAAATTGATGTGTCTTTATTCCATTCAGTGTGAAGTTTCATAAGCTTCACCTCAACAGAATGAAAATGTTTAATTACAGGGAGCTGTCTCTGGTACTGCTAGTAGGTTTCATAAAATAGGACATAGGCACTGTGTTACCTTCCTAAAATGAAAACAAAAAAATCTGAATCCCGACCTGTATTTGGCCTCAAAGGTTTCTAAAATGAATTGTAGGCCTATAACAATCATATTTAACTGCATTTATTGTAGATCAGGTTATATCAGAAGCACTTTACATGGATTAACTCATTTAATTTTCACGGTAGCCCTTTGAAATGGAGTAATTCTCGCCATCTTACGAATGAGAAAGCCAAGGCAGAGAAGTCCAGTAAATTGTCAATAATTAGCTAGCAGGTAGTAGAGCCGAAACCTCAACTCAGGCAGACTAGCTCTCAGATTCTTCCTCTTAATTATTACAATTCTTTCAATACCCAATGCATTCTTGTAGTCACTAAAAAAAAAAGTGGAGCTCTTGATGCAGTTTCCTGAACTTGTTCCATGTCTAGCATAGATCGCATTCAATATTTCATGATGTAACTTGAAACCGTATTTTATATACGTACATATTCTGCAATCAATCAACCAGCAGCTGAATTCATTTGTCATGGCTGAGCTTTATAGCATCTCATGGGTGGTACCTTAAATGTTATCTATTTACTCATTAGATGCCTGAATTCTTTACACAAATTTTTTCTAGTCTACACTTGAAGGCCCACACAGCCTTATAGGCTGCCTCCTCGGCCTCTAGGCAGCTCTAACCATTAAGAGGTCTTCCTCGTACTAATTCTAAAACACTTCCCTGAACTCTCTGGCCATTGATTCCAAAGGATATAGAAAAGTTTAATTCCATTTCTATATATTTGAACCCTTTAAAACAATTATAGAAAACTATTTCTCCAATTACTCTTACTAGAAATGGTTCAAAGAAAACATGGGTAATATTTTAAAAATACACAGCAAAAGTTGGTATGAGCTAAATGAGAAAGAATAACTTAAAAAATAAAATGCTGATTTCCAGGTTTCCAGAGGATGATGGCAGCTATTTATACCCAAATTTCTCCACATATCCTGCAGAGACCTTACAGATAATCAAGGGAACAAATAAACCCATAAAACAAAACTAAAAAATAAGAGTGAGAGAGAATACTGTAAAGTTCAATTTACATAGAAATCAACAAATAGACATTAAAAACTGGTAATTTACAGCCTACAATGGAATAGAAAGATCAGTGGAGACTAAGTGAAAAGGAGAAGAGACCAATGGGTTCCTTATGATGGTGGAATACAGCTAACATTACCTTTAGAAGGATAGAGACCCACATGGAATAGGGAAATATTGAGAAAAGGTTTGAAACCTTGTGGATAAAAGCTGTGACTACTGGTGAACAGAATGGGGGACCTGAAAGTTCTTGAGAGCAGTGGTGGGCTTTCTTGGAAAAGCTCCTGGAATAGATGGCAGTGACCAGCAAAGGGCAAGAGTCCCTTGGAGTCTTGGTGATAAGGAGAAGACAAGCAGTGAATATTAAAGATCCTACTAAACAAATAAGAAACAGAATCTGAAGACACATCAACCACTCCCTTAACTATCAGAAAAAACACTATCTGTTAAATAATAGGCACTCACCTGAGATTACTCTGAACCAAAAACTAGTACATTCTCCAAACTTCTCCCATTACCATTATAGAATAACTATTATTGATTTAGAAAAAGATAAGACATTTTAAAAGTAATGGAAATAACATGCAACATCTACATAAAACTACTATAAGAATCAAAATACCTCAGGTGATAAAACCCCTTATCCGATATCCTGCCATAAAACCCACAAAGCAGAAGAAATCTGCACATAATCTGCTCACTTTAATATCCTTAAACAAACATTTGCATATGTGAAAAAAACACTCCAAATCAGAAATTCAAAAACTCAAAACAGAAAAGTACAAAAAAGAAGATGTATATCCAGAGATGACTCACGGAAGAAAAGGAAGAGAGAGAGAGAGAGAGAAAATAATTTCAGAAATGAACATTCAAATCTGAGACGCCTAAGAGATAAGACTGGAAATATAATTAAGAGTGTTATGAAGAGGAATAAAAATGGCAAGAGAATAAAAACAAAATATAAAAGAGCTAAAAAGTCTAAGATACAAATTGGTTGCTACAGAATCTAGGCAAAGAAGACCTAAACTATATGTAACTAGAATTTCTGAAAAATAAAAACAAAGGACAGAGCTTATATATATAAAACTATAATTCAATAAAAAATTTCAGAAAGAATTCTATATTTCAAAGGGCTCACTAACATCTAGACAAAGTGACCAAGAATAATCAACTGACATATAGCCTAATAAAAATACTGCATTTAAAAAAAGAAAAGAAATCCTTCTGGGCCTTCAGGCTAGAAAATCAAATCACCTACAAAGCAAAGGATATCATAATGGCATCACATTTGTCAACAGCAACACACATAGCAAGACTACAGGAAAGAAAGTGTAAGGCTAGGTCTTCATATCCACCCAAGCTGTTTTCAAGTATCGAAGCTATGAAAAATAGTTTGAAACCTGTACAAACTCAGTGCAGTATTCAGGAGCCCTTTCCAAGGAATCTCTTAAGAGGATGAGCTTCGTTTAAGTAAGAGATGTTAGTGATGCTCTGGATTGATAGTGAGCACTGAAGACATTTGATTTTAGACCAAAGACCAAAACATAGAAAGGGATACAAGTAGAAGAGTGCATGTTATCTGTCCTGTCAAAGTATAAATAATACAGTCTTGTTTTTTTAATAGTAAAGAGAAGGGAGAAGGGGGAAAGTAGAATAAGCTCATTGGTTACCACATGGGTAACAGAATCGAAGCTCCCAACTGAGGATAAAAGGGCTGCTGGCATTATAAAAGGTATTTTTTTTAAGGTAAGTACTAGAACAGATGTTGGCAAACTTTAGGTGGCAGGTCAAATCCAGTTCACCTGTTTTTGTAAATAAAGTTTCAATGGGACACAGCCAAATCCATCCAGTTACATACTGTCCATGACTTCTTTTGCTCTGTCTACATCGTAGACATTAATGCAGTCATATTATCCAAATCAACAGAGGTGAGTGGTTGTATAAGAGATGGTATGGTCCACAAAGCCTTAAATATTTACTATCTGGGCCTTTATAGAAAAAATTTGCCAACTCCCCTAATGTGTAACAAAAATACAAACCTTCCTAAATCCCAAACACATAGAAAAAGAAACATAGTAAATTTTTAAAAAATGAAGCCGTTAACTCCAATCATATTGGTAATACCAATAAATGTAAATGTGCTTAATTCATACATTAAAAGCAAAAGATTTTCAGGTCATTCATAAAGCAAAATAAAGTAAGACCAACTGTATGCTCTACATAAGAGAACAAGTTGAGGCAGCTTTTTCTGCCCATAGGTCCTGTTCCCATGATATAATAAAACCACCTCAAAAATAAAAATAAAAAAAATTTGAAAAATTTAAAAAAGAACAAACTGAAATCTAAAGGTTAAACATGAAGGAATGAGCAGAGATGTATTAGGCAAATGCAAATAATATGAAATCAGGAGCTGTGATCTTGATACCAGGCAAGGCAACATTCTGGCAAAAAGGACAAAGACAAAGGAGTACAAATGCAAAAGCCAAAGCCACAGCCACAGTAACACCTTCAGAAAGCAGAAGCTATGAGAGACGCAAAGAGAACATGTCAGACACATGATAATAACAGATTAACACACCATTCTCAGTCTAAGACATGTCAAACATACAAAAGGTAAGTAAAGATACAGGGGACCTAAACAATATCATTTACAAGGCATAGTTTACATGTGTGTGTATTACATTCTGATTACAGAGAACAGAATTTCTCAAGCATACATGGGCCAGTCATGAAATTGCCTTTATATTAGGCCACCAAAACAAAACAAAACAAAAAACCAAAACCAAACCAAAACAAAAAACCTTATGAAGTTCCTTAAGGTACAAATAATACAAACAACTAGAAATTAATAACATCAAAACACAAGTAAATTTAAAAAGTTTCTTCTACCTGAACACTAAAAAACTCTTTAAAGCAAACTCTTGGGAGGAAGGGGATATACAAATCCAAACTGCAGAATTTCTAAAAAAACATATGAAAAGATGGTAATGAGAATACTACATATAATAATTATTGAAGCAATACCAAAGAGTGTATATATATACTATCTTTTGCATAAGAGATGCAAACACATGCTCACGCAACCCCCCCAACCATGTGTTTTTGATTATTTTTGCAAAAAAAGAAACATAGGAAGGATAAATCAGAAACCAATAAAAAAGATAACCATAAAAGACAGGAAAAAATAGAATGGAAGAGGTAGGGATAAGAGTGTGATATCTTTGGTATATCTTTTTATATAGTTTTAACTTTTGAAACATGTTTTGTGAATTCAGAAAATAAAATAAAATTTAAAACAGACTGAAGAAAGCAAACTCTAAAAGTGAACACAAGCATAAATATAAAACACTATTTCCTAACTACCAAGTCAATAATATGACCAAAGAAAATGATTAATTCAAATAACCTCTGAATATGCACTCTGACCAAATATGACCTTATTGAAGTATATTCTAAGAACAAGAAAAACTGCAAAGAAGGCTTGAATATTAGTTTTTTTGTGGTTGTTACTGGCAACAGTGTTGGTATAATAACTCTGAAACTATTTTGCAGACTTTTTTAAATATATTTTTTAAAGATTTATTTGTTTGAGAGAGAGAGAGCATGAGACGGGAGGTCAGAGGGAGAAGCAGACTCCCCATGGAGCTGGGAGCCCGATGCGGGACTCGATCCCAGGACTCCGGGATCATGATCTGAGCCAAAGGCAGTCACTTAACCAACTGAGCCACCCAGGTGCCCTATTTTGCAGACTTAATTGAGTTCAGAAACACGAGGAGTTCTGTGAACTTTCATATACATATGAAATAAAATAATTTTAGGGAGTCGTAAATCCTAACTTATCCTAACCTAACAGGACTGGTTAGAAAACAAAGGTTTTTTTAAAAAAGTACACAAATACTTGCACAACAATTTAAATGTACTTAATATTGCTGAACTGTATGCTTAAAAATGGTTAAGATGGTAAGTTTCATGTTTGTGAATTTTACCATATGATAGGCATGGAGCCAGGATACTGACATCTATCAACCCGAAGTTGAGACTGTCCCTGGAAGAAGGATATTGTTATTTTCCTTTCACAGATGACTAAATTGAGGCCCAGAGGTGGCAATTATGTTGCATAAGACCAGAAAGTAGTAACAGAGACTAGAACTGACTGTGGATTTCTCTGACCCCAAAGCTTACGCTTTTTTCCATCATAACTAATCGATTTTTTGAAAAGAATATTAACAATTTAGTTTTGCTTATTTTTTATTTAATTTAATTTTTTAAAAGATTTTATTTATTTATTTGAGAGAGAGAGTGAGAGTGCACGAGCGCCAGCAGGGGAGGAGCAGAGGAGGAAAGAGAGGAAGAGGGAAAGAATCTCAAGCCCGCTCTGCACGGTGCACTCGGGCTCAATCTCACACCCTGAGATCATGACCTGAGCAGAAACCAAGAGTCGGATGCTTATGGTACTGGACTGAGCCACCCAGGAGCCCCATACTTTTGCTTTATTTAAATGAAGGGACATTACTGCTTTTATTGTTAGACATTTGTTGTTATGAGTAGTGATAGTGGCAGTTCTAAGGACTTTTACCAAGAATTCACAAGGAGGGAAATAATTCCAGAGGAAAGGTGTTTGGTCTCTTGGACACTAACATGTGCCCTTCCTGGGTGTTGTTTCAGGTCATATCTTCTGCCTGGAAAATATGGAGCCTAACAACTCAAGGTGGAAGAGATTCAAATCCAAGTTATATGCCTAATCTGTTTTTAAATACAATTTTAAATTCTTGAACAGTGTAAAAAATGTGAAATCTGGTTGAAATACATGTTCAGGCCAGCATGCATTAGAAACATTATGTTGAGAAGCAAAAGCAGCACCTGCTCGATGCTCATCCACGTGTGGTGGCCCTGTTCCCCCTGGGAATTGGCTGTTCAGTACATTCAGAGACCACAGGAACCTAAGCTCTATTAGTACAAGGTAATTAAAAAATATCTTTGCTAAATTGCTCAAGTTGAAACCCTTTCAAGATGGAGAAATTTAAAACACAATCCATTGCATAGTAATACGGTTATGCAACATTTACAAACTGTGTCTTAAAATGCATGATAAAAATTAAATAGTATAAATGTCTTTATGAATCCAGAAATAGTTATGTAGGGTGTGGAACAAATCAGAATGCCACCAACATCCAACACCTGGATGAATAAGAACCAGTGTAAGGATAATAACTAGAAGAGAACAAAGATCCTATAATTCCTGGAATGTGGTAAATCATAGTAATCTTTAAATGAAATAGATATGCCAAAAAGCTTCAAAAAATAAAAATTCTTACATAAATGTAAAGAAGCTAAAATACCAAAATATCAAGTCTGATCCATGCCACAGTTCAAAGAGGTATTAAAGTCTGGATAGTAGAGAAACATTTGAAGAATTTTATCTTGAAAAGATAATCATACAAATGTTTACCATAATAATAACAACCATAATATCAATATCTACTGTGGTACAATGGTCAAAAAAGTAAGCCCTTAAGAAAAGTTCATAAGATCAAAGCATTCAAAGTGCTTCTCATGCAAAACTCCTGGGGTATATATTATATATTTGATAAATGGTTTAAAGGAGAAATAATTTGAAGCTGACTGTAAATATGAGTAGCACATGTTTTCTAGTTGTAAACTGTTTCCTTTCCCAACGGACAAAGAAATCTAATCTGAAAATTATTCATTAAAATTATTTCCTTTAGAAGATATCACTACAAGTTAAAAAAAGGGTTTTACTGATGATAAATATCTCTCTCCTTGGTACTGTTGTTCCTTTCCATTCCCTTCACCTATCCCTCTGCGGTAGCTTACTATCCAAGTCCACCAGCAGCAGTCAAAGCTTGGGCCATGAACTTGTACCTGTCCATACACTGTTACCAATCAGGGAAGAGATAAGTACAAATAAAGTAAGTATTTAGAGATTTCAACAGAAATTTCACAGAATGATTTCAAGTCTGTTGAATCTAAAAATAAAATATATGGAAAAATAATTAAAAACATGGGTTTACATCTTTTTTAAACTAAGGATTATTGTGGTATAATTTACGTACAGTAAAATCCAACTTTTTTAGGTGCCCCTCTACAGTCAATTTCTTCTCCTAATGCCCAATCCTTGGCAACCATTGATCTGATTTCTCTTCTTACAATTTTGCCTTTTCTAGAATTTCATATAAAAGGAATCATAAACTAAGTAGTCATTATGCCTGGCATTTTTCACTTCACATAGCACTTTTAAGATTAAATCATGTTGTTGCATGTATCAGTAGTTTGTTCTTTTATCTTTCTAGTAGTATTCTACTGTATGAATTTATCAAAATGTTTATCCATTCACCAGTTGATGGATTTCTGGGTTATTTTCAATCTTGGGTGATGATGATTAAAGCTGCTATAAGCATTTATGTGTAAGTCATTTTTTGTAAATAAATATCCAAGTGTTCTAGCACCATTTTTTAAAAAATGACTATCCTTTTTCTATTGAATTATCTTGGCATTGTTCTTAAAAATCAACTAACTTTATACCTGTGAGTCTATTTTGGGACCTGTATTCTCTTCCATTGATTCATGTCTATCTTTACACCAACGCTATGCTATCTTGATTATTGTAGCTTTATAGTAAATCCTGAAATAAATTAAGTTCTACAGATTTGTTCTTTTCCAAAATTGTTTTGGCTATTCTAGTTCCTGTGCTTTTCCATATAAAATTGAAAATTGTCGATTTCTGCAAAAAGCTTGCTGGAATTTTAACTGAAATTGTACAGATTCTATAGATTGCTTTGAGGAAAACAGGTATTTTAACAACATGGTCGTCTGATGAATGAAACAGTATATATTTCCATTTACTTAGGTCTTCTTTAATTTCTTACACCAATGTTCTGCAGTTTTCATTGTAAAAATCTAGAATGTATTTTGCTAGATTTATCCCTAAACATTTCATATTTATGGATAGTATTATAAGTGGTATATTTTACTTCAGTTTCTAACTATTCATTGAGGGCATTTAGAAATACAATTAATTTTTATACATCCATCTTGCATCCTGTGACTTTTAAAACTCATTTATTAGTTCTAATACCTTTTTCATTGATTCTTTTGAGATCTTCTATAGAGACAATCATGTCATATAGACAGTTTTAACTTCTTCCTTTCCAAACTGAATGTCTTTTATTTCTTTTTCTTGCATTACTAAACTGACTAGGACTTCCACTACAATGCTGGCCGGAAGCAGTAAGACTGGACATCCTTGACTTGCTCCCAGTCTTAAATGGAAAACATTTCACTTCATCATAAAGTATAAAATGTTTCTTTTAAGTTTTCCACAGATGACATTTAAACAGGCAGATGGACTTCTCTTCTTATTTGCTGAGAATGTTTATCATTATTGGTTATTTAATTTTGTTCGATATGTTTTTTTTTTTATGTTTTTTGAATCTATTGAGATGTTTTCTTTTTTATTCTGTTAATATTGTGAATTTACATTGATTGATTTTCAAATATTATACCAACTTTGCATGCCTGGATGATCCCCACTTCATTATAACATATAATCTTTTTAATATACTACTGGATTTAATTTACTAAAGTATTAAGAATTCTCATGTCACGGGGCACCTGACTGGCTCAGTTGGTAGAGCATGCACTCTTCATCTCAGGGCTGTGAGTTCAAGCCCCACATTGAGTGTGGAGCCTACTTTAAAAAAACAGAAAGAAAAGAAAAGAATTTTCATGTCTTATGTTCAGGGAGATATCATTCTGTAGTTTTATTTTCTTGTAATGTCTTGGTCAGGTTTTGGTGTTTCCATGGAATATTTTTTTCCTATCTTTTAATTTACCTATGCGTTTGAATTTAAAGTCAGTTTCTTGAAGGCAGCATTTAGTTGGGTCTTGCTTTTCTATCCAATCTGACAATCGCTACCTTTTAATTGTTTACATCATTATTAATATAATTATTGATATGGTTGAATTTGTATCTACCATCTTGCTAATGCATTTTATTTGCCCCATCTATTCTTTGTTCACTTTTCTTCTCTTCCTGCATTCTTTTGTGTTATTTTTTAAGATTCCATTTTATCTCTACCACTGGTTTGTTAGTTACACCTCTTTTATTTTCTAGTGGTTGTTCTAGAGTTTACATTTTTAACTTCTTACAGTCTACCTTCAAATAATTATACCACTTCATGTATAGCGTAAGGCCATTAGTGTCTATAAGGCCATGAGAGTTGATCTGGGTATTGGCATTGTTGTTATCTTTACCCTCAATGCACCACAGATTTTGAATTCTTTCACTGTTGAGCTGCGGTTACTTTGCACATCTAGATGGGGGTTGTAGCGCAGTGCTGGAAGACCATTCTCAGTGTTTCTACTCTACCTTCAGCTTTCAGCAGTCACAGCACACCTCACCACAGTGGGGTCTCTTTCCATATTCCTGCACCTTCCCTATGACAGACTGCTTGTTACTAGGTGTTAGGCTTATTTGGGGGCCAGGCTGGCTTTTGGTCTGGTCTGAGGCAGGGTCTGTGAGCCTGCTTTTGGATGGGATGGGCTACAAAGCTGTAAGCCTTTCTGTCCCTCCCACCTGGCGGCAGCAGAACCCTGCCATCTATCTGTGGTGGTCCTGGGGCAGGAGGAGTTGTTCTGTCGCTTTCCCCATGGTACGGACCTCTGTTTTGCCTTGGTTTAGGATCCTGGACCTGAAGAGTGTTTCCAGCCCTTCCCTCAGGAGAAGAAGGATTTTGCTTCGACCCTTCTCTCAGAAGGACCATTTTGCCTAGCTCCTGTGGGAGGGAAGGAAGATGCTCTAACCTCTTCCTGATGTAGGAAGGTTTTGGGGTTTTTTTTGCCTCTGCTCTTCCGCCAGGAAGTCATGGGTTGGAGACCTGTGGAGAAGGGCTTGCAAGTGAGAACTCCCCTTTGGTTTGGAGCTCCTAGTTATTCAAAACTAACATGCTAGCCCATGCTTAGATATCAAGGAATTTAAAAAATTTTAGTTGTTTTTTCTTATTTGCTTCTACAGCAGCCACCTTTTCCTCTCATCTCTGTCAAAGGTGAACAGTTTGTGTGCCTCATCCATCCTCAGATGGGCCTGTCACACTTTAGAATTAAGTTCCCTTGATTTCCTTATAAACTCAGCTCTCTGATATGTTCAAGGAAAGTTACGATTTTTGCGGGCTATTTAGATTTTTCTTGTTAGGATGGGAGTACCGTGCTCTTGTAGCTTTCCACATCCTGGAAATGGAAAAAGAACTTAGGCTTATGTTTTATTTATCTTTGCTTTTTTATTTCATTTTCTAAAATAATTTTATGACATATTTACAGATAGCAAAAAAGGTTCATACTAATTCACACCTAGCAGAGGGTAAGGCACAAGGTATGGGTAATCAAATACTTTCACTTTAAAAAACTTACTCTGTAGCGTATCATATAATATAGCATTGCTAATTTTTTCCCTTTCTAAAATAGACTCATAGCATTTGTCTCAATTTTCCCTGATGTAAGGGTTAATTTATTTAGGAATATTTCAAAATGACCCAGATTTTCTCTGGAAAAGGCATATCTAAATAAATCACAAATTCTACCAACAAGCAAAGGTGCTAATTAAATGGAGACATGAGAAGGGAAAGTACCTCTAAAGATATTTAGGAAACTATACTTCTAATTTCCCCTGATAAAGGTTTAGAAGCAATAATTATTTTAAAGTATGTTCTCATAACACTTTTATATGAACCTATCACTTTGACGCTCTTTTGTCTATCTTCCCCAACAAAATAGCAAACACCTCAAGAATAGTGCTATATTCATCTTTATACTTCTCAGTAACTAGCACAGTGCCTGGCATACAGCGGGCTCTTAATGAATGTACACTGAGTCAATGTATATTGAATGAAATGAATAGATCTGGTCGTTGTTCTGCCTAGCTTTTTCTTGCATTTTTTTCCTATGGGCTCTATCTTCTCACCCACCCTCTTTTTCTTTCCAAATATATATAATTAGATCTCACAGAATTTATATACACCAGCATTCCTTTTCATGCCCACTACTGTTTGAAGACTCTACTGTCAGCTCTATCTACCTGATCAACTGGCCTCACACCTATAATAGTAGCATTAGGGCTGAGATAGTTCTGGCTCTGTCCTTTGTTTGGATGACCCAGCAGACTACTTAGTGGTCAGCCTTTGTAACCAGATAAGCTTCTCATAACCACCCCAGGGCCTGGCTGAATGGATTTCTGTCTGAACTGCCTATTTTTCCTCCTCAGTGATCATATGTTGCAAGGGACTCACATACCTCAACCCCTAAACCTCCTTGAGTCGCAACAGGCACTTCATTTTAGCGAATATATTTTATTATTTAGTTTTCCACATGCTGTGATCAACCTTCTATTAGGATAGATAAGGAGAATGCCACTGAAAGCAGAAATTATGTTGTTTCTTTTTGAATCTTTAAAAATTCCTAACATAGTAATATGCCCACTGTAGATATACATTATTGAATGAGAGAATAAGTTGGATCCTGCATTGAAAGCTCTTCATAAGTCTCCTCCATAAATTAAGTCAACTTACATTTATACTTTAGTTTTTCCTTTCTTTTTCCCAACAACTCATTTTTACTTCCTCAGACACCTCCATGGGGATGCTAACGTGGGTCTTGATGAATGTAACCGATAACCCGATAAGACCAATCATACCTTGCAGTTTCAATAAGGTTCACATTTTTCCATGATCACGTTATTAACTAATTTCATTATTCCCATAGATTTTAAAGAAAAGAAACTTTTACCCGGCCTTAGCAACACTTATGGTTTGTTGCTCCATTGCCTCGTGGATACTGGTTCTATCGTGCTCTTTGAGGCTGTTAAACTCATCGATACAGCAAAGGCCCGCATCTGCAAGTACTAATGCCCCGGCTTCCAAATTCCATTCTCCTGAGTCTTTCACAGCAGTTACCGTCAGACCTAAGGAAACAAGCAAGCTATGTCAGCTTTTATTTTCAAAAGCTTATCTTATACCTACGAGGGAAAAGTACCTACATTTTATTTTTTTTTTTAAGATTTTATTTATTTGAGAGAGAGAGGGGAAGAGAGCATGAGAGAGGAGAAGGTCAGAGGAGAGCAGACTCCCAGTGGAGCTGGGAGCCCGATGCGGGACTCGATCCCAGACTCCAGGATCATGACCTGAGCCAAAGACAGACGCTTAATGACTGAGCCACCCAGGCACCCTAAGTACCTACATTTTAAATGGAAAAGAGTCAACACTTTTATTTCTAATCTGTCAAGAGTGAATGGCATCAGACAGAGACCTGGTGGTTCCCAAGGGGAGGAGGAGGGGGCGGATGGACAAAGTAAGTGAAGGGAATTAAGACTTATAAATGAGTCATAGGAATGTGAAGTACAGCATAGAGAATATAGTCAATAATATGGTAATAACTTTGTATGGTGACAGACGGTAACTAGACTGATCATGGTGAGCATTTCATAATGTACATAACTGTCGAATCACTATGTTGTATTCCTGAAATGAATATAAAATTGTATGTCAACTATACTTCATTAAAAAAAATAGATGGCATCAGGACAACTATTTCTGATTTCCAGGCACTGGAAAGCCTCAGAAGATCCTATGTTCTGAAAATATAAGATGTGTTATTGAGTATTTTATAACAACCAGAAGTCTCCAAATTTTCTCTTTCCATGCTAGGTACCCTTACTGAACAGAAGGAGCAAACAGATCTCCAGAGATCTTCTGACAAGAGGTTCTATATTATATGCTGTTTATAGAGAAGGGTCCAAAAGACAGAAAACAGGAGATATTAGAGTCTAATGATGAAAATGAAATGTTTGCTCCCAGTCACAGCGTGAGAAAGAAGATTCCTTTAACATGTCTTTTCTGGCATTGATTCATCCTTTATACCAGAGTGGCCAAAAGCAAAGACTTTGGGGGCTCCTGGCTGGTTCTATCAGTTAAGCATCTGACTCTTGGTTTCAGCCCAGGTCATGATCTTGGATTTATGAGATTGAGCCCTGTGGCGGGCTCAGCGCAGTGTCTGTTTGAGATTCTTTCCCTCTCCCTTCCCCTCTGGCCCTCTCCTGACTTGTACATATGTGCTCTCTAAAATAAGCAAACAAACAAATAAATAAAATCTAAAAAAAAAAAAAAAAGGCAAAGCCTTTGGAGTCACCCAGACTTGGATCCTGAATCCTGGATCTGTCATTCTGGTTGTCATACTGTAGGCAAGTTTCCTAATATGTTCTGGCCTCTGTTTATTCATTTATAAAAGGGAATAACAATGGAATGTATCTTACAGAGTCCTGGATGTTCAAATAGAATATAATAAAACTCTTTAAAAAGTATATGACACATAATGAGTACTTATAATTATTGTTGATAAAACTTGATAAGCTAGGCTGACCAAGAAAAAAGAGGAGAAACAAGTGACAAATATCAGGAATGAAAGGGAAATATCACTATAAACCCTACAGACACTTAACTAGTAGTAAGTAAATACAATGAACAACTCTATGCCCTAAGTTTGATAACTTAGATGAAATGGTCAAATTCTTTGAAATATATAAACTGTGAAAGTTTATCTAAAAAGGAATAGCTTGCATACTCCTATATCTATTTTGAAAATTGGCTATGTAGTTAAAAATCCCGCAACGAAAAAATCTACAGACTGAGATGACTTCATGGTGAATTCTACCGAACACTTATGAAGGAGATAATACCAATTCTACACAAAATTTTCAAAAATACAGAAAAATAAGGAACACTTTCCAACTCATTTACTATAGCCAGCATTATTAAGATACCAAAGCCAGATAAAGATATATTAAAAGAAAACTACAGACCAGTATTTCTCATAAACACGGATGCAAAAATCCTCAAAAAATACAATCAAATCAAACAATACATAAAATAATAGATTATAACCAAGTAGGATTTATCTTGGGAACGCAAGGCTAATTCAACATTTAAAAATTAACCAGTATAATTCACCGTATCAATAAACTAAGGAGGAAAAGCAAATGACCAACTCAATATATTCAGAACAAAAACCTGGAAAAACTAAAAAATTATTCATGATAAAAAAAGTCTCTCAGAAAGCCAGGAATAGAGTGAACTTCTTCAGTCTTATAAAGGGTATTTACAAAAATCATGACATATTTAATCATAAAAGATTGAATGCTTACTCCCACTGTCATCCCCAAGATCAGAGCAAGGCAAGAAGCTTAGCTCTCATTACTCTTATTCAAAATCTTCGTGGAGATTCTAGCCAGTAAAATAAAGGAAAAGAAGTTAACAACCATCAGATCAAAAAGGAAAAAATAAACTGTTTATATTTTCAGACAATACGATTATGTGTAAAATTCCAAGTAATGTACAAAAAGCTACTAGAGCTAAGTGAGTATAGCAAGGTTGCAGGATGCAAGTCAATATACAAAAATCAGTTGTATCTCTATATTAGAAAAATATTAAAAACTGCAATTAAAATATAATACAATCTGGGGCACCTGGGTGGCTCAGTTGGTTAAGTGTTTGCCTTTGGCTCAGGTCATGATCCCAGAGTCCCCGGTCGAGCCCTGCTGTTGGGCTCCCTGCTCGTCAGGGAATTTGCTTCTCCCTCTGTCCCTCTCCCTGCTCATGCTCTCTCAAATAAATAAACTATTTTTAAAAAGTAAATAAATAAAAATAACATAATTTATAATAGCACTTGAAAATACGAAATACCTGGGTATAAATCTTTAACAATGTGCAAGATCTGGGCTGTGAATTCAAGCCCCACCTGGGTGCAGAGATTACTAAAAAAAAATTAAAAATAAAAAAAATAATGTGCAAGATCTGTACATAAGAACTACAAAACACTGATGAAGGAAATCAAAGATAACTCATTATATCAAGAGATATTCCATCCTCATGGAATGAATTGAAAAAAAAATCAGTATTTATTTATTTATTTTTAAAGATTTTATTTATTTATTTGTCAGAGAGAGTAAGCACAAGCTGTGGAGTGTCATGCAGAGGGAGAAGCAGGCTCCCTACTGAACAAGGAGCCCAATGCAGGATTCGATCTCAGGACTCTGGGATCATGACCTGAGCTGAAGGCAGACGCTTAACGACTGAGCCACCCAGGTATCCCTGAAAAACCCAGTATTTTAAAGATGCTTCCCTAAACTGTTCTATAATTCTCCCTAAATTGGTCTATATATTCAATGCAATTCCAAACACAAATTTTTTTTAAAAGACTTATTTATTTATTTGAGAGAAAAGAGAGAGCAAGCAGGTGGGGGTAGTGCCGAGGGAGAGAGAGTCTTAAGCAGACTGTGCACTGGCACAGAACCACAGATGAGGGCTCAATCTCCCCACCCTGAGATCACGACCTGAGCGGAAACCAAGAGTTAGACAATCAACCGACTGTACCACCCAGGCACCCCCGCCTCAAACAAAATTCTAATGGGGATTTTCTTTTTATAGAAATTGACAGAGTGATTCCAAAATTTATATGGAGAAGCAAAGGAAACAGAAGAATCAAAGCAAAAAACAAAGTAGGAGGTCATGATTTAATTTCCACATTTACTACAAAGCCACAGTAATTAATTCAGTGTTGTATTAGAAAAAGAAGAGACAGAGAGAACGATGGAATAGAGTCCAATAATAGGCCTACACATATCTGCTCGAGTGATTTTTTGATAAAAATGCAAAAGCAATTCAATGAAGAAAAGATAATCTGTTCTATAAGTGGTGCTGGAATAACTGGATAGCCTTATGCAAAAAGGAAAAAAAAAATCAATCTTGATCCATACGTCAAATCTGATACATATATTAACTCAATGAATAAAAAGATCTAAATGAAAAATGTAAAACTTATAGATGAAAACTCATAGAAGAAAATACAAGAGAAAAATCTGTGAGTTCTTCTGTTTTCCAGTCCAGCATTTAAGGAGCTTACAAGTTGCCACAAGTTGCCACTCGTTTTAACAGTAAGTAAAAACCTGAACAAACTGAAAAATCAATAATTCTTCTAAAGATGCATTAGAGAAATGAGGTCACAGGGCAAACCAATGTCCCCCAAATTAGTAAGACAGAGAATCACAACTTACCAGAGCTGTTACCTCTGTGCGAACCAGTAATGGTATAAGAAAATCTGAACTGTAATTAATGAATTGGTGGAGGCTCAGTGTGGACAACTCTGAGAATTAAAATCTCCATTCATGGGGGACTCTATCTAGACTTTATGAGTTTTAACTCCAAGAGTCATCCTAGGTTGTCACATTAAATATTGGCAATTTTTCTCTGCTACTATAAGCAAAGAGATGGAAAGTCTAAGAGAAAAATAAAAAAAAATTCTAGAGATTAAAAACACTGTAAAAGAAAGGAAGAATCCCTTTGGTGGGCTCATTAGTGGACTGGATATGGCTGAGTAAAGAATCTCTGAATGTAAAGATAACATAAGTTTTAATGGAAACTTCCGAAACTGAAAAGCAAACAGGAGAAAAGGGGAAAAATAACACAACAGAATATCCAAGAACTGTGCGACAACTATAAAAGGTACAGCATGTCATGGGAAGCCAGAATGAGAAGAAAGAGAGAGGAACAGAAGCAATATTTGAAGCAATAATGACTAAGAATTAGTCATTAATTGATTAATGTCAGACACGAAACCATGGATCCAGAAAACTCAAGATAATACTAAGCAGGAAAAACGTTTAAAAAAAAAACTACACATAGGCATGTCATATTTAAATGTCAGAAAATCAAACGTAAAGAAAAAATCTTGAAAGAAATCAAAGGAAAAATACAACTTACCTGTAGTGGAGCAAAGATGAGAATTATATCAATTTTCCCCTCAGAAACCACGCAAGTAACAAAGGTAGAATGAAATATTCAAAGTATTGAGAGAAAAAGCCTGCCAGTCTAGAATTCTGTACCTTTTGTGAAATTATCTTCAAAAGTGAAAAAGGAAAAAAAAATTTTTTTGAAGCAATTTGTTGCCTGGAGACCTGCCTTGCAAGAAATATTAAGGGAAGTTCTTTAGAGAGTAGGAAAATGATATAGGTCAGAAACTTAGATCTACACAAAGAGACCTGGTTGGCTCAGTGGGAAAAGCATACAACTCTTAGTCTTGGGGATGTGAGTTTGAGCCCCACATAGGGTGTAGCGATTACTTATATAATAAATAAATAAACTTAAAAAAAACCTCATATCTATATAAAGTAAGGAGGAATGAAGAAGAACTAGGTAAAATAAAAACTTCTGTTTTTCTTATTCTTAATTCATCTAACAGATAGTAGTTTGTTAAAATTAATAGCAATAATGTATTCAAATATGTATCCTTATCCGTGTTTATCCGTGTTTACGTTCAAGTGAACTGAATGGGAGCAATAATAAAAAGGATGAGAGGGAAGAATTAGAAATATCTTGCTAGTTATACTGTGCTACCCATGAAGTATTTTTAGTGTTATTTGAAAGTGGACTTGGATTAATTGTAAATGTATATTGCAAACTCTAGAGCAACCAATTACGGAAGTTAAAAAGAAGCGTAATTGATATACTAAGAAGGGAGAAAAACTGGAATTATATAAAATGCTCAATTAAAACCATAATAGGCAGAAAAAGTGGAAGATAAAAATAGGAACAATGAACAAGGGCAATAAATATGGCAAGTATTAATCCAGCTGATCAATCATCACTTTGAACATTTATAGTCTAAATACACCAATTAAAAGACAGATTATCAGAGTTGATAAAAAATGACCCAACTATACATTATCTATAAGAAACCCACTTTATTTTTACTTTTTTGAAACCCACTTTAAATATAAAGACATATAGATTAAAAGTAAAGACAGAGGAAGACATACCATGCAGATACTAATCCAAAAAAATATGAGAGGAACTACATTAATTTCAGACAGAACAGATGTCAGGGCAAGAAAAATTATCAGGGGGACAGAGGAGCATTACATAATGATAAAAGGGGGTCAATACTCCAAGACGACATAACAATCCTTAATACTTATGGGCCTCAGAATATTTGAGGTAAAAACTAGTGTAAATGAAAGGAGAAGCTGATGAATTTGTGTTATAGTTGGAGACCTCACCACCCCTATATGGGAAATGGACATATCCAGCAGGCAGAAAATCAGTTAAGGCCATAACTGAACTCAAAAGTACCATCAATCGATTGAATATAACAAGTATCTATAAAGGACTTCATCCAACAACAGCAGAATGTATTTTTTTCTCCAGATTCCATAGAATATTCACCAATATAAACCACATGCAGGATGAAAAAACACACCTTAGCAAATTTAGAAAAGAAATCATAAATCTTTCAGACCACAATGTAATTAAACTAGAAAGCAATAACTGAAAGAGAACTAGAAAATCCCAAATTGGGTGCCTGGGTGGCTCAGTGGGTTAAAGTCTCTGCCTTCGGCTCAGGTCATGATCTCAGGGTCCTGGGATCGAGCCCTGCATCAGGCTCTCTGCTCAGCAGGGAGCCTGCTTCCCTCTCTCTCTGCCTGCCTCTCTGCCTACTTGTGATCTCTTTCTCTTTCTCTCTGTCAAATAAATAAAATCTTTTAAAAAAGACAGTAATAAAAAATGAAGTGCAGCTAAACACAATACAGATGAAATATTAAAACACAATATTGAGCAAAAGAATACACACTCTATAATTTCATGACTGTAAAGTAAAAATACCAGGCAAAAACAAATTAGTGCTAATAGACCGGACCTACATACTAGGGGAGTGTTTCAGGCTGAAATGAAAGAACACTAAAACAGTAACTCAAGTACACATAAAGAAATAAAAAACACCAGTAAATTAACTACATAGATAAATATTAAAGATGGTATCAATGTAATTGTGTTTGTAACTCTTTTCTTCTGATTTAAGTAAAAACTGCAGAAAGCAAAAATTATAAAACTGTGTTGATCCGCTTATGACATATAAAGATGAAATTTGTATGAAAATAATAGCCCAAAAAAAGGTGGAGGGAACAGAATGATACTGGAATGAAATTTTTATATACTATTAAAATTAAATTATATTAATCTGAATTAGATTGGTTTTACATTAGATATTATAATAACCCCCAAGATAGTCACTAAGAAAATAACCCCAAAAATACAGTAAAAGAAGCAAAAGGGTATTAAAATGATACACTAGGAATTACATCAAGCACAGAAGAGGGCAGTAATGGAGAATACTGCAACAAAGAGGACATAAGCCATATGGAAAACAGTGGAAAATAGCATTTATAAATCCTATCCCCTCAGCAATTACATTAAACGTAAACAAACACTTTAATAAAAAGCAGTGTACAGAATGAATACAAAGACATGATCCAATCATGTGTTGTCTACAAGAGACACACTTTAGAAAGTAACCAAAAGAGGGTTGCAGTGGCTATGCTAATATCAGAGAAATATTCTGATACAATTTAAAATACATGTTAATGTGAGAATAGCATTTACAAGTGAAGATATAATCACACTGGCTTCTGCACTAGTTAGACAACATCTAGAACAGAAGTCAGCGAACTATGATCTGTGGGCAAAATCTGGCTCAACTACCTGTTTTTGTAAACATAGTTTTTTTGGAACACAGTCATGGTCATCATTTACTTATTGTCAATGGCTACTTTCACACTACAATGGCAGAGGTAAGTAGTTGTGACAAACACTATATGGCCCTCAATATCTAAAATATTTATAGCTGACCTTTTACAGAAAAAAGTTTGCTGACTATTGATCTAGAGTATTAATGTTTACTTTTGGGACATCAAATTTTAAAAGAAATACTAATAAAAAGCAGAAAGGTAAACAGATAATAAAGGACAAGGAAATAATGCCATTTAAAGAATAATTTATGGCACAGGGTACGATTAGCCTGAAAGAAAGATATAGAGAAAATAATTTTTACATACTTAGAGAACTATCCTTTGGAAGAGAAATTAGACTAATTGGAGGCAGCTTCAAAAGAAGTAATAGACATCATCATGCAGAATTTTATAGGGAACTACTGGAAAACCTGAGGTGCTTAAAATGGAGCAGGCTACTTTACAAAGCAGTAACTTTTCATCAAAGTAATTATGTAAGCAAATGTGGAATGCCCATTTGTCAGAGATAGTGTAGAAATACACCCATGCAATGAATAGGCAGCTGTACAAAAAAAGTAATTAGACCAGACATTGGGTGTAGAAATTGCTTTTAATAAATAAAATATGAAAAAGGAATTAGAAAATACTTTGAGAGGAAAGAAAATGAGAACACAACTTAGCATAACTTAATGGGATGCAGCTAAAGCAGTTCCTAGAGAGTAACTTATAGCTATAAATGCCTACATTTAAAAAGAAGAAAAATCTTGAATCAATAATCTATGCTTCCACTTAAGACACTGGAAAAAAAACCAAAAAGAAAAAAAAAGCAAACTAAATCCAGAGCAAGCAGAAATGAGGAAGTAATAAATATTAGAGCAGAAACTGAAATAGACAATATAAAAATGATAGAGGAAATAAAACCAAAAGTTGACAGTCTTTTAGGTACCCAACCAAACCAATAAGAGAAGAATCAAATTACTAAAATCAGGACTCAAAGATGAGACGTTACTACTGACTTTAAATAAAAAGGACTATTATAAGGGAATACAATGAACAACTGTGTTAACTATTTCTATAACCTGGATAAAACTGATAAATTCCTAGAAAGATACTAACTACCAAAACTGACTCAAGAAAAAAAGAAAATCTGAATGGACCTATAATAAGTGAAGAAACTGAATTAGTAATAATAACGAACTACTCATGAAGAAAAACCCACACACAGCTTCACTGGTGAATTCTACCAAACAATTAAAAAATCAAATAACAATTCTTCACAACTCTTCTTTAAAAGTTGAAGAGGAGGAAAACACTTCCTAACTCATTCTATGAGGCCAGGATTGCCCACATACCAAAAAGCAAAGACATCACAAGAATACTAAAGACTAATATCTCTACAAATACAAAAATCCTCAACAAAATACTAGCAAACCAAATCCAACAATATATAAAAAGAATATACACCACGACTAAGTGGGATTTATCTCAGAAATATAAGACTGAGGTACATCTGGAAACCAATTTATGTAGCATTCTCATATTAATAGAATAAAGGACAAAAAGCACATGATCATCTCAATAGAGGCAGCAAAAGCATTTGACAAAATTCAATACTCTTTCATGTAAAAACACTTAAAGAACTAGGAACAGAAGGGAAATTCCTCAACCTGATAAAGGGCATCTATAGAAAACCCACAACTAAACATCATTCTTAATGGTGTAAGACTGAATGCTTTCCTGCTAAGATCAGAAACAAGATAGGGATGTTCACTCTCACTATTTTTTTTTTTTTTTTAGATTTATTTACTTAGTTGAGAGAGAGCACGTAGCAGAGGAAAAAGGCACAAGGAGAGGAAGAAGAGATGCATACTCTCCACTGAGCGCAGAGCCCCATGCTGGTTTGATCCTAGGACCCAACCTGGAGACAAGGACCTGAATCTAAACTCAGAGTCGGAAATTCAACCAACTGAACCACCCAGGCACCTCACTCTCACTATTTCTATGAAACACTGTACTGGAGATTCTGGAAAGGGCAATTGGGCCAAAAATGAAATAACAGGCATCCAGAAGGGGAAACAAAGAAGAAAAATTATCTCTATTTGCAAATAACACAATCTTGCATATAGAAAATCCTAAAGAATCCACAAAAAATTTATTACAACAAATAAATGAGTTCAGCAAGTTTGAAGGATACAAAATCAATTTTTTAAAGTTGTATGCCTATACCTCTTTTCTTTTTTTAAGATTTTTTTTTTTTTTTTTTTTTTTTTGAGAGAGAGAGAAAGCACAAGTGAGCACGAGCAGGGGGAGAGGGAGAAGCAGACTTCCTGCTGAGCAGGAAGCCTGACATGGGGCTTGATCCCAGGACCCCGAAATCATGACTCCAAGATCATGACCTGAGCTGAAGGCAGAGGCTTAACCGACTGAGCCACCTAGGCGCCCCTACACTTTCAATGAAAAATACAAAAATGTAATTAAGAAAATAATTCCATTTACGATAGCATCAAAAAGAATAAAATACTTAGGAATAAATTTAACGACCAAAAAAAAGAACAAAACTTATACCCTGAAAACCATAAACACTGTCGAAAGAAATTAGAGATGACTTAAATAAATGAAAAGACATCCATGTTTGTTGAATGGAAGACTTAATATTATTTAGATGACAATATTCCCCAAAGGGTTCTACAGATTCAGTTCAATCCCTATCAAAATCTCAACTATCTTCTTTGTAGAAATTGACAAAGTGATACTAAAATTCATATGGAAATTCAATGAATCTCAAATAGTCAACATAATCTTGAAAAAGAACAAAGTTGGAAGACTCACACTTCCTGACTTCAAAACTTACTACAAAGCTACAATAATCAAGACAATATGGTGACGGGATCAGGATATAGACCAACGGAACAGAATTGATTGTCCAGAAATAAACCCATATATTTATGGTCAATTCATTCTTGGGGGAAAGAATAGTCTTTTCAAACGATACTGCTGGGAATTTCGACATCCATATGCAAAAATATGAATTTGGACCCTTACTTCACATCATATACAAAAAATAATGCAAACTGGATCAAAGATTTAAATATAAGGTGTTAAAAGTATAAAACTCTTAGAGGAAAACCATCCAACAATTCCACCTTGGGTATTTATCTGAAGAAAACAAAAATGTTAACTAGAAAAGATACATGCACTCCCATGTTCACTGCAGCATTATTTACAATAGCCAAGACATGAAAACAACCTAAGTGTTGATGGATGAGTAAAGAAAATGTAGTATATATACACAATGGAATATTATTTAGCCATAAAAAAGAATAAAATCTTGCTATTCACAATAACATGGATAAACCTTGAGAGCACTATGTTAAGCAAAATTAGCCAGACAGAGAAAAACAAATACTGCATGATCTCTCTTACTTGTGGACTCTAAAAAAGTTCATAGATACAGAGAATTAAGCTCATAGAAACAAAAGATAGATTGGTGATTGCCAATCTATTGGTATGGAGGGAGAAATGGGTGAACTGTTTCTTGTTTTGTTTTGTTTTTTAGTTTAAATACATTGACTATTATATGAATCTTGGAACACTGAAAAAATAAAATAGAATTAAAAAAAAGAAAAGTAAAAAAATACACTGACTTATATATTATAATGTAAGAAACCTTAAAAAACAAAACTATTAAAATCCCTGAAGAAAACAAAAATAAAGTAAATGTATAAAATGCTTCATGTAAATAAATAAAACAGATGTAAATCTTCATGACCTTTCATCATAATGGCAGTGTTTTCAAGAAGTGACACCAAAAGAACAAGCAAAAAAAGCAAAATAGATTAAAAAACAAAAGCGAAATAGATGAACTGGACTTCATCTAAATTAAAAGCTTTTGGGCAGCAAAGGCCACTGCCAAAAAAAAAAAAGGAAAAAGGAAAAAAAAACCCTCACAGAATGGGAGAAAATTTTTCTAAAACTCATATATACAAGTTTCTGAAAGTCTCTGATAGGAAACTTGTATTTAGAATATATAAAGAACTTGTGCTCACTTTGGCAGCACATATACTAGAGCATATAAACAACTCTTACAACTCAATAAGAAAAAGACAAAAACCCAATTGTTCAAATGACCAAAGGATCAGAATAGACATTTTTCCACAGAAGATATACAAATGGCCAATAAGCAAACAAAAAATGCTCAACATCTTTTGCCATCAGGGAATTGTAAGTCAAAACACAATGAGATACCACTTCACATACCACCCACGGCTATAATCAAAAAGACATAAGAAGTATTGGTGAGGATGTGGAGAAACTGGAACACTCACACATTGCTAATGGGAATGTAATATGGTGCAGCCACTTGGAAAAACAGCCTGGTAGTTCCTCAAAAAGAGTTATCATATGAACCAGCAACTCCACTCTTTTTTTTTTTTTTTTTAATTTTTACTTATTTATGTATTTGACAGAGAGAGAGATCACAAGTAGGCAGAGAGGCAGGCAGAGAGACGGGGGAAGCAGGCTCCCCGCTGAGCAGAGAGCCCGATGCGGGGCTCGATCCCAGAACCCTGGGATCATGACCTGAGCCGAAGGCAGAGGCTTTTAACCCACTGAGCCACCCAGGCGCCCAACTCCACTCTTAATTAAGCATATAACCAAAGGAATGGAAATATAGGTCCTGCACAAAAATTTGTACATAAATGTTCATAGCAGCATAGCTGTTATTAAAAAAAATTACTGTGTAATTATACTAGGGTTCTTAAAAGTAGATTCTTTATATGCTTTGTCAGGCACAGATTCTACCAGCTTAAAATCTATCAGTTAGTTACCTATTAGCTCATTTATTTGTGAAACTTTTCCCCTCCCTATCCTTTCTAGTTTTGGGCCTTTTCCACATGACCCGGCATACGAGGCCTCCAATCTCACGAGGCCTCCTTGCCTAGCTTCCGTCAAGCGAGGCTCCATCTAATGCTGATTGTCTCTATAGTAACCAACTAGAAACGCTGCGATGCTTAGCAGTGGCTTTGTGCAAGCAGTGCTCTATCCTAGAGAGGTTTTAAAAATTGGAGTCCTTTCTCGACTTACCACACATTTCTCCTGATATGGGGAAAAGAGAGCATCTGATGAATGAGAGAGGTGGAGGGTTAAAGAGAAAAGGACTGAATATAAAACATGAAGGAAGATGGATGAGTGGAGACTGAGTTCAAGAGGAAAATGAGTTTAGAAGGAGCTTCGTTTATTAAAGGGGTAAGAACACATGGTAAAAAACAAGATACAAGAAATAGAAAATAATTATTAAGCATTTCCATTCATATTCTTCTGGTCAGAAACACTATAATGACATTAACATCGACAAACTGTCAACAACAAACATTATTTTGGTGCTTCAGGAAGCTGACTGATGTCACTGATAGCTATCCAAAGGATGTTTTACAGTGGAATCCAGTTATGGATAAGGGATATGTCTTCAACAAATTTGTAACCTAATGATGGATGGCAGTGAACACAAAATAGTGAAAATGTTATTAATGAGGTGGAACACAGAATGGGGGAGGGGAGTCATACTTTATGTAACAAATATGGAAACCTCCAAAAAAGTATAGCAACGCATTCTAGGATGTGTAGCTCCATCCTCCCCCAGATATCCCTTCTGCAACAGGAGGCTTGACCTTGTCATGCCTCGAGGGGGAGACACCCATAGCTTCGCCTTGGCTGAGCCTCCTCTCACTCCCAGTATATACCTGTGCTAACCTCATTCATGGAGCTGTCTTCCTCAAGAGTTCATTAATTAAGACATTACTACTGTGTCTGCCAGCCTGTGGGTTCTTCCAGGAAATGATACCCATTGCTTTTTCTACACATAGAGGCCACTTTAAATATCTGACAGAGGAGAGAGAGTAGAGAAGCACTAGGTCAGCAATTAAAGGAACAGGTTTCTGAGCACCCGTGTCTTCATTTGTTATGTGGGAATAATACCTTACCCTCCTACCATACCAGGATGTTTCAAGGCTTAAAAGCAGGTTATTTAAAAATTCTTTACAAATGATAAAGAAAGCATCATACCATATACATACAAATGTACCATATATATATCATACCATATATATGTATGTATAAACTATACACACATGCACGCATGTACACACATAGCCTTTATTGTGATACCCTATTTTGCCTCCCACAGAACTTTAACAATAACTGGTTAAAGTTGCATCTAGCACATTCTATTCTATACCATACTCACTTGATTACATAGTTATCTTTCCAATAAAGTCTATATATGCTTTATCTTTGAATATTCCACAGACATGAGCACAATTTCACATAATAAATGCTCTCTCTATATAGTTATTAAAATTATTGTAGGATTTATTCCTTTTAGAAATTTAAACTCCAGCAAATCTTGATATTCTACATTTACATAGAAAATCTTATTTAAAACTATCATTAAGGGACGCCTGGGTGGCTCAGTTGGTTAAGTGTCTGCCTTCAGCTCAGGTCATGATCCCAGGGTCCTTGCTCAGCAGGGAGCCTGGTTTTCCTCTCTGCCTGCTGCTTCTCCTTCTTGTACTCTATCTCTGACAAATAAATAAATAAAATCTTAAAAAAATGACTAAAACTATCATTAAATTTTGACATCCTATAACTAATAAATACTCGGGAGCCCTTTAAACTAACTAAAGATCATACTACAACAAGCCTTACATGAGATTTTTTTTTTAAAGATGAGGACAATAATGCAAATGTCTCTTTAAAGAGAATTAAATGCAGGACTAATATAATTACCCCAGGTGGAAATCCAGGATTTGAACAAAAGCAAGAGGTTAGCACTTCCATTCCTAGGATAATTTCTGCAGCATGCAGGAGCTGAGACTTGATTTAAATCTTAGTTATAATACATTTTGATTCAATGTATTTTAATTTAATTCTAGTTCATTTTAATTCACTCTTTCATCTTGTTTTGTATGTGACCTCAATTTAACTTCAAGTTTAAGATTCTTAGAAGCCCTCTGCAGAAGAGCTTTGGAGCAAGGAAGCAAGCTGCATCTTGTCCCTTCAGATTTTAAGCTGTATGCCCAACATCCGTAGGTACTTCCTCTGGATAGCTGTGGCACACCACTCCACACCCCGCCACAACCTACTGGCATAGCTAAATGATCACCTTATTTCACACCACAGAAAGGACTTGATAACAGACCAATAACTGGATTAAATAAACTTAGATTGCCAAATAAGCCTAACCTTGAGGGAAAATAATTATAGCCGCATTCTTTTGCTAGGGTCACCATAATAAAATACCAGCTTGGATAGTTTCAACAAATGTATACTTGTACATTTGTATATTTGTATATTTGTAAATGTATATTTGTACAAATACAAATGTATTTTCTCACAGTTTTGGAGACGAGAAGTACAAGATTAAGGTGTCAGCAGGGTTGGTTTCTTTCACAGCCTCTCTTTGGCTTACAAATAGCTGCCTCCTTGCTGTGTCCTCACATGGTCTTTTCTCTGTGCATGCTACCCTTGGTGTCTCTTTTTATGTCCAAATTCCCTCCTTTATAGGGACACCAGTTAGATTGGATTGCGGCCCACTTTAAGGAACTCATTTTAACTTAACCATCTCTTTAAAGGCCTTATCACCAAATACAGTCACATTCTGAGGTACTGGAGAGTTATGGCTGCAACATATGAACGGGGTAGGGGGACACAATTCAGTCTATAACAATAGCTAACTAGGTTCATTTCTCTCTGTCTGAGAGGCACTAGTTTAGGCTTTGTTCATCTTAGAACCCAAACCATCTCTTTCAGCCATCCTTCTCCCATGTAAATGGTACAGTGAGAAGCAATTTTGGAGATTATATTCTATGTAGCCCTCCATCACATGGGTCCCTTGGGTACTTAATGAAGACACTCACGGTGCCCCATTTGTTACAATATGGTTAGCTGCTTGAGTCACCAAAAAGTTGTCCAGAAAGAAATCTTATAGATTGTCTCTGAAACCAGAGTGATGCTTTTACAATTTTTTCCCTCTATGAGATACCAGCTTACTTTGAAATATGCCACGGTACATCTGGGAATCCCTTTAACCTTTCTTGTAAAGTACTGTCAACGGTGAAGAAAGAAACTATTGGAGAAAGTGCTCAAAGGCTCTTTAATGTTTTCGAGGAGCAATAATAAAGGAGTTAGGACAGGCAACAGAAGAGGCCCGGAGCCAATACTTGCGGCTTCCAGTGGACTATTAAGGAGGGTCATTTTTCCCTTAAATCTGTTGTATATGACGTGTTAAACAAAAGGTTTTAAAGAAAATAAGCCAAACTAGTGGTATCCAGTTGATCTTTTCAGTTCCTAATTCATCAAGTTTTATGGAAGATGTATCTTATTATGACATACCTATGGTCAGACTGCAAAATACACTTTATTTTACCAAGCTTATAATGTCATTTTTATAAAGCAAATTAGAATTTCCTCTTAAGAATGCCTGCAATAATCAGAAAACTGTATACACCATTCTCAAGGGAGTCATGTTTTAATCTTCGAAAGGCCATTTATCTTACATATCCAGTGTATCTTAACAGCATAGAACAATTAACACTTCATCTTGGCTAGTGTTAGGACCAGCACCATTAGGAGTGAAAAGAGAATATAGTTTATCAGTCACAGTAACCTGCATCTATCACTACACTAAGATTCAGTCTAATGCACATCAACAATTGGGCTTGAGGAAACCCTTTCTGGTAGGTCCTAGCTTACTGTTTAATCCATTGCCAATAAAATGAGAACACTCGCTCTAAGTAGTTTTCCTAAATATGGGGAGGTCTGGTATTATCTGTGCCATATAAACTTTCAAAAGACCAGCAGATAAAGAAGCCACATCAACAGCAACCTACATAGGTATGCACAATGCCCAAAGAATGACAATTCAAAATCCTGGGCACTATACTAAGAAACAACTCTTTTTCAGCACAGATGATACTTAAGAAATAATACTTTCTCTGAATTTAATTAGCCAAGGTCATTGGTTTCACTGAAAACACTGAAGGAAAAAAAAATAAAGGTTTATGAGCAGCACGTATTAAAAGAAATCTTTATAGCACTCTTACTAGGTAAACAAATTGTTCAACAGCCCCACAAATGTGTTAAAGCCTCTCCCTTTCCCCACAACGGTAGTCAAACAGCATAAATGAATCGACATGAATGCCAATGAATCAAGCAAAGACTCCTCAAAACTTGTTTGTGGTGCCACGAATTTTTACTTACTAACGGTTTAGGTTGTAAATTTTTTGAAAATCACATGTCCTGGTATGCTGCTGTGTCTTTACTCTTCCTTTCCCTTTCTTATCATATTTTTGCCCTTTGGTTTCCTGACACTTCCATTTTCTCTTTTTATCTTCCTGTTATGCTCACCAAACGACAGAAACCTGGGGTGCAACTGATTACATCTCTAGCAATCTTTTTCTTATTCCAGGGCTTTCCAGATTAGAACGGGAGACCCAGGTGCAGCCCAAATATTACCTATTCAGATTTTCCAAGCAAACTGTGCGTGAAAAAGCCTCTCTTCACCCTTCATTTTGTGTCTATTTAACTGACGGCGCTATAGTGCCCAAACGCAGATATTGACCAAGAACTAGGTTTCCAAAATGGCTTTGCTCCTTTCGAGCTGGCATGGGGTCTATAAAATACAATTTATTTCCACTGCAACCAACCCTTCTCTCTATTCCAAATGTTACCCTGTACGTAGACAGTTGAACCTAACCCAGTGTAGTCAACCGAATCACAGCTGCTAAATTCAGTAGAAAGACGGCACAACCGTTGGACTGATGTAAAAAGAGCGTTAAAAAAAACACCCAAGCAGAAACCACAAGAAGCAAAAACCCGAGGCGCGGGCGTCACCCAGAATCGCGCCCTCCCGCCGCCTCGCCGGCCGCGAGCACGCCTCCCCGCCGCGGCCACGCCTCCTCCGACCCCCGCTCCGCCCCGCCGCGGCCACGCCCGACGTGAGGCGCGGGAGCCGCCGGGCCGGGGGCGGGGCCTGCGCCGCCCCTCCCCCCCGCCGCCGCCGGCGGCCTCCGCGCGGGCCTCCCAGCCCGTATTCCACTCACTTTGTTCTCCGCCTTTGTCCTAATCCACACCAGCAGGTGGAGCCGCAGTTAAAGTTTCCGAGTCCATTCCGGGAGCGGGAGCCCATCTTGCTCGCCGCCGAGGCCCTCGCTGGAGGAGGAGGGTCAGAGCTCGGGTGCAGCCAATCGCGGGCAACGCTGCTAGTTATCAGAGCAGAATGGGCTGTAGTTTAGTGAAATAGGAAAGCTGCAAAACACTGTGGAGTGCTCCCGTGTAAATAAAAAGAGGAAAAAAAAGTTTCTCAAGTCGCCGCTGCACGACGTCGGGCAGGCGCCGGGGCGGGGGTCTGCGCTCTCCCGAGCGGCCGCGCGCTGGACTTTATTGTGCCGCAACAAGCCCCCGTTCCCATTGTTTGTGTTTTTTTCAAAATATGGCAAAGGTTCAGGTGAACAATGTAGTGGTGCTGGATAACCCTTCTCCTTTCTACAACCCGTTCCAGTTCGAGATCACCTTCGAGTGCATCGAGGACCTGTCTGAAGGTGAGTCGGGCGCCCGCCCGCCGCCGGGCTGTCAGTTGCGGGCTGCAGACGTTGAAAGTTTCCCGGGCCCGGCCTCGCGCGGGCGGCCGGTGCTCGGCGCCGGACGGGCGGCGGGCTCGGCTCTGCGGAGGGAAACTTGAAGTTGATGGACGACGGCCGCCGAGGCGCGCGCGGCGTTCGGCCGCAGCCGGGGCGCCTGCCGTGGCTCAACTTGCGAGGAACTTGTTCGAGCGGAGGTAGCCATGTTGTCAGCTTTGTCTGGCGGGCGGGCGGTTCGCGAGACCCGCACTCGCGCGGGTGGCGCCGGCCGGGGGTCGCGCCGGGCTGGCCCCGCGCCGCGAACGACCTCCGTGGCCCCAGCCCGGAGGCTGGGAAGGGAGAGGCATGTGTGTGGTCGCGCCGGCGAGTTAGCAGCGGAGCCATCTTACCAAGAGTAGAGAATTGGGCCACCGACCCCGGCGTCACGACGCCTCCTCTCCGCGCCGCGGGTGACGAACACGGCGCCCCGCCTGCCCACCTTCCTGCCCCCGAGCGAGAGGCAAATCCATTTTTAGAGCTTACGCTGGAGTTGCCCCACTCTCTGGGGTGGCCGTGCCCCGCCGCTCCGGGGAGGAGAGCGAGGCTGTCCTCGCGCTGATTTCTGGCTCCCTGGACCAACCAGCGGGGGAGGCGGGCGCAGGCTCGGCCCCTCGGCGCCGCGGGCCGGGCACCGGCGCTCCCCGGGGACGGTGGGTGCTCCCCCGCGGCACTCCCCGGCCGGCGCCCGGGATGCTCCGGGCGCCCGGGGATGCTGGCGCGCAGGCTCGCCCAGACTGGCGTGGACTCCTGTTCGTAACGACGGAAACAACCTCTCCTCTCTCTCAGGAAGAAAAATACTGCTAAGCTAGAAAGTTACATTTAACAAGAGCAGAAATAAGTAAAACACTGAAATAATTTCCAGGACTTAATCACAGGCTTCTCAGTAGTCTGAGTGACTTTTCTTCAAGAACGTGTTGAAATCTAATTAAAATAACTCCGCATAACTGAGCATAAAACACAAAAGTGGGCTAAGAAATAACAGGTAAAGTCCTGATAGCAATGCAAAAATTTTTACAATTTTTTCTAAGTTCGTTTTAAGGACTCCAAAGATATTTTTATTATGTGCAGTAATAAATATTTAGAAAGCTAAAACTTGCCAAGGTTTTTATCTTTGCCCTTAGATTTTATTAATCCAGTGCTTCTCAAATTTGAGGAGAAAAAATTTAACTTCATCAATGGTCATCTTACAGTTAAATAGGGGACATGCTTATTTGAATTTATGTTTAACAAAAATGCATTTAAAATTATGTTAATATGGTATATAAAGCATTTCACTTAAAAATTAGTTTTTAATCTCCACAAAATGTATCTTATGTAGGGCGTTAAAGTTTTCAAATTATAAAAGCAATACATGCTCACTGGAATAAACTTTTAAGAAGTTGTACATACATATATAAAGTAACAGTCCTCTGTACTCAAATGCCTTCCACCACCGCCTGTAATTATAATTAACACTTTAATCTGTGCTCTTCCAAGTATTAAAGCATACATAAGGCATATATGCATATATATATATGTATGCCACATTTTGAAAGACAATTCGTTTATTAAACTAATTTCTAATAGGCCACTAGTAATAAAATTAAAGGGGATTTTTGTTACTTTGAAACCATTTGATTACTTTCCCAGAGTACTACTATAATCATTTCAGCTACCAGACCAATTTTTCATACCCAACAGTAAGTTTTCCTTTTTATTGCCAATTATATATATAAATGGGCAAATACAAGAGAAATCATTGATCAGTCCATTCCACCGTACTACATGATTTGAGCTTTACAAGTTTTTCAAATTACAGATATTTCTCAAGTGAGGCCTTGCATTTTAAGAGCCAGTTTTGGACAAGGATGATAGATGATTCAGGATGTTACAGGGCTTTGACATTGGATGGTTGAAACCCACCATTCATGGAAGCAGAATTATGTTCCATTTTTAACCGCATCTCTTCAGAACTTGGCTGAATCAGATCAGAGTTTTTATGATACTAGTATCAACAATACACTTACTTCCACTTGAACACCTCTTCCTAGGGCACCTATACTGGTTATTTAGCATTTTTCAAAAGAATTTAAGCTGAGTCATACTGAAGCTGCAAAGGAATCTTTCAAAAAGGTGCCATGCTTGTGTACTCCACCTAGAGGCTATTTGGCTTAAGGAAAATAAGTTTATTTAGCAAAAGCTTATAAGCTCCATACTTTTATATTGTAGCTCTTTAAAAAAAAAAATCTATTCTTAAAATCAAACTACAGAATATTCTGAAGAGGAATTTTCACTTCATAATTTTGTCTCAAGTCTCAAGCCAGAGGTTGGCCACCATTTTTCATATTTAAACTTGATAGGAGACCCAGGATATGTTTGATCTGATGGTTCCCAAGCTTGTACAAATTTTGATTGACCTTCCTGCTAATTTTATGCCCTCTGTAGACTGTTGATTCTTTGTTTCTCTAACAGAATGGAGCCATTAAGTTGGTCAATATCAATAATTATAAGCTACCATCAGTTGAACCCTTACAATGTACCAGAATTGAACGTGGTGTTTCATGCTTTTAAACTTCAGACTTGTTCTAATTCCCAAAGATTACATACTTTACACTAACCACTGATCTTCCCAAGTACAATAATTAGTTTAAAATTCCCTTAGTGACTTTCCTCACTCCCAACCGTAATTGCAAATAGTTGCAATTGGGGTTACCATGATTAAATGAAACAATTAAGTTAACTTTTTAAATAAATGAATAAACCCCAACAGATAACCTGTGCATTTGATTCTATTGCCTCTCCTCCTTTGAATACAGGGGACAGGGGAATGAAAGCAGAGTTTAAAAAATAAAATAAAATAAAACTGATGCTAATTTATAAATAAGTTACCGAGTATTTTAAAGTCAGTAGCTACAGCAAGGATCCCATTAGCATAAAAATTAAGGTACAGGTGTTCACTGAATTACAGCCTGTGCTCCTTAAGGGTAGATTATCTTGCCATGGCCTCTGTCCTCACACATCTCCCCTCACAACCCCCCCCCCCCGCCCCCAATTAAGTTCCTTTATTCCACTATTCATTTGAGAGCCAGAAACGGAAGAATTATTTCCTAGTTTCGTTTTTGGAAGGAGCCCAGGCTTTGAAGTTGCAGAAACATAACTTGGGTTCCAATTCTTCAGTTTGGTGAATTTGGGTAAATTACTTAGCCTCTTGGGGCCTCAGCTTTCTTGTTTGCATAATAGTATAATTAAATCTATATGATAAAGCTGTTGAGATTTAAATAACAGGTGTGAAATTGGCAAGACCAATGCCCAGCACAGAATAGGTATTTTCTAAGTGTATAACTCTTGACTGTGTTCCTATGCCAGACTACAAATGCCTTATACCAATTATGAGGCCAAGAGCACTATGTGTATTGGTACAAATAAATACATATGAAATGAACAAAATAAGAAAACTGCATGTGACAATTACCAGACTTACCCTCAATTGGCTAGTTTAGTAGGTTTTACACTCCTGTCTTAAGTTTGTCCACTTAGCTTATGGATATCCTACATCATTGATACTTATCTAGTAGATATCTCAAACTTAACATGTCCAAAACTAATTCCTGGTTGTTTTCAATTCCTACCCCTTGCAAAAAAGGTGACTCTTCCTGCTTTTATCTTCAAGATTTATCCAGAGTGTGACTGCTTCTGATCCCCATGGCTACATGTGGTCCAAGCTACCATCAGTTTTTGGCCTCAGTTGTTAAAAATATCCACCTGTTTCTTCCCTCACTGTCTTACAGCCCATACCGAACGCAGGATCCAAAATGATCCTTCTAAAATGAAAGCTGGATCACGTTACCCTTCCAATCAGAACCCTCCGAATGGCTTCCCATGCCACTTATAAAAGTCACAAGTCTTTAATGACGGCCTTTAAAACTTTGCATAATCTGGCCATGCCCCTCACACCCAATCTAATGGTCAGTTATTTTCCCCTTTATTCAGTTTACACCAGCCCTGACCTTGCTTTTTCTTGAGCAAGCTAAGCATGCTCCTACTTCCAGATACTTGCTATTCCTTCTAACTAGATACTCATATTGCTTCTTTCCTCTTTTAATCTTCATCAGCAAATAAATGATCTCATGAGATGTCAGATGCAGGGACCTTGCATCTGGAAATGTGCTAGAAGATGGAAAAATAAGTGGTCTAGGACAGAGCCATGAAGTACATATTAGGTCCTCAGAAAATGACTGCTGACTTAGAGAATAAACCTAAAGGAGCTTCAGTAAATTGCAGTTTATCATACAGTATGAATAAGTAGTACCTATACTATTTCTCTTGCCTCTTTAGGGAACAAAAATACCTACACAATCACACAAAAATGGCAATACCACGGCAGCACTAGATTCTCAATGTGTAACCTAGAAACACCCCTCTCGGAGTGTAGCCGTAGCCTCGGTGTAGTGAATCCAAGAGGCAGGCTGCACCGTGCTAAAAACCTTAGGAGGACCAGAAGGTCTCAGAGGTGATCTGTATTTGCAGTTGTCTTCCTCCCCCTACTAAAGAGGAGGTGGCTCCTTTGAAAGAGCAGTTGTTTTACTCATCTCTGGGTTCTTGTAGCAGAGCACTCTGTAAAAGATGCTCAATGAAAGCTGAATTACATTTAACAATTGCATAGAATGTTTTGGGTTGCACTTCAGTGTATCTTACTCTTCCTCATGCCTGTTCCCACCACCTATACTCCTTATCAAGTGGTTATAAGGATCCCTGGTTTCCTCACCTATGATATGAAGAGGTGCCATGAGGAAAAAACCCAACTATGGTCCCTTTGACAGTTGATGAGCTGAAGCCCCTGACTTCTGAGCCACAAGGGAAGTTTGCTAATAACGATTTTCCCCACTTTGGAGATCTTTAATAATTTGGATCTGTGCAACATAATATGGGGCAGCCCTTCCAAAGTGTGCTTAGCATTAGTAGCTTGTTAAAAGATGACATATGTAAAAAGAGGGAGATTCCATAGCCGAACAAACTTGGGCAATGCTGGATTAATGCTACTGATGTTCTTTACTGAAGAAGTCTCAGAACACTTACTCTGCAGGGTGTGCTTTATGAGTCCTCAAGACAAGGTGGTAGCATTTCCCAAGTTTTTGGCCATGTTTTATTTGCGAGGAGCCCTGCCCAGAGACTAGTGTTTCACAAAAGAATATTTTGAGAAACTCTGGTAAGAAATATAAGAATTTCATAAGGAGCAATTCAGTGCCTTCCTGGATTTTCTGCCATGAGAAAAGCCAATTTTAGCAGCCAATAAATGGCTTAAGTGGACATTAAAAGGGTCTTTGATGCCATCTCATAATGTAATTACTGAATATGAAATAATGTTTTGGTTTTTAACCCTAGACTTGGAATGGAAAATTATCTATGTGGGCTCCGCAGAAAGTGAAGAATACGACCAAGTTTTAGACTCTGTTTTAGTGGGACCTGTTCCCGCAGGAAGGCATATGTTTGTATTCCAGGTAAGACTATTCTTGGCAAATATGTATGCCAAATATGTTTCTAAACTCTTATTTCATGGTCCTTATCCATTCCCTTGTGGGTTAAATCACTCTGCTTCTGCTGTATTCACTTTTTATCTGCTTCTGTTGTGTGCTGTGAGAGGTTAGCATGATGTCTACTCCAGAGTGTGCACGGCATGCAGGAAAGCTCACAGTGTTCCGGCACACATAGTGGTTAATTTGGGGCTCTGCCTGTGAATAGTTCTATAGTATCAGACTTTCAGGGGAGCTGGCCAGCAGCCCAAGACAGGGATTCAGTGCATACTACTAACTGGCATAGTTAGTAATATGCATCTTCAGTTTACGGTTCCAGCCATTAGGAGTTAGGATCACAAGAACAACAGCTTGAATCATTGGAATTAAGGTCCAGTGGTTTACTAAAGCATCTAATCTACACATATTATAGAAGATTACTGTTATAAATCTACTGCTCTGTTTATTTGTTAGGGGAAATTCTAATACAAATTATGTTCTCAGGTATCACTGTCAGTATTTGGGCCTGTGCCAAGGCTTTAGGCACTGTCTTCTGTATTCAAAGTGTTACTTCTTTTAATCCATGTTAAATTGTTGTATAAAGCTATTCAGTCACTTCTCAATTATCCATGCTTATTAGAAGGAGATATTTGTAAGTAGCCCAAAGAGTAGCCATAGGTTTAAAACAAAACAAAACAAAAAACCACTTCATTTTGTTACAATTATTTCTACACAAGAGTCCCCATCAGTTAAGTAGAACCTATACCGAAAAGACTTCATCCAGAAAGAAAATTAACTCTTCCTATCCTTGGCCTCCCTTTTTTCTCATTTCACAGATGGGACCAATTTAAATGAATACTATTGGTCAGATAATCTCATCAGATATGGGCCAAGAATTATAAATACATGGTATCTCTAGAGCTGCTACCCATCCATCCCCTCTCCTAAACACAGATTTCAGAATCTTGGTCTCCTAGCCTTAGTGCTTTTTATTAAAAACCAACAAATAATTTACTATGTTTAAACAAATGGTTAAGAAAAGCTCAAATATATTAGTTCAAATCTACTCGTTAAAAGTGCTGTTAAGCCGAGTTGTGTAAGTACATAACCTTGGTGAAAGATGTGGGTACCAGAGAATGTGCAGAGGGAAGCAGTGCAGTTATAGACCAGCTTCAGATCCTGGCTCCGTTGCTTATTAGACACGTGTGACTTTAGACAGGCTCCCTGGCCTCCCTTAGTCAACACTAGTCGTCTATAAAATGTGGATAATATCTAGCCTCATCAGAACGTTAGGAGGATTAAATGAGGAATAAAGCAGTTAAGTGCTATCACTGACAAATAACGCCCTACTTCTACTATTAGAACTAAATTTTTATTCTCTTAAGTTCTTGAAATTGTTACATAAAAGCAGTAGTATTTGCTTTGACTCACAAGCTTGGAAAACCCATACATCACTGATGATAATTCATGATGTGGTAAGAAACTTGGATTGACAAGTAGTAGTGATACACCTTTTTATGCTACTAAGAAACCTGCAAATAAATCCCTTGGCTTTGAAACAAACCCTTAAATGACTTTTCTCTGTGTTTACGTTGTTAAGAACACTCTTAAGCTTTTGGCTTAGAGTGAATAATTTATTCAAAAATATTTCCCTCCAGTGATTTTCCAGTAGTTTTACCTTGGTATCAGTGTTCATGTTGCCAAAAAGGACAGAGAAAAAAGCATGCAATTTAAATCAGATGGTCAGCCTGTACATTTTACAGAATTCACCATGATCAGCAAAAAATGGACTAAAATACAGTTTTTGTTTTGTACTTTAAACAGACTGCCATAGTATTCTCCTGGTCTGCCATGAATAAACATACCTTTCTCCTGAGTGTGTCAAAGGCTAGCAGGAAGATATCCAGACATCTGCCTAGTACTGCTGGTTGAAGTTAAAAATCTCTTACCTATCACTTCATCCTAAGTGATCTGAGAGGCCTATGGGTTTTTCTACTTGAATGTGAATTTGCTTAAGTTGAATCCTTTAGCAAAAGAATTTTAAAACACAAACATGGCTAGCACCAATCTACTGAGGAGATGGGAAGCACTATAGGGGGAAAGTTTCCATAGCAGTACTAAAGTACCTCTGTTTCCCATTCTCCACTCATTTCCAGGACATTAGAATCGCTTTGGGTAACCTAGAAGTAACTGGACCCCTCTGGGGGGAGGAGGGTGCACAGGATCTTTAAGACAAACAGCATATTCTCAGAACAGGCCCTCAGTCCCCCTGCTGATTTCTCTCCAATTAGTCAAATTACTTCATGTCAGGAATTGAGTTATGAATAAATTTCAAAATACTAAGTATATACTGAGTGCCCAGGGCTATGCCAGACATGAGATTATAAAGAGGAACTGAACAGAACTTCTGCCGAGGAAAACAGCTTAGAATCCCAGCAAAGACTGAAGGATAAACATATTTATTTAGATTATTGGACGTACATTAGTAGAGGATGTGTGTCAAGTAATTTTAAGTGCAAAAACAGAGTATTATTAATTCTACATTCTGAACCAGGAAGGGGTTTACTGGGGTCACCTAGGTGGTTCAGTTGGTTAAGTGTCTGACTCTTGATCTCAGCTCAGGTCTTGCTTTCAGGGTTTTGAGTTCAAGCCCCGTGTTGGGCTCCATACTGGGCGTGGGGCCTATGGGCTTCACTAAGGATACATTTCATGCAAATTTAGTAAGATGAATTTTTTAGGATATTAGGGAAGAAACTTACAGGCCACAAGAACAGTATATGCAAGGCACAGAGGCATGAAAGATTACCACTACATTTTAAAGAACTCTGTCTAATCCTAGAACAAGAGTAAGAGGTGTAGATTTAAAGGGAGTGTGAATGGTTGAAGACAAATTGTAAAGGGCCTTATAAATGAAGTTAAAGAACAGATTTTTATCTCCGAAATGGGAGTAATCATCTGGAGTTCTTAAAACAGGTAAAGGAATAGGAATGGATCTTTGCCTAGCTAATGTTGGCAGTAGTGCAAATAGCAAGTGAGCTGGAGGATTCCAGTTAGAAAGTTTTAGCAGTATTCCAGATAAGAGATGAAGACACGAACTGAGTCTTCAGAGATGAGAAATGTTGTGACTGGCTGGATATGGGAGGTAGGGAAGAGAGGGTACTGAAATTTTTAGCCTAGGTCAATGTTTTAGACTAGATAGATATTGTGTGCCTTTTTGTGTCATCTGCATGTGGTAGGTACACAATAATCATTATCTTTGATAGTAACGGCCTGATAGAGAATGTCAGCCAGGGGTGTTCCCAAGCTATTGCACTTGCTGAAGTGTTCACCCAGGCCCACGGAAGTTCTTTAGTGTCCTGGCAAGAGTAAGCTAATCTGCTGAGATGAAGCTCCATCCATTCACCACTCAGAATGGCTGCCTCAGGTCACACTCAGATGCCTCGCTGTCACTGCCCATCAGCCCAGGACTCCTACTAACCAGTCTCCTTACTGCCTCTCACACTGCCATGGACAGGACCCTAGCCTTTGCTCATGCTGTTTGCCTTCTCTAGCTCACTTGCTTCACCTTCTGCATTCCTCAAGATTCATCAGCTTGATTCAAAACGTCATTAAGTGTATCTTCTTAAACCAATCTTTACCTTCATTGTATTTCCATTGTATGTGTGGTTTAAATAGTATACCATATTTTAGTGGCTATCAAAGTCGTTCACAATAGATGATTAATATTTTTGAAAATCTGCTATAGAGCTACTTCTATTCCATTTTCAATCTTATGTGTATTTACTATTAGAATATCTGTGCAGGGTGGGAGAGGGTGTGAGAGTATGTGTCCTGAGTATAAGAGAGAAACCAGTATAATAAACATTTGCTGCCAAGAGGCTGTGTGGAGATCACTGAATATTTACTAATTTAGGTTTGAAAATTATGACTGGAAATTATGACTGGAATCAATTAGACTATTGGCTTAATTGTTTGCTATATTTTATAAAAGGTTTTATAATTGAATATTGTATAATCCCACATGAACTACCACACAGTCTGGCTAGATTTATCTTCCTATAAAAGTAGTGAAGTTTTCAGGTGCCCAGAGTAATTAGGTATACTGTGGAGAAATATTCAAACTATATTTTCTGACTATAAGTCAATCTCGAAAATGAGCATTTGCCTTCCCAGTATGATTTCCAGGTTTTTGTTGTTCTGCCCTTAACTGATGGTGCTCTAGGTAACCAAAATGCCAGTCTTGCTTGTAGTTAACAGCCTTTTGTGATGTGTTTCTTTTCTTTTTAAATTATTGTAGGCTGATGCACCTAATCCAGGACTCATTCCAGATGCAGATGCAGTAGGTGTAACAGTTGTGCTAATTACATGCACCTATCGAGGTCAAGAATTTATTAGAGTTGGCTATTATGTAAATAATGAATATACTGAGACAGAACTAAGGGAAAATCCACCAGTAAAACCAGACTTTTCTAAGGTAATGGTCTATTTCTTTTTCATTACTTTTACTATACTTTTTAAGTATATGCCATTTCATAGTATATTATGCAAATAGCTTGGAGACAAAATAAATTTGAGGTCCTTGTGCCAACTGGGCAAACTAACCGTTCCATTCCCATACTTGACCTCAGATCCTACCTCCTGATGAATCATTAGTAATTAATGTTGGTCAGGCACTTTGAGAGTCTCTGATGGTTTAGAAAGTTGAAAGTGCCTCCTGTAAGAAACAGATAGTTGTTTATAACTTTCTCTATGGCATTTCCCATACATCATATGTATTAGAGATTAAACCAAAGTCTTAAGTATCTCTGGTTTTGGAAAACAGCTTCTGAGTGAGAAGCTGAAACCTGTGCTTCATAATTATAGATTCTCAAAAATACTTCCTATTTTATGATTTTTTCATTGGGACCTATAACAGTTTGGTAACTGGTGACTTATGTGAGATTGAACACAACACTCCATCTGCCCAATCATGTAAGAAAAATTAAATTTTTGGAGTAAAATGGAATGTTCTTTCTGATAATTAGGCTAGAATATTTAATCCTGGTATGGGACCTTCCAGTGACTTAATGTATTAGTTAACTATAAGGCACCTTGTATAGCAAAAAACAAACAAAAAACTAGAATACTGTTTCTGAGAATGAACCATAATAATAAAAGGTATGAAACCACTAATAATGAGAGGTTATATTTGGGGAAAATTTTATTTTCTTTGGCAATATTACTGAAGAGACACATATCAATCTAAAAAGCATACTACTTAGATAAAGCATCCTGTGAAGAAGTCACCCTCAAAAAAGAAGAGATTCTCTCCCTTTTAGGAAACAGAAGTATAGAGGGGTTAGATATTGTGTTGTTTAAGTAAATGATCTGGATGAATTCCCTCAGATCCTCCATATCCTTTACATTAGGCTAAAATAATTTTTTTGCTGTAGCCCTAGTCCTTGTGTATTAGTTACGTTTAAGGTGCTTTACTAAATTTTATGCCTTTGTATGTAAACTTAGCCCTTTAGGAGTACTGACATAAAGAACCATTTTAAGCTATTTGTGTATGGTATTTAACTTTCTTAATAATATATAAATAATGTCTATTTATATATTTCCTTCTTCCTTTAGCTTCAAAGGAACATTTTGGCATCTAATCCCAGAGTTACAAGATTCCACATTAATTGGGAAGATAACACAGAAAAACTGGAAGATGCAGAGAGCAGTAATCCAAATCTACAATCACTTCTTTCAACAGATGCATTACCTTCAGCATCAAAGGGATGGTCCACGTCAGAAAACTCACTAAATGTCATGTTAGAATCCCATATGGACTGCATGTGACCACCTGCCATCCCTTTAGTACAAATTAAGCTATAAAAACACACAGAACTATTTGAAATTCCGTAAGTACATAGTCAAGACACAATGTGAAGAATTTGTTTAAAAACATCCTGTAGAAAGTTTATAAGAAAACCAGTATTTGAGCAAATTGTGGAATATAAATACAACTATTTTTAAGTAATTTTTTTCTCTAATGTGTTATTTTATTTGTTCTGAAACTAATCTGATTAAAACATATATATTATTTTCTTCTCTGCTATATGTAATTAAAGCACTTATAAAGAAAAATATAAATCATTAGACCAGGTTGTAAAGCTGTCTTAGCCTTTTGGACAATAATCTTTGGACCACTATTTTACTGGCCTTCAGAAGACCAAACTTCCGACTTCAACTAAAATGTTTCTTCCTGTGATAAATAGTTTGGTTTAATGCGAGGGGCAAATTTCCATTCTTTTTTGTCATGTCCTTAAAGAAGGGATTTGAAGTCAACTATATGCTACCACGAACTTTAGGACCTGATTTTCTAGGCCACCCCTCTTACGGCTACTATTACACAGAATGTTAGACAGCATTCAGTTTGGTTTCTAAGATGATAACAAATGTGGTTAGTTGTTCTTAAGGTCCTTTGGCTATGGTTTTTGTTTTATAACAGTTTAGGACATCTGAATACTCCTTGAATCATACATCATTTTTACCCAGTGAATTCAACATGTCAAGAACAGACATAAACTCGCTAAGTTTAAGAATAGGATATTATTATAATGACTTACATCTATTCATGAGATTTATAAAAATACTATGAACTTAACCCTTCAAAACTGACTTGATAGATCATCTGTTGTTGGCAGCGTTTATTAAAAAAAAAAGTGAACTTGGGAAGGTGTATTTAGCTTTATCATAATAGATAAGTCACTATTTTGGAAAAATATATATTTTCACACATGTGGTACTCTTCTCCATATCCCTTGACACATGCAGAATAAGATTAGGCATATTTGTGGTTGACATATTTTAGATAGCCTTTCCAGATAAGTTTTTAAAAAGCAATCTTGGAAAGGAATCCATTAACTAAGTGGGCCAAAAGGTTCTTTTTCTATGATGAGAGCTAGGTCCTTCCTCAAAGTTTCTTGTGCTTCATTAAATTAAGTGTAGAATATTCTCATTACTCTTGCTGCTAAGCAAGACATTAGCCATATGATGTAGTTATGCAGTGCCTTTATATCTAAAACTTTTATACTGCACTTTTTAAAGCTTTTATTTTGAGGAAAGGAAAAGGGCATTTGTCTGAATATGGAATTTAAGTTGTATATATTTCCTATCATTCTAAAAAAAGAATTTGTGAAGGAAAATTTTGCTAAATGTAAACTTTGAAATTTAATATACCATATTATTAAAATACTGTCCACTAACTAGTTCATAGATTTTAAAAATAAAATACATCCAACTGTTAAAACTATATGAAGAAAATTTCATTTTTGTCTAATTGCAATTAAATGAAAATGTTAAAATATTAAAATAAAAATAAAACTTTCCAGCAAAGAGCTCAGTGATTAATATAACAAGATATGTGCTTATTAGAAATAAAGCATATATAAGCCAAATTACCAAATAAAGCAATTTACTGAGTTTTTATTCTAATTATAATGACTGATTTGTATTGACACCAAGGGTTAGGTTTTTACATCAATTTGTAAATGGAAAGCTAATTTTCACAAAAGGTTAAGACTGACTTTTTAAGTCTTCTCTCAAAATTTTTATGATTCTATAAGATTTAGAATTCAAACATTAGAGGCTAAGAAGCTATAGCACAGGGGTTTTATTTTCCACCCTGTTTAGCTTCATTTATAGACATTAACTGAATTATAGCTAAAATGTTTGGAACAGTTTTTCTCCTTTTTGATCACAGTAAATAGCTCTTTCATGAAAAGATAAACATGAACCAATTGCGCCACAGAAGAGAGAAGCAAGTAGGCTGGAGGGAATGAGGATATCAGTTGAGCTAAGAAAACACTGAGGAAATCTGAGGAGCGTGCATGCATTTGTTCATTTATAACCTTCTATAACCTTAGGCTTCCGTGTGGTCTTATCGTTTGGTTTTAAGATTTGGGGTTTCTAATTTTACCAAGAAAGTCTATGGCAGCAATTTTCAAAATCCCTGACTTTGTAATCCCTGATTTAAAAAAATTCTATATATGACTCTGAAACACAAGCATTTATGTTAATTTTCATGAAAATGCACCCATATTGTGCATCTTTATTGTGTGCAATATATTCTGGTATCTTTTATTGTAGTTCATTTTTAAAGTGCTAGTTTTGACTCCCTGAACTGGCATTTATGACTCTAAGAGGTTGTGATACACAGTTTGAAGAAAGGCTAGTCTGGCCTTTTGAGTAGATGAGACTTAGCAATAACTTTTCTTTCATTCTAAAATTTATATTCCCCATACCTGTCTTTTCTCTTATATTTGGATTATGATCTCGACATTAAAAAAAAGGGAAAAAGTGTAGTTAATCAGCAGCCATTCACTTGAAAACTGTCCAAATATTCTGAAATTACTGGTAGCCCACCAGATAGCCTGGACTCATTTCTTGGCCCTCCATATAATTAATTTAGGAAACATTCCACATAATTACTTGGCAAACACTTTTATTTGTTACTGGCATCATTTTATACAGAATTCTAGAACCCTGGGTCATAAGAATTTTTAAATGCACATAAAGTATTCTTTATATATTCTTGCTTATTACCCTTCCAGTATGCTGAACCTTGTCTATGCCTCTCCATTCACAAATCCCTTCTCATCAAGGCTTAATGTACTATTCGGTTATATTTCAAAATCTGAGAGCCCCTTAGAATGGGGCTTTCCTTATGTAGGACCATTAATGCAGCATTTGCTGCTTTATGAGAATTTTTATAGGATAAGTTTCTCCTAAGAAATTTCAGCACAGGCTTCCCTTAATAAGTAGCAAAGAACATTTGCAAAATGTGTGAAACCAAAGGCCTATTACAGACAGAAGTACAGGAGAAATATTTCCCCAAACAAAACAGTATAAAATACAAAATCACATCAAAACATGTTTTCTAAAAGTTTTCCTAAAGTTACTTTATAAGCAAATCCTGACATTCTATCTGCAAAGGCTTTTAAATGTACTCGAAGAATCATCACAATGTATGAATGAAGCTCCACAATGCAGTGAAAGTATGCTTTCCGCATATTAAGACAAATTTTCTACCTAAGAATTTTGAGTAGGAGTTACTGTTGCCTGTGAGATCTATAAGCACAAAAATGCCTCAAGCTCTACGCCATCGATCTACTTTGATAAAGTGAGATTTTTTTTCCCATTTATCTCAACGTTCTGTTTACTAGGTCCTCAAAATGCCAGATGGTGCACGCTTTTTCCACATTAAATAGGATCTTTCAAAATTAAGATGCAAAAAGATATGGGATAAGTTTTAGGAAAATTAAGTGAAAGTGGAGCTTTTAAAATATTTTCTTAAGAGCTACAAAAGTACTGCTAAATATTTTCTTCGATTTTTGGCAGTAACTCAAAAATTAGCTTGAAATTTATCCTATGTTAGGTACTTTTTCATCAGAAAAACATTGTGTTACTGTCTGTAGTAAAATTAAATTAACTGAAATTGTCATGTAAAATACCTGCACTAGTAGATCCAATTCCTGTGGTGAGCACAGAGCGTGGTGTAATCTTTGCTGCATACTTGAGGAATTGAGATTTCCCTGTGCCGGGATCCCCAACCAATAAAAGATGAGATTCACCTAGAAAAAAGTTAATAAAGTTTTAAATTTCTATGAAAAGACCCATGAATAAGTGTAATTAATCAAGAAGAAAATGGTGTACTTGGAATGCCAACACAATTTACATTTTATGCTTTTGCTATTTACTTAAGGTCATTTAAGGACAGCCTTACCCAGTTATTTTTAGAAAAGTTAACTATCATAAATAATCTTTGATTTCTGAATATGACATTTAAAATCTAAATTAATAGACTTTGTTCTATTTCGAGACGTGCAGGCATATGTTTAAGATTTAAAAAATTTTTGGCTTAAAAACTGATTTTATTTTTTGTTTTTTTAAAGATTTTATTTATTAGAGAACACAAGCAGGGGGAGGGGCAATCTGAGAGAGAGAGAAGCAGACTCCACGCTGAGCAGGGAACCTGATGTGGGGCTCAATCCCAGGACCCCAGGATCATGACCTGAGCCGAAGGCAGACGTTTAACTGACTGAGCCACTCAGGCGCCCCTTAATCTATTTTTAAATACCAAACTACTTAGTTAAATCTTTCCAAACAAGCCATACAAATATTTTATTCCATTTTTATGTATGTTTAAGTGTTCAGGACTTTATAAGTGCTTTATAAGTATCAAATCACTTATGATTATAACAGTTAAATGAAGACCTTTTCATTTTATGAAAATTGTAGTAATTTAATGAAATATTTACCTTAAAGTACTTATTTTCAAATGTAACAAATGAACATATGAGTATCATGTGGTATGTATTATCTCACTGATCAATTTATTCAGTTATACCCAATTATTTCCTAAATACATTAGTAGAAAACTCCTACTTAAGCTCAACATTTAGCAGAATGCCGGAAGGTGATCAAAACATACAATACACATAAACTTTATTATACTTACTATTCCATACTGTACCATATGGTTTTAGAAATCTTACAGCTTTGTTTATAAAAATGTCTCTGGTTATTATGACCCTCAGGTGGCCTATATAAGGGCCATAATAAACCTACTCTATGCCAGATTCAGGTCAGTTAAATGTGTTAGCCGCAAAAGAGCCTTCTGCCATTTGAACATAATTATACACTTAGAGTAATCTTTGCTTGAACGTGTGACCTACAGCAGCACCTCATGGCAGATGGCACTTCTGCAACCTACCAGCAGAAGGGGAATCAGCAGGCAGATGACTGAGAGCAATAGTCTGAGAGAAACACACTGACAGTCACAGATGGAGAGACACTGACTTGGAGACCTTAAAAGGCACTATCTAATATTTTCCTCTTGAAGACAGACTGGGGATCCAAGGAAAAACATAGTAATCAAAATGTAAAGATTTTATTTTGTGGCACCTTTACAGATTGGAGCAAAAATATATGTTCATCAAAAAACTTAAAATTTCTTTCAGTCTTTGGAATTCTAGAAATTACCTTTTAATATACAGATGCCAGACTAAGTATTAGTCAGGCAACTGTCAGCTTTAAAAGCTTTAAAAGATGGTTAGAAAATAAAGCACGACAAGTCGTTTTTATTCAGGAAAGAAAAATTCTATAGCTTCTCACACCTTGTATGTATTAACATTTCTCAAAAAGTTTTAAGTAGGTACTAACCTCTGACCCGTGTTCCTGTAGCATCAGTCCTCTGAATCCCACCAGCCAGCACCAGGGCCACAGCAAGCTTTACTAGATACATCCCAAAAACCTGAGGGCACAAGCTGGCCAATATTTCATTCCTTCCTAGGAAAGGCAGAAAGGTCAGATGTTACTAACAGTTTTCAAGAAATCCTATCTGAAATTTCTCTTCTTATCCTAACTTCCTAGAAATATACTCTGCCATCTAAAATGATCAAGAGAACCACTTCTGAATGCCTAAAAGGAGTAAATAACTGTTTTAGTCCTAAAATTCCGTCTCTTATTAATGCCATGATAGGAAAAGTCTGCTTTTTTATTCCTTGCTTTTTATTTTTATACCTACTTACGTTTCCATAAATTTATCATAATTTATAGGGACAGAAAGGAATCTCCTTTATTCCCTCATTAAGCCAACATTATCCCTTTAAAATACCACTGCACTTTATTCCATGGCCTAAATAAAATGAAGGTGCTCGATCTCAAACAGTAAATCGAATTGCAGAAAACAGTAATCTTTAAATACAAGAGGTACTTGGAATTCATGGAGCTTCTCCAGAGGTAATCTACCCTGTGAGTCAATTCAGCATTTGCTCTGAACAATTTGGTAAAGTCTGTTTTAGCTAGAAAAAGTTACCAGAGTATCACAGTATTAAATAAATATAAACTATAATTCTAGCAATCCAAGAGGGAAGTCTTGGATTCTTCTGAGCATATGTTGTTTTTTAAGATTTTATTTATTTAGAGAGAGAGAGAGAGCATGAGCTGGGAGGGGTAGAGGGAGAGACAGAGAATCTCAAGCAGACTCTATGCTGAGCATGGAGCCCAACTTAGGGCTTGATCCCAGGACCCTGAGATTATGACCTGAACTGAAACCAAGAGTCACAGGCTTAACCAACTGCGCCACCCAGATGCTCCCGATCGTGTTTTTTTTTTTTTTTTTTTTAAGATTTTAAAAATTTATTTACTTGATGGGGGGCGGCAGGCACAAGTAGGGGGAACAGCAGGCAGAGGTAGAGGGAGAAGCAGGCTCCCGGCTGAGCAGGGAGCTGGATGCAGGGCCCCATCCCAGGATCCCAGGACTCCAGGACCACAGGATCATGACCTGAGCCAAAGGCAGACACTTAACAACTGGGCCACCAAGGCACCCCTGATCATATGCTTTAAGTAAGAGAGTATCACTGAGTTTCTGTTTTCAGAAATGTCAAAACACCAAATCTGAGAATATATATAAATAAAGTAGGTATTTCATTCGATCACTGGCCTAATTAACCAGCGGGGGCTCTTAGAACCTATGCCATCCTAACAAGCCTGTCCTGAGCTTATCTTCACTTACGTGGAATTCACTACTGTGATGGTACTCTCTCTACATGCTGGCAACTAACCTGTGTTTCAGGGCTTCCATGTTTGTGTTCAGGTTTTAGAGGTAGCTCTTTTTGAGGAGGAAAATAATCGTGTAAATATTTAGCTGATTATTCCAGTTCCAGAAGCTCTTCTGCCAAAGTATTAGGGAAAGGAAAGGGGCTTTCTCCAGAATTTATGGCCTTATGCACAAAAGCTACTTCTTGTAATGAATCAGAATTGATCCAATGACAATGTAGGGTGACATGACTTGGGATGGCAGAAATGGTGAAGAAATAAAATCTTTTAGTAAAATGGGGATCAGAAAAAACAATTAGTAAATCCTAGAGGGCAGTTCCTTAACTGCCAGAGGGAATCCCTCTCCTAAGGAAGAAAGCCCAGAGAAGAAAGGTTTGGGATCTCAGCAAGTAAGACATTACAGCAGGTAGGCAAATTCTGACCAGAATTACACATACAAAGAAAGAAGGAATAGCCCCAACAAGCAGGTTTAGGAGTAGGCAAACTGCCCTGGGAGACTTCTAGGCCAGCTGTGCTGAATAAAGGTAGATTCAGTGACTGATGTGCTGACAGGAAACATATCCCAGTGCTAAAGAGCACAGGCTCTGGGGTCGGAGGCCTGGATTCACATCCCAGTACTATTACTTACTACCCATCTGACCTTGGGCAAGTTTCTTAACCTCTCTGCCTCTATTTTCTTATCTGTAAAATGGAATGATAATGGTATCTTGTAGAACTGTTGAGGATCAAAGGCGTTAATAAGTGTACAGCACACAGAACAATACCTGATGCACTTAACTGTTACGCTGTTATATTACCTGTATTACTTGTGCTTATTTCTGATCTCAAGATTTCCTCCCAATGTAGTTAACACAAAAGATACAAAGTCAGGTCTGAAGTACCAGAGAAAAATAAAGGGGAAGAACTATTCCCCTAAATTTGTTGTCTAAAGTTCCTTGAATCATGGCAGTAGATGCCATGCATGGCTGTACCATGGAAGAGAATGCATTAGAGTGCATACTCGCCCAACCCTATCTCCCTCCCAAATTTCTGCTTCTAGACCATGTTAATAGTGTGTCTAGGGCCTACTAGCTCATTCTTGTGGCATGACCCTCAGTCACCCCAAGGAGAATAAGACTTCCTAGATCTGAATCGTCCCTGAATGGGTTCAGAGGGCCCAACAGACCCCAATCCTTACATTTGGGTTTCTATTCAGCATCTAAGCACCAGAGTCAGAGGATCCCGGATGTTACTGTAGACTGGAATAAAGTCTTCACCTTCTAGACGGTACCCACAGTATCAGATCTTAATAAAGATCAACCTCCAAGAGCTGAGGAGTGAAGTACCTCTGGCTTTAGACTAGCAAAATGATGACATCCTTCTGGATACAGCTCCCCACTTTCACCACCCCTTCCCTTATTTCCCCCAACTAGCACACATACACTTTGAATTGGTACAGTACAGTACTGGTACTGGGTACCTGGAAAACCGAGAAAGCAGAATCCATTCAGACTCAAAAGAAAAACATTGCCTCATTTTCTTTCTTTCTTCTTACTTATGTTTCTTACTAGATCATTATATTTACTTCTTCCTTTTACCCAGTAAATGAGCTGTACATCCATAACCTTCTAATTAAAACAAAATAGACTCTTTAATTGCCAGCACAAAGCACTTCTCATGGTCTGGTTAGAACCCTGTATGATGCCCTTCCTTCACTGTAACAGGAAGAGCTGAGCTGTGGCACTGCAATTAGTAAGAAATGACTGTGGTCCAAGGAAGAGTTACAGATTTTGGGGAGGACCCGACCCTAAGAAACAATTATAAATACAAAAATTCATTTTAAAATATATATGGTTCTTAAAGGACTTGCTTAATAAAGCCACACTATAGAGAACCCCACTTCAGTATTTAAGAATAAAGTAATCAATATGTATGAGATTTGAGATGAAGTTTATTAAAAATAGTCTATCACTGGGTTCAGTGTATTTTTCTCAGAAGATGCCACCAAGAAAGAATGAAAATTTGAAGATTTAAAGATTTAACTGGTGTTTTATACCTTTGGAATTTTTAAATAAAAAAATACTCTGTGAACCCAAAGGCTGTAATGTTTTAGTCTACATATCTTATTGCCACAGTCAAAAGTTTTTGCTGCGATGACAAAGCTTGTATTTTGCATCCTTCTATCTCTCATCACCTCTTTCCTACTGACTTCATATTTAAAAATCTTTAGCTAAAATAGCGTGAAGTTGTCTTTATTATCTAAGGTACATCAGAAAAGAAATAAGGCTTTCATAGGATGAAGTTTCATAGTAGGATGTGTTTTGTCTACTTAAGGAGGAATTGTATATTTATTGGTAAAGGGAGAAAACTGGAAGTACAAGAGATGTCTAAAATAATAGAAATAGAAAATCTCTTGTAATCCAGCCTCGATATCCCACAAAGATCTCTAAATAAAAAAAGACTACCAGCAAAGGGCTCTTCAAAAGGAAACTATGGCTAGAAGTACTGACGAATGCTACCACCTTTTGAATTCAGCCATTGAGTTTTATAGCATGCAAGGCTCCTCCCAATCACAGACCTCATATTTAACTACTTAATGAAATGCCATTAATAATTATCAGCTTTATACCCTTAATCACAAACCTGCAAAGGGATCACTTTTATAGGACTCCCAAAAATCTTCAAATTCCTTTTGGACCTCCTCATCCATGATGATCCCTGCAGACTGCTCATTATTTACTTGGACATAATTGGCTTTCAGGACTATCTCCACTTCACAGCGCACATCTTGCTGAAAGGGCTTCCACCGTTGCATTACAACTCCGTAAATAGTGAGGTCATCACCTAGGAGAGAGCACCAAGGAACAGCAAAGTCCAGGAGGAGCACACTGCTTGCTGGACACAGACTTACATCACACGGATCCAGAAATAAGAAATAAACCACTCTCCCACCAGGTTTAGAATAGTAAACACTCACCCAGAAAACAATCTGAAGGCAAAGGAACACCACAGGTTTCCTACTTTTCCCTTCTTCTTCTGTTTTTGTTTGTTTTTACAAGCGCTTGTATCTTTAGCTAAAAGCCAAAGTCAACATTTTTATTTTTCTTAATCTGCCACATGATAAGCACGCCAAATTATTACCTTCACTGGAAAAACAGCTTACTAGATGATTTATTGTTATTATATGTTCATCCTCTCGTAATTCCTAACCATACAGTTCTCTTTTAAAGAATAGGTGGGAACTGCAGCTGGAAGGTTATGCTATAATCAGTTTGGTGTCAGGAAAGGAGACAATCTTGTGATAACTGACACTAGTTTTGTTTCTTATATGTTTATTTTTACATATCACCTTTAATGATATTTTACTTACTGCCTTAAAAAGAAACAGATGAATGAACTAAGAAATAAGTGAACACTGTTTTACTTCAAAGCCCGTTTCCATAAACTATGAAAGCACAAGATAAATCCTGCTTGTTCCTTCTTGGTTGGTTTCTTCCCACCTGAGGAAATTCTCCTATTCCTGGTGATCAGAATATTAAACTTCTACAGGTTTTCCCAAGAGGCCTTGGGTCATTCATGGACACATTCGCTAAACACTGACATCTGTGCTTATTATTATATACAATTCAATGCATCAGTTAACAGGGTATATATGAACGAATGGTTGGCATTCAGTATTTTGGTATGAGAGAAAAGGAGCCAGAAGAAAAAAAGATAAGTTTAGTCCTCAAAATCTTGTTAAATATAAGATGTTGGAGATACCCCAAATCCAATCTGGTATTTATAATTTGTGCAACAAATAGCGTCTCTGAACTAACTGGCAGGTCTTCATTTCCAAGCCTGTGTCAAATCTATGGTATTTGCTGATGCAAAATGCCTTTTGCTCTCTAAGTTTCAATGTGTAATATGTAATCTGCGGAGCTTCTGATTTTCTGAAGAAAGTGTTTTGTAAATGCTAAATGAATGGAACTGGTGATAGCAATTACACGACAAGAGGGCATATTTTTAGCCAAAGGCAACTTCATAATAAATGGTGACAAACACATTCAATAGGTGCTTTGCATGTGTTTTCAAGATCTTTCAAAGCCACTGCTTGGATGGTTTTCAAACTGAATCAAGAATAATGATCATTTACTATATTGTCTGCCCTCAATTTTTAGATGAAAATGATTGTGGTAACTTTAAATGAGCTCTTGGAACAGTCCTTTAGTGTCATTTTAATGGATTATACTTAGGTTGTTTCTAAATTAGTCAAATAAGAAACTTAACTTTTGCATACAGTACCCACAAGTAATCAGACTTCAATAGCAGTGATAATGTGAAAAATGCAGTGTCCTGAGGAATGGCCAAGAACACTGATTTTATCAGATTTGGGTTCAATTCCCAGCTCCACCACTCACTGGTTATGTCCTTGGGCAAATCACCTAACTTTGCTGAGCCCATGTTTTGACCTACAAAATGGGAATAGTTATGTCACAGAACCACAGTGACAATAAAGTCAGAAAACGTTTGTAAATTACTTCTTGCAATATAACATGTGCTCGACAGCTAAGTATTAGCTATTATACTAAACCTTGTTGTTATACTTAAACTTTTCTGTAGTAAAAGTTATAAACAATGTTATTTGCAAGGAACTACAATTCTTACTTTATATAATCCTCTCTCTTTGTGCTGCTCTGTCTTCTGCAGCCTATTTACCACTGCAGCCACCCCCAGTCGGACCCATCTCTGATCCCCTGCTGCACTGGCAGTTATCAGGACACAACTTCCAACTTTATTACTCTGCGTGTGTCAGACTGGGGTTCCCAACCAGACTGTAAATTCCTGAAGGGCAAGGATTATGCCATTTATCTTTTCATTCCTGCAGAGGTTTGTAGCTATGGATAAATGAAAAAAGTGCTGTTGACGGACTGCTTCCATCCATTATTACTAGTGACATGTGAAAGAAAAACAGCTTTAGATTTTTTCAGTGCAGAAAGAATTCAGTTTAGACGGACTGCATGAAAACATCTTATTTTTATTTATTTATTTATTTATTTTTTATTTATTTAAACACCTTATTTTCTATCACAGGATACTCTCATGTTCAGGCTAAGCTTACATAAGCACTACTTTGCTGATCCAGATATTACAGGTTTTGGTTAAAATCTAGAGTCCTATACGAAAAAAGTACTTTGCCACAGCCTGGTCCATTTAGCAGGCATTCCATGATCAAAGTTGTTATTTCCGTGGAGTACTGTTTAGACAACTATAAACTATTAAGATATTTGACATAAATTTCAAACTACAGGTTGGTGATTCTTGGGTGGATAGGGGCAGTCTCTTGACAAAGAATTACTCTTGACTCTAGATACTGAACTCTTTAATTTCCACGGTTGTTTGCCTCATCATTTTAATGAAATGGTAGCTGGGTAAACGTAACTTAATGTAACTTAAATGTTACATTACCTTCAATGTAACTTAAATGTTAAAAAGCAAACAGAAATTCCTAGGCAAACAGTAAAAGCAACAGTTTTAAAGTTATTTGGAATAAGAAGAGGAAAGAGAAAAAGCTCTCAAACCTTCTTCACAGACACAGGTCTGGTCAAGGCCTTGGGAATGTGTATGGGGAGCAGAAGATGCTGGCTTTAGAGGCAGGCTGCCATATGCCTTTTCTAGGGCTGGAAACAGTAGCCTTAGGGAATCTGACCAAAGTTTCACAGTTCTAGGATAACTTTTTTAGGGACTGAAATTGTGTAAATCCAAAAAAGACTTTTAAACTCCATACTAGAGTCTTTAGTGCCTGTCAGTTTTGGTAAAAGTTTCTGATTAAAACTTTCAGATTATCCCTTTGAAGGCAGTCCACTTGGTGTCTGAGAGCTTTACCTTTAGCTGACCAGTGCCATGTCAATTTTACAGCCCTAGCTTCTACCAACAACTGAAAAAAGCTCCCTTTATTCTCTTATTTTTTTCTTTTTGCATTACATATGTAAACGACTACATTTGTTTTAAAAATCTTTTTAAAATATCAAATTTTATTAAGAATATCTCATGATATTTAAATGTGGTTATTGCAGAAGACAGTACTCTCTTGAGGAACACTGCTGATATACAACACCTCCTAACATCTTAATTTTTCCAATAAAACTCTTCCCTACTATATTCTTTACAAAATCAATAATTTTAAAATACAATGTAGAACACTTCCATTCTATACATGTGGGCCGATATCCTTTCCCTTCCACAAATACTTTTTTTTTTTTAAGATTTCATTTATTTAGTTTAGAGAAAGAAAGAGCGAGCGAGCACAAGCAGTGGGAGGAACAGAGGGCGGAGGGCAAGGGAGATAATCTCCAACAGACTCTGCCCTGAGCAGACAGCCTGACTCAGGGCTCAATCCTATGATCCTGAGATCATGACCGGAGCTGAAACCAAGACTCAGACGCTCAACCAATTGAGTTGTTGGTCAGTCGGTTGAGTTGTTGGCTCAACTGAGCCACCCAGGTGCCCTTTTCCTGCCAGGGAAATTTTGAAATTTGATTCTTCCCAGCCTCCCCAATGAGAACAGGAGCGGCGAGATGAGTTTAGATAGGGCAAAAGAGAGCTGAGTGGTCTGGTTAGCCTCAAAATCAAAATATAACCAAGATGACATCACAACAACCCCTTCTGGGGCCCTTAGATTGCCAGAACAGCTCTGAGGCTCAGAGTCTTTGATTTGCCAAACACTGTAGATCATCCAGACCAACTGCCATCATGAGATCTAAGTCACTACCAAGATGCTATACACCCTATGCTTGACTTTCTCTGAGAAAAGAAACTCACCATCATCTGAATCCCATGAACACCTTATATTATTAGATACTGAATCAAAAATCTACCCTCCTAGAGCTTCAGCCTACTGAAACCCAATAGTATCTTCTGTAACTATAATTCCATTTCTGTATGACAACCTTCCAATTAATGAAAAGTTGGCTGTCATGTCCTTCCTGAGGCTTCTCTATGCTAAACACCCACAGTTCTTTTCAGTATGGTTTTCAGTTCCTTCCCAATTCGGGCAATTGACCAATAGAAACACTGAGATCCCTCAGAGGACAAAATCAATGTGACTCCTATAGGGGTGTCACTAGCACAGAGGAGAGAGGAATAATCACCTACCTTCTTCTAGATAGCAATAAGAGTACAGTAGCATCTGACACAGTCATACTGTCTGATGCATTTTATTTAACTGAATGCTAAATCTACTACAATTTTTAAAGTTGCCACTGTTACGCAAGGATATACTGAAAAGACCAACCTGGATGAAAAAGTCATTGGATCTGGGTTCATGTTCTAGTTCTACCACTTAACTCTCCAAGTCACTTTGGGCAGGTCAGGTTCTTAACTTATAAAACAAGTGGCTGGACTGGACTGCTAAGCCAGCTTCTTTCCTGTTATGTTTCACCTCCCACCTGCATGCCAGTTTCTATTCTCAAGGCAATTAAGCCTTCACACTCACTTCCCAGTGCTCTTGGGAAAATAAAAAGTGACTTTTTCCTAATCAGTACTTTAGAATATCTTATATAAGCTAGCAAAAGTTAAATCTCACCAGATTTGCAACTGTCTACTAAATCATCTTCCAGGATAACCTTCATAGATCGTGGAATACTTCCAACAGACAGCCTCTGCACCTAACAAGGAAAAGCAGACACATACTGAGTATGCTTAAATACATGCTAAGTATTCAGAAGCCTAGCAGTTCTTGAAATTACTGTTTCTACTTCGCTGCTATTATCATACAATTTAATTATGATGGGGATTTATAGAATTTTCTTCAAAGTTGTGCCTACTATCCATTTACAAACTCACTAAAACCACAGTAAAATAAAAACACCATTATGGAAAATATCTCCAAATATAATCCACCTTGTGGATGGTCAAAATAAACATGCACTCCAATTAGTAAACATAATAACAAAGTTACTTACCTAGAAAAGACACATAGTTTTTTCCTGATCTCTAGTCCTAAGACCTGGGACAAATCACTGTTGCTTTGATTATTCCTTAGTGACAGAATCCTGGTTTTATTCCACGTGGACATGTACCCAATAAAAAGACTATTTCCCAGCTCCCTTGCACTTGGGCACGGTCACATGACTAAGCTCTGGCCAATGTAATACAAGTAGAAATGCCGTTGAGAGACTTAGAGGAAGACAACTCAAATGGAGACTTGGGGTAGATGGCTGATGCTGTTGACTGCCCCTCCTCCCTGACAGAGTTGTCACTACCGTCCTGAACTAATAATAGGGGCCATGTGTTAAGAATGGTGTAGAAAGAAAGACACAAGTTTGAGTCCTCAATGCTAAATGCGCCTTTGTGTTTCAGTGGCAAGTAAAGGGAAAGCCCGGCAAACTCTGACGTGTTAAAGAGTGTCTATGTATGCCTTATTGGACACAACAAATAAAATTGGGCCTAAACCCCAAATCCTGACCACTCCAATGTTTACCAATCACTTACACTCATTTAATTTTCTCCTATCCCTTAAATACAGCTTGTTTGAACTTTTTAAATATTCTCTTAATTTTAACATAATTATTAAGTCAGTCCACAACCCTTTTGCCAATGCTCTCTATACAGAGATGATTACTGCATGTCTCTAAAGACTGTATTCTAATATATGTGCAACTATACTGTGTGATGACACAAGTTCCATTTGTAGTCCTGTATGTGTTCCCTAGTCCTGGTAGTTTGCCCATAGCTGAAAAAAACCTTCTTCAAAGTTGTTATTTTTCTCATTTATTTGATCATTTACCTGTTCCTGAATTTTGATTTCCTGATAATCTCTACACCTAGTTGGAGATGAAGACAAGCCTGAGAGGCAAGTGAATTTTGAAGAATCACAGCTCTCCAAGCTGGGACAGGAGGATGGTCGGCAGAAGGTATAGTACTGCTCAAAGTCAGCCTTGACCACAAATACATGTTTGCATTTGTTACACATGTAATCCCGCTCAAACTCCAGGATCTTCACCAGACTTGTTCGAATTACTGTCCCTGTGACAGATAAAAAGTGTCCCACATCCTTGGTTTTAGGGATGTGCTCCCTCACTAGCTCAGGACAAACAGGCAAACCTGATGGAGAGAAACAACAAAAACCGTATCAACTTCTGTCTTGGGATTTGACTCCATGGAATATAGTCTTTTCATATTTCCTACAACTTCAGAACAAAAATATGAGTTCTTTTTAAGAAAAAAAAATCAGATCAGCTCAATTAAGAAAACAGAAAAGGATTATTTTGAATAATAATGATCAGTGGACTCTTTCTAAAAGTACATATGCAGGGGCACCTGGGTGGCTCAGTCGGAGAAGCATCTGCCTTCAGCTCATGTCATGATCCCAGGGTCCTGGAACCAAGCCCTGCCATCAGATCAGGCTCTCCACTCAGCGGGGAGTCTGCTTCTCCCTCTCACTCTCCCTCTGTGCTCTCTCCCAAACAAATAAAATCGTTTAAAAAAAAATAAAAAAGTATATATCCAGATGACATAATAACTAGGATTTTAAAAAAGGGTTGATTTTCATAAGAGGGCTATCACAGTAGAATCTAAATATAGCATGTAATTGTAACCTCATTCAACAAAAAGCATAATGCCACAGGCAACACATAAAATCAACTGATGACTGAGTAAACCACAAAGCTGAGTGATAAAGGGAGGGTAGCATAATGACCAGAGCCCCAACGGCTAGAAGGCTATTACTTTTTTTAGTTAGGTTCAGATTTTATTAATATATAAATCTGTTTCCAAGCCTTGAATTACCTAGAGGTTTACCCACAGTAGCACCATTTATCCCTTAAAAAACCTGTGTTTTCCACCATTAATAAACAGGCAACTTTTTAAAAGGTACACAATGCTTTTTTTTTTTTAAAGGTTTTATTTAATTTATTTGACAGAGAGCGCACAAGCAGGGGGAGCAGCAGAGGGAGCTTAAAATAAGCTTTAAATAAGCTTAAAATATAAAGATAAAGGCAACATAATGTTAAGCAAAACTGACCATATACAATCAAACACTAAAAAAGATGCTAAGAGACAGTGTTTTCCTAGAAATGTCAATTTATTTTAAATTTCTGTCTTACTATATATGTTACTAAGTATGTTCTTCAACTATACCAGTGAAGGGGTGGTGGTGGTGGTGTGTGATGTACATCAAGCACTAAGCCACGATTAGTGCTGAACACAAAACCTTTATCATTCCCTGATTCATTCAATGATCAAAAACAAAAAGAAATTTTGGAAGCTGTCCAAATCTAGGTCTATGCTAGAGATATGTCCGTATCAATTACTTCAAGCCCCTGGTTTTCACCAGGTAGTTCCCTGAACAGCAGCATCAGCATCACTTAGCATCACTTAGGATCTGTTAGAAATGCAAATTCTTGGGTCCCATACCAGATCTTCTCAATTAGAAACTGTGGGTAGGGCCTAGCAAAAAGTGTTTAAACAAGACCTACAGTTGATTCTGATTGCCATTAATGTTTGAGAACCATTAGTTTAAGTAACACATGAATGCTATTTTTTCCTTCTCATTTAGTTTGATGTTATCTGTGTACTAGAACAGCTTTCATCAAAACCACTGGGAACAGCAAGGAAACTTTAGGCTAACAAAAATCCCAGAAGACAAAGAGCAACATATATCCTGGAAAGACAAACCAGAAAATGTCTTAGGTTCCTAAGGAGACTGAAACATGGAGGCAACCTGTTTTCATAACAAAATGCCTTGCCTGGAGTCCAAGATGAAGCTGCCAATACACCTAAAACCAGACTATTTCCATCCTTGGTTCATTCTGCCTGGGACACCTCCATCCCCGCCTTACCTTCTCTTCTTAAAATCTCCAGTGAATCTGCTAGAATTCACTCAGCCTGTTCTGCGGGCTAATATATCTTGCACCTACCTTGAGTGAGGCATGCATCACGTAACATAAAAGCTGCCACTAAGTTCCTTTACAATTATGTTTAACATGCACATAGGCACATATCTTTGGGCATATGTACATCATTGGTAAATAATTGACTATACAGCTATGTCCCCTATAGCCTTGAGCTTCTTTAGATGAGGGACTATACCCTATTATTTCGGTTTCCCAAGAGACTAGCAAATGCCTACACTTAATATGTTTGTAGAATGAATGTACCATGGTAGTAACATATTTTGCAGTTTACTTTTTCAGAAATTAGGAAAAAAAAAAGCTAAATTTACCTGAAACTAATAGGGTCACCTAGGCAGACAAAATTTTGGTAGTAAACTAAGCATGGAAAAATATCTAAACATAAGGACAGCCTAAAACCATTCTTAAATACCATTTCAGTAACATTAACTAAAGTCCCTTTTAACAATGTTTTTGCAAGATTATTATAAGGTAACATTTGTTCCTGATCCTACCAAGAGGTTATCTAGTGTCCTGATGCTTAAAGATTTATAATATTCCTAATTTTATTCTAGATAAAATACTACTTTTTCAATTAAATCGAATGTATGGTCTTTTGGGGGGATCTTAATTTGTCTTCAAAGAGTTCTACTATACTGACTTATCTTTTTTGAATCATAGCAAGCATTTTTGATTATAAATCCCCACCTTTCTGAAATGTACTATAAAGCATTTCTAAACAAAATAGTACATGTGTTCTCCAACTTAATCTGCAGTAATTCAAAGAGCTTTGGCACAAGCTGATTGCTCCACTGCAGCGTCTTAAAAATTAAGATACTTAATCTGTTATTCATTCCACAAAAACTGAGTGCCTAAATAGGTGGCCAGCATAATGCTAAACTTGAGATATAAAAATAATAAATTTCCTAAAACTGTTTTGAAGATCACAGGGTAGAATGTACCACTTTCCTAATTCTTGGCATTATCAATTCTTTTGTTAGTAGTAACAAAAGCTCATAAGGCTGCTCTGAATTACAATTTTATACACACATATCGATGTGTATATATGTGCACACTAACATACTGTTGCCTCCATATAGTCTCCTTCCCCTCGGTTGGCATGGCTAGTATCCCAGCCTTCCAAATGTCCAGACGAAACTGTATAAAATCATTACTCTGCTCTAAAAGTGACCATCGGGGCACCTGAGTGGCTCAGTGGGTTAAAGCCTCTGCCTTCGGCTCAGGTCATGATCTCAGAATCCTGGGATCAAGCCCCACATCCGGCTCTCTGCTCAGCAGGTAACCTGCTTCCCCCTCTCTCTCTGCCTACTTGTGATCCCTCTCTCTCTCTCTCTGTCAAATAAATAAATAAAATCTTTAAAAAAATAAAAATAAAAAAATAAAAGTGACCATCGACTACACAATAAATATATTTTTAAGTATAAATATCAATTATTTCTTAGTGCTCTGAGTTCAATATGTGTTAGAACTTCTCAAAATGTTCCTAGAGAGTAAGTAGCAGTAAAATCCTTAAGAGATTTACCTGATATCCTGGCATGAAGATTCTGCTTGATAGAGGCACCCTCAGGCTGAGAAAGGGACTGAAGAATTGTCAAGGCTGATCTTCGCAGAGCGCTATCAAAAACTGTTAGTACTTCATTCGGGAATGCATTGAAATATTCCCCAATTTCCATGTTAGTCTCAAAAAGGGTCATGGCATTAACCACAACTGGGTAATGAGCATCTTCATCACTTTCCTTCAAGATTAGAAGAATATCATTCTTATGGTATTCCGAAACATAGGATTCAAACACTTGACCAACCAGTGTAACTTGATCACTATTCATCTTGAATCTAGGTGAGTAAAGAAAAAGACCATATTATAACTTTGATATTGTGACTTAGACATACTATAACTTTGATATTGTGACTTAGACACAAGTTAACGGAAAAAAAAAAACCTGGTTGTAAATTGTTATGGGCTACTCTATCAACTCAAAATATTATCTGAATTAAAATCTTAATTATATCTGAATTACCTGTTATAGTCATTTAGTAAATGTATTTTTTAAGAAAGGGAAGCTAAACCAAAGTCAAATAATTCTGTTTATACTGATCATTGAAACCCAAAATGGTCCAATGGCTTTCCCATATCTTTTCCCCAAACTTCCTCATTAACCCTATGATATGCTATGAAAAAGGCCTTTCCCTTTTCTTTAACCACATTCTATATACACATTTGCTCTCAGGTATAAAATCTTGAACAGCAGTCTTTTAGCTGATGTTACTTCTTTGCATGCGTTCTGGTTCTAGGTCTTATTCATACAAAGAACATATCCTCCTTTCTCTCTTTCACTCTCTCTCATTACACACGCACGTATTCATGGGTTTTCTGCTACATAAATGGAACATACATAGATAGCCTTCTCTGACTTGAATAGTTAACAGATTTGCTTCAGAAATTTACATTTTGAGGTGAATCTGCTTCTCATTTTCTTTTCCTAACCTAGGAAACCTATTGGCTTCAGCAAAAACAGCTGTCAAGAGTGTAAAAAAACTAGATAATTAAACTGAGGAAAGAAAAGGAAAATTGGTCTTTAAATGATAAATAGGATTAAAAAATACACTATATTACATTCCTTCACCTATCTTATTCCTCTAGCAATATGTATTTTTTAATTTGTAACTACAAATTAAAAGAGCCCACCCCCGTTCTATTTTCATTTATACAGACAGATATCTATCATACTCATATACTACGCTGGGAAATAAAAAGCACAATAAAAGATCCTCAATGCCCTCAGAGAACCAAGGGACAGATCAAATGAAACAGTGCCCTAACAGTGGTAAAAATAATACGAATAGGAGTACAAAGGAGAGAAGGATTAAATTTAAATGGAGTGACAATCATAAACATGGCAATGGGCAGTTCCAAATAAACTGTTGAAATTGATCATCTTAAGAAACTCTTATTTGGTTTGGAAACAGACAACTGGAGGACAAATGCGCTTTAATTTGACATTTCATTCACCCACCATTTATTGTATTTGGTTCAACAAACAGATGATAAAAGATGACTTATGAAGGTCACATTTCAGCATCCTAACTATGTGTTATACAGGCTCTTTAACATTTTGCCTTTCCGGGAACCTACTATTCTAGAAGGTGTGGAAGGAGTAAAGGGGGTATGTATCGTAGGCCAAGAATTCTCACAATTACAGGACACCAGTGTGAGACTGACAGATGGGTATGTGTATATACAGGAGAATAAGTGAGAGCAAATCATGGCCACTACATTGATAATTTGTTTTGATTAGGTAATATAAATTCAGCCCAGTGTAAAGCAGAAAAAGCACTTGGAAATAACTAATCATATGTGGCCTTTGCATAAAACAAACAAACAAATAAACAAACTGGACTCCCAAGAGTTGCTACAAATGCTACAGATGAATCTCTAAGATTCTATAAATGCATATTAAATTTGGAGCCACAAGTTTAGCAATTTAAAAGACAGCTCCACATAGGGCAGAAAGGGGGTAGCTGCAGCGTTCATGGTTCGAATTAAAGTCAGATTAAGTTCTGCCTAGTCTTTTTGAAATGGCATCTTTAAAAAAAAGAAAAAAACAGCATCTCCTTTCAAAATCTGCGCAAAACTGTTCAACTGTTTCTAAGCAGTTTGCTACCCCTATAAACATGCCCACCCTTAAGGTTCAACGACTTTCAAGTTCTCTTTCCTTTTACTTATTGAGTGAGGTCAAAATACAACGATGTGCTACTTCATCCTTTGGACCACGTGAAGCGCCCGCGAGAGCCAGGAGGACTACTGAGCGGCGACTTCCAGCTGGGCCACCAGGGAATCCCCGCCCGCCCAGCGGCCGCGCCACACCGGGAGCCCCGCCCCCTTGTCGATCCCCGCGGCGCCGCGTCCTAAGACCCGCCCCTCTCGCCGGCTGCGCGCGTCTTCTAGGCGCCTCCTCCCCGCCCGCCCGCTCGGCCCCCGCGGGCGCTCGGCAAACGTGAAGTCCGGCTGTACTCAGAGGGCTGCTTTCCACACTTCCATCTCTGGAAGCTGCCCCTGCCCTACGATACCTCAGCAGGACTCTGACACTACCCGGGCTCGGCAACCCGGCAGCTCGGTCGCCCGACCAATCCCGGAGTTGAATAGTTTGGGAACTAACAGATGTGGGCGAAATTTAGGACGAACTGCGGGAGGAAAAAATAATAGGAACGGTGAAACGAGGCTGCGGCTGTCACTTACTGGCGGATACGCAGTATCAGAAGTCACCGGAGACACGCTGCTCCCGAAGCCAAGGGGCGCGGAGAGCTCTGGCCTGGCGGCGGGCGCTCGAGGAGGCCGCTGGGGGCGGGGCGGGACGCGTGCGCCAGCCGCTCGAGGCGCCGGCCGCGGGGGCGCGCAGACTCCGACGGATCCGCGTCGCGCCTGGGCCAAAGAGACACGGCGCCGGCTGCTCGGCCGGGCCCGCGCGCCCGACGGACGCCCGGCCGCGCACCGCCTCAACTTCGCCGTTCAGGTGGCTCTTCCGGGTGGAGAAGCGGGCGGGCGCGCGCCCCGCCTGCTGCCGCGGGACGCGAGAAGGTGGGGCGGGACGCGAGAAGGTGGGGCGGGGCGGGGTGGGCGGGGCTAAGAGGGCCGGGGCAGGGCCCGAGGAGTTCCAGGGCGGGGCCAGGCTGAGCCTCCCGCCCCAGGTGGAACCCGGGAGCCGGGGTGTGCGGTGGCTAAAGTGGCCTGGATGGTTCGCGCTTTGGGGCTAAGAACCCTGGCAAACACAAGGTCACACAGATTTTCCGCTGTGTTTTCTTCTATAAGTTTTAAGATGAAGGTGCCGAGTTCCCATATAACCCTCCCCCTCATTTGCCATATTCCCCACACACCCACAGCCTCTGCCACTGTCAACATACTCTCAACAGAGTGGTGCATTTGTTACAGTGAACATACATTGAAACATCATCATCACCCAAACTACATGGTTTACGGTCTTGTTCGCTCTTGATGTTGTACATTCTATGGGTTTTAACAGATGTAGTATAATAACATGTATCCACCGTTGTTGTATTATACAGAATAGTTTCACTGCCCTGAAACAGTCTGTGCTCTCTTCATCCCTCCCTCCCACCTAATCTCTAGCAACAACTAGTCTTTTTACTGGCTCCATAGTTTTTCCTTTTCCAGGATGGCATATGTAATTGACACAGGTTTGAGTTGTATGGGTCCACTTATACATGGGTTTTTTAAGTACTGTAAATGTATTTTCCTTATGATTTTTTTAAAGATTTATTTAAGTAATCTCTATACCCCACCTGGGGCTCAAACTCATGACCCTGAGGTCAAGCATGGCAAGCTCTTCTGAATGAGCCAGCCAGGCATCCCTCCTTATGATTTTTTAAATAACACTTTCTTTTCTCTAGCTCATCTTACTGTAATAATACGGTATATAATAGGTACAAAAATATGTATTAATCAATTGTTTATGTTATCAGTAAGGCTTCTTGTCAACAGGCCATTAGTAATTAACTTTCTGAGGAGTCAAAAGTTATATGTGGATTTTTAATGTGTGAAGGGGTCAACCACAACCTCTGTGTTGTGCAAGGGTCACCTGTAGTTGAAATCATATAGTATGTAGTTTTTTCAGGTTGTCTTCTTTCACTTAGTAATGTGTATTTAAATTTCCTCCATGTCTTTTCATGGCTTGATAGCTCATTTATTTTTGGTGCTGAATGATAATTCCATTATCTGGATATACCACACTTTATTTGTCCACTTACCTACTGAAGGATATCTTGGTTGCTTCCAAGTTTTGCCTGTTATTAAAGCCACTATATTTATCCATACAGGTTTTTGTGTGGGTTTAAGTTTTCAGCTCCTTTGGGTAAATACCAAGGAGCATGATTGCTTCTTGAATAAATCATATGGTAAGGGTATGTTTAGTTTTGTAAGAAACAACCAAAATGTCTTCCAAAGAGGTCATACAATTTTGCATTCCGACAGTAATGAATGAGAATTTCTGTTGCGGCACATCCTCTCCAGCATTTGATGTTGTCAGTATTTTGGATTTTGGCCACTCTAATAGGTGGGAAGTGGTATCTCATTGTTATGTTAATTTGCAGTTCCCTGATAACCTACAATGGTGAACATATGCTTACTTTTCATCTGTATATCTTCTTTGGTGAGGTATCTGTTCAGGTCTTTTGTTTATCTTTAAATCAGGTTGTTTTCTTATTGTCTAGTTTTAAGAATCCTTTATCAGATGTGTCTTGCAAATACTTCCAGTCTGTGGCTTATCTTCCCTTTCTCATAACATTGTCTCTCACTGAGCAGATTTTTAGTTTTAATTATATCCAGCTTATCAATTATTTCTTTCATGGATCGTGCTTTTGGTGTTGTATTTGAAAAGTCATCACCATTCCCAAAGTCATCTGGGTTTTCTCCTGTATTTTAGGACTTTTATAGTTTTGTGTTTTACACTTAGGTCTGGGATCTACTCTGAGATAATATTTGTAAAGGGTGTTAAGATCCGTGTCTAGATTATGTGTGCACACATGCTTATGCACATACATGGATGTCCCGTTGTTCCAGTACTATTTGTTGAAAAGACTATTTTTGTTCCATTTGTCAAAGATCTGTATTGCCTTTTGCTCCCTTGTCAAAGATCAGTTGACTATCTCTATTTATGTGGTTTGTTTGTAGGCTCTCTATTCTGTTCCACTAATCTACTAGTCTGTTCTTTCACTCATACCATATTGTCTTGATTACTGTACCTTTATAGTGAGTCTTGAAGTCAGATAGTGTCAGTCCTCCAAATTTGTTCTCTTTCAATATTGAGTTTTGGCTATTCTGGGTCTTTTGCTTCTCCATATAAACTTTAGAAATCTTTTGTCAACATCCATAAAATACCTTGCTGGGATTTTGACTGGGATGGGATGAAACTATAGATCTAGTTGGGAAGAACTAATGTTTTGACAATATTGATCCTTCCTATCTATGAATATGGAATATCTATCTTTCCACTAATTTAGTTCTTTGATATCTTTCATCGGAGTTTTGTAGTTTTCGTTATATAGATTTTGTACTTATCTTTTTATATTTATACCTAAGTATTCCTTTGTGTGTGTGTGGGGGGGGTGCTAATGTAAATGGTAATATGTTTTTAATTTCAAATTCCACTTGTTCATTGCTTATAAGAAAGCAACTGACTTCTACATATTTGTATCCTGCAATCTTGCCATAATCACTTATTAGTTCTAGAAGTTTTATATGTAGATTCTTTCATATTTTCTACATAGATGATCATGTCATCTGCAAATAGTTTTATTTCTTCCCTCCCAATCTCTGTGATTTTTATTTTCTTTTTTTATTGCATTAACTGGGACTTCTAGTATGATGTTGAAAAGCAGTGAGGAAAGGGGACACCCTTGCCTTGTTCCTGATCTTTGTGGGGAAAGCAAGTTTCTCACTAATAAATATGTTAGCTGCTGGTATTTGTGGTAGGTGTTCTTTATCAAGTTGAGGAAGTTCTTCTCTATTTCTAGTTTGCTGGGAGTTTTTATCAGGAATGAGTGTTAGATTTTGTCAAATGCTTTTTCTGCTTCTCTTTATATAATCCCATGATTTTCCTTCATTAATCTGTTGATATGATGCATTACAGTAACTGATTTTCAAATGTTGAAACAGCGTTGCCTACCTTGGAAAAATCCCAGTTGGGTGTGGTGCCTAATTCTTTTGATAACATTATTGGATTCATTTGCTAATATTTCATTGAGTATTTTTGCATCTATGTTCATGAGAGATATTGGTCTCTATTTTTCTTATAATGTCTCTGTCAAATTTTGGCACTAGGGTAATGCTGACCTAAAAGAGAGAGTTAGGAACTATTCTCTCTGCTTCTGTGTTCTAGAAGAGATTGTAGATAATTGGTATAGTTTCTTTCTTAAATGTTTGGTAGAATTCACAATAAGCCCAAAAGGTTATTAATTATTGATTCAATTTCTTTGATATAGACCTATTCGGATTGTCTGTTTCTTCATCTGTGATTTTTTTTTCCATCTGTGATTTTGACAGTTTGTATCTTTCAAGGAATTGGTCCATTTCATCTAGGTTATCAACTGTATGGGCATAAAGTTGTTCATAATATTTCATTATTATCCTTTTAATGCCTAGGGGATCAGCAGTGATACCCTCGCTTTCATTTTTTATATTAGAAATTTGTGCCTTCTCCCTTTTTTTCTTCAGTTAGTCTGGCTAGAAGCTTATTGATTTCATTAATCTTTTTAAAGGAACAGTGTTTGGTTTTATTGACTTTCTCTATTGACCTCCTGTTTTTTGTTTCATTGATTTCTGCTCTAATTGTTATCATTTATTTTCTTTTGTTTACTTTGGGTTCAATTTGCTTGTCTTTTCCTGTTTACCTAAGGTTGAAGCTTAGATGATTGATATTAGATTTTTCTTCTTTTCTAATATATGCATTCAATACTATAAATTTTGCTGTAAGCACTTTTTGTGCTGCACTCCACAAACTTTAATAAGTTGTGTTTTCATTTTCATTTTGTTCAAAGTATTTTTTTCTAGTTCAAAGCATTTTTAAAATTTCTCTTAAGATTTCTTCTTTTATCTATGTGTTGTTTAGAAGTGTGTTGCTTGATGTCCAACTATTTTGTATTTTCCAGTCTTTGTTCTGTTATGAATTTCTAGTTCATTTCCATTGTGGTCTAAGAGCAGGTGTTATATAATATCTATTCTTTTAAATGTCTTAAAGTTTGTTTTTTGGCTCAGAATGTTGTCCATCTTAGTGAATGTTTCATGTAAGTTTGAGGAGAATGTAATCTGCTGCTGTTAGATGAAGTAATCTATAGATGTTCATCATATCCAGTTGATTGATGTCAACTCTGGCCTTAACTGATTTTCTGCCTGCTGGATCTGTCCATTTCTCTAGAGGGGTGTTGAAGTCTGCAATAGGTTACATCTATTTCTCTTTGCAGGTCTATCAGTTTTTATTTCACATATTCTGAGGCCTGTACACATTAAGGATTGTTATGTCTTCTTGGAGAGTTGACCCCCTTATCATTATGTAATGCCTCTCTCTATCCCTGATAACTTCCCTTGCTTTGAAGTCTGCTCCATCTGAAATTAATATAGCTACTGCTGCTTTCTTTTGCTTAGTGTTTGCATGGTATATCTTTCTCTATCTCTTTACTTTTAATCTTATAAATCTTTATATAAAGTAGATTTCTTGGGGCGCCTGGGTGGCTCAGTGGGTTAAAGCCTCTGCCTTCGGCTCAGGTCATGATCTCAGGGTCCTGGGATCGAGCCCCGCATCGGGTTCTCTGCTCAGCGGGGAGCCTGCTTCCTCCTCTCTCTCTGCCTGCCTCTCCGCCTACTTGTGATCTCTCTCTGTCAAATAAATAAATAAAATCTTTAAAAAAAAAAAAAAGTAGATTTCTTGTAGATAACATATAGTTGGATCTTGGTTTTCTTTAATTTGCTCTGACAATCTCTGCCTTTTATTCACATATTTAGACCATTGATGTTCTAAGTGATTTTTGAAATAATTGGATTAGTATCTACTATATTTGCCGATCTTTTCTGTTTGTTGCCTTTGTTCCTGTTACTGTCTTCCATATTTTTTTGGTCATTTGTGGTTTTTTTTTAAAAGATTTTTATTTATTTATTTGACAGAGAGAGATCACAAGTAGGCGGAGAGGCAGGCAGAGGGAGAGGGAAGCAGACTCCATGCTGAGCAGAGAGCCCGATGCGGGGCTCCATCCCAGGACCCTGAAATCATGACCTGAGCTGAAAGCAGAGGCTTAACCCACTGAGCCACCCAGGAGCCCTGTCATTTGTGGTTTTAATTGAGAATTTTGTATGATTCCATTTTCTCTCCTTTCTTAGCAAATCGATTATGCTTTTTTTTTTTTTTAACTTTTTTTATTGGTTGCCCTAGAGTTTGCAATATACATTTATGACTGTCCAGGTCCATTTCTAGGGTAGTGCAAGTACCTTAACAGTGACAAAGTAATCCTAATTCTTCCCTCCCATCTCTTGTATCATTGCTAGTCATTCATTTTGCTTATATCAGGTTATAAAACATAAGCATAACCAAATACATTGTTGCTATTGTTATTTTGAACACACTGTTATGTTAGATTAATTATGAATAAAAAAAATAAAAGTTTTTATTTTATCTTCCCTCGACCCCTCTTCAGTGGTCTTCCTTTCGTAGATCTTTCTAACCTATATAATTTTCCTTCTTTCTAAAGAACTTTTAACGTTTCTTACAAGACAGCTCGGTTTGCAACAAATTCTCTTAATTTTTGTTTGTCTGAGAAAGTGTTTATTTCTACTTCACATTAGAAGGATAATTTCTTAAGGTACACAAACAGAATTCTAGGTTGGTGGGTTTTTTTCTCAACACCATAAATATTTCACTGCCCTCTCTTCTTGGTTGCATGGTTTCTGAGAAGTTGAATATAATTCTCATCTTTGCTCCCCTGTAGGTGTTTTCTCTCCTCTGACTCTTTTCACTAATTTTTCCTTATGTTTGATTGTCTATAGTTTGAGAATAACATGCCTATGTGTAGTTTTTTGACATTTATGCTGGTTGCTATTCTCTGAGCTGTCTGGATCCTTGGTTTGGTGTCTGACATTAATTTGGAAGAAGTTTTCAGTTCTTATTGCTCCTAATATTGCTTCTTTTTCTTTTTGTCTTTTACTCTTTTTGGTATTCGCATTGTAGGTATGTTACACCTATTGTAGTTGTCGTAGGGTTCTTGGATATTCTGGGGCTTTTTATTTTTCAGTCTTTTTTGTCTTTTCAGTTTTGGAGTGTCTATTGACATAACCTTTTTTTTTTTAAGATTTTATTTATTTATTAGAGAGAGACAATGAGAGAGAGAGAACATGAGAAGGGGGAGGGTCAGAGGAAGAAGCAGACTCCCTGCTGAGCAGGGAGCCCTACGATGGACTCAATCCTAGGACCCTGGGATCATGGCCTGACTTGTAGCTGTCCAATATTCCCAACACCATTTGGGAATATGTATATTCTTGCCTCTTATAGCATAGATTGATTGACCGTATAATTGTGGGTTTATTTCTGGGTTCTCTATTCTGTTCTCTTAATCTATGTATTTATTTTTGTGCTCGTACCATACTGTTTTAATTACCACAGCTTTGTTAGATATAACCTATATTTATATATTTTTTAAAGATTTTATTTATTTATTTGACAGAGAGAGATCACAAGTAGGCAGAGAGGCAGGCAGAGAGAGAGGAGGAAGCAGACTCCCTGCTGAGCAGAGAGCCCGATGCGGGGCTCTATCCCAGGACCCTGAGATCATGACCTGAGCTAAAGGCAGAGGCTTTAACCCACTGAGCCAACCAGGCGCCCCGTATAACCTATATTTTTGAAAGACCTTTTTACTGGGCATAAAATTGTAGCTTAACACATTGTTACTGTTGTTTTTAGTACCTTGCTCTGTCTTCTGTGTTGCACTATTTCCAGTAAGAGAACTATTGTCATCCTTATTTTAGTTTGTTTATAAATAACACCCTTCTTCTTGGTTCCTTTGAAACTTTTCTCTTTTTTGTCACCTACTGAGCAGTTTATGATTTGCCTTGATGTATTTATGAAGAAAAATACATCCTGTGGCTAGGACTTTAATACTGTGTTTTTGTTTTTGTTTGAGATTTTATCTATTCATTTGAGAGAGCTAGCAAGAAAGCACAAGTGGGAGGGAGGGGCAGAGGAAGAGGGAGTAGCAGATTCAACACCAATCAGGGAGCCTGACACAGTGCTCAATCCCAGGACCCCGGGATCATGACCTGAGCCCAAGGCAGACACTTAACTGACTGAGCCACCCAGTTACCCCCATACTGTGTTGAGTAAAAGTGGTGGGAGTGGACATTCAAGTCTTGTTCCCGATCTTAGGGAAAAAGCTCTTAGTTTTTCACCATTGAGTATGATGTTTACTGTGTTTTTTTTCATATATGACCTTTATTATTTTGAGATATGTCCCCTTTAAACCTACTTTGCTGGGGGATTTTGGGATGAATGGATGTTGTACTTTGTCAAATACTTTTTCTCCATTTATTGAGATGATAGAATCTCTGTCCTTCGCTTTGTTAATGCAGTGTATTATGTTGATTGATTTGCTAATGTTGAACTACCTTTGCGTTCCTGGAATAAATCCCACTTAATCATGGTATATGATTTTTCTTGAATGTATTGTTGAATTTGGTTTGCTCAAATTTTGTTGAGGATTTTTCCATCTATGTTCATCAGGGATATTGACCTGCAGTTTCCTATCTTTTGGTAGTGTCTTTGTCTAGTTTTGGTATCAGGGTAATGCTGGCCTTGTACAATGTATTGGGAAGCTCTTCTTCCTTTTCTAGTTTTTTGTAATAGTTTGAGGAGAATAGGTGTTAACTCTTCTTTAAATGTGTGGTAGAATTCACCTGTGAAGCTGTCTGATCCTGGACTTTTGTTTGTTGGGAATTTTTTGGTTACTGAGTCAATTTGGTTACTAGTAACTGGTTTGTTCAGATTTATTATTTATTCCTGGTTCAGTTTAGAAAGATTGTATGTTTCTAGGAATTCGTTTCTTCTAGGTTGTCCAATTTGTTGGCATAGAATTTTTTATATTATTTGCTTACAATTCTTTCTATTTCTGTGGTGCCAGTTCTTTCTTTCTTTTTTTTTTTTCTTAGTGAATTTCTTTGGGTTCTCTTTTTTTCTTGAGGTATCTGGCTAAAGGTTTACCAATTTTGTTTTTTCAAAGAACCAGTTTTTGGTTTTATTGATCTTTTCTATTGCGGGTATGTGTGTCTACTTCATTTATTTGTGCTGTGGTTTTTATTATTTCCTTCTACTAACCTTGGGCTTTTTTCTTCCTCTTTTTCTAGTTTCTTTAGGTATAAGTTTAGATTGTTTGAATTATTTTTTTCATTTAAGCCTATATTGCTCTAAATTTCCCTCTTGAGACTGCTTTTGCTGCATCCCAAAGATTTTGGACAATTGTATCTTCATTTGTCTCTAAGTATTTTTTTATTTCCACTTTGGGTTTCTTTGTTGATCCATTGGTTGTTCAATAACATGTTATTTAACATCCATGTGTTTGTGGGTTTATTTTTTTTTTCTTGTGATTGATTCCTAGTTCCATACTGTTGTGGCCAGAAAAGGTGCATATGATTCGATTCTAATCTTAAATTTATGTGATTTGTTTTATGGCCTAACATGTGAACTGTCCTGAGAATGTTCCATGCACACTTGAAAAGAATGTGTACTCTGATATTTTTGGATGGATATTCTGTATGTATCTGTTAAGTCCGTCTTGTCTAATGTGTCAAAGGCACGGTTTTCTTATTGATTTTCTGCCTGATCTATCTATTCATTGATATAAGTGGGGTGTTAAATTCCCCTATAATTAATTGTGTTAACTGTCAATTTCTCCCTTTATGTCTGTTAATATTTGTTTTATGGTTTAAAGGCTCCAATGTTGGGTGCATAGATATCATTATGTAATATCCTTTTTTATTATCTCTTGTTACAGTCTTTGTTTTAATGTCTATTTTCTGATATATGTATTGCTACTCTGGTCTGTTTTATGTTGTTGTTTCTCCCATTTGCAAGGAATACTTTTTTTCCATCCTTTCATTTTCAATGTCTATATGTGTCTTTAGGTCTAAAGTGAGTCTCTTGTAGGCAGCATATAAGTAGGTCTTTTTTTTTTTCAGCCAGTATGGTGATTTAAAAATTTTAAATCTAATCATGCTATTGCTCAAAATTCTACAGAATCAAGATGAATTCCTTACTAAGCATTTCAGGTCCTTTGTAGAATAATAGAAAAAGCATAGGTTTTAACCTTTACTACTTGTACATTTGTATTCTTCATTTGAGTTAATGAATTAAAAATATTAAATTCTAATAAAAGGCTAGGTGCTCTAGGAATGGTTGCTGTCTTATGCCATATTCTCTAGCCCTACACATTGATCCCATAGGATTGCACTTAATTCTCTGGATGTAGCTGGCCTCTTCTTTCTTGATACTTGTTCCAGTTTGTGTTTCAAACAGCCCTATCCCTGGTCTGGTTAATTCCTACCCATCTTTCAAAATTATAATTGGGTACCATTTCCATGTCAAGATTTCCCTGACGCCACCTAGGTAGAGTTAATCACTTCCTCCTCTCTTTTCTCACTGTACGCTCCATAAATCTTGTGTCTCTTCTGATATTGCTCTGATATTGAAAAAGTTTGGTCCTTGCCTATTTCAGCAAGTATGTGGTTAGCTATTGAGGACAGGTGTTCGTCATCTCTGTATGTCTGTGTCTAGGATAATCACCTGCATGAGTACTAATCATCAAATCCTTGGTAAATAATCTCCAAATTATTAGGTAAAATAAAAATCAGGGACGAGAATATGTGCTTATAACTTAGAAAATTCAGTCTCAGTTGAAGAAAAATTTCAGAGCAAGTATTTTATATAAACTTTTTTTTTCCAGGATAACTAAAAAGAACATGCCAACTGTGCAAACTCATATACAATGGTTTGTTTTTCTAATGCCCCTCAGCACAGTAACCACTAAAAAAACTGGTCTTTATTGTTGTTACAATCATTCATAGATCAGGTGTTTGTATTCATCTTGTTCACCCAGATTCTTCTAAAATCAACATTGCTTAAGTCAACTAAACTTGGTACTCTAGTTGTTGAATAGTAGTTGAGTTGATATATCAATAACAAACTTTTTTTCCTAAATTTTAATTTAGATTTAATTAACATATAGTGTATTAGTTTCAGAGGTAGAGTTTAGTGATTCATCAGTTGCATGTAATACCCTGTGCTCATTACATCAAGTGCCCTCCATAATACCCATCACCCACTAACTTTTAAGACAAATTAAGATAGACCTGTCTCTTTACCAAGTAACTTGTGGCCATAAATAATATTAATCATAGATACCAACCATATTAGAAGTTCTAGACCCTCAACTATCAGAATAATAAACTATAAATAAGTCTGAAGTATTTTTATAGCTGAAAGTTTATAATTTCCCCAAGTGTTTTCATTATAGACTTATAAATTTAGAGGACACAGTTTATATAGTTATACATGGTAATGGAACAAATTAGGTTATGCTGTATTTTTCCTGATTTTGTTATGATTATTAAAGTCAAATAATTTGATATTTTATTATTATGCAGTAAAACTTTTTTTAGAAAACACCTTTTCAGTAAGTCTTATGTAGAATTTAAAAATATTTAAAAAGTCTAACAAGCTTACTAGAAAAAAATGAAAAGCACTGATTGTTCTAACAAAATTTATTATGCAGTAATTACAAAGGTTAAAGACTCTTCCATCTCAAATAAAAATAACTGTTATAATTACACACATAATATAGTAGAGTGATTCCAATAAATATCACAGGAAATAGTGTATTTTCAAATTGGAGAGACAAATACTTTCTCATTCACAGTGTTTGACATAGGAAAGCCTGTACACATAATGGTCTGTATAAGGTCATGCTCTTAGTAATTGTCCACGCAGAGCTAGCTATTGCCAACACAATTCTTTCAGAATGTGAAGTACCGGGCAAACCACTCCTGGCGCTGGGGATCTGGAGAAGCCACCGGGGAAGGTTCACTCTGAGGAGGACTGAATTCATAAAAAAAGAGAGACATGTAACCCAGCATTAACCTGTTTTGCAAAACGAACGGAAAAGCACAAAAAACATCAACTGGTTCCCTGTGTTAGATGTGTTCTGCAGACCCCTCCACACTAGATTGGTTTCTCCACTCCATGAGAGCGTGAGAGTGCATCAGCAGCTCAGATGAAGTCAGCTAAGGAGGAGCCACATCAAAACAATCACAAAAAAAATTACAAAAAGAAAAAAATCAGACAGCTGAGAAAAACTTTGAATAAAAAGATTCAGGAGGAATTATCAGAAATAAGAACAAGATAACATTCCTCTTTTTCAGCACCTTTTTACTTAATTAAAATTTCAGAATCTGACACAAGCATTTGATTTTTTACAGATGTGTCCTCAAATATTACTAACTTAAGTAACTAAGCCAAGGTATAGTATTTTTACTACATGTATATTTATATTAAACTTTCATAATTCCATAAACAGTCTGGGGCGAAAGGAGTACCTTAAGAAGCCCATTTCCCCTCCATCTTCAAAGTTCTATCATTTATACTTAATTCTAACTAAAGATTCTTTGGGCTAGTTGAAAAAATAAAAGAATCCCTACCGTCTTTGGGGGAAATTACAAGGCACGCAACAATGTGTAATGGAAACTCCAGTAGTCAAGTTCCTTGAGCTCATGCACATGCATCTTACTGATACCTGAACATACCCATGCACAAGGGAAAATAAGCAACACAAAATATTTAGCAGGAGGCACATTCAAAAGTGTATGTGACTGTTTTTATTCTTGCTACTTTTTTCTATTTAAAATAATTAGTCATTAACTATGTCATCACTTACCCTAGAAAAAGATCGTCTACCTGTAAGATTATTACTAGTGACACTGCTGAGACTTAGTAGAAATAAATTTAAAAAAATAAATTTAAAGCAGCACAGACTCAATAGTAAGGTAAACCTAAAACAACAATACTTTCTGACATTATTTAATGGATAAACAATTGGGTTTCATTTAAATTCTTGTTAATACATTTAATTAAGTCTGAGGTTAACTTCAAATTAGAATATCACTTGTAAAAATTTTTTTCTAAATTTATTTTTTGCTTATATATATCGTGAAATTCCCAGAGCTTACATATTTTTTATTTTGGCAGTAAGCATATATATTTGTAAATAACCCTGGTAAACAAGAAAGTAAAAAAAAAAATCGAAGAAAAAAATATTTTAAAGTTCTATAATAAAGATGGATTATTAGTGAAAAATTTGCTATAATACTCAAAATGAAGCAGGTATCAATAAATACTAAAAATCTAAGCATACGAATTACATTAGCACCTCTTTCAGCATATAGAAAAATTGACAAGAAATTAGAAAAAAAATCTAAAGAGCCAAAAAGGAGTTCTCTAGAGAAATGATAAATATATTTTGAAAATCTTTCACAGTAATATTTCTTTTCCTAGGCTGGTCTTAAAGTAGCAAATTTCTGAAAGGTAAGAAGGTAAATTTTTCAAGTTAAAAAAGAAAAGAAAAAACTCATTGGTGAGACGGGGCTCACCTCAAAAATGTCTTGGGCTCTTTAGGTGGCACTGGCTGTGGAAGTGGTTTGCTGCTGTTGAACTCAATATCGTGGACTGGAGAATTAGGAATGGGATCCAGGCGGTTAGGATGTCCATTGCCCACTCCACCAGATTCCAGAGCACTTAGATTGGGAACACTCACAAACCTGTTTGTTGGTGACTTATCATTCTTCTTCTTTTGCTGCATTAAAAATAATACATGTGAGGATAGTCCCTGTATAAGGACAAATGAGAAAATAGGAATGGTAGAAGATATAATTTGGCATGGGAGGATTTTGGAAGCTTTATGTTAAATCGGGATGTTAAAATGAACCAGTGTTACCCAAAGTGTGGTCTGGGGATCCTTGGAGGTGTTCTTTATCTACATGGAATCCTCAGGGACAGACATGCTGCTGGGCCAGAAAGAATGAGGAAGAAACACAGAATGGTGTTCACGGGGCGGGGAAGAGATGGAAAGAATGTCAAAGGGTAAAGACTACTGGGAGGAAAGGGGAAAGGAGCAGGTCTTGCAGATACCATGAGGTTAAACAGATTTAGGCTACAATTAGGAGAAGAAGGTTATAAAGTTAAACAGTTTTAAAAGGGAGGTCGGTGAACCTTAGCCTTCTGTCAAAGGGAGGCAGTCCTTGCCTGGAAAAAAAAAAGGGAATGGAAAACTGCTTGGCGAAGTAGTTTGAAATATATCCCACATTCCTACTTAAGACCTAAAGCTCACTCAAGTAACTGGTTTCAAATTTACTGCGCCGTCTTTTTGAAGAGAGAAAATTAAATCTGCATAAATAAGTCTCATTTCCCAATTGGTGGTATAATAATTGGCTCATAATCTTTCAAAAACATTTAAACATTATAAAACAAAAGTGATCCACTTATTGAATTTCTTAGTTGGGTCTTTAAAATTAACAGCAAGAGGAATACAATCAGATTATCAAAACCTATCAGCTTGCAAACCATTAAGTCTATTTTATTCACACCTCTAGAATCAATGAGCATTATCTTGCTGTACACAGTAAAATTTAACATTTTGCAAAATATTTTTAATACCATCTTTAACAAGTTCAATGTGTGCTAATTAAATTTGTGAAATGTATTTCTGCAAAATGATTCGAGTGTGTAAAAAAAAAATAGCCTAATTGGCCTTTTTCCTTTATTTACAAAGTAATGATCTTACTATCTGGACATTTGCCCTCTTTCTCTGTCATATTCTGTGAATCACAGAGTTTCTGACAAAGGGTCTACTTTGCATAACTGAAAAAAGAAGGGAAGAATAATATCTTCTAGAATCACAACTATTAAAGCTGAAGTCACTCAGAATTGAACAAAGATGTATCTTTTGCATTTTCTTATTCTAGTCACCAGAGGGCATAAATAAACCTACTTTAGGTTTCCATTTGAAGAAATCAAAAGTCTTGTTGGTAAAGTTTTGTAGTAATGGTTTTGTAGCTAAAAATGTAATTCCAAAAAATATATTAGAAACATTTTCATTTTGGGACGCCTGGGTGGCTCAGTTGGTTAAGCGGCTGCCTTCGGCTCAGGTCATGATCCCAGGGTCCTGGAATCGAGTCCCACATCGGGCTCCTTGCTCGGCAGGGAGCCTGCTTCTCCCTCTGCCTCTGCCTGCCACTGTGCCTGCTTGTGCTCTCTCTCTCACTCTCTCTGACAAATAAATAAATAAAATCTTTAAAAAAAAAAAAAAAGAAAAGAAAAAAAGAAACATTTTCATTTTATTGGGGCACCTGGGTGGCTCAGTCGTTAAGCATCTGCCTTCGGCTCAGGTCATGATCCCAGGGTCGTGGGATCGAGCCCTACATCGGGCGCCCTGCTCAACAGGAAGCCTGCTTCTCCCTCTCCCACTCCCCCTGCTTGTGCTCCCTCTCTTGCTGGCAAATAAATGACATCTTTAAAAAAAAAAATTTCATCTTATTGTTTCAACACATCTCATAATCTTGCTTTGTAATTAAAAACTTATTTCACTAAATTATGAACTTAGAAACTAAAACTAACTACATTAATTCATTCACCAATTATGAGAGCCTTTGATGTGCTTTTAGTGCTTTAGGCTCTGTAGATACAGCTATAGGCATCCCTACTTTAGTCATTCTGTTTCATAAAACATTTAAGTATTCTATGTTTAAGGCTTTGGAGCATTTTGATTTGTGAAGGGAAGATAGAGTTGATGTTCTTAACAGAGAAGTTTTTATGAGCATTGAAAGTAAAAATTTCTGGCTAGGGGCCTAGGAGAAATTAGGCATAAGGGGCAAATTAAATCTGAAATAGCTTTAGCACTAGTACTTTATTTCTACTACTGATTTCTGCCAAAAGATATGGAATCCCTATAAAGCCAATATATATAATTAATTCTTCACTATTTGCTTTATTGTTATTTGTGGCCACTTACAGAAAATGTGATGAAATTTGCAACTGAATACCTACTATACCCAAAGCACTATGAGGGGAGCCATAGGAAGCTACGGTACAAAGATGTGTAAGACTTAGCCATGTCCATTTCACTTGTCTGTAATGCTCTTCTATCTGTCCTAAGAGAGTAACAAAGTCTCAGAATAGGCCATTTTCAATTTTAAGTGTCAAGAAATGTACTAAGACTGAGAGAAGTAAAACCCTTCTCCAAAGACTGGTAGGCAACAAGGTTCATTAACACGGCAGCCCTACGGCCTTAGGTTAGGGAGAGCTGTTGGGTAGACAGGGCTGGAGTACCTTTCAGGAACCCATAGAGGATAGTAAACACCAAGAGAATGATGTTAGTTTTCTTTGGCGATATGAAAAACAAAATGATAGAAACCAAGGCTCTACAATAATGTCTTAGGACTAAGAATTCTCAACAAAAATACTAGTCTTACTCTGTGAAAATGTATACATAAAAAATTCATAGATTTTAATCCTAAATATTAAATTTAAGAAAACACTAATTGGAAAGTTTATCCTATGCTGCTCTGAATATTAAAAATTTTAAACAAGTTTTAAACTACATCCCTGTTTTGTAGTGTTTATAGCACATACCTTAGTCAATGGATTAATAACACCAACAGTAGGGCTTGAGTTAAACACTTTGTTGAAGTTAGTTTCTCGATTGACTAATTCCAGCTGATAAAACTTATTATCCTCCTAAGCAAAAGAATTATAAACACCACTTAGACATTTTCTATTGAAAATTTAACACTGTTTAAATGCCATTTCATTCCAAATTTACTATAAAACCTCAGTGAGGATTTATATACCTCATTCATCAAAGATTTCTAGATCTGACTGCCAGTGAGTTAATGACTGCTGGTGGGAAGGTTTTCAAAACTTTTCAAAACCCTACGCTTTGGAGTTCTTCTCTACCTTTTAATAACTTTTTTCTCCAAGACTGGATCTAAATATTTTATTTGGCCCCATCTCTGTTCCAAAGGGCCGACTATGCAGTTTGAGCAGCTTAACTTACATTCATGGACTTGTGTGTATGGTTTTATTGTTTCTATAAAGGTGACACTGATGTATCATTATTCCTCAGTACTGGAAATACATTTGATCTTACCTAATTTCCTCTCTGAGACCTCAATGTTCAGTTGACTTTTGAACAACAAACTTTTGATTTGCATGGGTCCACTTATATGCTGATTTTTTTTTTGATGAACACAGTACTATAAATGTTATTTTCTCTTTTGATTTTCTTAGTAACATTCTTCTCTCCAGCTTACTTTACTGTCAGAATACGGCATATAATACATATAATACACAAAATAGGTGTTAATTGACTGTTATCAGTAAGGCTTCCGACCAACAGTAGTTTATTAGTAATCCAGTTTTCGGGGAGTCAAGTTATATGCGGATTCTCAACTGTGCAGGGAGTTGGTGCCCCATAACCCTGCACTGTCCAAGTGTTGACTGTACTACAGCGCTGCTAATCACCGACCAGAGAAAAAGTGACCTACGTACAGAGAAATCCTTTGCCTTTTACTTCACCACCACCATGTGTCAACTGAACAAACTGTAGAGTGTAAACACGAGTGTGAAATGAAGGACTGTGCTCTAGAAGTAGATACTTCATCCCTTCTTAGTTACCACTGTCATTTGCACCAGTCTCAGCCCATGTGCTTCAGACTCCGCAGAACTGGTGTGTAGTAGGAAGAGCGTAGAACAACCCTTAGCTGGATTCCTAGCCTGTCACCAACTAGCTATGTTGCTTTGTGTTTGCTTTATTCTTTGAAGTCTAATACCTATCCTGTTGTGAGGATAAAATACAACTATATCTTTAACATCTGTTCACTAAGAACTGGAAAAGCTATTTCTAGCATAGATGAAGTAAATACACTTAATCCCTGCGCTAACTTCATGTGTGGAATAGAAGGTAATCAGAGGAATCTATGAGGCCTGTGCTCATGTTCACAATGCCTGGAAAATCCTGCCAATGTCTGCTCCTGGGTTCCATAAGGAACCCCAATTGATAACCGGCTGCTTTTAGCAGGAACTTACAGTCCCAGCCAATAGGATGGCTTTCCTAAATGCCAACAAAGAGAAGTTAAAGACAAGACTTCAGAAATAAATGCTTCTAGGCTCTCTTGGCATGCTAACACCCATAGTTTTCAGTCGAAGAGATCAATGAACCAATAGAGTGATTAGCATTCTATTAGAACATATTATTCTATTCTATTCTATCTATTCTATTAGCATTCTAAAAAAAAAAATTTTTTTTAGTGACAGTAAAAAACAATTATTTTAATTATTGATCAGGATATATAATTTTAGAAGACTCTAAAATATTTTATGAGTTATTAAAGACATTTGTGTATTTCTTATTCTTGAAGAATAATAGCTTTAATGAAGGCGGTTTATTTATTGTTAAAACTGTATTTCCTTCCCTGATGGACTGCTCAGAGACCCTAACACTCAGTTTGGACCAAGATTCTCAAGAGAGGGGCACTGGGTGGCTCAGTCATTAAGCGTCTGCCTTTGGCTCAGGTCATGATCCCAGGACTCTGGGATGGAGAACCGCTTCAGGCTCCCTGCTCAGCAGAGAGCCTGCTTCTCCCTCTCTCACTTCCCCTGCTTGTGTTCCCTCTCTCGCTGTGTCTTCTCTGTCAAATAAATAAATAAAATCTTAAAAAAAAAAAAAAAAAAGACTCTCAAGAGCGAGCCTGTAGCTTCTCTTAGTTCGAACCCTAAGAAAAGGGAACCCTTTTCCCATGGAGTGTCTCTTTGGATCAGGGTAAAATAATACGACTAACTGGAAGTACACAGTGCAGGCTAATGCATGCATGTGTTGATTCTTCCTTCCTATCCAATTCTAATTCTATATGAACAATACACACCTTCAATAACATATTAACTATATGTTGGCAATGACATTATTAAACATAAAATAAGAACTAAGGACTTTTCAAAAAATACTGAAAAGAGGCACAATCCCCTTACCTAATACCAGATTTAAATTACTTTATATTTCTTATCCTTATTTATGAACATTTTTAATAAACTTTTAATCACAATGCACGTATCTTATACTTTCAATTTTCATTTAGCATTACTTAATACTTAACCAATAGACTGTTGATTGGCAAACATGGTAACTAACATGGTTACATCCCCCCTACCCCCAAATCTTACAATTAGTTTCTTTATGACTTGGTCTCTTTCTGTAAGCATGGCTTTTAATTCTGTAATCATCTGTATGTCTTCTGGTTTTGATTCTCTCATTAGATATTTTTCTTCCATTTCTTCTAGTCTGAAAACAAGAAACCTTTTAGTTCATTGACAGGATTCAGACACATTCTTCTGTAATATCTACATTTTTCAAATTAGTCCAATTGAATACATACAAAATTTAAAACCAAACTTTCTTCCTTAAAACTTTTCAGAATAACATAATTGCCTCAAATAGCTCTAGTGTTATTAAAGGCTCTAAGGGGGGGTAGATGATGTTATTAAAGACTTCACAGATTACTTTCGGAAGAATTCACTCATTGTAACTCATTCAACAGTATGTGGGGATGAGGTGAGGTAAGCTCTGTAGAAGAAATGATATGCTGAATAATACTAAGCTCTAAACATAGGTATGATGCTGGAATTGTGGTCTCACTTTCAGGAGAACTTACCAAAAATACACTCCTGTGTGATGACATAAGGCTTGGTAACATATAGAAAAGGGACAAAAAAAGATACAGAGGAAAGGGAAACAAAGGACACATACACGACATCATTCTTTCCTGGTTTATGGGAAACACAATTTAAAAATTCTGTATTATCAGCTAATACATATACACTGTAAAAAAGGTTCATCAGATAATTATTTTCCAGGCTGCTTCTGCCCCGAATGAGATGAGAAGGCAATAGGCCTGAATGCCGCTGAAGACTCTAGAATAGAGGCCACCTTTTATGAGTCTAAAAATATTGGACAGGGCAGAATGAAGAGGATGCAAATGGAAACTGCTGGCTCAGCTGGGAGTGTGGGGGGAAGCAGAAAATTTAAATAATCACAGCAATTTAAAAACTTAATGTTTTCAAAGTAAAAGGATAGAATGTAAGCTCAATAAAATCATGGTGAATGAAGATGCACAGAGAAATTTATTCAACACACACTGAGTAACTTCTAGACAGTCTATCTTCTACGAATTGGTAATCTATTCCCACCCCCCCAATTCTAGAGGGGTACAAGAATCTCTGTATTTTAGGAATTTTAGTAAAAAACTGCACTAACTCAGCCCAACCTAAAGTTCTAATCTGTTGGGTTCAGGAAGATATGTGGGTAAAGAGAGGTGTGGGGTTAGGAAGTCAGTGTCTCAGGATCAGAGGTGACTTTGTCAATTCAGCTTGAGGTTAGTTTCACTCTCTTTTATTCTTTTGTGATAATGTAGACTGAGTGAAAAATGTGCTTCACTGGGCTCACACAGAGGGACCTTACATTTTATTATGATATGGCGTTTTATGGGCAAAAGTTTTAAGAAGCCTGAGAAACAATGATCTAGTCAAGGAAAAAGGCATTGGGTTTAGTACCAGAGTCGCCACAAGATGTCACTGTGGTACTTTATCATTAAAAGCAAAATAGAAGATTTTTGAACTGTTTCCTATAGCTGAACAAGAATACTTGGCAGTAAACAGTCGCTAAAAGATTCAATTTAATGCCTTATTTAAACTATTATTAAACAAAATAAAAAATAAAACTATTATTTCTATTCTTTTGTTCTAGTACAATGAGAAGTTAAAGTAAAGGGAGTCTAAAACAATCACTTAAAATCGCTGAACCATCTTTTTTGCTGAGCCTCAATTCTAGTGTATGTTTTCATTTACCTACAAAATTGTTATCACTTAATATCACCAGAAAAACTTTAAAAAGATACCTTGATATTAAAAGGGAAAAAATTATTGATTACATTGAAGAAACAATTCCATATAAACACAAATGGGAAAGCATTAAAGGAGAGAACGAGTAATATGATCTAGATTTAACTTGCAAATATACTTCCAGAACTGCTAAGTCTTTCAAAATTCTAACAGAAAGAACACCTGGTATTACCCTGATCCATTTCAAGCCAAAGCCTGGTCCCTTTCTTCCGCTGCCCCCAGCAGCTCTAGGCCTGCGTGGTTTCCCAAAGACTGGGTGTGAACAGCCGATGCTACAGGGAATGATCTTACTTTGTTCTCCTTTAATCTTTCTGGTCACAAGAAGGAAAAGTCTTAGTGTGGTTCTCTGTATCCTAAATAGCCTTCACAACAAAAGCTTATCACCCTATTTCACGAGGCTCAGGCAGGCCTACAGCAGCAACAGCTAGCTAGAATCTAATAACATTGTTTTATTGTCACAGAATTTACATATTTACAACTATAGCTTCACTTCTATTTAGAAAAACGGATACAATTTTTCAGTAGTGATAATGGTTTTACTGCAGAAATAATCAAGTTTTCCTGTTAAATTTTTACATTACAATGAGTCAATTAAAAATACAAAAACAGTATCAAAGGTAGCCAGAAACGACCAAATTCTGAAAGACTAAAGCTTGGGAAACACTGTGTTGAGGGTAACATACAAATTATACAGTCTTTTACTCAAAATACAGATTTCCATTAAAAGAAATACAGAGAGAAAACACAAGTAAAACATATATAATTCTAATTAGGTCACTCTTGGATTCTCCCCAGGCATGCATGCCCTGATTTCTTTTTTTTTTTTTTTTTTGGCGCTGACAATATATAGGTCAATGTCTAGGGTTTGTGAACAACACAAACCAAAAATATGAATACCTAAAGAAGCTGTATAAAATGTATAAAAATATTTTCAAGGTGGCAGTTTTCTTGTTCTTTTTTTAAAAAATAATTGACAAAGTCAGTAAATTGAGATTCTAGGCCAAACAACAGTACTGGCACACAGTTATTTTAGAATCTTAATTGTATAAGGATAAACTCTATTATACCATCCTCTCTCGAGTTTAAGAAAAGAAATATGTAACTGAAGAAATTTGATGTTGCACCTTTCTTTCCCCATAATTTATGAGCACAGACTCTGATGCATGACAATAGAAATACTTTTTCCTTACCTCGCGAAGTTTATGAACACACCAGAATGGTAATTTAAAAATCAAACAACAACAAAGAACAATTAAGGTATTATGGATAAAAGAACTCAAACAACTTTTAAAGAGTAAGTCACTCCCGGATGGTAGAGTGTTTCTTTTCAATTAGGGATTACTGACCTACTTAACAGCCTGGTACAGAAAACTTAATGCTTCCCCCAAGAAGAAACTATCTTTTTGTTTCAGTATGGTGAGAAGTTAATGTAAACTTAGACAAAAATTATCTCTGAACCCCCTTTTCTGCATAATAAAGATCTATAATGAATCCAAGTTCTACATATGTTTAGATTTAGCTTAAAGTTCTTTAAAACCGTTCATTCTCTCATTTGTTTCTAAAACAAAAACTGTGACATATTAGACACAAGGTTTTTACTACTATATCACTCAAAAATAAAACCATTTCTATAGAATATCCAAAAATCTAAGACTTTAGTACCCAGCATTAGAAAAGGGGTTTTTTAGTAATCATTCTGTAAGAGCTACAGAACTCATTACCATTTCTACAATGTTCAGAGGACATTTTCTGGTCTTTAAATTTCTAGTCCCCTCTTTCCTGGCGTCCAAACAGGATTTGGGGTGGGAACAGAAGCAAGAAGCTTCTAGCTGCTCCAGAGGCCCCTCCACTCCAGGATTCAGCCTGAGCCATGTTCCTCCAGCCCTTCCACTACCACCCACTTCCACAAATCCACAAGGTTTTTTCCAACTTCAAAGATTTAAAGTCAGCCTGCAGTTGGTTAGGAACTTCAGGAAGGTGCCCTTAGTCCTGTGCAACAGGCTGAGAAAATTCAAATGTTGTCCCCCCAGCTCCTTAAGCTGGAATGCATTCCCCTTGCTCACCACCTCTGATCTAAGCAGATCCAAGCAGGCTGCATTTAAGGATATGGAACAGAAATATCCATTTGTATAAAACTGTGCTTTCCAATATGGTAGCCACTAGTCCATATGTGGCTATTTGCATTTGAATTAAAATTAAATGAAAAATTCAGTTCTTTGGTTGTACTAACCACAGTTCAAATGCTCACCTGCCATTGTGTGTGGCTAATAACAACTGTACTGGACAGAGCACATATAGGACATTTTCGTTACCACAGAAAATCTACTGGACAGTGCTGGTCCAAATACATTGGTATGTATGTTTGGTTTCAACTAAAAGAATAAATACCTAAGCTAAAGACTAATTATATGATAGTGGTAGTTTTTTGTTCTTTGATCATTAAAAAAATAATATAAAAAAATATTATCTACTAAAAATTCATAATGTGTAAAACCACATAAAACAGAATAAAGTAGAAACAAACCTTTAATCTTTGTAAATTAACATTCCTAAGGAGACAGGACACACGGACAGACAGAGGTTATTCTTTTTGTGAGCATGTTTGTCAGACTGTGAAGAGGGGGAAGCCAGGACTTCAGCCTCTGTCCAATGAGGCCAAGAGAAGGGAAAGTAAACAGTAGGGTTTATTGTAACTAATTTTTGCAAAATGCCTAAGATTATGAGCTCTTACTGTGGCTCAAAAGTATTTAAAAATTACCTCCCAAACACCGAACAGTAAAAAATCACTTTGGGAAAATGATCTCATGAGTCTCCTCACCATTTCCAGTGTAACGTCACGAAATGGTACATGTTATAGGGAATCCTTAAAAAATTCATTCAGGAAACATTCGAGTGCCTATTAATGTGAAAATTCTGTGTGTGTCCAGGAGAGGGTATCTCACCTCAGGAGCTGCTGAAGTAAATGTCAACCACTTGGGGCAGGGGAGTAGCGGGGGGGTGGAGGGGGTGGTCTGTTTTTTGTTTCGGCGTAAGTGAATGTGGGTATATATATTACATATATGTAACAATATTTACTATGAGGCTTAATTAGTTAAATGGGTAAAATGTGAGAAGATGAGTTTTAGATGGTAGTAATGACAGATTATTCTAGACTGTAAACAAAGGAGAATCTTAGAAGGAAACTGAGGTCGGTGTGGCAGACATGGGAGGATAAGGCACAGTGACACTAGGAGTTTTAAGGTTTACTTTGAGACTAAGGTTAATGGGATTAGTCACTATTTTGACTTTACTGAAGTATGTGGAGATATCTATCTATTTTTATGCAGCTTTTTTAGTTGATTAGAAGAGAGATGAAAGGTAAATAAACCATTTGCAACAGCAGCTTAGATTAGATTAATTCTGAGACAACTGAAATCGAACTAGAATTTAGGCCTCAGAGATGGGAGTGAGTACTACTCGCACGTTGGCTGTAACAGTTTGTAAGTGTGTAGGAAAGAGAGGGGCTATTAAATACTTCCTTAAAACATTAAGCAATAATTAGAAATCTTGGTGTTAACAATATTGGAGTTACTATATGTGAGTAACTATTTCTGATGTTTTACTTTCATTAATTTTTAAAATCAAAATTAAATGCTTGTTTGTAGGAACTCCAACAATATCTACATAGAGTATAAAAAATAAAAAGGAAGATTTTGCTCTTCCTTACCTCTAATACTGTGTAATCTACTCCCTAGAGGGAAGTACTATCATTAAAATTTTATATTTGGTTTTTAAGATCTTTTGATACTTGTACATAAAACATGTATTATTAGTGTATGTATAGGATCGTAATATTCCTATTGGCCACAATATGCTCTTCTTCCTTAACATTATACAATGGACATCTCTATAGTTTTCAGCATAGCATGACGGCTCATGATTCTGAGGGACAGGCTTTAGGCAAAGATTGTCCTAGTGGAACTGTAGCCGTGGCAGCTGATAGCCACTCAACTGCCTTATCCTCGTTAATGAAAATATCACATTACAATTACCATCTGTAATATAGCACTTAAGTTTTCTTTTTTAAGTATCAATTAGATTTAGAAGAGTAGCTAATCTGAGGTTAGATACAGTCTCCTCAGTTTATTTCCCACATATGAATTTTCTTTAATACAATATGACTTACGACACTTGTAAAGCTGCATTTATTTCCTTGAGTAGCTCGTTAGTCTTATTAAAATCTGCCCGCATGATATTTTTCTCTCTGAGGTGGTCTGCTGTCATGACATCCAGCTCTTTTTCAAGTCTCTTGTTTAAATCTTGTTCATGCAACCTGTTTAATTTATTTTTAGTTAAGAATACGTTATTCTGAGGTCAAGCTTTCAAAACTTTCTATACTCTACCAGATTTGAAATGGTTTTAGGTATAATATATAGAAAATTAATGGAAACAGCCTAAAGTAAGTTACTTACTTTGCTCTAATCTTCTAGCTTGTTAAAGTTGTCTCCTTTAATGCTTTTTAAATTCTATTTTATAAAGAGTTTAGTTAAATATACAATTTCCAAAGTTACTGAATGCATACATATTATTCAAAATACAAACACTTCATCTATGTTCTAAATTATAGTAGTCAACAAGAAAAGAAGTGGTCTTCAGTATCTACTAGAAGGCAGTCTAGCCATAAAAATAGGCATGTATTGCTAACTACTATACAACAGTCTTTTAGATAACACCGTATATTCCTTCTATTGTAATTAATGGCATACCTCATCTGTTGGTTAGATTCACTTCGTATTCTGAGAATTTCTTTCCCCTTAAATTCCAGTTCTTTGGTTAGGGCACTTATGTTTTCATGAAGGTGCTGTACCTCCTTATCCAAGTCTGAGATATGATGCTCTCTGTGCCTTAATTCCTCTTGCAGATCTGTTATTCTACACATATGTTCCTTACTCTGCAAAGTACAAATAATTTTTTTTTAAGTAACCTCTATGCAGATCAAGAGTCACATGCTCTACTGACAGAGCAAGCCAGAGGCCCTAGAAATAATTCTTAAAAGTTTTCTAATATTTGCTTTCTCCATTTATCTAAGGGAAAGAAAATGACATACTGGAATGCCAAATGTAATGACATTGCTTTAAAAGCAAACCACTGAAATAAAACCTAAAGGTCTCTTCTCTTCCCATCTGTAAGAAGTGTTTATATGGATACAGTTTATATGGATAGTATCAGGGTGACAAGAGGCCCAAAAGACCATAAAAGGACATCTCCTGCACACTTTACAGATGAGGAAACCAATACCCAAGAGATATTTGTCCAAGGATGATTTATAATGAACCGTAGAGCTGAGATTAGAATGCAGGGCTCCTACACACTCACCAAGTTATATGGGCTTACAATACAATGCTGGCACCATTGTCCCTTCATTTAAAAAGGCCCTGTATCTAGGGAGGCTATCCCAACACTCACACACACACATACACACACACACACACACACACACACACACCCATGGCCTAGGAAGCAGACTGTCTACTTAGTGTTGATGTAGCAGTTACCTTGTCTGAAAGATAAGCTCCCTTCCATTTTCCTAGAAGTTACCGTTTTCTACAATGTCTATGTACACATTGTCAATTCCAGTGTCGGCCTAGTTAGAAGAAAATATAACTTCCCTCCTTGGTTATAAAGTGGCTCATTTAAAACTTCATAGCAATGAAGAGATAATTTGAGCTGATCATTTAACATAGCTAAAGACTAACTTTTTTTTTTTTTTTTTTAATTTGACAGAGAGAGAGAGATCACAAGCAGGCAGAGAGGCAGGCAGAGAGAGAGGGGGAAGCAGGCTCCCTGCTGAGCAGAGAGCCCAATGTGGGCTCGATCCCAGGACCCTGAGATCATGACCTGAGCCAAAGGCAGAGGCCTAACCCACTGAGCCACCCAGGCGCCCCAACATAGCTAAAGACTAACAAAATCAAAATTTTAAGTCTAACAAATGATGGCCTTCATTGCCGTAGGCCTAGAAATCCATCCATCCAGACATTTAAGATATAAACTCTCTAATTGAAGGAAGTACACTTGGCCAAAGAGCAAAGTTTAAAAGGCATAAGTAGTACCTGTGGAGTAATATGGAAATATCAGTTATCTTTTTTCTTGAGTACCTGCTACGTCTATAGTTATGCTACCCAGTATGACTATTTAAATTCAAGTTTAATTATTTGAAATTAAACAAAACCAGACAGAGTCACACTAGACATGTGGCCATGTGGCCAGCAACTACCATAGTGGATAGCACAAACATAGAACAGGTCCATCATCCTGGAAAGTTCTACAGACAGTGCTGTCTGTCTTCACTGTTCACATTATTTATATTTTGTTGTTTGCTTTCTCAAGATGCAAGTAAAATTCAAAATATTCAATTAAAAATTCATAAAATAAAATGTAATTTTATGACTAATATGCTAAATTCAAGTTACTGATTTCCCTTTAAAAATAAGACTCTTCAATATAGATGATAAATAATAACTAGTGACAATACTAGTTATTACAAAATAATTTTCAGAAAACTGTCAACATTCAAATCTATTCACATTTAAGGAATCATCACATAACAGAATGTCCTCCTTTACCTGTCTTCTGCTGATGTCTATGCTTCGCTCTAATTCCATTTTAGCGGCTGCCAATTCTTGATGATGACCATGCCGTAACAAATCAATTGCAGCTGCATGTTGATGGTTTAATTCTGAGCGTAAGGAAGCTAGAATACAAGGGGAAAAAAAAAACCTTTCATGTATTTTTGAAATATTACTGATACTTCACATAAAAATTGTAAAAGTCACAGAATATTATTTTTTTTAAATTAGGACACTTGTGTATGTCCATTTAAATATCCTAGACTATCATAGAATATCATGAATTTAGAGGTCATCTAGCTTTGGTAAGGATAAGAAAATTTTTTTTTTTTTAAAGATTTTATTTATTTATTTGTCAGAGAGAGAGAAAGCACAAGCAGGCAGAGTGGCAGGCAGAGGCAGAGAGAGAAACAGGCTCCCCACCGAGCAAGGAGCCTGATATGGGACTCGATCCCAGGACCCTGGGATCATGACCTGAGCCGAAGGCAGCCGCTTAGCCAACTGAGCCACCCAGGCGTCCCATGGATAAGAAAATTTTCAACTGCTCAAATGGATGGAGGTGTTTCCATATAGGCTTTTGGTCTGACAAAATGTTTTTTAACTTTTCTCATTCGCTATTGGAATAACAACATTTTGGAACTGAACAGGACCATAACATATATTCATTTAGGAAGCAACTTCCCACCCAGGTAAGAATTCCTCCACAATAGTTCTGAAAGATGTTAAACACTGCCTAGTGAATGCTTTGATTTGTAAGTCATGATTTTTATTTGAATTTGAGAATATTTGATACAAATCACATTTATTGAATGCCAGGTATTACACTAAGGGAGAACAAAATATGACCCTGTTCTAATAACTGCACGGGCTAGAGGGAAAGGCATCATGCCAGGGAATTAAGTGGGATAGCAGAGGTGAATATTAGCTATAATGAAAGCGCAATGGTGGAAGCACCCAAATGGCCTAGGAGAAGGAAACTGGGAATGCTATCACAAAGGAACTGTCACAGTAACTCAGTCTAAAGCACTGAGTACGGGTTCTCCCAAGTGGAGAAAGAGAAAAGCATTAACGAGAAAGGGATAACATATGCAAAAGCAGAAAAAAACAAATCTATCAGGTAAACTGTAAGAAGATTGGTATGGTGGGTATCCACAGAGCACGTGGTCATAGTGGAAAGAAAATGGAGCCCAGTCTGAGAAAGTGTTAGCACAAAATGCTGTTGACTTTATGTTTGAGTTCATGGTTCTCAATCTGGGATATATGCGGCAGTATGTCTGAGGGAATTTTAGAGTACACATGATCATCTTCTGAAATAAGAATTGTACTTGAGGATTTTGGGGAAAGCCATTACTTTCATGTTAATAAAAAAGCGATATGAATAAAATACAAATTGTACATTTTAAAGCTAAAACATGAGACAACTTCAAAGAAATGCTGTGCTTGGAGCTAGTCATTTTAGGCTCTTCTTGAGACCTCCATGTAAGGGGCATGAGTTCAGTCTCCCTGGTGGTAAGGACTACTTCTGTGGAAAAACCTGACAGGCACTGAGGTAGGATATGGGAGTCACTGAAGGATTTAAAGTTGGGAAGTTCCATAGTGAGATATGAGTCTTACAAACATTGGCCAGACTGGAGTCTGGAGGGTGAACTGCAGGAAAAAGATCAACGAGAAGGTTACGGTAATAACCCAGGTGAATAATGATATGACCATGAACTGAGTATGACAAAAGGACTAAAGAAGAGAGAACAGATATAGGAAATATTTAAGTGAAGGAACTAACAGGATGTGGGAGCAAAAGAAAAAAGTTAAATGCATCTTCTACCTTCCTGGCTTGGGCAACTAGGTAAACAGTAATACTCTTAATTAAAATGGGAGGTACAGGAATGGCAACACATTTTGGACCTGAGGGAGATAGTGAGCTAATATTTAAAAATATAAAGTTAGGATATCTAACTTTCTAATATGCAGTAAGAAATAGAAATCTAATTCACAAGGAAAGCAGTTTGGTCTAGAAATACATATTTGGAGTCACTAGCAAAATAGATGGTAGTTGAAGCCATAGTTGTGAATCCAAACAACCAGGAAAAGCCTGAAGACCAAAAAACAGACCAGAGCGCTGGGAACTAAATCCTGGGAAACAGCAATATTTAACAGATGTGTGGGAAACAGGACTAGCACATGAGATTAAAGAGCAGGGATCAGAAAAGTGGGAGTGCAGTGGAATTTCAAAGTTCAATGGTGACCTCAGGGAGAGTAATTTCAAAGGAATAATGGGGGCAAAATTAGACCTGAAGGATCCTGATAAAGGGCTAAGTATCCAGAATACATGAAGAACTCTCAAAACTCAACAGTAAAAATACAAACAATCCAGTTAGAAAAGATATACACATGGCAAATAAACACATGAAAACATGTTCAATATCATTAGCCATTAGAGAAATGCAGAGTAAAATTCACAACGAGCTAATACAACACAGTGATATCAAATCTTGGTAAGGATGTGGAAGAAAACTGTCACTCATTCACTGCTGGTGAGGATGTAAAATGGTACAGCCACTCTGGAAAATAGTTGGGTAGTTTCTTAAAAAAAAAAACAAAAACATTAAACCTACAATCATCATATGACCCAGCAACTCCACTCCTGGGCATTTATCCCAGAGAAATGAAAATTTACACTTACACAAAACTGAAAACACCAGATGTCCATCAATGGGTGAAGGACAACAACTGTCCTTCAGCAATAAAAAGGGACAAACTGCTGATACATAAAACAACCTGGACCAATCTCTAGGGAATTATGCTAAGTGAAAAAAAAAGCAATCCACAAAAGGTTACATGTTACTACATTTATAACATTTTTTAAATGACAAAGTTATAGAAATGGATAACAGATTAATGGTTACCAGGAATTAAAGGTGGGGAGGAAAGGGAAGTAGGTGTCTCTATAAATGGGCAACAGGGATCAACATGGTAATGGGAGTGTTCTATGTCTTGACAATGTCAATGTCAGTATTCTGGTTGTGATATGAACTATAGTTTCGGAGAAAACAGATAAAGGGTTCAGAGGATCTCTCTGTATTATTTCTTACAAGCTGATATGAATCTACGACTATCTCAAAGTAAAGTTTAATTAAAAAAAAATCACAAAAAGTCCTTTTGCCAGTAAAGAGGCAATGAAATCAAGTTTCAGTGGACTAAACAATAGTGCTAACACTTGGCCTATTTTTACTTCTCACACAGCTGTGGTTCCCGTGGGCCAGAATTTTACAGACTACCTCTGCATTTGACTATAAGCTCCTTCTCTATAAAGACAGAGCTGCAGTTCATTTTTGAATTCTCTTTGCTCAGCAGTTTCTCTAGCATGTAAAGAAGAATCCCACAAATGTCTGGTAAGTAGTCTCACTATGATTTTCTCCCTAGCTATCACAGTGGCTTGTAAAGGAGGAAGAAAAGAGAGCTCTGATGACTTGGCCTAGCGCTCCCAGCAACAGTAGAGACAATGAACTGGGTCAAACGGCTTTGTCTTTGGGGCCCAAAGTATTCACAACACTTTGGTCTTCTTTGTTCCCAATTCCTACTTGGAAAGGGTATACCACTGAAATGTGACAACATACAATAAAAACTCTTAACAGAATTAGGGGGAAAAACCAAACAAAAGGAAAATGAGATGGTAGGAATAAAAAGTTCTTGGCCACCACCAAAAAAACCTCCAAAAACGCTAAATACATACACAGTTTTTCTTCAAATCTCAACGGATCTCCTTATAAAAAGGGCAGTGATTTGAGTACTTCAAAGATTAAAACCCCATTAAAGAAATATCTGAAAAATACCTAGACAAAAAGTCAGACCTAAACATGAGTTTTCTTCTAAAAACAAACTCCTGAAGTGGAAAATACTTATGACTATGAAGTCTAAGGACATGGGGCTCCATGCCTATCTACTCCTTTTAGTCACTAGAGAATGGAAAGTCTGAATGTCCTGACTCCATTTAGCCCCTTAGTGGTAAGGTAGAAGCACCAGTGAGTGTTGCTTACATAGCCTTATGGAGAAAGTTGAGGGAAGCTCACCTCGTTGTTTCTGTTCTATCCATTCTACTCCTCCACACTCACCTCTTCATCTGGTAACTTCAAATACACAAAACACTTATTCATTTTGGTGTTTCAAAATTAAAAATAAAGTTGTGATTTTATACTGAATTTTAAAGTAGAACATGCAAATAAATATAACAAGATTATAATTCTTTCAAAATACCAAGCATAGCCTTTCCTTCATCTTCTAATTCAAACCGAAGAGTCTGAAGTTCCTGTTCCATTTCTATCCGGAAGCCCTCCATTGACTCTCTGTGTGCATCTTTTAGTGACTGAAGCTCTGCAGAATGTTTTTGTTGTAAATGACTTTCAAGAGCCTAAAACAGGAGAAACATACTCAAATTATTCTGGAAGGAAAATGTAAACAAAATTAAAAATTACTAAAACTCAGTTATTCAAGAAAAACAAGGCATTCGTAATTCATTTTCAAGAAAATTAGATATAATGACCTTTAGAAAATAAATTAGTAGGGCCACTTCAGTAGAACAATCCTTATGAAATCAGTTGATTCAATATAGTGTGTCTGAACTGGGATATGGGTAGGCCCTTTACCTAAGGTCGTTTTCAAATAAAGTCATTGTCTGAAGTTGCCGAAGGGGTAAGCCACCTAAATTAACGCATAATTTCTCCGTGCGCACAAACTTAGGAAAGAGAGGAGAGGAGAGGGGCATTAATAAGAAAAGATCTTCTGATCAGAAAGAGATGAGGAAGGCTTTTACAACTGCAACCTTATGAAATATTTTGTAGCAACCTTCTATAGGCATTTGCAAACAAAAGCAAAGGTGTGAGAGTAGGTAACTGGAAAAGTAAACAAACCTCTCCTGTGATGAGTTCTACAAGACTGATCAGAGAAAACAGACCACATGTCACTGAGACTAAGAGAACATATGTGGCCATGGGAAAAAACAGAGCTCAGGGTACTTCAAGTTTAGAGACTGAACTATGCCAGAAAGGATTTTTCTTAGCATAATCTGCAACATGAAGGGTTTCTGAGAAAGATATCGTGTTGTAATTAGGGTTATATTTCTTTAACCATTACTCTAAAATAGTGTTTTCATAAATTAATGTTTGGCTATTAATGCTGTTTCATAAAGTATTTTATTTCTGAAAAATAAAGCATAGGTTTCTTTAAATATAGCAACATAAAGGACTTTTAGTTTAGACGTTAGTTACATAGATAGCTTGGCTACCAACAATAAAATTGCAGGTTCTGATTTCTTTTGAAACAGGATTTATGTTTCAAAGTGACTGAATGTGTAAAATTAAAGTACTGACACAAGAGCTTATGTGTTCTAGTTCACAAATGATATCAATGAATAGGTTATTTACCAATGAGGCCTCATTGTGTGTTTATGGGCTGTACTGAAGTACAGCTGACATACAATATTAGGTTCAGGTATATAACACAGTGATTCAACACTGATGAACACTAGGAAATAATCACCATGGTTAAGTCTAGTCACCATCCTTCACCATACAAAGTTATTATATTATTGAATACATCCCCATATCTTGTCTTATAACTAGAAGTTTGTACCACTATTTTGCCCATTCCCCACTTCCTCCCCTCTGGCAACCACCAGTTTGTTCTTTGTATTTGTAAGTCTGTTTAGGTTTTGTTTGTTCATTTGTTTTGCTTTTAAAAATTTCTACATTTAAGTGAAATTATGTAGTATTTGCCTTTCTCTAACTTTTCACTTAACAGCCCATAGGTCCATCCAAGTTGCCACAAATGGCAGATTTTACTTCTTTTTAATGGCTGAGTAATATTCCATTACTCAGGTGCCACATCTTCATTATCCATTCATCTATCGATAGACACTTAGGCTGCTTCCATATCTTGGCTATTTTAAATAATGCTACTATAAACATAGGGCTCCATGTATCCCTTTGAATTGGTTTTTGTATTCTTTGGGTAAATACCCAATAGTGCAACTGCTGGATTGTAGGGTAGTTCTATTTTAACTTTTTGAGGAAACTCCATACTGTTTTCCATAGTGGCTATACCAGTTTGCATTCCTACCACTGGTGCAAGAGGCTTCTTTTTTTCTCCACATCCTTGCCAACACCTACTGTTTCCTGTGTTGCTGATTTTAGCCATTCTGATAGGTGTGAGGTGTTACCTCATTCTAGTTTTGGTTTGCATTTCCCTAATGATAAGTGATGTTGAACATCTTTCCATGGGTATGTTGGCCATCTGTGTCACCTCTGGAGAAATGTCTGTGCATGTTTCCTGCCCATTTTTAATTGGGATTTGTTTTTTGGGTGTTGATTTATATAATTTCTGTATATATTTTGAAGATTAACCTTTTATGGGATATGTCATTTGCAGATATCTTCTCCTATTCAGTGTTTCCTTCATTGTGCAGAAGCTTCCTTTTTTGATGTAGTCTCAAGAGTTTATTTTTGCTTTTGTATCCCTTGCCTCAAGGAACATATCTAAAAAAAAGTTGCTATGGCCAGTGTCACAGAAATTACTGCTTATAATTTTAGGATTTTAGGATTTTTTAAGGATTTTTATGGTTTTAGGATTTTTATGGTTTTTATAAAAATCCTACATTTTTTAGGATTTTTATGGTTTCAGGTCTCACATTTAGGTCTTTAATTCACTTTGAATTTAATTTTGTGTATGGTATAAGGAAGTGGTTCGGTTTTCCCAACATCATTTGTTGCAGAGACATTTTCCCATTGGATATTCTTTCCTGCTTTCTCAAAAATTAATTGACCATATAATTGTGGATTTATTTCTGGATTTTCTACTCTGTTCCATTCATCTGTGTGTCTTTTTTTTGCCAGTAGTGAAATGTTCTGATCACTACAGCTTTGTAATATAACTTGAAGTCTGGAATTGTGATGCCTCCAGTTTTGCTTTTTTTTTTCAAGATTTCTCTGGCTATTCAGGGTCTTTTGTGGTTCCATACAAATTTCAGGACTCTTCTAGCTCTGTGAAAAATGCTGTTGGTATTTTGATAGGGATTGTATGAAATGTGTAGTTTGCTTTGGGCAATATACTTTAACAATATTTGTTCTTCCAACTCATGAGCATGGAATGTTTTTCCATTTCTTTGTGTCATCTTCAATATTTTTCATCAGTGTTTTAACGTTTTCAGAGTACAGGTCTTTCACCTTTTTGGTTCGGTTTATTCCTAGGTATCTTACTATTTTTGGTGCAATTATAAATGGGATTGTTTTCTTAATTTCACTTTCTGCAGTTCCGTTATTAGTGTATAGAAATGCAACAGATTTCTGCACATTAATTTTATATCCTGTGACTTCACTGAATTAATTTATCAGTTCTAGCAATTTTTCAATGGAGTCATTCAGGTTTTCTCTATACAGTGTCATATATATCGTATCATATCATCTGCAAATAGTGAAAGTTTTACTTCTTCCTTCCCAGTTTGGATGCCTTTTATTTCTTTTTGTTGTCTGACTGCTGCCGCTAGGACTTCCAGGACTATGCTGAATAAAAGTGGTGAAAGCGGACATCCTTGTCTTATTTATGACCGTAGGGGAAAGGCTCTGCTTTTCCCCATTTTGGATGATGTTAGCTGTGGGTTTTTCCATATATAGCCTTTATTATGTTGAGGTAGGTTTCCTCTAACTCACTCTGTTGAAGGTTTTTACTGTGAATCAGTGTTGTACTTTGTCAAATGCTTTTCCTGTATCTACTGAAATGATCGTATGGTTCTTATCCTTTCTCTTATTGATGAGTTTTCTGTATAAAGTATCATGTCATCTGCAAATCGTGATAGTTTTACTTTTTCTTTATCAATTTGGATGCCATTTATTTCTTTTCCTTGTCCAAATGCTGTGGGTAGAACTTCCAATACTATATTGAATGAAAGTGGCAAGAGCGGGCTTCCTTGTTTTGTTCTTGGTCTTAAAGGAAAAGCTTTTAGCTTTTCATTGTTAAGTATGAGGTTAGCTGTGGGTTTGTCACATATGGCCTTTATTACGTTGAGGCATGTTCCATCTATACTCACTTTATTGAGTTTTTATCATAAATGAATGTTGAATTTTGTCAAATGCTTTTCCTGCATCTATTGAGATGATCATGTGATTTTTATCCTTCATTTATTAATGTAGTAACTACACTGATTTGCAGATATTGAACCATCCTTGTATCCTTGGAATAAAACCCATGTGATCATGGTGTACAGACTTTTTCAATGTATTGTTGAATTTGGTTTGCTAATACTTAGTTAACAGCTTTTGTACCTATACTCATCAGGGATAATGGAAATAAGGCCTAATTTTTGACCAAAGAAACTTCCTTAACTTTCTGGACTCAAGGGACTACAACTTATTGTATAGGCAAGTTAATGGTTTTTAAAGGAATATGACTTTTTTTGTTTTAACAATTTCTTTATAGCCTACCGGTTCTTAAAACAGTTCCACACCCAAATAAAGGATTAAAGGCAACCTATATCAGTAACAACTATACATGGTGAAAATCATTGTTAGCAAAACTTCATTTTTCTATCAAATATTTACCTTAATTATCATAAGGTCCTTACAAGAAACTGAAAAATATGGTGTAAAGAAATAAACTGAACCAAAATTAATTACATTGAGACAATGTCAAACTAGTGTTTTCACAAGAAGGAAATAATGGATATGGGGAGATTCTGGCATACAATTTGATTAACTCAATAATGTATCTATTGGATTTAAATCTCTTCTACATGATCTGTCTGTATCACTACTTTTCACATAGCCTTTGGGGCTGTATATAGGGAAAGGTACCATTTAAAAATGTCTCCAAATTTCATTTCATTGTGAATTTTGTATATAAGGGGGAAGAAGTGTAACGGAAAAAATGTGGGATAAAAAAAATATAAATCCCTGGATATATATGTGTCTTTTGTAGATTCAGCCTGAAAGAGGAAAATTAAAAATTTGATGAAAGACTATCATAAAAGTGCAAAATTATACTAAGTGATTACTGTGGTTACAGCTCAGTAGGACCACGCTAAATTTATTTAACCACTGTTAACTATATGACAAATCAGATGGTTTATTAGTCTCATCATGAACTCAGCAGTATGTTGGGAAACAGAAATAAAATGTTGGCCTTATTTTAACTGTGTAACTGGTGTGTATGTTTAATCATTCTGACCCCAAGAAGTCAGATTCTAGAAAACAAAATGAAATAAAGCAATATATAATTTGGAGGCAAAAAATGAGTTAAGAATTTGAAGGCTAATAATTATTAGGCTGTTGGATTACCTTTGAACATATATCACACTAAACTTACTCTTTGTTCCTTTTCTTTTTCTTCTTCCATAGTTTGAAATGCAAGGACATGTGCCTCTTTTAAAGATTTATGTCTCTGTTGATGTTGTTCCTCTAATTCTTCAAGCTCTTGTGTAAGTCGCTGTCGTTCTTGTGTAAACTGGGCTTGCAGTTGCTGCAAAGAAGTCTGAGACTGGGAAAGCTGCATCTCCAGATTCTGTTTCAGCAAGGAAATCTATGCCACAGAATGGTACACAACGAAGAATAAGTACAAGGCATATTTCACAAATTGCCAATCTAAGGGAAAAAAGCATGTCAACGATATTAACTACAGTAAAATAATTGCCTTAACTAAGTATCCACTTAAAATGTTTTAGAATATATCATAGATATTTAATATTTAGATAACACCACTTTTAACTCTATTTTTAGTAATTATCCTAAAAAATAGCCTGTTTTAGTGGTATTAAGTTTGTGGACTCTCTAAAGAACATCTAAAGAATGTTTAGGAATACACCTATTTGTTACAATGAACACCTACCTATGTTACATTGTGATAAAAATTTATAATATGAAATAAAAACAGGACAACTGTTAACGTATTTATTAGGTTACGTCACCTGAAGGAGATAGTTTAAAAAGTTAAACTGCTTATTTGTGAGGTGGTAAAGTTGAGTAAAAATCCTGAGTTAAAATCCTAGCTCTGCAACTTGCTCTATTAATACTTCACCAGGCTGTGTGAGTTGAAGAGTGTTACTACATATAGTTCACAGCCCCTGACATGTAGTAAGTGCTCAATAAATATTAACTAGAATTATTTGAGACTTTAAAAATTACTCTATAACAGATTTATCCATTTATAACTTAGAATCCTCATGTAAATAAAAAGGATTTTCACTTTTGAGTTTTGATTTAATTCAAGGGATTTGCAAACCTTCAAGCTTTTTTAAAAACCACAAACATCCCCAAATCCTCTATTTATAGCCTCACAATGACAGGTACTTTAACTATGGAAAACTAATCTGTTACTCCTTTTGTACATAGACATCACCATTAATGTCTGCATATTCTATGAATATGCAGAATAAAAGCACAAAACACTTGCATATGTATATATATATATGTTCACATATACATTTGATATAACCATTTAATTTTATCTATTTCTCTTCTCACAAACAGGAAACTGTAACTTGGAACTGAATTACTCAACCGTATTCTAATAGAAGTCTGAAGCTAAGAAGAACATAGGAGAAGGAAATAAAAGTTGTCAAATGTGTTACAGTAAGTAATTTAAGATATGTGTTTATATACAAGTAAAACAGTTTCCATCGCCAAGAAGGCTAAGGGAGAGAGGATACTATAAAGTGTGTATTTGTAAATGGGAAAAGATTTTCTTTTGATTGATGGAAGGCAGATATAGGATGCCTCAGATGTTTCACAAAGGAGAAGGGGTCTTAGTAAGAAAAAGGGTGCAGAATCACCAGAGAATGCAAAAAATAAGAAGGAAAAATAAGGACAACGTTACGGCAACAGTTAAGGCCATACTTGTAGAGTAGGAAGATTAAGACAAATTATACTATGTGACTGCTTACCATTTTATGCAAAGAAAATCAGAATGAAATGAATATTAAGAACAACCCAGAAAGAAAAAGTAAATCATAAAAGGGTAAAAGGCAACAAAAATGTGTGTCTGTGAACACTAATGTGTAATTGGTAGAGTCATTTTCTTCCCAGCTAGCTGGTTCTTGAAATAGAAAAGGCACCTGCCTACCTGCTCTCTTCCCAAGTTCAACTCTTGTCGCAGACCCAGCATGGGGACCCATGTGACTGCCTTGTCTGTGGTGACAACTTGTTAAAAACATATATGGGAACATTAGAAGACTATGTTACATGTAGAATAATGGTTGATATTGTCAAAGCTATTAATTGGCCTCTGGCTAAGTAGGGACTAAAATCCAGCCAGTGAACAAACTGCTCATGAAGCTGTCTACCCTGAAATGCATCTGCATCGACTCAAAGAAAAGGGGCATGTTTTTCCAATTTGCACACAGCACCACATGCACTAGTAGTATAGCCCTGGGTCCAGTACTCCAGTTAAGTGTGCACTGAGGGATAAGCCAATCAGCTCATAGCAGTGTATCTTATTTTCTGCAATACCCACTTCAAAAATTCACTGCATTTGTGGAATTTGAGAAAAGGCAGAAGATCATAGGGGAAGAGAGAAAAACTGAAACAATAAGAAATTAGAGAGGGAGACAAACCATAAGAGACTCTTAATCTCAGGAAACAAACTGAGGGTTGCTGGAGTGGAGGGGGGTGGGAGGGATGGGGTGGCTGAGTGATGGGACATCAGGGAGGGTATGTGCTATGGTGAGCGCTGTGAATTGTGTAAGCCTGATGATTCACAGACCTATACTCCTGAAACAAATACTATAGTTAATAATAATTTAAAAAGAGCTCTTATATGTTAATCTGACTACAAGTGACTCACACTTTAACTATTTAATGATGGAACTTATGAAGAAATACATTTAAAATGAAGTACCACAGCAGTATAGTTACATATTTAAAATCTAAGCACACTTTCCAACTTCTCCAGCTTAAATAAAATACACTTAAATATTTTACTTAAGATTTTATACATAATATACTTTACCGTGAAAGAATTTCAAAGTATTATTTTTCATTTTAGGATATAAGATTAAACTTTGTAACTATGCTGGATAAAATACACACAAAAAGACATTATCATGCAATGTAGTGTTCAAATATACTTAGTTTAGATATTCTGTATTCTTAACTTTGAAAGCACACCAAAATAATATTAAGGCTATCTAAAATCTCTGGATTCATGCTCAAGACCATAACATGAATTATATGCAGAAAGCCTTTATCATGCAATGCAGCATCAAAACTTACTTTGTTCGTTTTATAAATAAATTAGTAGCATTGCATTAAATTGTCAGACTTTATTCAACATGAAAATTACATGACACTTTAAAACACAGAAATAATGAGCAAAGCAATGTAAAATGAACTAATGCTTTATAGCTATAATTTAAGCAGCTGAATTTAGTATACTTTATGGAAATACATATTAATATAAAACTTTGGTAATTCAAAATAAAAGAGAACAAAGATAGACTTTGTATCAAATAGTTTGGGCAATCTTGGTCAGTACTTTTATTACAAAATTATAGAATGGCAATTGTTGGATAAATGAATGAAAATGGTTGTTCAAATTATATGTTCAAAGTATGTAGTATAGGTATTAGTTTCTACACATTTTTCTAATTTTAATGCTTTTTATTTTGTTGGTTTTAAATAAACCAGAAGAATCCTAATTTCCAAAAAGAATTTTAGTCCTCATTTAAAAAATTCTTACCAAGGTGTTTGATATGAATTTTATAACGTATTCTACTGATCAACAGGTATGAGATATTTTGTCAACAATTTTAAAGGCCAATACTAATTGCCACTCTCTGATCTCTACCACTTAAAACACTGATGTCTTTTTGAAAATAAAGTGTAAAATTTTCAAAAAGATGAAAATTAAAGTTAAAAACATATGGATACATTTTTCTGGAGAAAGGAAAGCTTTACCTATTTCCTATAAGCAGTTTCACAAGGATTCTGTCCCTTCACAGTGGTACATGAAAAAATACCCTCAAAATAGAAAATGATTCAAATCTGAGGTACTGGATCTGATAGGATGTCAACATGCGACATGGAATTATGTTAAGCCAAAATATTTGTCAATTTTGACAAGAAAGGTCAACGCAAATTCTTAGAAAGTCTAAACCATATGCTATTCAGTTCAATACTTTCAAATATATAAGACAACATTAAAAATTGCTAACAGGCTTGGAGGACAGTAAGGATAATTTATTACTAGTCAACAAATTATATAAATGTTCATGTAAAATGTCTGAAGATCCCTGAATATTTTAATTCCCTTTTTCCCCTTTTTAACCACTAATTTGCTATTTTTAAAGAGTCTAGCTAAGAAAATAAATTTAAGCTTAGGGAAATTACGACCATTCGAGAAAATTCTTAATTGTTCATAATTTCTTGGTATTTTTCTAAGAAAACTATAAACTGAATAGCATTAAAACATATAAATTGAATAAGAAAACATACAAACTAAGAACCACAACAATGCCTACTTAATGTCCTTAAGCTATTTCTGTAATATGTTCCCTATCACCATTTCATTCTTTGTTGAAAAAAATTAGAAAGCTTTTATGAAGGACAAAGGTATCCATAACCACTTGTTTTTTAGAACAAGACAGTATATAGCAGAAAACTTGCATGGAAGGCTGGGAAAGAATGTGTGGAGGAGTGGGGAGATGCTCACCCTGCTCAACAACACTGACAAGACAATACTTTGGATGATGACAGGGTAGAAGAACTGCTCCTCAATAACTGTAATGTTACAAAAGTAAATTAATTAATGGAGATTTCACTGTGTCACCAACCCCTTTTTACTTTTTTTGTAGGAGATGAATCAAGGCATTCCCATTTTAGTTACTAACAGATTTAACTTTAATTTAAGGTTGTTTTTTCATTTATAACTATTTAAGAAAATGTAACTATGTTGTCACAAGTATTCTGAAGTACAATTAATTCTGATAATAATTTTGAGTTCTTACTCCTACTCCAATTAGTACATATGGTTTATATATAGTGGTTCTGGTTTAATAGAATGATCATGCCCAAATTCTTATGTTATATGTGAATTTTTTTATATGTGAATTTCTAAATATAGCCTTATTTCACCAACATTGAGAGAAATATCTTTGTTGCTTATTTTTAAATTTATTTTTAAATGGTGTTAAATGTATTCGTGTATTTATTTTTTAAAGATTTTATTTTTAAGTAATCTCTCCACCCAATGTGAGGCTCAAAATCACAACCTCAAAATCAAGAGTCCCATGCCCCACTGACCAAGCCAGTCAGGTGCCCCTTTGTTCATGTAATTCTAATTATTTTTTTTACATAGAAAACAAGGTTTAATATTAAAAGTAAGTAAAATGTTCTCTTCCTGCATAGTAGAATCTAGAAAGGTATGAAGAAATAGTTTCACTCCAGAAGTATCAAAATTTCACAGAACATAGGCCAACTCAAGCTTTGATTCCCCTAAGAAGGAGTTGGCAAACTGTAATCTGTTTTTATAAATTAAGTTCTACTGGAACATGGCCACCCAGATTCACTTGCATATTGTCTATGGCCACTTTCATCCTACAACAGCAGGTCCAGCAGCTGCCAGAGAAACTGCACGGCCCACAAGGCCGAAAGCATGTACCATCTGGCCCTTTACAGAAAATGTTTGCAGACCTCTGCCCTCAGATATCAAGAAAATATTCAAAGATGTTCAGCTCTGTTATTTTTAAGGACAACATTGGGTATGGTAAAAATAAATCTCGTTTTTTCTCTTCATATTACATACGAAAAATTTTAAATGAGTGTTTACATTGGAATATTACTTTGAAGCTTAATTTCTACATATTTAAGAATAACAGCTTTGCCAATTCTTAGAAAAGAGATTTACTTTCATTTCACTTAAATCTTTTAATAATTACAACATCAAAATGTAAATTATGTTCTGAATCTCACGAACCTTCACAACTATCTAACACTTGTTTGATACTACTTTCTCAAAAAATAGTTTAACAAAAGAAAAGCAAATTTACATTTATTTGCATTGTTACAACAGTCAACTAATTAGTAGTTTTCGAAAAATATTTTTCAAAGTAAACATTTAAATAATGAATTTTACGTTTGAGAGGTAAAATCTTGCTTGGCTTTATAATAAAAATATGCTCATTAAGGGGCACCTGGGTGGCTCACTGAGTTAAAGTCTTTGCCTTCAGCTCAGGTCATGATCTCAGGGTCCTGGGATTGAGCCCTGCATCAGGCTCTCTGCTCAGCAGGGAGCCTGCTTCCCCCTCTCTCTCTGCCTGCCTCTCTGTCTACTTGTGATCTGTCTCTCTCTCTCTGTCAAATAAATAAATAAAATCTTTAAAAAAAAATGCTCATTAATACAATGTGGTAGATGTATGCACATACACAAACAAATGGCTGAAAGCTTTTGTCACCCATATACAAAACAAAACTTACTGAATGCAGAAGTGTATTTTTTATATAAGTTAAAGCTTTAAAGCAGTGATGATATTTATGCAAAATCAAAAGTGCAACATGCCCTAGTGTACAAATTGTAAGTGCCGCTCACTTACATTGTTGATAGATTTATGCAAAGCTTCACCCAGAGAGTGCCGCTAGGAAGAAAAAATCAAAGGAATAAAAGGAAACATTCAGAAATCAACTAAGTGAAAGAAAGTGGGATATAAAAGGGAGAGTAAAACACAGGACATTATTTATAATATGCTCAAGAAAAAAATAAATTAAAAACAGTTCTGAGAAAGGAATTAAACAAAAAAAATTTAAGACACAAAATCTAAATTATCTGTAGTCCCTTAAAACAGTAGCTGACATTTGTGGGATGGCAGACTTACCTATGCAAAATACTGAAGACCAATACATATAAATCAGAGTTTAGTTGAAAAGATAATGGTTATTGAAGGACCTAGAAGAAATATTACCGTTCTAAGTTCCTCCCAGAAATCTAAAATACAATGCTTCAAAGCATTATGCTCAGTACTGTTATAGTATGCTTATGACAGATTTCTCAAGAGAAATGAGCAGATGAGAACTGAAACACTAACTTGATTGTCTGCATAATTTGGAGGCCCAAAATAAATGAGTTAATCATTAAAAATGTGAACATTTAATAATACTCTGATTTTATACTTGGGGGAAAGAAAGAAGAGGTAACTTTATATCTTTTCAATCCTATTTTGTAGGATACGTTTGGTAAATTATTTATGTTCTGGGTTTATTTTTCAGAAGTTCATTGCAATTTTGAGTGATATAAAACAACTGGAAAAACCTACACCCTCTCTTTCCCCACATATGGGGGGAAATGTGATTTCATTTTTAATTGCCTTATTTTTTTTTGCTTTCCAAAAATACAAAATAGCATTTTAAAGTTATATTAGTAATTTAAGTAGAAAAGTTCCTGTGAAATAGTTTTTGCTTTGGACATTAATCAAATTTTCAGACAGAAAATAATCCTTTTTTTCATAATGTGATTATTCCTTGGTGTGTCATAAACTAAAACTTGTTATCTGGTAAATAATTTTTTACCAATAATTTAGACTAATATAAGATATAATTTAGGATATAGTATATTAGAGTTATAAAAATAAGTTGAGAAAAAAGATTAATTTCTATCTGGTTATTCTATAAGTGCTCAATTTAAAGTTTCTCATATATATAATGCATAAAATTATATATGTAATGCATAATAGACATTTTATATATACATACACACTTTTTATTTTCTATATATTAGTTGTATTAATTTTATTTACTTTCTCTTTATGCTTTCTCACACTCAATATTCTTTATATACTAATAAAACACTTCTCCAGACTTTGCAAAATTTATGAGAAGCCGAGGAATTTTTAGTTGTTTTTTTTGTTTTTGTTTTACCTTTGTATTTCTCAGACCTGATGTCCTCATATTAGAAGTTAATTTAAAGTGTATGGCATTTACTTATGAAGTAGATTTTATTTTTCACTCTTTAAGTATGGTATAATCAGACAAAAATATGTATGGTACTTAGGATTCCTGAACTAACTGACAAAACTAGGCTAATACGACAGATCATAAAGTGGCACGCTAGGTCTTCCCTTAGGAATTCTGGATTTTAGATTTAATACAACAGAAGTATATTAGAACACTTGGAATTTAAACTCGCAGGGGCACCGCCTCTGTCAACACACTGTTATAAGCCATGGAAATAGCTCAACAAAAAGGCATGGTCCTTGAGCTGTGACCTGGGGTGACTCAAATCATAGACCTGGCTGTGGCAATGGGGAACTGCACTAGTGCTATGGGGTCACGACCCTTATTGGTTAATACATAAATGAAGTAAGATTTTTTTCATTTAGAAAAATCTTTATTGGAGTACTGTTAAATTCTAGGAAATACCTTAAGTACATACAGAGTGATATAGAGAGTTGAATAAGACGATAGAATATACAAAAAACTTAAAAAATAAATAGTTGATGGTAAAAACTATGATGAAAATAAAGACTGCTGTGACAGAAAAATAACTAGAAGTAATACTGGGTTAATCGTAAGAAAACATCTGTTGAAAGAAGTGACATTTCAACTTGGAATCAATGAAAAAGCCAGCCATGAAATGTAATGATCCTGGGTAAAGTGGATCTGGGCAAATGGATTCACTAGCACAAAGAGGTGGAAGTGAGCTGGGAGTGAGTGGATGTACATGTGTGTGTGTGTGTTGGGGGGGAAGGTTTGTGAGGATGACATGAGATGGGTGATTTTGGCAGGGGCCAGATGGCTTATGGTCTTGTAGGTCCATGAAAACAGCCTTAATTCAATGAAGTACTTTGAGAGCATTTTAAGGAGGGGAATGGCAAGATCTGATTACATCATAAAAATTACTTTAATGCTATGAAGAAAAGTGAAATTGGGGAGACTGGATTGGAGGCTATTACAATGGTGCCTTGGCCTAGTGTCTACTAGGGGCGATGGAAGCAGATGAAGCTGGGGAGTTTTGGAGGTGGAATAACAGGATTGACAGATTACATGAGAGAGAAAGGAACGAAAGAAATCAAGGATGACTCTTCAGTTTTTCTAAGCAAAACAGTGCCAAGAAGTAAAGATGATATATTCCATTGTATATATATACACCACATCTTCTTTATTCATTCATCTGTTGATGGACATCTAGGTTCTTTCCATAGTTTGGCTATTGTGGACATTGCTGCTATAAACATTCGGGCAGCCATCAAGAGAAATGAAATCTTGTCATTTGCAATGACGTGGATGGAACTAGAGGG
>CM052886.1:38669744-38722842 GCA_028534135.1 Potos flavus | reverse complement strand
AAAAAAAAAAAAAAGAAGAAGTAAAGATGAAGGGTTGAGGGATGGTGACTGGGAATCAGTATTTGAGTCAGACATGCGAAATTTGAGATACCTATTAGCCAACCATGTGATTCCGAGTTCAGGTGAAGATGTCAAGGCTAGAGATTTAACTTTGGAAGTCACTAATATATAGATGGTATGTATGCCACAACTCTAGATGGGATCCCCCAAGTTGAAAGAATACTGAATGAACTAAAAATCTGTATGCAAAAATATTATTTGGCAAGCATTCTATATAAGAAGATCCATGTTAATAAAAACTGATGCCCTGCATAACAGTCAATTTGTTTTAAAACATCTTAAGCTTGTCAGTTTTTGAGATGAGTGAAAAGGGCCTCAGCACATCCTCTTCAATTGCTAGCACCCAGATACTTAAACACAGAAGGCTCACTAAATGTGTTTCAGGATTTCTTTTCTTGAAGGATGAATATAGTCAGACTTTCACATGAGTGAGAAAGCTAACTCAAAAAGTTGCTGCACTTAATTAGAAATTTAGAACTTTGTTTGCAAGAAACTATGCTCTTAGGAGTCATCTCATTGTTCTAAATCTGAGTTTATTCATTTAGAAAATAGCACAAGGTTTTACATGTTTGCAATTTGTAAACATATCAGTATGTACATATTGAAATCCACTGAATTACCGGCTTTTGGAAGACAAAGACTATGTCTTATTCAGAGTTTGTATCCGAAGTGCCTAATGGTATGTGGCAAAAAGTAAATAGGTCAATAAATGCTTATTTCAAGACTAAATGAATGATATGGACTTTTATCTAGTTTTTGCTACTCCCTACCTTACTTTTCCTCTCCCTACAATAATAGAAGCAGTAAAGAGAAGATTTCAGTTAAAAAGAGAAAAAGTTCTTTAGAAAAAATACATACATCGTTATCATGCAGAAATCTTGTAGACAAGGCCAACAGATTCTAAGACTTAGAAACGTATCCTCAGAGAAATGAACTAATGAGTATACCAAATATACTAAATATTTGTTCAGAAAATATTAATCCAAACAAAGAAAGATTGCTAAGAGGGAAAAATATTCATTGAATGGCACCTAACTTGTCCCACTATAGCCAGAGTTTTGAAATTATAACATTTGAATATTTCACAGTCCTGATTAAAATCTTTCGATACCTCCTCATTGCTCTTTAGACCAAGTGGTCCAACCCGCCTACCTCCCCAGCCTCCGGGCTCTCTGCTCTCCAAGCAAAGGTATTTGGGGGCTGCCTGAGGGCCTTGCACATATGTCCCCTTCTGCTCAGAATGCTGTCTCCTTCTCTTCTTGGCCTGACTCCTGCTTCTCTTTCAGGTCCTAGGTAAAGGATCTCACAGTCAAAGAAACCTTCCCCAAGTTCCCAGACTATGTTAGGTCCCCAGGGTACACATGCTGTGTACCACAGTTGTAATGAGTTAATGTGTCAAACTGTTATTTCTATTTGCCGTCCTTTCTAGATTATAAGCAATGGGAAGGCAGAGATCATTATGATTCCATTCTGGGTCTAGCACACTACATGGCATATCAGAAGCACTAAATTTTTGACAAATGTCAAAATGCCATCAAATGTCAACAGAATAAAATTCTCATTACTAGAACAAGAAATGTCATTTATCAAATTTTTAATTTCCTTGAAGTAATATATACACTGATCTTATACTGCAATTCAAGTAAAATATGTTAAAGTTTAATGTTCTAAAATTCAACATTTAATATATAATATGGTAATTTCTTAAATTAGGTAGTCTTTTTAAATATTAATTTCAAAGTTTACTAATATCTACAGAAAAGCAACCAACAACTCTAAGTCTTAGAAGTGAAAATTACAACTTTAATAATTCTCCTAAAGCAAATAAAAAGAAAAATTCATGAATAACTGTTCAATATTTAAACTAAAGTAGTAATAACAGGCATATAATAAATGAAATTAAGGTGAAGACAAACCAATATGTTAGATAATTCTTAATGTTTTTCTCAGAGATTATCTTAAATAACTTTATAATCATATACCCAGTGAACCTTTTCAGATCCCAATGCTTTTTTTTAGTATTTTGTCATTTGAAATTAGGAATATGCTAAATTGATTTGTTACTACAATGCTATCTAAATGTTTCTAGTTATTTTTCAGATGTGTTCTGGGTCCTACTACCTCTGAAGGCACAAACTGTTCTGCATTTCACCACAGGTCTTACTACAGTATTTTGCAGAACAGATATATACTTAGTACACATTAATAATTCCCCAGTATTTTAAGCATCTCTTTTTAAAGCCAGTGTAGATATCATTGTTCTATCTCTTCACTCTCTTCTCCTAAAGGTACCAAGAACTGGATAAACTTATTCTAAAAAGGGAAAAGAAAAATTAAACATTTTTAGATTTGGAAATTAATTTAGAAAATAATTTAGTACTCTTAATGTTGGGGAAAAAATCTCAAGAGGAAGAACACTAACATTAAGTCTGATAAAAGAGGATATAAAACAGTTACAGTAAAATAATTTCATTTTTTTACTGAAGAGAATTTACAAACAAGCTTCCATATTTACTGAGGAAAATACTGCATATTAACTTTGAATCCAGGAACTTAAGTATGAAGAATAATGGATGTTGGCTGATTTTTGGTAGACTTTCATACCATTCCATATTTTCTCGGGTCCTACGTGCTATTCCCACTCTCTGTTCTAGCTGCTTCCTCTCTTTCTCCATACGTTATTTCCCCCACACTCTTTCTGCTGTCTTCTTTGACTTCCCTTTTCCTTACTCCAGATATCTCTTTTCCCAGGGCTGAGGCTGGATCTCCGATGTTTTTTCTACATAGCTTCCTGCTCTCCTAATTTCTACAGAGATGATTCAGAACCTGCAGGGTCAGCTTCATTGATCTCTGGTCACTGCTCAGGGCTCTGTCAAAGCCTTTGAGTTAGCTGGGAAGAGCTGATTATTTCAGCTCCCTTTCTAATCCCTTTACCTCCAAATCCATCTATTCTTCCATTAAAAGGTATTATTGTTATTCTTTTAAAACAAACATAAAAACTGATGTAAATATCATCTTTTTTCAGTAGGCAGAAATGCAATTTCTAAAGAGAATTCCTTCCTTCCTAACATCAAACTTAATTTAAGAGTTAAGAGATGGAGGTAGCAGAATGAGCACTGAGCCAAATTTACTCCAAATTTTTGTGATCTAAATAGTATAGGCCAGTGCTACCGAATAGAATTGTAATTGAGAACCACATGTGTAATCTAAAAAGTTTTTAGTAGCCATATTTTTTTAAAAGTAGAATTATTTTTAGTCATATATTTAACCCAATATATCTAAAACATTATCATCTCAACATGTGATTATACCTTATAAAAATATTATTGAGACATTCCATCTATTGTACTAAGTATTTGAAACCCAGCATACATTTTCCAGTGACATCTCAATTTGGATGAATCTCATTTCAAGTGCTCAACAGCCACATGTGACTCGTAGCTACCATCTAGGACAGCACTGGTCTAGAAATCAGAACACAGTCTGCAACAGCCTGAAGAGGCTGGTTTCTCAGCTGCTCTTGATCAACAACACTTATTTTAATGCTCTGTTTCTTACTCATGTCATTGTCCTTTCCAACTGAGTGTGAAAAATTCTAAAATTTCCTGTGATGTAGAATCAATATGTCTAAAACCAAACTTACCATCTCACCACCCCATTTCCCCCCAGTTAAGTAGTTCATGACCTCCCTGTCTCAGATAATGTTCTCCTTTTGATTATCCTGGCTTTAAATTCTGAGTTAACGTTAACATTTCTTTCTCCTTTAGCAAAGTATTCCATCATATTTCATGATTTGTTCCTTTATAGTTTCTCTTGTGTTCTCAGTGAAGTAAACTTAATTCAGGTCCTAAATGGGTAGAATTATTTGTACTTCATGTATTTGACAACTTCCTCTTCAGTCGCTATGCCTCAGTTTTTGTACATTCCATTTAACAACTATTGAGTGCTTACTATATGCCAGGCAGTTTAAGCAGTTGGATATGCAATTGTGAACAGTATAGATAAAGATCCAGCTTTCACGGAACTACATTCTCATAGGGAAAAGAATCAACATGAAGGCTATGTAGTAATAAATGTTTTGAAGAAACACATAAAGCAGAGTAAGAGGACACAGAGTGATGGAGGGTGCTATTTTAGAGGACGCGGCTAGGGAAGATCTTTTTGAAGAGTTAGGATTGAGCAGAGAGTTGAACAAAGTAAAAGAACAAGGCATGAAGATCTGGGGAAAGTGGGTTTCATGTGGAGGGACTGGCAGGTGCAAAGGTCCTGCAATGGATTAAGCTTGTGTGTGTGTGTGTGTGTGTGTGTGTGTGTGTTCGTGTTCCAGGAACTCCAAGTCTTCCAGTAGGACTACAGAAAAGGAAGGGAAGGAGTGGCAGGACATGATGTTGGCAGGGGACAAATCATAAGGCTACTACAGGCCACAGTGAAAGTGTGGATTGTAACCTAAACATAAAAGGTTCAAAGCAGGAGAGTAACATGATCCAACTTAGTATTTTAAGGGCATCACTCTGGCTGGTTGAGAAATAATATGTAGGTGGGCAAGAGAAGAAGCAGGAAGACTAAATGTAAGTTCCATTTGCAGTGTAGGAGAGAACTGCAAGTAGCTTGGGTTGGGTGGTAGTGAAGGAAGTGCTGGAAATGGGCAGATCCTGGGTGTACTTTGAAGGCAGAGCAGCAGGAAGTGCTGACGGACTGGCTGCACAGCATGACAGAGAGGAGTCAGAGATGGCTGAGCGGTAGACGGATGGCAGTATCTAGGAGGAGCAGTCTAGCTTAGGTTGAAGGGTGATGGTTGGGTGCATGATGTATGTTCAAGAGTTCTATTCAGACATTCTGGATTATCTATATTGAGATGTCTCCATTTCACTCTCACTTCAGTATCACAGCCATATTAAGCTCCCTAATATAAAAATTTCAACACGTTATTCTCCTATCCATAAATTCTCCTATCCATAAACCTTACTGAGTGAACTCTGAACTCCTATGCTTAGAAGTCAGAATTTTTCACAATGACCTATCTTCCCAACAGCCCCACCTCATTTTTCTGTATTCCTCATAGTGCCTGGAAAATAAGAGTATAATCAATAAAATGTCAAATGAAGGAAAACATTTGTGTTCGTCTTTTACCCTATCTGAAAGTCACACTAAAGCTGACCTCTTTAATGAAATTTTTTCCCAAGCATATTGGCTATGTCACTCTTTCTCTACTCTATCCCCGCCCCCCCCAGTGGTAAGTTGATAAGTATGTAATAGCTCTCTGAAAAACAAAGCCCTGTTGTGCAACATGTGCTGGTACTGTGGTGTAAATACTCCCACCATCGATGACTGCTAGCCACCAACATGTCCCAGAATATGGAGCTGAGAGAGCCTGCACACAATCAGGGCTACGTGAGCTGGCAGAAGCCAGAGCCAGCACATCACTGCTCCGAGAGTACAAGCTGTCTAGACCAATTATGGTTACTCACTGCACAGTGATTTTTACTGCAGATAAAATCCTATCAGATTGCAGGTATGTGGAAGCTAAAAACTGTGTCATATACACGATGACTATAACCAGCTAAATAACCTTGGGGCCTCCAAGTTCAAAATGAAGAGTCAGACCCAAACTACAAATCCCACAGTTCTGTGTCTGAATGATTCCTCAGTCCACTGATCTGAATGAGGGAATTAGAATATTAAGTCATCATGCTGGACCCAAAATAAAATTTGCCCTGGAAAAGGTGGAATAAGGAATATATGATGACATTTTAGGATCATAAACAGAAAACAGGATCACAAAGCACTCTGTATACTCACTTTTCTTTAGATAGAGTTGAAGAGTAAAAATAAGCAAAAATTCCTTTTGCTTTAAAGAAATTCAAAGGTACATTTCTTAGCCCAGGAAGTATACCTAGTTTTGGACTAAGAGGTAATCATTGGACAGAAAAAAAGAACGCAATGAAACATTAAAAGAAAACTAAAAATATGAAGTTAGACTCTGATCAGAGCACAGAATAAAAATAATAGCTTTGGGAAATTTTGATAAAATAAAAAGCATCTGATTGAAGAAAAATGAAACTGTTATGCCTTTCTTTGCCCATTTCTTGATAGGTAAGTTTAAATCAAATTTAACTCTCAAGAGATTAAGTTCACATGAAAGATAAATTATTTCTTCTTTGTTCTAAGCAGAATGAAATACAGGTAAACCAAGGCACAAAAATAGACTTGTGTTCAGTTCACTCAGAAATAGTTAAAATCTGTGAAAACACAGATCCTCTGATACTTTTCACAATATAAGTTTCTGCCTGAGGCCTGGCTGTTCCAATTCTGTTCTCCACTCTTACTCCTTAAATGTCCCAAAGCCCAAGCCAGATCTGTTTCCCCTAAGGGCAAAGGGGAGCTGGCAGCGCTAGGAACAAGGGGATGAGTGAGGCCAGTAGTAGTAAGTAGAATGAGATGTTTGTAGGGCTTGGAGCTTGGGGTGGACAGTATGAGGACCAGGGTTCAGGAGGAGTCAGGCAAGTGGAAAGTAGGAGAGCAGGCACAGCACACTGGCTCTAGGAATCCATCCACAATAATCAAGAGAAAAAGATCTGAAGGGCCAAGAAGGAGGGAGGGGTCCTTCATCCATATGAAAGTTCCATTAAAAAGACTGCTACTGCTGGTCCTGCTGGAAGTTTCTGTCCTCTGACGTACCTGGAAAGAGTGCAACTTTGATAACATAATACCCACTTTCACCTCAATGTGGAATCGTTTTTTCAACTGTTTTCCTAACTTTCTTCAGGTACAGAAGATCCCGAGGTATAACAGCTATTTGCCAGTTTATCTACGGGAATGTGTATGCCCCCTGGATTTTAGAAGTGGGGAGAGGGGAAAATATTATCATTTTGGAAATGGGACTGATGGACAGAGCAGCACAGAACAGCTTCATCTTTGGAGGCAATTATTCCTGGTTATATTGATGCTTGTGGTTAATCTGCTTTGAAAACTGATCAAAAAATTATTTCTGTAAAGTTGGCAAAAATTGGAGCCATTATGTAATAAACTACTTTATGACACAGAACTAAAATAATATGCAAAACATTATGTCCTCTCAGGAATAATCAATACAGAACAGATACTGGAAAAAAAGAAAAAGTATCAGAGAAGCATGGATGAAATCTGACAATTTATTATAAGAGAGATTACATAAGTAATGAAATAATTTAATAGAAAACAGGTGGGAGAATTGGTAGGTCCTCTTTAGAGTGCCAAGTTCAGCCAAAAAATGTCTATGTCAATACTTTGTGATTAAAAAACAAGGCAGACTTTCAGGAGTGTTTTTCATCTTTATCACATGATTGAACTAATCTTTTTTTTTCAGTACAGAACATCACAGAAGAGTAGGATCACTCTACCCAGGAAAATCTGTCCTTCTAGGTCTCTAAATAGGAATGTAAAATAAGTATACAGAAGGTAACCAATAAACAATGCTAACCTGGTCACCAACTTCTAGTGAGAGTTGTTGTTTTCTTTTTATTTTTGTGTCTGAATTTCAAAAGTTTCAAATTTATTCGCAAAAATTCATGTATATATATTCCCTTTTCAGGGTAACATTAACTATTATGAAAGGCCAGACACAAATCGGCAGGCCCCAAGTACTCTTGAAAGATATTGCATGTATGTACCCTCTGTAATAAGTTATCTTAAAAAAAGCCTATCCTAAAAAAAAAAAAAAAGCTTATCCTGTCTATTTTGAAATTCATCATGATCACAAATAGAAAGATAATAGTATATTTCTAGCACTAAATTACAGAGCTCCTTCTTGTCCAAGTTCTGCACTTGCTTATCAACTAGTGACTCATGCAGTCAGTCTTCTTTAATAACGGGCTTTGGAGGAGAGTGCTAAGAATTCATAAATTTAGAAGTTGGGTAAATGAGTGAAAATTCTTTTAATTATAGTTAAAATGGAAATAAGTGAATCTGACATAAGATGATAGATTTGGGATGTAAGATAGACTTAGGAATATCACTACCTTTTGTTGATAACATTTTGAAGTGTAACAGGCAACACCCTTTTGCTGAGAAAGAAGTAAATTGCTCACTTCTGGTATGGCTTTAGGCAATCAGGATGCATTTAATTAATTTTACCTTCTGGTGCCCAAGTGATAGCTAACGGCTTGAAAAAAGATTTTACACTTTCAAAATATGGGTAACTTTTCTATTTAAAAATCTCTATAATGTGTTCAGTTCAAATATTAAACCAAAAACCTGTAAATTCTTCTCAGAATTTAGGACTGCGTATGAACATTATTTAGTACAAAGTTTTCACAAGTTAATGAATACATCTCCTTGATTTTATACATTTTTAAAATTTTAAATTTCCCCTATGAAAAATAGCATAATACAGTGAATTAACACACAATGTTTTATATGTTTTCCTGGCTACAGAATGTCAAAGAAAACGAACCTTCAGAATGTAGAGACTATTAATTACCTGGTTTAAGAGATCTTCTACTTTCTTCTGCCATGAATCCCTAGCTGCATTTTTCTCTCGCTCCTTTAACTGCAAAAGTTGAGACATGGCTGACTTTTTATCCTCTTCATGTTGAAGTCTTAACTCTTCACGAAGTTTAGAACACTCTTGTCTAAAATAAAAGGAATGCTTTTATTTTTAAAGAGAACTATTCCTCTCAGTAGCTATAGTATAGTTGTTCACAGGTTTTTTAAGTATTTAATTAATTATCTTCGAAAGTCAACTCAGAATAAAAGTTGATTTTTTTTTTAGTCAGGCTTATAGGACTATAAGGTAAGTTGGTAACTTACCTAAGATCATTGCCACTGATTAATGGCAGAACAGGTATTAGAACAAATAAATCTTCTGACTTGAGGTTAGTATTTTATAAAGAAAATAAAATCAGAAAAAGTATTCAAGCGGAAAAAGAGAATAACAATTTCTCTGCATCTAATCAGGAAAAAGAATTATTAAAAATGCTTTCACTATTTCAGTGATAAGACAACATAAGCCATATAATATAAAAACATTTTTGCACATCTGTATTGATAAGATTACATTACAGAGTACAAAAAGTACCTAAGGTTTTCAGTCCATTTTATTTCTAAGTCATGGGCCATTCTGTCCACTCTGTGCTTCTCTTCCTCTTTCATGGCAGCAAGTGTTTCTTCATGCTGTTGCCTTTCTTGTTCTAGCTCACCCTGAAGAATAAAAAGTTTTCAATGAAAACAAGTCTTCAAAAGCAAAGTCCTTGCTGGTTATTCAAATAAGCAGAGTGCTTGCATTATAACTTAAATTCCTATATCACAATAATTGATAGTGTTATCTATAATGATCACTTGAGATTTTGGACAATATATGGCACATATTTTTTATTTTAAATGTCCTTGTGCAAACTATGTTTCATTAAGGCTTATAATTTCACAAATCCTTTTAAATAGTTTAAAGCTAGCATAATTAATAATCTTAACTTTCTGTATCATGGGTATCTATTATCTTCATATATATACATATTACATAGACAGATACATTATTCAAATTCATTCATATTTATAGACAAAGGTCTGCTATTTATTCAGAACTGAAGCATTATAGCTACGCCTCACTGACATGATTAAAATAAGTGATAATATGATATAGATGAAATGCCTGTAGATTAGCATAAATCAAGTGGCTCTCTGGGGCCTCGGGGTAGAGGTGACCTGCTTGGACAACATGGCAACCTTCGGTCCCTGCCAGCAGTGGCGCTGGCAGAAGAGGCAGAAGAGGAACAGATGATGGTGCTTCCTTCTGCTCTAACAATGACCCTTTCTGGATCACCCACTTACTAAGAGCATGTGTTGGAGCATTGCTGGAGGGCATATCCAGATTACTGGGAGAGAAGAAAGTCAGTGTTGAAACTGCCATTCTACATTGCTGACCTGACCATAAGCCGTAAATTCTGAAAACTGGATCCGGCCATCTTAGCCAACTGTCCTTTTCACTAAGTATTCTGCCTCTAGGGACTACTACTTTTTCCATCACAGGAAGCATTAAATGGGGTAGAATTTCTTAAAAAGTATTTCTTTTATTGAATGCAAAGTACTTTATTAGACATTAGTGGGGTAAGAAAAGAGGTAAAGAAAATTTGCTCTTTTTTTTCCCTCCAATGTTTCCATTCCATCACCTCCTGGGATCCTCATAACAACATAGGCAGGTTATAGTGAAGAAATGGAGCCTCAGCAAGGTTTTAGTAATGCCAGAAACCAGAAACTCCACACTACAGATTTGCAACTGTTAAACCAGTATTACCATCATAGTCATCAGCATCGTACCCCTATTTACCAACTGTGGCCTAAGATGTCTTAAGGGCAGATCCTGCCTTGCCGTGTCTGGATCCCCCACAGGTACCAACAAGGTAACATATAGTCAGGGACCAATATCCACTTGATGATGGGTTCAGTTATTCAATATATGACAGAAACTCAGCAGGGAGGAGGGGGGAAAAGCCTCCCATCCAGACAGAACACCTGTTAAGGAGCCTTCCTAAAGCTGTGGTAAACCATGATGGAGTACCTACATTTTCTTGGTTAAAATTGTCCAGCAGAACAAAAGATGGGCAGTTGCTAAGGTTTTGCTTACAGTTCTTATTAAGTTCTACTACTTGATAGGAAAGTAATGTAAATATGTGCAAGGACCCTAAAGAAATGAAACTGATTCCAATTCTAAGCTAAAAAATTTAAATTTGAAATAATAATCAAAGGCAACATTTCCTGAGTGCTTACTATCTTACTAAGCACTGGGCTGTAAATGTTTATCTCATTTAATTCTTACAATAGTGGCGTGAAGTGTATTATTATCCCCCCACTCCTGCATTGTGCAGGTGGGTAAACTGAGGATGAGAGTAAGTAACTTGTCCGAAGTGACACACTAAGCAATCGATCAAGAAGTCACACCCAACCAATCTGACTTCAGGGCTTACACTCTCAAACACCTCTCTGAAGGAAGAGTAAGAACTCTCTGGATACTATCCTCGTAGTTCTTAGGGATGCTTTTCTCTATTTTCTGAGGCAATGTAAGTATTTGCTCTGCTCCCTGAGAATGGAAGGCCACAGAGCCTTTCGAAATTTGTAAGTCACAGAGATTTGCTTTGTTGCTATACATGAGAGTTCAAACACTTACCAATAAAAGAATTGTGATCCTAATTTTTATGGGTTGAACTGTGATCCCAAAGAGATATATGGAAGTCCTAACCTCCTGTACCTCAGAATGTGAACTTGTTTGGAAATAGGGTCAGTGAAGATGTAACTAGTTAAGAGGAGGTCATACTGGAGTAGGTGAGCCCCTAGTCCTATGTGAAGGGTATCCTCCTAAGAAGACATGAGGACCCAGGAAGAAAGCCACTGACTACCAAGGAGGAAACTGAAATGTGCCACGAGCCAAGGAAGCCCTAGGGCTACCAGGGGCTGGAAAAGGCCAGGAAGGATCCGCCCTCCTAGGTTTCAAAGGGAGAATGGCCCTGACAACACCTTGATTTTGGACTTTGAGCCTCCAGTCTGTGAGAAAGTAAATTCCTGTTGTTTTAAGCCACTTAGATTCAGTACTTTGGTAAGCAAAGCCCTGCGAAACTAATACTTTGCTTAAGGTTTATTGTAAATATCACATTGTATGTGATACTCCATACAATGTGATATTTACAATAAACCTTAAGCAAAGTAAATATTTTTAACTTGCTGATGTTTAGATTAGAGTAGGTATTATAAAATTACCTCAACATTTAATAGAGCATCTTTGGTCTCCTTCAGCCTGCCTTTAGTCAAGTTGAGCTCATTCTGAAGTCTCCCCTGGGTGTCCTGAAGACTAGCAATGAGGCCTTCTGCAGAGCCAAGACCTTGTTCACTTTTCCTCACCAGATCTTGGAGGCGGCCAATCTGCAAGTACATACAGTACTTTTAATATACTTCATTGTTATCGACCAGCAAAACAGCCATGTTTGTTTTCTTAAAGTCTTTTCTCTAGTGGTAATTTTACTGAATGGATCTTTTTTGATGAATTTGGAAGAAGCACTCAAATAATCATGATAGCTTTCATCTGTTCCCCCCCCACAAAGACCTCCATATTTATGATTTCCCTTTTTCATGACAACCATGTGAATAAATGGATAACTCAAGCCCCCGTTTTAACAAAGAGAAGTCCTGGTTCTATCAAATAATCAAATCCCTACAAAAAGGAACTGGAACAAGATGAAGATTATATCAAATACATAGGAAAAAAAGTATTTTTTTAGATAATAATATTTTTAAAACTGCTCTTTAAAATGGAATGACTTATACTTCATTTGAGCCCAGTTTTCCTGCTGGTTATAAAGGTGACTAATTTAGGTCAATATTGATGAGCTGCAAAATGAATATTAGAATAAGTTGTGATTTCTTCATTTCCATACAAAATTTCCTCATGAAATTGTTAAGAGTTGAATTTATAGGGGGCACCTGGGTGGCTCAGTCATTAAAGCGTCTGCCTTCGGCTCAGGTCATGATCCTAGGGTCCTGGGATTAAGCCCCGCGTGGGGCTCCCTGCTCAGCGGGAAGCCTGCTTCTCCCTCTCCCACTCCCCCTGCTTGTGTTCCCTCTCTCCCTGTGTCTCTCTCTGTCTAATAAATAAAAAATCTTAAAAAAAAAAAAGTTGAATTTAGACACTCTTGAAATTAGGAGCTAATAAGACAATTTATTGATTAGGCAGATTCATATCGTAAAGTTCTGAGAACTAAAACCAATACATGAAATACTTTATCTAGGAAAGTGCTAGGAAGTAAAAATCTTTTTACAAAACAACCAAGCTTATCAAAACTCTATAGAAACGAAAACTGATTTTAAAATAACACCTGAATATTTCTCATTGTAAATATAGGCATCACAAGGAAAACTGCAAACATTCTTTTCCAGCCTCCTCTCAATTGACCACCCCTTTCCTGTTCCCTTTCCATGTTTATATACTGAACAATTCTGGTGAGGGTAACAATTTATCTTGTCCGTATCTTTAAAGGAATGCCGACCTCACACAATGAGCTGGGAAGCTTCCATTTTTTCTGTGCTCTGAAATATTTTCAATTAAAATTTATCTGGTTCTTAAAATTTTAATAAAAGTCATTAAAATCCTCTGGGCCTAGTGCCTCTCTAGATACATGTTGGGAGCATTTATTTCATGGTTATAATTGGTTCTATCAACTAATTTGAGTCATTTTAGAAATTTAAAATATTATACAAGGACATCTTTTTTCCTAATTTAAAAAATTTAATAGCATATTTGCATTTAATATTGATTTACCATGTCTTAGAATTTTTTTTGTCCCTGAATTTATGCCCTCTTTCTCTAGTCTATCTAGCTTATTTGCATCTTCCCTGCTTTTTATGTTGCTCTGGCTTGCCATAAATGCGTTACACGGGTGAATGAATAATATAAGGTATAACAGAGTTTTAAAGAGTATTGAACCTGGGGGATCTGCTAGCTCAGTCTGTAGATCTTGGGGTCATGAGTTTGAGTCCCACCTTGGGGGTAGAGTTCACTTTAAAAAAAAAAAGTATTGAACTTAGTAGTAAAAAATCTAGTTTCAAGTTCTTGGTCTGCCACTATAAAATAAGAATAATGATACCTACCTTACAGTTATTATAATATTTAAATTCAAGGATACATGGGAAAAGATTCTTTAATTAGAAAGCAAAATACAAATATCAGGTACCAATCGGTAAGGAGGGGACGACCAAATTTATCAACATGGAGAAAAATTTTGTTCCACAATCCAGATAATTTTCAAATGAATAAGATTATATGTACAAATACATGAAAAAACTTATAAAGAACAATATTCTATTTATTACACAAAGAATTAAAAAAGAAAGTCTGTTCAAGAAACTAAGTAGAGACAAAATGAACGTTTTTAAATAGAAAAAAAACTTTAAAATGCTACACAATTAAACATAATAAGCAAATAATAAGTAACGAACACAACTAATTAAATTTTGTTTTCTAAAATACAATAAAAGTGGATGTGTAAGAAACACATCTGTTGTCTCCCAATATCAAAATCTCTTTTTGTCATGTGGGGCATCTACCTTTCTTCCCTATGGGTTCATGTCAACCCAAACCCAGGAATGAACCTAGCACTTCCTCGAAGCATAAACCAGTTAGGTAATCTCATTCTGTTGGCCATGGAGACTGGACCAGAGGCAGGCACATGGTTTAAGTTCATCTATTCACAGTGATCTCCGGACTTTTAAAGGAGTTCCTAAAAAAGGTCTTTTTCCAGTTGCACATATAACCTAAGAGAATGTATGACTGAAACAGGAAGTCAACACAAAGAACAAATCCAACTTGAGAGAAAAAGAAGCTGAGTTCCAGTGTAAACAACTTCAGTTCTGAATCTGGTCATGCCTGATGCTAACATACCCCCTGGGACTCTTCCAGTCAAAAAATTCAAAAAATTTCCTTAGGCTGGTTTGAGCTGGGATTTCTGCCACTTGCAGTAGAGATCAATCCTCTGATTTCTCTTGAACGCTGAGGGAATACAGTAAATAGAAACCTCTTCCCTGGGATATTCACTCACGCATGCTCTTCTCTGATCCAATCTCCTTGCAGTGCCTGTGTCAGTTTTTTATAAATTACAAATATGGACGTGAGTATAAGCCCCGAGACCAAGCAAACATCCACTTATTTGTACTCAGCATCTTCCAAATGCTTCGTGTTTCTCTTAAAATAACATCCAAAATCTTTCACGGGGTTACAAGGCCTCCAAGGCATAGCTCCTGCCTCAGTTTCCAGCCTTCACTTGGCAACACCCTTCTTCCGTCTTTATGCTCCTTGGGTTAAGAACTGAATTCTGAAATCACACTGCCAGGATTGGAATTCTGGCTTTACCCACTTACTATGTGACTTGGGAAAGTTCCACAGCTTTTCTATGACTTGATAACTAGTAATTGCAGCATGGGGTTATTGAGAGAATTAAAGGAACAAACAGTATAAAGGAGAGACTATATAAAACGATGCCTGGGACATAGTAAGAACTAAATAAATATGAGTTATTATTATAGTTGTGATTACAGTCCCACCCACACTGGCAACCTTCAATTCCTAGAAAATTCTTGTGCCTTAGGGCCTTTGCAGAACCTTTCCTCAGTTCATTCTTGTGGCAAACCCCTGTTAATCACCAACATTTTGTAATATTTGTCAGACTTGTTGTTTCTAAATTTCTTCTATAAACAATGCTGAAACTTTGTCAATAATATTTAATTATTTGCTTCCGTTAAATACACTGACAGGCAGGAATCAAAGGACATCCCCATCTTTAAGGCTTTTAATAGTATTAAATTCTTTCCAGGAAAATTATACGATTTTATATTCCCATCAGCAGCTTTTCATGCTTATTTCTTTACCCTTATCAACACTTCGTGGTTTCAATTTTTATCATTGTTAATTTTACAGTAATGGGAATGGCCTCTCATTAATTTCATTTCCAGTTTTTAAATTATAGTGGTTAAAATTGTTTTTCATGTTCTCCTTTAGCTCATTAAAAAAACTAGGGTATCTGTATTTTTTTAATATTTTGTATATATTTTTAAGGTATTAAAGACATGAATTTTGTTACTCATACAATTTGCCAATCACTTAGTCCACCTCTCCCCAATTTTTCCTCTCTCATAATTTTACTTACAGTGTATCTCGATATACAAAAATTGTAGATTTAACCGTATAAGTATTCTGTTTTTAATTTGTAACATTGCCATCATGTGTTGAAAGACCTTCCTAGGCCTAAGCTTTGTCACTTGCATTTTCATATTTTATATTTATATTCATGATTTGATATTACATTTCAATCCTAGCCCATCTCGAACATCTCTGGTATGAGGTTGAAGAACTTCATTTTTCTCTCTTCTTCCATTTATATATAGTCCTAAAAGAGCACTTTCAGATTAAACCTATTAAATATAACTTCTGTCTCACTTTTCCACTGACATTGTAGGAAGGTCCTCAAAGAACCTTTGATTGCATGACCTTTCCAGGTCTCATACTTTGGCTTCTAATCATTGTGTGACAGTGTGAGGAACTAGGTACTTCCACCTCTTGAAAGTATCTGTTTTCATGTTTTTCTCATATCTATCAATTCTCATTCTCATGCTTCTGGTTTCTCCTTCTCCACCCCTTTCCCTGGCTATGTTAATTCAGTATTGGTGCTCCTCTTTGTTATCAGCAATCTTCTGGTGAGCTCTTCTGTGTTAATGGCTTCAGTGACTTCCTAACCTTTAGCTCTAAGCCTGGCCTCTCTACTTAGTTCCAGCCTAGATGTCTTACAATCCCTTCAGGTCCAAACAATTTAATATCTTGCCATTCTTATGTATCTTTCCTCCTGTAATACCCATCTTCCCAGAGTGGCATAATTACCTGTCCAAACACCTGAGCTAGATACTGCAGTCTTTTTCTACCACTCACCACATCGAGTCCTGTAAATTTTATTTTTGAATAATCTTCTCCACTCCCAGGTTTTGCTTTCCTAGTCAAGAAGCTAATCAACTCTTGCCCAGACTAATGTAATAGCATCTTAAGTCATCTACCCAACTCTAATTACCAGTCCCCTGCCCATACAACTCATCCTCCTACTGCCACCAGAATTTTTTTTTTTAAGATTTTATTTATTTATTTGACAGAGAGAGATCATAAGTAGGCAGAGAGGCAGGCAGAGAGAGAGGGGGAAGCAGGCTCCCTGCTGAGCAGAGAGCCCGATGCGGGGCTCGATCCCAGGACCCTGAGATCATGACCTGAGCCGAAGGCAGAGACTTTAACCCACTGAGCCACCCAGGCGCCCCTGCCACCAGAATTCTTTTCCTGAGATCATCTGAGAGGGTCAGTTGCTGCTCTGCTGCTGGCACTCTATTATTAGGACAAATTCTGAAGCCTTTACCATGGCACAAGAGTCACAATTTAGCTTCAACTTTCTTTTCTACCACATTTCCTGACAAGTGCCATATTGTCAAGTACACTAATTCTCAACCAGGGTCAATTTTGCCCCCAAGGACAGTGTCTGGAGACATTTCTGGTTATTATAACTGAAGGGGAAACACTGTGGCACACACTACTAGTATCTAGTATGTAGAGACCAGGGATACTACTAAACATCCTAAAGAATTATCTGCCCAGTCAGTAGTGCTGGGGTTGAGAGACCATGGTGAACTGAACTTTCTATGGTTCACCAAGGCATTATAAATTGAGTACCAACATGGCCATACTTACACTATTCCTTGTACCCATATTGTCTTTCATCATTCCTACATCTGCAAATTTCCATTTACCTTTCAAAGGCCACCTCCCATACCACATTTAAAAATTCTCCAACATCATATTCTCCGGAGCTTTTCTGAATGCTTATGGTAGAGAAGCACTCCCTCCTCCGGAATTTAAAAATAAATTGCATTTATCACCAGTCATAACGGCCACTTGAAGCTATGAGTTCCTTGACCTTTTGTCAAAGTATCCCTACCACCTAGAAGATACCATGCAGTCAATAAACGTTTCCTAAATCATAAAAGATATGTGAATATTACTAACTTTTCTGGAGACCAATTTAGTAATAAGTGTCAGTCATACAGCCACAAAGAAATTAATTCTGACAACAAACCAATAAGCTTGAAAAAGAACCCTGAGTCTCACATGGGACTGTAGTATGGCTGTCACTTTGACTTAAACCTTGTGAGATCCTGAGCAGAGGACCCAGCTAACCTATACTTGGTCTCCTGACCCATAACACTTTGAGATAATAACCATGTGCTGTGTTAAGCCACTAAGTTTTGTGGTAATCGGTTAACACAGCAATAGAAAACCAATAATACTCTTATTAATAAAAGTTGACTTAGTTTTCAATGATGAGTTTTATTCATTCAACAAATATTTTGTTCACAAATACTGATCTCCTACTATGTGTCAGGCATTATATCAACTGTGATATAACATTTTTTTTTAAAGATTTTATTTATTCATTTGACAGAGAGAGAGATCACAAGCAGGCAGAGAGGCAGGCGGAGAGAGAGGGGGAAGCAGGCTCCCCGCTGAGCAGAGAGCCCGATGAGGGGCTCGATCCCAGGACCCTGAGATCATGACCTGAGCCGAAGGCAGAGGCTTTAACCCACTGAGCCACTCAGGCGCCCTGTGATATAACATTTTATAATAAATAAATCCAAATGATTTTTAACAAAATACTGAACTATATATATATATGCTTAAAAAACTCATATCCAGAAGAAAATCTACAACTTAAATGTTATAAAAACATTTAAGAAGACCATAATAGATTTATTGACCATTCAGCCTAGTATTTTGTCCTCAAAGGTGATCCCAAATAACATTTGATGGGATAATAGGATTATCCTCCACCTGAGATTTTAGACTCATTAGTTTCCTTTAATATCCTAACATGATTCTGGCATTCATGAATTGATCATTGAAATCCACAGTTGACCTATTTATGCTTTTGGTTTTATCATTTGTAAGAGTATCAAGATCCATCTTATGAAGATAATACATTCTTTAATTTAATCACTTTCAGTCTTTATGAAGTACCCCCTAATTCTTTCCTCCTGTTTTTCCATATACCTACTTTCTATCCAATAAATATGAACGGAATAAACTCTACTTAAAAGGAAAAAACTTCAAGGGCACCTGGGTGGCTCAACCGGTTGGGTGTCTGACTTTTGGTCTCAACTCAGGTCATGATTTCAGGGGCGCTGAGCTTGGTGCAGAGTCTGCCGAAGATTCTCTCCCCGCCCCTCTCCTCCCTCTGTGCTCCTCCCCCCACTTCCTCTCTCTTAAATAAATAAATAGCAATATCTTCAGACTAAATAAGATGCAGGTATATGTGTTTGGCAAGAGGCACATGTAAACATAAGGTTGCAGAACAACAAAAGGTCAGTAGATGGAAAAAGATATACCAGTCATATCAAACTACAAGAAAGCTGGTTATACAGCATCAAACAACACGGACTAAACCAAAAGGTATGATTCATTAAGTAGTTAAAGTTTTATATTTGTATGCACATACAAAGCTTCTAAATATCAAAGCAAAAATTAACAGAATATAAGAAAAAATAAACAAATCCACCATCATAGTATCAGTTTTTAGTAAATGATGGGTCAAAAAGATAAAAGTCAAAAAGAACACAGAATATTTGAAGAAAATAACTTAAAATCTTGATTTAATGGACTGGCATACAAGACTACGCTGAACAACGGACACAACCAGAGCATTAAATTTCTTTCATGTGTCACACTAGACTTAACAAGTTTTAAAAACTCTTTTCATATTATGAATTTCACAATTTCATAATTTTAAATTTTAAAAATTTCACAATTTTTAACCATGATGCAGTTAAGGTTAAAAAACCATGTCAATCTCCCACAACTCTCCCAGAAAACAGAAAAGGAAGTAAGTCTTTTTTCATTGTATGAAGCTAGTAGGACCTTGATTCCAAAACTAGAAAAGGATGATATAAAAAGGGAAAAGTACAAAGCAATCTTTCTGAACCCAGGCTCAAAAATCCCAAAATGAATATTAGGAAACTGAATCTAGTTAGTATATAAAAAAGATATATATAATCTATCATGGCTAAGTAGGACCTTTAGAAATCCAAAGTTGATTTACTATTAGAAACGTAATCTAAGGTATCACATTAACAAATTAAAGAAAAAAAAGTATGATCTCAATAGATGCAGAAAAATCAACATCAATTTGTGATTTCTTTTTAACTTAAGAAACAAGAATTATAAGAGAATTGCCTAAACCTGTTAAAGAGCATTTACAAAATAAAACTTTAGAGAAGCATAATATTTAACTGTAAAATACTGACATCCTTCACTTTAAGAGCAGGAAACAAAACAAGAAAGCTTATCTCTAGAGATCCTACCCAGCAAAGTAGGACAAGTAAAAAGATGTCCAGGCTAAAGGAAACGGCAGGTGCATGTGGAGGGATAAGCCAGGCAGATTCTTGGGGAGCAATTCTAATATGGCACCAAAACATTACCAGGGTGCTAAAGCATAACTGAGAACATATCTAAAAGGAAAATCAATTACATGTTTATTAGAATTCTTCTCAGTGAAATTACAGTGTGTAGATTAGAGAAATACTTAAACCATTTCAAACGGGGAGTGGACCCTGGGGGACCTTCTTGAGAAACACAGATGGTCACTAACTGCCTTCTAATGAGAGTGGGACACCATAATTACAAGGATCACATTCTGCTGGGAGAGGTGTGCAAATCTGGGGCCAGCGGTGAACTATCTTGGACAAGAGGAGAGAGGCAGAGCCAATACAAATACAGATAGATCCCTTGCTTTTTCAAAGTTCAGGTTATACCACTTCGCTTTCATAAAAGACCTACCATAGTACTTTTTGCTAACCAAAAGTAATCCGGAGAGATTTTCACTTTTACAGAAAAAGGCAAAAAGTAAAATCGCAAGCCGTTATAGAGGAAGTGCGCATCCCAAGCAGTGAGAGCAGCCCCACCAAGTCCCTGTCCTGGGAACCACACAGCATCTCAGTATCACGCCACCAGAGTTGTGAACTGTGTCTGTGAGCATCTTTGCATCTGTTAGCAAGAAGGATCCTACGGTATCAGAAAAGCCTAAGAGAGGTTAGTTTTGGGGTTTTGGAATGCTCAAAAATTTTTCTGTATAAATTAATGGTAACTGCTTCTTCGCTTTATACCATTTCAGCTTACAAAAGGTTTCACAGGATGCTCCACTTAAAAGCAGGGGAAACCTGCAATAATCTTAATTCTATAATTTCCAAACGTGATGACTAGTATCTTCTCTGGATAAATGTTTAAGGATAATTATAGAAGGCTGAATGCAAATGATTAGCATGTCCTGGGGCACTCGTATTTTGGTGTGGTTTCTCTGAGAAGAAGCAGAGTAATGAGAAAGTAGGACTTAAAGACTCTTGGGAGAGATGACGCTAGTGAGGTAAGAACAGCTGACAAGATGAGAAATGTCCAGACACGGACTTGTTTCAGGAAGAGCACTCTACAAGACAAGACTGTCCACATGAAGGATGAACTGGAATGCAAGGACAAGAAGACAACAGGGAGGCTATTCTAGGGCATAGGTGAACCTGGGCAATAGAGAGAAAGGAATAGAACAAACAATATTATAGATTTTAAATTGTCTTTACATTTATTTTATTCACAACTTCTTGATTTATAACATTCTTATTATACTCTGTTCTTAGTCTTTCCTAAGCTAAACAATACTATTTTCTTATAGCATTTAAAAATTATTTTAATGTCACTCTCTAGAACTTACAAAGTTTTTTTAAAACTTTTTAAAATAGAGACACAGTGTAGAGAAGAGTAAGTTACTGTTTTACAAAAGGTAGATAAACCTCTTCTGTTTTCTTTCTTATGAAGTGATGTTATCTTTTGTTTTGCTTTTTCCCCACAAAGGCACCTTGGTCTGATGTTTTGGGTAGTACATTTTTACCTGGTGAGATATAACCAATGTATTATGAAAAACTCAGCATCAGTGAAAGCATGTGATTATTTTTATTCTAGATATTTTACCATCAGTGAGGCTCACCTACATATATGATGTTACCAAATAAGATATTACCGATAAGATAGAACACAGGCCGTAAGCCTAAAGAATTCTTGCCTCTTGATTGGCTGTATTTAGCTTCTCTTCTAACGCTTCCTTCAGGTTTTCCAGCTCTTGCTGAAGTTGACTTTTATCCTCTTCCAGGTTTAGTTTCTCCTTTTTATATTGTTCCTCCAATTCCTTAGGAAAAGACATTTTTAAAAATTAACAAAATTGTCAATAGTATATACTTCAAAGACTCCAAGAAAAAGGCCATGCTGTTTTATATTTTGATACTTTGCTTTTCAAATTAGCCTGATCTTTAAACAATAATATTGGAGTTATTATTCTAATTAATCCTAAGGGCTTAAATTCTATCATTCTGAATCACTTATGATGTGGTTAATTATTTTAAATGGTAAGAATATTTGACTGGTCTAGATCAAGCTGAGTCAACAACAGAAATGTATGATGCAAGTGGTAATTTGGGGAGATAAAGAAAAAATTCTAACTATCTCTTGAATACAGAATTCTTTTATATTTACATAAAAAAACAAAAATCCAGAAACAGTTCTGGAACACTGGAACATAGTCAAGAATTACCAAGTACAAAATTAAGGCATCAAAAGAAGCAATACCAGTAAAATTGATACTTACTGAAGAACGCCTACTATTCGGCATGCTACTTAATACTTGGGATACACGGGCAGTAAGACATGGGGTCTGCCCTTAATCAGCTGAAGGTAACAAGCAATTAAAGAATATGTGATGAAAATTAAATAACCATAAGGACTACGAGGGTATATGAATGGAGAACTGATAAGTTCTAGCTTGGTGAGGAAACCTGCACAGAGAACACAATTCCTAAGTCGAGTCTGAAGGAGTGCATCAGTAAGAAAAGGTGGTGAAGCAAGAGGGAAATCAAAGAGAGAAGAAACCTGTGCAAAAACCATGGCGGTGCAAAGAGCCTGGTATGTTAAAAGCGGTTCAATATTTCTATAGTGTAAGGTGAGAAGAGAAGTAAACAGCGCTCTGTAGAGCTCCCAAGGCAAAGTCCAGGTTTGATTATTTGCTGGGACAACTCACAGGATTCAGCATCTAGTCATACTCACAGCTATAATATCATACACAGCAAAAGGATACTAAGCACAATCAGCAAAGGGAAAAGGCATATGGGGTGAAGTCTGCAGGAAACCAGGCACGAGTTTTTAAGAGTCCTCTCACACAGGACTCTCCAGAAAGTTGTGACAATAATGAGAAATGCTATCTACCAGGAAAACTCATGAGTGACTCAGTGTCCATGTTTTTCACTGGGGGCTAATAACGTGGGTACCCTCTGACTAGCATGTGCCAAACTTTCAGACTTCAGAGGAGGAAAGCAGATGTTCAGCACAAAGCATATTGCTTGCATAAACGCTTTAGGCACATGAGCCATTCTTATCAGGGAATAGTGGAAACCCTCCTGAAATTCAAGTTCCCAGATACTAGCAAGGGGCAACCTTGCCCCCTGCCTTTCTAAGGACAGCAGCTTCAGGCCTGCTATGTTAACTCTTTTCTGCATAGATTCTCTATAAATTCACTTTCAAATAGGGTGGGTAAACTGGAGTTATGAAAGAAAATATAATCCCTTTTGATAACTAATAAGGAATGGAGAAGTCACCTTTCGGTAAATGTTCTTTAAAAGATAATTTGACATTGGAGAAAGACTATTCCAAAAGGAAGGTGGTTTGAGCTTATGCTCAGAGATGAGCTAGCTAGGCAAGAGAGGAATGAAGCAGCAAGTGATAAGTTATTTTGAGAAAAGAGAAGGGTATAGATAAAGCTATCATGAGTTTTGACTATGTTCACACAGGAAATTCATGTCATCTGTTTTATAGCAACCACATTTTAAAGAAAGATTACAAGAAATGTAAGTAGCATAAAGCAGATTTTTAGGTGGCTAAGAATTGAAATTCAACAGGCAGGGGGATAATTAGGAGAGAAGTAAGGAGTCAAAAATGATATCGATGAAAGATGCCTTGATTCTAGTACTTAGAACTTAATACAGAGGAATAAAGAGAGACAAAAGGCAGAACACCTGCAAGTTAAATACTACGAAAAGAGAGGAAAAGGCTAAGATGAATAAGGGATGTAGAAATGAAAAAAATAGTAACAAAAAATAGCTATGGAAGAGCTAACTGAAGCAGCAGTTACCACTAAATACTTCCCTCTAAATCCCTGAGCACTTGGCACATACATATAGTCAGTAAGCATGCACATGCACCACGTAATTAAAGCTGTACAAATTTGTTCTGGAATAGTGACCTGGCACAGAGAAAACAAAAACCACAATTTTGAGAAATAACATGTCATTAAGTTTGTCTCCAGCTACATAAACATAAAATAGTAAGTTTATATAGAAATAACACTCTAACAGGAAGTTTAAGTTTAGGTGTTGAGTATTTTTTTTCCAACTAGTTGCATCACAAAAAGAAAAGACATAGAGAAGAAGATCTCAATTCATATCCAACCTCTTCTATTTACTAGGTTAGTGGTACTGAATAAATCATTTAGGTTTACTAAACCTATTTCACCATCCATATAATGACATTAATCTCCAAGTCTTAAGTAATAAGGAATATATAAGAAAGCTTAGTAAACTGTAAAATGCTATTACATAAAATATATAACAACCATCATGAATACATGCCTATATGTGGTGGTTAAATGTCTTAGGATTTGATATATGAGACCTGAATTCAAGACCTGACTGATTCTTACTAGTTGCATGTGTTTGCCCAAGTGTTTAACCTCTCTGTCCTCCACCTCCTCTTCAGGAAGAAGGGTACAGCAATCAAACCTATGAGAGTGTTGTGAGGATTAAATAAAACAGATGGAAAACATCACTGTAGTGCCTGGTACACAGTAAGAAGTACTAATAACTAACATTTATTTATCACTATATGTTAGGACTTGTCTGAGTTCTCAACATTTTATCTCACCTAACCGTTACAGGAACATTACAAGATGGATTTTATCTTCCTCTATCCAATGGGGAGCCTGAGGAATGGCTTTTGAGACCTAAGATTAGGCAGCTAGCCAAGAGCTCAGTGTAAGGCCCACATCTGTCAGACACCTTGCTTTTTCTACTATGCAATAGGAAGGAAACATCTACAAGAGAATAAGTGCTTCAAGCAGTTGAGGCTTCCTGAGCAGCACATCTAAGATGCTGTCTCATGAAGAGACAGCTCAAGATCAAACCAAGTATTTCTGCTATGGCTTATACAAAGTAGGAATGCTTCATATCAATTTAATCAACTACATCCCATGTCAACAATTTTTAAGTTACTCTTTGAATCATGATTTACGGAGTGATTATGAGAGAGCAGCCATCAGAATGAAGCAACTCATTTACTCCACAATATGGGTCACACTGGATCATTACAGAAACCCCTCCAGTTTACCAATGCAAGGCTATGTTGAATTTGTACTCACCATTTGGAGTTTTTTCTTATCCCTAATTGCATTACTGTGGACAGCCTCAATTGCCATGTGGTGCTTCCAAGCTAATTCTTCCAAAGTCTTAGAATGAGCCTCATTTAATTGAGCTACCTCCCCTTCCAATCTATTTTGCAGGTTTTTTAGCTCCATCTCATAATATTCTTGCTGAGTTTTCTTTGCTTCATTTACTTTCTAAAATTAAAGCAAATAAAGATCAATAATTGCACCTGCTTTTTTCATTACTGCTATTAGTATTTTGAATACTCAATAAACACATAAACTTGAAAGAACTGAGCACTATGGGATATAGACTTTGGACATGAGATTACATCACTGGTGTTCTTAGAAAATGACAGGGTAGCAGAGGCAAAATGAGTAATTTTAACACATGTGATAAAACAGACTACTATTAGGTTAGAACCAAGTGCAAGTTAGCACATCCGTGAGCTTAAGAGAAAGGCTTCCTCTATGTCAAAGCTGTACACAAAATGTCTTACCAATTTACCCACTCGGATGATATTATTCAATCCAATTTTAGTGAGTGCCAGTTATATGCCTTTTAAGCAGTCACAGTCTATTGATGGGAAAAAGGCAAAGGACAGTGGTAACATAATTTTATAAATTCTATGAAAGGAGTGTACATTATGTGTTGTAAGAGTATACAGTAAAGGAGCCTAACCTGGAACAGGTGGGAAAGGATGTACATCAGTGTGTGTGTGTGTGTGTGTGTGTGTGTGTGTGTGTGTGTGTGAGAGAGAGAGAGAGAGAGAGAGAGAGAGAGAGAGAGAAAGAGAAAGAGAGAGAGAGAGAACCTGGATGGGGTGGGAAAGGATGTGTGTGTGAGTCAGTGACACACACACACACACACACACACACATACACACACACACACAAAATCAAGGAAAGCTTTCCAGAAGAGAAAATATCTGAGCTGCTGATGACACATTCTCTCATTTAATTCTCACAAGCCCATCAGGAAATGAAAGATGAGAAAATTTCAAACCTAGATCTGATGTCAAAAGCCTGAATTCACAACCATTTCCAGCATTTTGAAAGATGGTAGTCTGCCAGGTGGTGAAGTTCAGGTAAGACAGGAAGACCATGGAGCTGAGCAGTGTGGACAGAACAGAGGATACAAGGCTGACGGTGGTGAGGGATAAGGCTCAGCAGGAGGCAGGAGTCAAATGATGAGAAAGGGTCTTTTATGCTAAGGAGTCTGCATTTCATCATGATAGGAATGAGAAATCGTTGCAATTACATAACCGACATACTGTTGACAACAATCACATTGGCAGTAGGCTAGGAAATTGAAACTGAAATCCAGGCCACAATGACCTAAACCTAAACCTAGAATCTGTAAAAGGGTATGAAGGCAGACGATGGAATAAAACATACATTAAGGGAGTAGAAAACCAACAGGACTTGGTAACAGATAAGAGGTTAAGGAAACAGTAATCAATAATGACTGATTTACCCAACTAGACAGTTTGTAGTACTACTGGTTGAAAAAAGGAATACAAAAAATACACTACTTTTGAGGGAAGAAAGTTCTAGGTATGCTGATTTGAAACGTTTGTGAGAAACCAACGTATCTTGTGGGAGTTAGAGACACAGAACTCAAGTTGAGAGAAAAGATCGGGCCTAGACCATCAGATTTGGGAACGATCCTTGAACAAGTTTTATGCTACCAGAATGGATGAGCCTGTAGAATGAGGTGAAAATGCTGGGGAGCATCAATGGTCAGGGAACAGATAGAGGAGGGAAGCTCCAAAACAAGACTGCAAGGCTGGGGAGACAGGAGGAAAATGTGCGAGAATGTGAAACACCAAAACAGAGACACTGTAAATCAGAGAGGAGTAAGTACCACAGTTGGACAAGATTCACCTAGTCCAGCAACCAGGATGTCACTGGAGGCTGGGACAAACACAGATTCTGTGGAGTGGTGGTAAGAGAAACCACATGACACTTGGAAAAGGAGTGAATGGGAGGTGAGCAAGGGGGAAGGTTTTGAATATGCTTGGTTGTTAAGGGAAAGAAAAAGAAGTATCCAAAACTCCCACTCGGTATTGTGAATATCTGGAAAATTGTAATAAATATTTAGCAATTACTCTACAAATGATATGTCTTATTTGTTCAATCTAGAAATTCAATATGTTGATATATGAATTTTCAGAGCTTGATGCTTGTGGTTCTTTTTAGTTTTATAGAAATTTCCTAGGTGGATATGTAATAATATATTTCATTAATACAAAAACATATATGATTAACCACAAATGTACATGCCACTAGAATAAGAGTCTATTCAGTTTCTGGTTGAAATGTCTTAAGTTTTTACATTATAAATTAATATTCTGAACATATACACAATATGGGATAGTCCAGCTGTATACCATTTTTCCTCAAAAATAAAAACTTACTAGAATTAAGAGACGGACTGTTACTGTCAAGTAGAAGTAAACACTTTAAATCAGATTTGAAAAAGATGAAAACTGAACTTTTTTTTCTTTTCCTTTCTTTGGTGGGGTAGGGGGAGATGGATTCCACTGCTTTTTACCTTCTCCAGTTCCAAAATCTGCTGCTTCTGCTCTTCATCCAGACTCTGAGTTTTGCTTTGCAAAAAAGCTCTTTCTTCTTCAAGCTGAGATAATCTCTCATTGGCCCTTGACTTTTCTGATTCTAGATCTTTAATTGTAACCTCCTGGGTCATCTGAGTTGCTTGAAGCATTCCAATATGACCTATGCCCCAAAAAGAAAACCTTCACTTTAAAATCTATTGCATTGTGGTATAAAACAGTTTATATTTAATGACACAATTATACTTACTACCTGAGTGAAATAAATAGTCCGCATGTACAAATAGTACTTTGATTTCTTCACTGTATAAAATAGAAATACCATGGGAATACTTATCCACGTAGAATAATTTAAACTAGAAAGAAGCCCATTTTCGCATTGCTGATGTTGTCCCCCCTGCCCCCAATCCCGTACCCAAGAATCTTTATTTTAAGATTTCCAAAAAAAAAAAAAAGATTTCCAACTAAACAAGTTGAAATGGAAGCAACTCCTCAGGGGTGTATATAAAATCCTCGGGAGTAAAACAAGGAGAGGACGTACTGACTAACACTATGGAGCTAAAATGAGTAATCTGTTCTTTTCTAATCTCTTGTTTTTTCAAATTCTCATAAAAGACAAAGAAATCTTGGGGCGCCTGGGTGGCTCAGTGGGTTAAAGCCTCTGCCTTCGGCTCAGGTCACGATCTCAGGGTCCTGGGATCGAGCCCCGCATCGGGCTCTCTGCTCAGCAGCAAGCCTGCTTCCTCCTCTCTCTCTCTGCCTGCCTCTCTGCCGACTTGTGATCTCTCTCTCTCTGTCAAATAAATAAATAAAATATTTAAAAAAATATATTTAAAAAAAGACAAAGAAATCTGTATGTAGACAGTAAATATGGCAGGCAGCTTTTTGGTTGAAACCAAATTTGTTTTAGACAAGAGATGTGATAAAGAACGAAGGTGGATTAAGAGACAGATAAGGACAGTGAGGTTTTCAAAGAAAAAATAAATGACAACAAAAAAAAGCAGAGTGGGAGATGAGAAAGATGAAAAATGAGAATGAGAAAAAGGGTCTCAGAAAGCTTGTGTTAGGGCAGTGCGCCACAATGTACTGTGGACCAGCAGACCTGCAGCCCTCGCTGGCAATGAAGAACATCCCAGACTTACTGTCTCAGAAGCTCTGAAGCTGAAGCCCAGCACCTGTAGTTGTACAAGCACTTTGGGGTGATTTTCGTACACGTTAAAGCTGAAAAACTCCTACTTAGGGGAAAGGTTGTATGGGATTCGCTGATGAGACAATCAAATGGCATCTTCAGAGAACTAGTTCAAATGGCTTTACCTGGCACCATAAACACCTGGGCATATGACATGGGTCACCACCTCCACTAGTAAGGGCGATGGAATGAGCACACAAGCCATAGTAGCATGGGCAACTCAGCTTCAATATGTAAAATGATCCCTATCAATAAACCAAATGAAATGAGACACTGTAATTCACATACAGGTCCACTAATTTAGATACTTTAAAACATATGGGTTTTTTTTTTAAATGTATGTTTTTAAAGAATAAAAAGCCTCTTAGAAAGAATGCTTTATTGTTCTTTTAGTGAATGATTTATTGCTGCTAACTCTTAATTTTTCTATAAATACATATTCCTAAAAATAAGTTATCATTTGCTTTTCTTACTTATGATTAAGAAGAAATTAGAGTCCTTTAACATGTTTAGAGTCTAATTTTAAAGTATGAGTAGAAAAGGCAAATTTTGTGTTGAATTAACATTTCAGTGTTGGTTTTAGCTGAGGAATATACCAAGAACTGTGGTCACACATACTAGCTTTGAGGACAAGGTCTGAAGCTTGTTGCTGTAAACGTTCTCTGGCTGCTGCTAGCTCACTTTCCACTTCCTTGTGTTTGCTCAACAAGGCCATCTCTCCCTCCTTGGCATCATCAAGCTGTTTTTGAAGAACCTAAGAATGACCAAATAGCCATTATTAATATGCAAGAATGATGCTAAGCTAATTAGCTAAGCTAATGATGCTAGTTCACTTAAATTACAAGCATCGACTTTCTCTTATCAAAAGTTGCAGTTAATAATACCTACTTTTAAATCTGTTTTGATAACACTTATAACTTATCTTCAAATATCATATGACCCAATCATGAAAAGACTATTCTACCTTCAAATCCACTCAAATACTGCACAGAAATAGCTATGAAATTTTCTATGCCAATAAAACAAAATTTGTAGGGACTTCTTAGCTTTCTTTTCAAACATGTGCCATATGCCCATTTAATTCAGGTTTATAAAGCAATCAATTTTTGTTCATTGTCTCGGCAGATCATTATTAATGAAGGTAAAGAAGAAAACACAATTAAACCCAAAGCCCAATATTTTAACTCTCCCAAGTCACTTGTGAGAAATATTAATTACATTGTTATTTCAATAAAATCCCGTCATAATCAGTAAGATTTTAAGTTTTCTTTATATCTGAAGTTCTAGTTGGAAATAATAACCACAGAGTAGTACAAATTACCCCTTTATTGATTTTCTCACAAAGGAAAAGTAGGAAAAAGCAAAATGGAAAAAAAAAGTTAAAGTAGTCTAATTGGAAAGAAAAAGACAAAACTAAGGGGTAAAATCTATATATTTAATGTGACATTCTTTACTTACCTGAACACTGTTCTCTGCTGTAACAAGTGCTATCTGAAGCTTTTGGCATTTGTCATGAAGACTTCCAGCTTCATCCTGTACCATCTGTAACTCCGTCTTTAATTTTCCTATAGTTTTTCGTAAAATTGCTTCTTGTCCCTGAAATTCTTTTCTAAGATCAGCTTCCTTTTCTTTGCTAGCCTGTAGGCTTTCTGCTGTAAAAAGCTGTGACCTTTTCAAAGTATCAAGCTCATGCTCATAAAAAGACTGAGCTTTATTCAACTTGCCTTCATAATCCTCAATGAGCTTTTTCCGTTCAAGTCTTAGCTCTTCCAGGGTTTGGTTTAAGGTCTCCACCTCCATTCTGTGCAGCTCCTCTGCCTTCTCCTGCCCTTTACTGACTGAGGCGCTGTGATCCTGCTGTGACTTCAACAGCTCTTGGATCTCCCGTCTGTGAGCAGTTCGCAAATCTTCCAACGCCAAGCGTTTGTCTTTTTCGAACTGTACCTGGAGTTGTCCAAAACTCCGTAATCTTTCCTCAAATTTCCTTCTAATCTCTTCAACCTCTCTAGACATGGTTACTATGCGTTGGACATGCTGGGCTTCTGCACAAAGTTGCATGTCCTCAACTCTGTGCTTATAAGCTTCAAATTCTGTCAAAGCCTGCTGCTTCATTTTTATGTGATCTTCTAATGATGCTTCTAAAACCTGGATCTTTCTCTTAAGGTCTAACTCCTCTGTTACTTTGCTTTTATACTGCAGTATTTTTTCTCTTGTTTCTGCAAGAATCTGTTGGATTTCTTCTTCATGAGCATCTTTGAGGGCTTGGATTGCTGATTCATGCTCATCATTTTTAGTGTTTAAAGCATATATTACCTGCATGGTTTTGAAAAAGGGAGAAGCAATTCAGCAAACCACACTCTTTTCTTACTGGAAGTTAATTCTTTCATTTGGACTGATATTTTTCAACACATATAATATTGGCTATGGTAAACACCGAAGCTTCATGTATTGTTTTGGATTCATAGATTGATTTACTTGGCTACTTTTACCTTAGCCCAACCTTAAAAGTTGCACCTGAAGACTTTACTACAAATAAAACAGTGACGAGAAAAGAGACAAAGGAGGCCCTGTGGCCTAGAAGAAAGGAGTTTTCCATATGGCCCTGTCTAGCTTGGGGGTGAGGGTCAGGAGAAAAGTCTCAAGAGTAAGTATCTGCCCTACACGAGTGTCCCAAAGGAAGAGAGGCTTTGCGTCTAGGCCTTAACTCTTCCTAAAGGCCTCTTTCATCTATTTAATGTCTGGTAGGTTCTAAATTTAGAGATTTTCTTTTTAATTCTCCTATGGTCTGTTTTTAAGGTTTATCTTCTTCTCTTCAAGTTCATAGTCTCCTTACGAAATCCAATTCATACTTTTCTGCTCACACATCAAACACTGTAGTTTTACTCACTCCCTAATTTTTCCTCTGTCTCCAGGCAAGCCAGGTCCCTAGAGCCAGAGTGTCCTGGGTACAGGTCTTTACTTTCATTTTAGTCCTTAGATTTCAGTGATTCTGTTAAGATTTCCCCAACCTTAATTCCAAAGACAACACAGTCTCTTTATAGTAATGCTCCCATTCTTGCATGTTCTTTGATACCCTCCATCATACCACTGTGGTCAAACAGTACAATATTCATGACTATTACTTAAGGTTTAGAGATGCACCCAATTTGTTCTGAAGTAAAAAGAAATGAACACTACCCAACCCAACCATCCAGAAGCTAAAAATCACTGTCCTGGAGCTTTGCTCATTTTAATGTGATCTTATTCTGGCTTTAGAAATGAATTCCAGCACCAAGAGCCAGAAACTGCAATGAAGACGCAAAAGCATTGCCATTTTTGTAGAGAACTTGTTTACGTAGCCTGAGGCAAAGGAGACAGACTCCCTGGCTCTTCAGATACCCTGATAAGGCTAGATCCTACTACTAAATCTAGGGGGTCACCTGCCTGGCCCATAGCTGTATTTATGCAAGGAGAAGACACACTGGAGACTCACCCTCACTGCAGGGGTTTCACTCTCTCCACATAGGGCCCGGTCTTCCAGAATCAATCCCCTACCCATATACTCACTTGGTCTGCTCTATTTTGTGAGATGTAATTATAACAAAGGCAAAAAGATTGAGAGATGGCAAGACCTCATTATTCTTGCCAGCTACTTCTCCTGCTAGCTACCTCCAAAAGGAAACTATGTGCAATAGAAGGGAAATAAATGCTTATTTATAATTTCTTTTTTTCTTTAATACCTCTAATTCCAAATCCCAGGCTATGTCCCTAATGAGCTAGCACAGATCCCCATGGAAGACTCTTTTCACTTACACATTTAAGCTTAAAGTAGCTTATAATCCAAGAAAGTTGGTGGTCTCCTACAACCCTCCCCCAGCATCATACCTGCCTAGCATGTGGATGCCCAGAAAAGGCTAAAAGAGGTACTAAGAAAAAACACTCAACAAACTGGAAAGAAGTTCATTTGCCAGAATGGTGTAGGACACGGGACTCAGACCTTCCCAGGGCAGTCTATGTGCATCCCTTATCACGTGAAGCATCTGGAAGGACAAGAGATAATGCAAAGAGAAGGAATCCCTAGACAATGAATCTTGGAACACTACATCAAAAACTAATGATGTACTGTATGGTGACTAACATAACATAATAAAAAATAAAAAAGAAAGAAAGAAAAAAAAAACCAAGTCACACTTTTCATCATTTTATCCCAGGAAATGATCTTGAAAAGGACTACTCTCTGGTAGGATTCCATATAACTGGGGATGAAACAGTATGGGGAGATGGGAGCTTCCCTTTGTTAATAATTTATTTAAATACTCTTTTCCGGGGGCGCCTGGTGGCTCAGTCGATTAAGCATCTGCCTTTGGCTCAAGTCCTGATCCCAAGGTCCTGGGATCAAGCCCCACCCACATCAGGCTCCTTGCTCAGCAGGGAGCCTACTTCTCCCTCTCCCTCAGACTGCCACTCCCCCCCTGCCTGTGTGCTCTGTCAAATGAATAAACTAAAAAATAATACTCTTCTCTTTTTTTTCTTTTTTAAAAATTTTATTTATTTCAAGAAAGGGAGAGAGAGAGAGTGATAATATGAGCAGGGAGGGAGGAAAAAGGAGAAGTACGCTCCACACTGAGCAGGGAACCCAGTGCGGGGCTCGATCCCAGGACTCTGGGATCATGAGCTAAGGGCAGATGCTTAACTGACTGAGCCACCCAGGTGCCCCTAAATATTCTTCTCTTTTTTCTAATACTTAATTTCCCTACAGTCTTTGAAGGGTCAGCTCAAGTCCTGTATCCTTTAACAAGTCTTCCAAGACCACCCAAATCCATGGAAGTTTGTCTTTTCTTTAAATCCAGTACCTCCATCCTTACCACCACTCATTCCTGAAACTCAGTAAACGTTCAATTGATTAAACTTGGGGGTCTTGACAACAATGTTGGAAAGCCGTGTGAGGATGTTAGAGAGCCAAGAATAGTAGCTGACAATATAAAAGCACAGTAGCATGCAAAATGCAAGCATTAAGTTAAAAAGAACAGAATTTAAGTAAATAAAACAGCTGACAAATAATAGGGAAATATTACGGTGAAGAGCTGTATTTCACTTGATATTCTAATCCAGGGGTCAGCAAACTGGGACCTGTAGGCCCAATAAGGCTTTTGCTTGTCTTTGTAAATCGTTTTATTGGAGCACAGCTATGCCCCTTTGCATATGGACAGCTTACAGTTGCTTTCCCACTACAACAGCAAAGTTGAATAATTGTGAGACCTTACTACTGACTCCTGTTCTGATATACATATGCCAAGCCATCTTATCAGCCAAAACTGGCAGCCAAAAATAAAAAATACTGAATTTGCAGTAGCTTTGTTTAGTATTAAATAGTCCAGGGTTCCAACCACAACAACTCACACGTTAAGAAAACCAATTATTTGATTCTGAAACTACGTTATATCAAAGAAATATAATATTCTACTGGCCATACATCCTACTGGCTATATAACAGTATCTTACAGGACAACAATGTTAAAATAAAGTTTCTAAAAACTTAAAAAGGAACAATAAAAGGATGCCACGCATAATAACAAATTAATAGTGCTTTTATTTTTTAAAAAGATTTTATTTAATTGAGAGTGAGAGAAAGAGAACACAAGAGGGGGAGAGGGAGAAGCAGACTCCCCACTGAGCAAGGAGCCTAACACAGGACTCAATCCCAGGACCCTGAGATCATGATCTGAGTTAAAGGCAGACACCTGACTGACTGAGCCACCCAGCTGCCCCAACAGTGGTTTTAAATGACCATTTAAAATATACCACTATTTAATGATATTATTTTTAAGTAAGAATGCTATATATGAACTTTCGAATTGATGTTAACAAGATGTATCCTCTAACTGCTCACTTTTCTACATAATTACAAAGGTAACCATCTTAAAGTATCTATCTCTGATTAATTACTATTTCTCAGACCAAAAAAATAGATATGTTCTACATTCTTTGAACACACAGAACTGATCCAAACGGTATTTTTGACCCTAGGTAAGATAACTTTATTTCTCCAAGCTTCAAGTTTCTCAATATTAAATAGAGATCATATTTATTCTATTTTAGTGACATTGCTATAAGATCAATCTATCACTGATATTTAAAAAATGTTACACAAGGATTTTTCAAAAAATATAAAGCACTATAAGATGGTAAGCCTTTTTTATTAGTTATATCACTTATGGACAGAATGAGACTAATTTTAAAAGAAACTTTGGTAAGTAATAATATCACCCATAAAATTGGCTATTATTTTCCACGCAGGAAAAGGAAACTCTCTAATGTCTCTTCTCATAAACTACTTTAAAAAACATTAAGAGCCCCTTGCAGTTTTTCTGGAACTATGAACATTCAGAGAATGGGACACCATAATCATTTCAGCAATTTCATGTAATTTCACACTCTCATTTTATGCCAATAATGCATAATTTAACTATATATTCCAAAATGAATAAGGAATAGTTAGAATTTTTACTTTTTCCATGAAGATTTTCAGATAATCTTACCCATGGATAAAATGAAAACAATTCTATGTCCTAGTTTTTAAAATGTTACTTAGGGAACAACGAATAGTTTCTGAAATATTTCTCATTGTTGGCTGCCTTGGACCGAATTGTGTCCATCTCCCTCCCCAAACAAAATTCATCTACTGAAGCCCTAACGGCCAATATGATAGTATTTGGAGACGGGGCCTTCGGGACATAATTAAGTTAGACAAGATCAGGAGGGGGGTGCCCTCATGATGGGATCAGTGCCTTTATAAGAGACACCAGAGAGCTTGCTTCCATTCTCTTTCAGCCCTGTGAAAATACAGTGGGAAGGTCTGTGGTTCTTTGTCATGGCAGACTGAACTAATACATTGGCAATATACAAATATGTTCCCACTAAAATCTAACTCATTACTAATAAAGTACATTCATTGATAAGTATGTGTATATCAGCTTAAAATATGTAAAGCTAAATTGTTGCATATTATACCAACAGTTTCAACACTGTTAAAGTAACAGAATCATTGAATAAATGATGGTAAATTCATACAATGTAGTATCATGAAGTCATTAAAATGCACGTCTCATTTAGGAGAATATTTCATAATATAAGAAAAAGCCTGTAAGAGACCACAAATACACAATATCAATAAGATCCAATCTTAGAGAGGGAAAAATGTGAGTGTGTATGTGTGTGCAGATACATATTAAAGGTATGTAAAGAAATAAGCCAAATTTTAACTGGGGTATTCAGCATTTCTGAACCTTCAATAATGAATATATGTTACTACCACAGTTAGAAAACATTAAACCCTCTTAAAAGATTAGCATTAATCATGCTAAAATAACAATCAATACTCAAAATGCTTTCATTTCAGAAAAACCTATCAAAACAGAAAAAGAAAATTAAAGGAACACTCATTAATTACCAACAGATATCCTGAAAATTTCCTTAAAAATCACTGAAATAAAACATTTATAAAAGTCATTCTTAAATTTTTTAAAGACTATTGAATGTTAATCATTTTACTTATGAAAAAGAACATGTATTTTGAGAAAATTTTTCAAAAATCCAATTACCTAGTTAAAATTGGATAACTTACTGGCAAATCATTAATGGTCCATTCCTACTTCATTTATTCTTCCCAACAGCAAAAATATATTGCATACCTATATGCCAAGACCTATCACTGGCACAGTAAACAAAACTGTGAACTGGATGCATACATGGTATTTGTTCTCATGCAGCTTGGTGGAGACCAACCTTAAAGAAATAGTTACTCCATATTTACTCCATTAGTCAAAGTAAAATTTCAATAAGTTACACAAAGGAGAAGAAATACAAAATGAGTCTTTGCAAGGGGTGGGAGTGACAATGGTAATGTAGGAGCTTCCCTTTATTCTGAATGAAATGCTTACTTTACCTTAACCAGGATCTCTTCATTTAGTCAAAATGTTAAGGGGAAAGCTACAGAGATAGAATACTGGACCAAAGGCTCAGTAAGAGCAGAAGGCACAGAGATGGAAAAGCAAAGGACTCTGTGAAGGGAAAAATGGGTTCCAGAGCTGGAAATGTAGACATGCTCACACTGCAGAGGTACTTGTAGCTGTTGGGCTGAATGGGATCCAGAGGGGAGAAACTACTGAGAAAGAGTGAAAAAGACAGAGGACCAGGCCTTGGACAGGGTTCAGCGGCAGTAGGGAGGATGAGGACGCACAGACAGAGGCAATGTACTGGAGAGATGAGGACCCTTAGAGGGAGGACCAACGTCTAAGATGTGAGGGATGGACAGTAGATCTTGTCAAAGGTTGCACAAAAATCAAGAAAAACGAAGACTCAAAGCCCCTGCATTCAGAACTTAAATCTCAGAAGTAGGTCTTTGAGAGCACATTTGTTAGAGTGGTGCTGGAAGAGCTGGAGGACAAGTGGCAAAAGTGGGTGAGTGGATGGTACACTTATCATTTCTCTACCAATGGAGGCAATCCATTGGTAGAGAAAAACTCCAAGAAATTGTGGGTAAGAGAAACAACTAGGGACAACTAGGATGATGGCTTAGGAGGCAGCAAAGTCCAGGGAGAGTACTTTTTTTTAAAAGAGGAATTGAAAATGTGAACCAGGAAGGGTCGACTATGGAACCGAAGTCATGGAGAAAGTCTGAGGTTAGGCTTCCCTGGCACAGGTAGAAAGACTGATTTTGGCTCTGAGTAGGAAAAAGTCCTCCCAAGAGAGCAAGGCTGAAGACTGAGGTTTTAGGTAGAGAGAGAGGGAAGATGGACAACTACTTTCTGATGGCTTCACACTCCTCCATAATAAGGAGATGAAATCATCCTCATAGTGTGCAGGAACCATCAGCACCTTCTCTCCATTGGCCATAAACGATGCCATTAATATTAGCTAGTGAGGCCAGTCCCAGCCTTCCCAGTACATCTCACTGAAGACAGACCCAGACACACAGCAACCATGAGCAGATCCCTTCTTACCACTTCTTCTCCAGATGTTTTCCTGCCAGCCTCAGTCTTTATTTTTTACTTTTTTGAAAATTCTGGAAACTTGTTCACTTTCCCCTTCTTATTAATGTCAGAGACAGAAAACATACCAACAGGAGAGAGAGAGAAGGAGGAAGGAAGGAAGGATTTACCCTCAAGTACATAAGCACTATATGAGGCACAAGGGAACTTATTAATAAAGGAGCAATCTCAGATTAATTTTAAAAAGATCCTGTACATTTGAAACAAATGAAGAATATGTTTTTATTATTAAACACTCAGTTCTCCTAACTGAGCTACTCACCAAAAGTTACTTCGGGCCTCAAGGCACCAAAGTTAAAGAATACTAAAAAGAGACCCTCAAACTTCTCAAAAACAGTGGATTATTGAACTCTGCCATGTGGGTTCTATTCTATCTGTTCTGGAGCAATAACATGGACCATTGCTCTATACCACAATTTATATTCAAAAGTATTCCCAGACCAGCTGTATAAGTACAATTTTCACAAATTATCAAATATTACCGATGAGCTCTAGGTGGCTTACTTAGGGAATCTAATGTTTCTATGAAATGGTTCATCTTTTGAAGCTGGTGTATTATTAGCATACTTACTATATAAGGGCATGTTAATAAAATGTGTTTAAGAATTCTCAGGATCTTGAGCTCACCTTCTCCCATGGACATTCTGATGCAACAACTACATATATGTAATTAACTCCTAAAATGACCTGAAGACTGGCAGAACAGACCTTCCACGACTAATCCTAGAGAGGAAGCCACATTGTAAAGTGTAGGAGGGGCATAGATGTGGCTGGGAACCAAACCCCTCTGTGAAACCAACCACAAAGAGGACAGACACCACAAACACAAAGAAGAGAGAGGATCAGACCCCATGCCAGGCACTCTAGGCACTAGGGACCCGTACGAGGAATATGAGTCCCCATAAAACCTGGCTTTGAAAACCTATGAGCCTTAACTTTGGGAGTTTCAAAATTCAGTGGACTAACGGTGCTTGGGTGGCTCTGCTGGTTGAGCACTGACTTTTGATTTTGACACAGAACATGATCTCATGGTTGTAGGATCAAGCCCTGCGTCAGGCTCTGTGCTCAGCACAGTCTGCTTCAGATTCTCTCTCCCTCTCCCTCCTGTTCCCCCCCCCAATAAATGAATAAAATCTTTAAAAAGAAGAAAAATGAAAAAAAAAAAAAAAATCAGCAGGCTAAGCTCCAAGAGAGCTGAAGGGCAACAGAAAATTGCGTCCCCATCTTTAAAGAGCCAGTATAATAACTAACTCAATGAGAGACACATACCTATGGTATACATGAAGATTTATTTACTAATCTCAGAACGTGCACTGGAGGGGGAGGGATGTTCACATTTCTCCAGGAATATCAGTGCTGACAGGCACCATTTCTCTTCCCCTCCACCAGCCTCAATAGCTGGACACTTGCTCGAGCCAGAGTTAATACTCTCCATCTATGTTGCTAGCACTGCATTCCCTGTGAACCCACCTCAGCAGGCATCCTCCAAAACAGCTTCTACCCCAACACTTCCAAAAGAAGCCCCAGCAGGGACATGTGCCACTCTAAAATGACTCCTACTCAGGGGAAGGGGGAGATGGAATCTGACACAAGAGCATGTCTGCAGGTCCAGCAGCTGAGCCTTTTAGCTGCCCACACAGGGAGCAAGTCCTGTTATCCTATATGCCCATAGTTATGGCAGAGAGGCTAACTTTAGATAAATAGTCTGGCCCCAACTTCACCCACCAATGAGCTCTAGGCAACCTCAGAGAGGCCTTTCAACTGTGTAGGGACCAAACCCTGCCCAATATGCCCATAGAAGGAAAAGCAGGTCAGTGCAGCCACCTGGGCTTCAGGCAAACATGGCTTTGTCACAACAGTAGGGGGCACACAGCCCACGCAGGACACACTCAGTGGAAAACCTGATTCTGGTACCAAGGGTACTGCATTACAGGACACCACAGACCTCTTTTACGCAAAGTCACTACTTTCAAGACCAGGAGACATAGCTGACCTTCTTAATGCACAGAAACACAGAGAGTTAGACAGAATGAGGAGACAGAGGAATACTTCTCAAATAAAAGAATGAGACAAAATCACAGTAAAAGAGCTTAGAGAAATGGAGATAAGCAATATGACTAATAAAGAATTCCAAGTAATGGTCATAAAGATACTTGGTGGACTTGAGAAAAGAGTGGAGGGTCTCAGTGAGAACTTCAACAAAGAGATAGAAAATATAAAAAAGAACCAGTCAGAGAAAAAGAATTCAGTAACTGCAAAAATTCACTAGAGAAAATCAACAGCAGACTAAAGGAAACACAAGTTGAACAGCAAAAACAAAAAAGAATAATAAAGAAAACAGGTTAAACAGGTTAAACAGGAAAACAGGTTAAAGCAACCCAATGACAACATCAAGCATAATAACATTCACTTTACAGGGATCCCATAAGGAGAAGAGAGAAAGGAGGGGGCAAAAAACTTATTTGAAGAAGCAATAGCCGAAAATTTCCCTAATATGGGAAAGGAAACAGACATTCAGGTTCAGGAAGTACAGACAGCCCCTAACAAGATGAACCCAAGGAGGTCCACTCAAAGACACATAATAATTAAAATGGCAAAGTGTAACGATAGACAATTTTAAAGCAACAAAAGATAACAATTACATACAAGAGAATCCCCATACAGCCACCAGTTGATTTTTCAGCAAAATTTTGCAGGCCAGAAAGAAGTAGGATATTCAAAGTGCTGAAAGAAAAAAACCTGCAACCAAGAATAGTCTACCCAGTAAGGTTAAATGTAAATAGATGAAATGCTCCAATCAAAAGACACGGAGTGACTGAATGGATTAAAAAAAAAATTTATATGCTACCTACAAGAGACTTACTTCAGACCTGAAGAAACAAACAGACTAAAAGTGAAGGGATGGAGGGATGGAGGGATGGAAAAATGGAAGCAAAAAAACAAAAACAAAAACAAACAAAAAAACCCCAACACACAGAAAACACAAAAGTCAGAGTGGTAATACTTATATCAGACAAAATGGACTTTAAGATAAAGACTGTAAGCAAGGGACAAAGAGAGGCACTACATAATGATAAAGGGATCAATCCAACAAGAGGACATGACAACTGTAAATGACTATGGACCCCAGACAGGAGCACCTAAATAGAAAACAATTATTAACAGACATAAAGAAATTGACAGCAATAAAATAATAGTAGGGCACGGTACATTTACATCAATGGATAGATCATCTAGACAGAAAATCAATATGGAAACAGTGCCTTTGAATGATACATTACACCAGATGGACCTAACAGATACAGACAGAACTTTCCATCCCCAACAACGGAATACATATTTTTTTCAAGTGTGCGTGGAATATTATCTGGGATAGATGACATGTTAGGCAACAAAACAACCTTCAATAAATTTAAGAAAACTGAAATCTTATCAAGCATCTTTTCCAACCACAAAAGTATGAAACTAGAAATCAATACCAAAACAAAACAAACAAATAAAAAACTGCAAAGAACACAAACACATGAAGGCTAAGCCACATGCTACTAAACAACCAATGGGTCAACCAACAAATCAAAGAGGAGACCAAAAAATACATGGAAACACATGAAAATGAAAACACGATGGTCCAAAATCTTTGGGATGCAGCAAAAGCAGTTCTAAAAGGGAAGTTTATAACATGACAGGCCTACCTCAAGAAACAAATCTCAAATAAATAACCTAACCTTACACCTGAAGTAGCTAGAAAAAGAAGAAAAACAAAGCCCAAAGCTAGTAGAAAGAAGGAAATAATAAAGATTAGATCAGAAAGAAATGAAAGAAAGACTAAAAAAAACAACTGAAAAGATTAAAGAAACCAAGAGCAAATTCTTCAAAAAGATCAACAAAATTGATAAACCTGTGGCCAGTCTCAAGAAGAAAAAAAGATAAATAGATAAATAAATCAGATACAAACGAGGACACTGACACCACAGATATACAAAGGATGGTAAAAGAATATTATAAAAAACGTATATGCCAACAAATTGGACAATCTAGAAGAAATGGATAAATCCCTAGAAACATACAATCTTCCAAAACTGAATCAGGAAGAAATAGAAAATCCGAACAGACCAATTACTGGTAACAAAATTGAGTTGGTAATTAAAAAATTCCCAACAAACAAATGTCCAGGACCAGATGCCTTCACAGGTAAATTCTACCAAACATTTATGGAAGAGTTAGTACCTATTCTCCAACTATTCCAAAAAAAAATAGAAAAGGACAGAAAAGTTCCAAATTTATTCTAAGAAGACTGCATTATTCTGATAGCAACAACAGACAGACACTACAAAAGAAGAGAACTACAGGTCAATATCTCTGATCAACACAGATGCAAATATTCTCAAGAAAATATTAGCAAACCAAATTCAACAACACACTAAAAAAAAAAATCATACACCATGATCAAGTGGGATTGAGGTTCAATATTTGCAAAATCAATGTGATATATCACATTAACATGAAGAAGGATAAAAACCTCAATAGATGCATCCTATAGATGCAGAAAAAGCATTTGACAAAATTTAACACCCATTCAGGATAAAACAAAACAAAACAAACAAACAAAAAAAACCTCTCAACAAAGCAGGCTTAGAGGGAATATGCCTCAACAGAATAAAGGCCATGTATGACATCTAACTCAGTGGTGAAACATCAGCTAACATCATACTCAGTGGTGAAAAACTGAACTTTTCCTTCAAGATCAATAACAAGACAAGGATGTCCACTCTCATCACTTTTATTCAACATAGTATTAGAAGTCCTAGTCACAGCAATCAGATGAGAAAAAGAAGTAAAAGGCATCCCGACTGATAAGGAAGAAATAAAACTGTCACTGTTTGCAGATTATATACTACATATAGAAAGCCCTAAAGGCTCCACCGAAAACCTACTAGAACAAATATGTGCGTTCAGTAAAGTTGTAGGCTACAAAATTAATACACAGAAATCTGTTGCATTTCTACATACTAATAAGCAGCTGAAACAGAAATTAAGAAAAGAATCCCATTTACAATTGTGCCAACAAGAATAACATATCTAGGAGTAAATTTAACCAAGGAGATAAAAGACCTATACTCTGAAAACTGTAAGACACTAGGGAACAAAAATGAAGATGATATAAACAAATGGGAAGGTATACTACCTTATAGGTATACTCATAGACTGGAAGAATATCATTAAAATGTCCATCGTACTCAAAACAATCCACAGATTCACAAAAATCCCTATCAAAATATCAGTAAGTATTTTCACAGAATCAGAACAAATGCTACTAAAATTTGTAAAGAACAACAAAAGATCTCAAATAGCCAGGGCAAACTTGAGAACGAAGACCAAAGTCAGAGGTGTCACAATCCCAGATTTCATGATACACTCAAAGTTACAATAATCAAACAAGTAAGGTACTGGCACAAAAACAGACACATAGAATAACAGAACAGGAGAGAGAGCCAGAAATAAACCCATACCTATATGGTCAATTAGTATAGGACAAAGGAGGTAAGAATATACAATAGGGAAAAGACAGTCTCTTCAATAAATGGTGCTAGGAAAACTGGACAGCCATATGTAAAAGAGTGAAACTAGACCACTTTCTTACACCATATACAAAAATAAACCCAAAATGGATTAAAGAGTTAAATATAAGACTGAATCCATAACACTCCTAAAAGAAAACGGGCAGTAATCTCTTGGACATCCATCTTAGCAATGTATTTATAGATATGTCTCCTTAGGTAAGGGAAACAAAAGCAAAAATAAACTACTGGGATTACACCAAAATTAAAAACTTTTGCACAGCAAAGGAAACTATCAACAAAACGAAAAGGGAACCCAGTGACTGGGAGAAGACATTTACGAATGACATATTCCATAAGGGGTTAATAACCAAAATATATAAAGAATTCATACAATTCAACAACAAAAAACAAACAATCCAATTAAAAAATGAGCAGAGGACCTGAATAGACATTTCTCCAAATAAGACATAAAGATGCCCAATAGACACAGGAAAAGATGCTCAACATCACTAATCACCAGGAAAGTGCAAATCAAAACCACTATGAGATATCATCTTACACTGGTCAGAATGACTAGTATTAAAAAGACAAGAAATAAGTATTGGTGAGGATGTGGAGAAGAAGGAATCTTTGTGCACTGTGGGTGGGAATATAAATTGGTGCAGCCACTGTGGGAAACAGTATAGGGGTTCCTTAAAAATTTTTAAATAGAGGGAGGTAGGTGGGGGGATGAGGTAACTGGGTGGTGGGTATTAAGTAGGGCACTTGATGGAATGAGCACTGAGTGTTATATGCAGGTGATGAATCACTAAAATCTACCTCTAAAACTAATAATATACTATATGTCAATTAAATTGAATTTAAATTAAAAAAATTTTAATGAAAAATAGAAATATCATGCACTCTTTTAATTCCGCTACTGGGTATTTGCCTGAAGAAAACAAAAACATGAATTCAAAAAGATATACGTACCCCTATGTATACTACAGCATGACTTACAATAGCCAACATATAGAAGCAACCCAAGTATCCATGATAGATGAATGAATAAATAAGATGTGATACATATACACAATGGAATTATTACTCAACCATAAAAACAAATGAGATCTTGCCATTTGTGACACAAATGGACCTAATGGATATTATGCTAGGCAAAATAAGTCCGGCAGAAAAAGACAAATACCATATGATTTCACTTAAATGTGCAATCTAAAAAATAAAACAAATGGGGGCACCTGGCTGGCTCAACTGGTAGAGCATGTAACTCTTGATCTTGGGGTTGTGGGTTCGAGCCCCACATTGAGTGTAGAGATTACTTAAAAAAATAAAATCTTAAAAAGTAATTAAAAAAATAAAAGACAAAACAAATGAGTGAACAAACACACAAAAACAGACTCTTAGGGTGTCTGGGTGGCTCAGCCAGGTGAACAACTAACCCTTGATTTCAGATCCGGTTGTGATCTCAGGGTCATGAGATAGAGCCCCACGTTCGGCCCTGCACTGAGTGTGCGGTCTGCTTGAGATTCTCTCCCTCTTCTTCTCCCCCTTGCCCCACTCACACACATGCTCTCGTGCTGTCTCTCTAAAAGAAATAAGTAAAATCTTAAAAAGAAAAAAGAAAAAAAACAGATTTTTAATACAGAGAACAAGTTGATGGTTGCCAGAGGGCACAGTGTTAGGCGGGTGGGCAAAATAAAGGAGATTAAGAGGTACAAACTTACACTTATAAATAAGTACTAGAGATGTAAATTACAGTAAAGGGAATATAGTAATATAAAAACACTGTGTGGTAACAGACAGTACCCACGCTTGTGATGAGCACTGAGTAATGTATGGAATTGTCAAATCAATGTTTGTATACCTGTAAATAATTAACATATTAATTATACTTCAATTTTTAAAAACTTCCTTTTAGGGGCACCTAGCTGCCTCAGTCATGACCTGCCTTCAGCTCAGGTCATGATCCCAGTGTCCTGGAATCAAGTCCCACGTCGGGTTCCCTGGTCAGCAGGGAGCCTGCTTCTCTCTCTCTCCCTCTGCCCCTCCTCCCTTCTTGTATTCTCTCTCTCTCTAATAAATAAATAAATAAATTTTTAAAACAAAAAACTTTTTTTTTGTAACTTTATTTTGTATTTTCAGGAAAAAACATTTTCTTTTAGAGATGATGAAATTGCACAAATCCCTCTATATTTTCTTACCCATTCTATTGGTAATCAATAATAGCATGTATTTTCACAGCCTAGATTACAGGCTTAATCACTGCAATGTAAGAAAAGAAACAGTCTAAAAATAAACAACAGGTTTATAGAATTAATTCAAGAACTAGTCCCAAGTAGCCCATGTAGGAGAATGGACACAAGGAAAAAAATAAAAATTAGGAAGTCACAAATAAGCATGAATCCTAAAGAAAAAAAAAAAGCAAGAAGCAAAACAGACTATCACTTAGTGTAAAATAAATATCTCAAAGAGAAAACCCCTAACTCAGCATCAAGCATGTGCTCACATGTGTGCATGCACACACATGCACACACAGACATACACACCACACATATTCTTTTTCCGAACCATCTCAAACTAAGTTGAAGATATCAGGACTAATCAGCTCTAAGTACTTTAGTGTATATTTCCCAAGATCAAAGACAATCACATTATCATACCTAAGAAATTTAACCCAATAGAATATTATCTAATACACAGCCTGTCCTCAAGTTTACAAATTATTCCAATAGTGAAATTTATAGTAGCTTTTCTCTACTGATGCAGATTCAATCAAGGCTCCCATATTGTACAGAGCTGTCATATTACTTCAGTCTGTATTGAAGACAAAAAGCAAAACTAAGCCCTTTTTCCCTCACGACATTGACGTTTTTTAACAGATCAGGCTAAGGTTGTCTTGTAGAATGCATATGATAAAGATTTTTATAGAACTATGCCAAGTTCTTCTTTGTGGAAATTTTATGTTGTGTTTTCTCAAGCCATCCTTGGGGATAACTAATACCACAATACAAGGGCATATTTATCAATCTGGTTTTCCAATATAACTCTCCCCCCAACTCTGCCTTCTTCCAACCCACTGTCCCTCCTTTAAGATGTCCTACTCAGTTTAAAGCCATAGAAATGAGGACAAAAATTACAAAATGAATTTAATTTTGCTTACAAAAAGTTTAGTCCCTAAGAAAAAGCATCCTACCTATGTGTGGCAAGCCCTTCAAGGGGGATTGCCTGAATAATAATAATTCCTGTGGGCTACTTGTCCTTTCTTTTCCTGAGTGGAGTTTGTAAGCCAAAGGCCAGGCCTGAACTTCTCATAAATATGGAGGGGATTTTTCTAAGTCTTTGAGAGTGGTGAAGAGACAGGCTGGGTATTTAGAGAGGATCTTAACACTCTTTTATAATATGATGTGAGATGTTAACCCTCTTAACCCATATTCTCACAAAATATCCAGCCACGTAGCATTTGCCACTAATGACTGTAGAACTAGGGAGATACACTGAAGATCTGAAGTTTAAGGTGAGTAGAAAGGGAAAAATAGAGTAGTTTGTTCTGGCAACAAATAACTTCCATATTTTTTCTTTTCTTAGTCCAGGTTCTATTGTTTAAAGTTAGACAGAAAAATTTTTTAAAAATGGCTGTTCTTCATACATTACGTAATCTAATTAATTCCATCAATAGACTTATGTCCAAATGAAACATTTACAAGGCAGTTAACAAAAAAAAGCTCATTTGGATTTATTTAAGCCAAGGGCACTATAAAACCCTAATTTAAAAAGAGCTTTAAAGCCCAATCGCTTTGAGAAAGAATTGCCTTTAGAGATATGTTTGTTTTCTATGATATCTGTAATTATTGTTGGAAAAGTCTTTTCAAAAATATTCATAAAATCTAGAAATATTGGACATATTTTCCTCTATAATAATGTAGAATACATCTGTTTCCCCAGAAGATTTAACTTGACTTCTGAGATAGCAAACAAAAATCCTATTATAAGGTTTATTATTTAGGGTTTGAGCAACAGGATCTGTCCTACCCGACTTTAACCAAAAAAAACACTTAAAAATCAACAGACTTTTACTGAATACCTTCCTATGGCTCAGTACATTTTTATATGCATTCTGGCAAAGAAAAGTATACATGTTCCTACTTAATCTTACTTAAATAGAACTACTTAAAACATACATAAAGTAATGGCAGACAATTTTAGATAATATATATTCAGTGTCAAGCTATAGAGCACAAAATACCACGTACAGCATGAGAAGTTTTCAGTGGAGGAGTTTCACTAGATGAAGACTGCAATAACTGTGAAGAAAGCAGCCTGAGTTAAGGTACAAGACAGTAATGATTCTGGTGGTTGGTATGGTCAGATAATCCTGAACAGAGACAATGGTGAGTGCTAGGTAAAGTCAATTAAAGTTAAAAATAAAGTTAAAAATAAAGTCAGTTAAAGTTAAAAATAAATAAAAATAAAAATAAATAAAAGTTAAAAATAAAGTTAAAAAAATAAAGTTGGCAGTGATTAATTTTGTCCCTGTTATTTAATTGGGAAACAGGTTTTTTTAGTAATTTTAAATTTAGATCTATACATATTTTCCTGTTTGTATGCTCACTATGGTACTGGACAATGATTTTTTTTTTTTTTTTTTAAGATGTTATTTATTTGAGAGAGAGAGTGAGACTGAGCACACGACCAGGGGCAGAGGGAGAGGGAGAAACAGGCTTCCTTGCTGAGCAGGGAGCCAGATGTGGGGCTCAATCCCACCACTCTGGGATTGTGACCAGGGCTGAAGGCAGACGCTTAAAAGACTGAGCTACCCTGGCATCCCTGGAAAATGATTCCAAGACATACTTTTTTTCCACACTTAAACATCTCTTAAGTTTGGATGAATCTTGCAATAAATTGTGTATCATTTGGACAGCACTTTTCTCCCCCTTAGTGGTACATAAGACAATGATGCATCTTAAAAATCAACCGCTATGAATAGAGAGTGCTATCTGAACAGATACCTCAGCAAAGAATATACGAAGGAAGTAAATAAGCATATGAAAAGATGCTCAACATCACATAACATTTGGCAACTGCAAATTAAACAAGGAGATATCACTACACACCTGTTAAAATTGCCAAAATCCAGAACACCAGTAACACCAAATGCTGGTGAGAATGAGGATCAACAGGAACACTTACTCACTGCTGGTGGGAATGCATAGACCTGTGGAATCACTATGTTGCACACCTGAAACTAATGTAACATTGTGTGTCAACTATATTTTTTTAAAAAGTTCAGCAGTTTCTTACAAAACTAAATGTGCTCTTACCATATGATCCAGCGACTTGCTTTTCAGTATTCACCCAAATGAGTTGAAAATATGTCCCCACACACACACACACACACACACACACACACACACAAAGAAAATATGTCCACACAATAACTTGCCTACGTTATGTTTACATCAGCTTTATTCGTAACTGCCAAAACTTAGAAGCAACCAAGTTATACTGCTGTAGGTAAAGGGATAACCCATAGTACATCTAGACAGTGGGATATTACTCAGTAAAGGAAATGAGCCACACCTACAAAATCATAAGGTTTCTTGAACCTTTCAGAGAGCTGAGGTCACTCTAACAATGCTCTAATAGTTTTTCATCACGCAGAGAAAAAAAAATCCTTTTTGTGACCTTCAAAGTTGTACCTGATTTGGTCCCCGCTCCTGACCTAATAAGCCATTTTCCCCAAAATGAATCTACAAACATACCACTAGAGACAAGATAGGAAGCAGCACTAGCTGAGAGAGACCGGCACTACACAGACTGTGTTGAGAGGCAATGTGTGCAAAACTCATGAGGAACTTGAATTTCTATATATTGAATTTTCTTAAAAGAAAGTGCTCCAATATAATGAATCCATCAAAAGTCAAGGTTTCAGCACCTTTTAAGAAATTCAATAATACATCTCTTTTTTTTTTGGTAAGTAATGGGAGAATCAGTGAGGGGTTTCAAGCAGAAAAATAACTTGCATCTGACTTGCATTTTAGAAAGTAAAATTCTGACTGTGCTGTGGAGGATACATTAGATGGGGTAAGACTAAAAAAGAGTCAAAATGCATTAAATTAACTCAGAAAACCTCATAAGGTTCCTAACACAGACCTTGACAGGGAGAGGATACCTGATTGTTCAGAGCTATTTAGGAAGTCATACATACACAGCAAGGGAACGAAAGTGGGAGGAGACAGAGCTTCTCCCAGTTGTTCAGTCTGTCAGGGAGGTTATGTTATGCCTCTACAAATTTCATTCTATCTTCAACCAGGGCTCATACCTGATGAGTTACAGGGGACTTGCTCAGGGCCTACTAAATGAGATTACTCACATGCCCCTCCCCTCTGCCACTCACCCCCACCCCCAGTGTCCTTGTTCAGATAGACTTGGGCTGGTTTGGCACAGAACTCAGAAGCCTCTGGCTCCCAGGTCTACAGTTCTGTATTTAGCTTCTACCTTCCCAGCACAGCAGGCACTTGTAAAAACACATCATTCCAAATTTCTCAAGCCTTTGCTAAGGCTACTTGTCCTTAACCATTTTTCTGCTCAACAACCAAAGGGATATTATACTCCCATTAAACTTTTGATCACTATGGCAGACATTATTACTTTGATCTAGGGGTAAGTTGCAGTGTAAGAATCACCAAGCGGCCCTTTAAAACTACACACTCGTTCCCCTCTCTGTTTCTGATGACTACCAACACACCCACGGAGGAGAGGGATTAAGTGGAAAAAAGATTGAGAACCACCTACTGCTTTACTAACCTATTTTATAATAAGAATTTGGATATACATATCCAGCAGTATTCCAAATTGAATTCTAAGAGAAGTTACTCTGTATTTTTGATATACTTTTTCTGTTGTTTCCTATGGTGACAAACATTTTCAGGTCTCAATCAACTTCTCAGCAGGAACTACACATAGTTTAATGAGACCGATAGTATGATGCTCTCTCTACTGAGAGGAATCTCCGCACCGTTTTCCAAAGTGGCTGCACTGGGAGAAGGAAAGGAAAAGTGAATTGGGGTAAATTGGAGGGGGAGATCTGAAGTTAAGATCTGAAGTTAAGAAAGGTAATGAAATTCTAGGAAAGCTTTAAAGTTGTCCATATTCAAATTCTTTACAGAAAAAAATCATTTAATTTAGCAACCCAAAACAAACAAAACACATATGCCTTTACTGACTCATCTCCACTTTTTTTAACAGAATTTTTTTTTAAGATTTCATTTATTTGAGAGAGAGCGAGAGAGAGAGAGAGAGAGAGAGAGAGAGAGCGCCCAAGCATGGGGGAGCAGCAGAGGGAGAGGGAGAAGCAGGCTTCCGACTGAGCAGGGAGCCTGATGCGGGGTTCAGTCCCAGGACTGGGACTGTGACCTGAGCCGAAGGCAGACGCTTAACCGACTGAGCCACCCAGACGCCCCTTAACAGAATCTTTTAAAGAAAATACTGTATGTAACTCTGAAAGGGAAGCTAAGGTAAATGAGTGAATTACAATAAAATAAAGCACACTAGCTTGGCAAATGCATACAATGAACCAGATTTTCCCAAAGTGTGGCACAGGAGATGACACTAAGGAATCAATACATTTACCTTAACGGTCCACTAAAATAACACAAGTAGCTCATCAAATCCGTGAAGTCATATATTATTATTTAGGGAAAGATGAAAGCAGGAGGAATTCACAGATTTGTCTTATAGGCCCTATGCTCAAAAAATACTCTTGTTGAGCCTTAAGTAAACATTGTGACTTTTTAAAAAAATAACAGCTTTGAGATATAATTCACATATCACAAAATTTACTCTTTTGAAGTATGCAATTGTTTTGAGTAAATTCACGAGGTTGTATGACCATTACCACTATCTAATTCCAGAACATCTTCATCACCCTAAAATAAACTATAACCATTAGTAGTTACTCCCACTCCCCTCTGACCCCTGGCAATAGCTAATCTACTTTCTGTCTCTATGGATTTGCCCATTCTGGACACTTCAGCGAGATGAAATCCACAATATGTGGCTGTTTTTACTTAAATGTTTTCAGGGTTTATCTGTGTTTTAGCATGGATCAGTACTTCACTCCTTTTTATGGCCAAATAATATTCCATCATAAGGACATGCCACATTTTGTTCACCCACACCAGCTGATGGACATTTGGGCTGTTCCACGTTTTAGCTATTTATATAAGTAATGCTGCTATGAACACCCATGTACAAGTTTTTGTGTGGACATATTTTCAATTTTCTTGGGTATATACCTAAGAATAGAATGATGGGTCATGTGGTAACTCTATGTTAACTTACTGAGAAACTAAAAAACTATTTTCCAAAGTGGTTGCATCATTTTTCAATCCCATAAGCCACATATAAGGTTCCAATTTCTCCACATCTTTGCCAATATTTTACTGTCCTTTTTTTTTAATTATTATACCTGTCTTAGTGGATGATTTCATTGTAGTTTTGATTTGCATTTCCCTAATGACTAGTGATGGCAACTAATTCTTTGTATGTCTTGGTTACCTCCCCCAAAGCCATGTTCCTTGTCTATTAGCCTACTCTCTTCTTCCTCCTACAAAGCTTGAAGTCTCCACTTCCTCTCTGAGGCCTAGTTCCCCTCATGTTCCTGCTCTCACCTGGACAACCCATACTGAGCTTTCCTTCATACAGCCTTGCCCCCATCCCAGCAGCCTCTCCCAGACCTACCTCTGTAGACTCTGGCTTTCCTCTTACTCTCAATTCCCTCTTCTGTTTCCCAGTCTCATGTTCCACATTTCCAAAGTCCTTCTTAATCTTTCCATATTCTAAACCACCTCCCCCTTTGACTCCAGGTTCCTCTCTCTCCCTCCATGTCCTTCCTTCTAAATATGCATAAGCGACAAGCTCTGCAGACCTAGTCCTTCACCTACCCTTTGTCCTTGGTACTATTGTTATCCCATTCTCTTTGTCTATTCCCCAGTTTCTCACCAGTCTGCAGTCTGTCTGCCATTTGATTTGTGAGTAAAAGCAATGATGGAAGAAAACCATTCCAACTGAAGAGCTGTGATGATGACTTTTCATGTGTCAACTTGACTGGAACACGGGGTTCCTAGGTATATTGTTAAACACTATTCTGGGTGTGTCTGTAAGGATGTTTCTGCATGAGATTAACATTTGAATTGGTAGGCTGGGTAAAGCAAATTGATAATCACGTCAAAAAATGGGGCAGAAGACATGAACAGATACTTCTCCAAAGAAGACATACAAATGGCTAACAGACACATGAAAACATGTTCACCATCATTAGCCATCAGGGAAATTCAAAGCAAAACCACATTGAGATACCACCTTATACCAGTTAGAATGGCCAAAAAGGGGCACCTGGGTGGCTCAGTGAGTTAAAGCCTCTGCCTTCGGCTCGGGTCATGATCTCAGGGTCCTGGGATCAAGCCCCACATCGGGCTCTCTGCTCAGTGGGGAGCCTGTTTACCCCTCTCTCTCTGCCTACTTGTGATCTCTCTCTCTCTGTCAAATAAATAAATGAAATCTTAAAAAAAAAAAAAAAAAAGAATGGCCAAAAATAACAGGACAGGAAACAACAAGTGTTGGAGAGGATGTGGAGAAAGGGGAA
>CM052886.1:38616426-38669644 GCA_028534135.1 Potos flavus | reverse complement strand
TCCATATATATGATGGAATATTATGCAGCCATCAGAAAGGATGAATATCCAACTTTTGTATCAACATGGATGGGAATGGAGCAGATTATGCTGAGTGAAATAAGTCAAGCAGAGAAAGTCAATTATCATATGGTTTCACGTACTTGTGGAGCATAAGGAATAACATGGAGGACACTGGGAGAAGGAAAGGAAAAGTGAATTGGGGTAAATTGGAGGGGGAGACGAAGCATGAGAGACTGTGGACTCTGAGAAACAAACTGAGGGTTTTGGAGGGGAGTGGGGTGTGGGGATAGGTGAGCCTGGTGGTGGGTATTAAGGAGGGCACGTATTCCATGGAGCACTGGGTGTGGTGCATGAACAATGAGTCTTGGAACACTGAAAAAAATAAAATTAAATTAAGGTGTTAAAAAAAAAAAAAGCTATTGGTTCTATGTGACCCAAGTAGAACAAAAAAGGCTAAGTGGTAAGTTCTTTGTCCTGTTTGAGCTGGAACATTGGTCTTCTCCTGCCCTGGAACTAGAACTACATCATCAGCTCCCCTGGGTCTCCTCTAGCTTGTGGACTACAGACCTTGGTACTTCTCAGCCTCCATAATCATGTGAGCCAATACTTCATAATAAATAATACTTATATTTCCTAACACATATTGCTAAAAGATAAGCTGAGGTTTATTTAAAATTTGAAGTTTATTTGAGCAAAACTCAATTCAAACTGGGCAGTGCCAAACCAAAAGTGATTAGGAGCATTCCACTGACAGGAGCTAGGGGAGAGACTTTTATAGAGAAGAGGTAGAAGCAAAGCAAGGAAATTACCTGATTGGCTATAGCTTAAACCCTAGTTGGCTCTTTGTGATTGGTGTTTGTAGGGTTAGATTTCATAACCTTGAGACATTTACAGCCTTAGATTTTGGTTTGCTTACATAGGGCATATACACATACACACACACATACTCTATTGGCTCTGTTTCTCTAGAGAACCCTGACTAATACAGGTGCTTGAGCCGTAGAAGCCCCTGCCCCCACAAACAAATAAGCAAATAAGTAAAATTCGCATAGAGGGATTTGGATTTGGTCCAGTGAACAAAAAAGAGACAATGAGTACTTGTGTAGGGGTTACATTTGTTAATAGTACAACATCACTAAGCAAGACAAATTGAAATAGGGAGAGTACAAAAGTCCAGAGACTATAAAAACAAGGCCTGCATGGATTCCTGCCTGGGCAAATGCAAATGAAATTGAAAATCTAAAAAATATATATATATCAGAGAAACAAAAATGCAAGAACAAAGAAGAAAATTTAATTCCAAAGTTCCACTCTAAACAAAGAGTAGGGTCAGACAGAAATGTTACAGTTGAGAAAGGAAACTAGGTTTTTTGGTTTATTTCTTTAATCTTTGGCATGTGGGAGAGGTCTGATGGAGAAGATGATTAATTGAATTTTGGACATGTGGCATTTGAGGTGATGGCAGACATTCAGGTACAGATGACAGTCTTAAAAGATGAAATGGACAGAAGCTTCCTAAAATTAATTTAGAGTTCTACCATCCCACAGCAACATCTTATGCTCAGCAGAATATATCCCTTGTCTTATTCAAGGGCATCACTTGGCATTAGGCATCAAAGTAACTGGCTACTGAACCACAGTTCTGTGCAGTCAGTTTATCATCTCCATCACTAAAATCTTCAAATATCTCCCAAATTGATGCTATTCATATGATCTACTAAGAACTTTCTTCCTTTCCAAAGTGATGTAAACTTGGGCACTCACACATGCTGAGCATTTACATAGTGATAAAAGGAAACCAAGAGACAAAAATTATCATATATATTCAACATTCAAACCACGAGATCATTAACCCTCTTTAATCCTCCTAGATAGGACTATGTCCTATGTAACTCTGGTCTGGGGGGCACCCGCCAGTGTGCTAAAGATTTGGCTTTCTTTCTTCCTGACACAGCCACTACTTGTGTCACCATCTGCCCCTTTCTCAAAGGGGCTAAGAGGACAGAAAAAAGAGCTTAGTCCGATGGAGAACTTCATTCCACAATATGGTTAAAAATTAATGTAGCATAACTTGAAACCAGTAAAGGCTACTGCCCAAATACATACGCATGCCCTACTACCACTGAGGCAAAAGATCCAAAATCTTAAAGATCTCAAGTCCAACATCTCAAAAAGTTTTCAAATTACGGTCCTCTTGCTTATTGTTCCAATAGGCAGAAAACTGACAAGTGGTTAAGGAGTGACAATATCCAAAGTGTATGCCATTATATAGTGTAAGCTCTCTCTTCTATGCTTATAATAAAAAAGCCTTTCTTATTATCATATATTACCATAAATCTAATAATGCCTTTTTAAAATGCTGCCAGAAAGTGTCTCTGCTAATCTGAGGATTCTATATTTGTGTTCAAATGGCAGCAAGAGCTCTTTCCTAATAATTTATATTAGGTTACTATCTCTCTTATTTTTTTATTCTCTTAAAAGTCTGTGGCTAATCATTGAAAAAGCTATAAATGTGGCTAATTTTTCCCCCATTCCCAGAAAGTATACATTTTAGCAGACTGTGTTTTCCCAAAATGGTCACAATTATTTCCCATCCCACATGCTCTTCTGCAATATGACCTTGCCAATACCCCAACAAGGAGTCCAATTTTCTCAACTCTAGGCTGGCCTTAATGATTCACTCGTAACCAACAGAATGTGGCAAAAGTGATAATGAATCATTTCCGGGCCCAGATCAGTAGAAGCCTTGCAGCTTCTTTCTCAGTCTCTGGAAGACTCCGTCTCTAGATGGGACCATGCTGTGGGTGTGTAGGTCCTCTAGCCAACTGCCCCAGCTGAGCCCAGCCTTCAAGTCACCAGAGGAAGAAAGAAGTCATCTCGCAAGTAGATTCTCCAACTCCAGTTGTTTCAACTCCCCTCGGAGCAAATCACGCCCATCCATTCCAGTCTTCCCATCTGAAAACCCAGACAGGCAGACAAACCAGCCCCTCTGTCTCTGAATTCTTGACCCGAGAATTTGTCAAGAATTTGTGGGTGGTGTAAAAGGCAGCGATGAAAAACCAGAGCAGCAACAGCTAATTGGAATGTGTATGTTGGGTAACACGCTCATCCCCTCATTTTAGTGACTGTATTTCACATTTTTCTTCCCCTTCACTTTACTGAAAACTTTCATTCCCAAAGAAATTTTATTTGCCAGTTTTGTTAATTTACCCATTTATTTTGGCAGTTCAACGTTAGAAACCATCATATCCAATAAAATCATTTCCCCGGGTTTGATTTCCAGCTTATTTGTTTTAAAAACTTGTTTCTAACATTATCTCCACTTATTGGAATTATTTCAGTCTTTTTCACCCTTTTATTGCAATCTATCTTTGAATTAGGTCATGACTAAAGACATAATTACTTGAAGCAAGATGTTGTGCACCCAACTATAACCATGATAAGCAAACATTCTGTCAGGCATGCATAAGAATTATTCACCACTTGTCGTAAATAAAGCACTATACCAGTACTTCACATTTAATCATTATAAATGCTTTATTATTGAGTTAGCTATATTGAATTCTATATATCTACTCTCATCCACAGTCGTATTTCTCCAGAAAAAGCTCATTTTACTGTTTAATGAAAAGGCTATTCTTGTTTAATATATAATCTTAATATAAACTCTTCAAGCCATTGCATTTTTATAAATACAGTCTATTTTATAAGTTGCTATTATATTTAATAAGGAAAAATTGGTCCCTGACAAATCACGGCATAAAAAATCAAGCTCTTCATTTTCCTGAGAGAATTTCATTTTATGAATCTTTATAACTACTTGGCAGAGAAAAACTTAGTCCTGTTGTTTCTAAGTGTTTAGTCACTTCTAATTAAGGTTTAGACTTTTCAGAAGATATTCAGTTAAAACCAAGTATTATCATCCCAGTTATATTCCATCTCTGGAACTCACTCAGTTCCAAGTGTCCCCACCAGTGTCCCTTCTGCTTTCACCCTGCTCAGCTGGGCCCCTCTAGAGGTGTCTGCAAGGACATTATGCTTTCTTACTGATACATGCTAGGTGAACAAGCCGCACATCTGGCCAATATTATCCTCTTGCTGGTCTAGAAAGTGTAGTGGAAAAACACTGGACACAACAGTGGCTGCAGTGATAGGGCAAACAGTCTAGGACAGATAAAGGACAAAGTGAAGAAAGAAAGGGCTCATGAACAGGAAGAAAAAGAACTAGAGGGGCTGGAGAATGGGTAAAATGTGAAAAGGAAGGGAGAGATGAAAGGTTAAGAAGTTCATTGATTTAATCAACAAATATTTAGAATATCTTCCATATGGTTATTCAGGAATTTAAGATTTAGAGGAAAATGTATACGAGTAGCTTGAGTAAAGGTAAAGATCATAGAATCTGCAAAGGTCAAGAACCGTGAGGCTAGGATGTTAGATGGGCCACCCATGGACAGCAACTCTCTGCTAAGCATGGGAAGCTCAGGAAAGACAGAGGCGCAGGAGGAAGAGACTGTCAGCCTAAATCTCAAGAACTATACTTACAGAAGAGTCTCGGAGCAATGGTTTACAGGTTGCAATGAGAGCTAGAAGAAAGATGTTGTCTCTAGGACCTTTGATTGATGCAATGTGTGAAAATGAGTAGTGGTCACCAGCAAGGGTAGCAGAAAAAGCAGTATCCTGGGGAGAGAGCCAGGTTTTCAATTACAATAAGCAGATAGAGTATCTGATGAACAGGTGTGGCTGGAGAGAACTCTGTTCACCAGGGAGCAAAAGCTGTAGAGAGCAAGTATAAAAACCCTAAGCACTTGGGGGAAAGAAGGAAACCCGAGGATAAGCTGGATGACCCAGGGACCTGAGTTTGCAGCCAGGGCGCAGGGACAGAGGTATGAGATAAGACAGGTAGACAGAATGAGCTGGCTTGAAGCTTCCAGAAGTGCTCTGATCTTATTGTTCTGATCTTAGTAGGCTATGGATTTTATACAGAATTCCAAGCATGTTAGAGACAGGTGGCCCAGGTTAGCCTTACACACAGCTGTTTAACTGTGGGAAAGTTACTTTAAACATCTCTAAACCTTAGGTTTTTGTTTTTTCCTGTAAAGTGAAGAGAACAATATCTAGTTTATGAAGTTATGACGGTGAAACAACATAATGTATGTAAAGTGCTTAATACAGTATCTGACACATACTATTGCACAATACACTTTTTGGTTTAATTGTTTTTGCTTATTGGTATGGTCCTTCCAAGAAATTATAACCAGGTATGCATGAGACAAGCCTGCTGTAAACCCTCAGCCTCTGGGCATTATCTACATTCACACCAGTAGTCTTCTCAATTCCTCTCTCCCATCTTGTGGTAGCAGTTGTGCTCAGTAGAGGAAATGAAAGGACTCAGGAAGCTCTTACTGATCTGGCCAGAGTTGCACTCAGGTAACATGAAACATTAAGAGCATTGCCAAATGTTGGTTTGTCTCAGGTATGTTCTGTCTTGTACATCTGTTAAATTGCAAGCTCATGAAGGATGAGCTCCAGGACTTATTTATGTCTCCCCCCCGCCCCCAGTGTCTAGCATTTATTAGACACTCAAAATGGCTACTGAACAACTATTCATATAGGAATAAAGTAAAACAGGCAAAGTTCCATACCTCAGATATGTTAATTCCAAAGGCTATATTTGGCACAATACTTCTTCTTTTGTTAAATAACTTCGAGTTTTAGTTTTAGAAAACTTTGTTTTCTAAAAGCTGTTTAGATTTTATAAAATGTGACTTTCAGATTTAAGTATCAACCTTTTTACCAAAAGGTAAAACCTAAAAATATACCCATATACCTAATGAATAGAATATTGGTATTTTTATTCATGTTATTATTTTAAAGATGATAAACTATGCAGAATTTTTGTATAAACATTAATAATCAAGTTAGAAAAGAGCACTTGATCAAATAATTCACAAATACATATTTTTCTTAAAAATTCTAAAACATGAATCAGTTAGAAAAGACAGTTTGATCAAATAATTCACAAATATATGTTTTTCTTAGAAATTCTTGTTTTTTGTTTTTTGTTTTTTTAAAGATTTTGTTTATTTATTTTTGAGAGAGAGAGACATCACAAGTAGGCAGAGCGGCAGGTAGAGGGAGAAGCAGGCTCCCCACTTAGCAGGGAGCCTGATGCGGGCCTTGATCCCGAACCCTGGGATCATGACCTAACCGAATGCTTATTTGCCTGCCACACAGGCACCCTGTAGTTTCTTGTTTAATACGAATTGAAGACTTCGAATTTTCTAGTTGCTAATTAAAAAAAAAAACTTAGGCAAAATAAGATTCTACATTTTAAGACAATATATTCCACCTTATTTAGCCACATGACTGCAGAACAGCTGCGAGCTACATTCTGGTATCCATCTTCATCCCCTAGTTCCTCTACTACTGCCCCCCCCTTCTTATTGTACTCTTTGCAATCTCTGAGCCAATATTTAAATATGAGATCAAAAACCCACCCACACAAATAAAACTAACTCCTTACATCCTCAGAACCTCATTTTTGCACCTCTCGGCCAAAGCCATGGATTCTCTTCCACCAGAAGCCACACTCTTGTTTTGCACCTAACTCATCAAGGGATCTCGAAGTGATATGCACATTCACCTAGCCACCTACCCAATGCTGCCTTCTAAAAGGCACAACATAGCACAGACAACTTGTTCTATTATTTAGCTTTATCACTCCACCTGCCTCATGATAGTAATAAACCAGACTCCTTTTTTTTTTTTTTTTTTTTTTTGGCTACTGGGCATTTGTTGCAAACAGAATATCTGAGGTATGAGAAGCTGACCCGGAACCCACGCCTGCCCTGGCTATGGAGGGGCAGTCTCACCTCACCCCTCACCAGGCCCCCAGCACTATGGACCCAAAGCAGCCTGCCAAGGTAGGGCCCCATCCACTGAGGTAGCTGCATCTTACGCCCCAAGTCTACTCCCTAGGCTTGCCCAACTTCCATGCAGATCCAGGCCTGGAGGGGAGAAGGGGGGTGGAAGACAGGCCCCCGACAAACACTGCAGCCTCTGAGGAAAGGCACTTCCTCCCTGCCCATCCCAGGGACAGCCCAGCTGGATGCCAGCCAGACGCGGGCGGGGCAGGGATGCGGTGGCCCAAGCTAGGGGGAGTCACTGCTGCTGCAGGCAGTCCTCAGTCATCCCCCTGGGCACCACCTCTACCAGCACATTCCGCAGGTAGTTGAGCTCAGGATAGTCGTGGCCTGTCACATTCCCTACATTCAGTGTAGACCCAAGCATTGGGACTCACAAATTTCCCTCCTGTCATTACCTTTGGAGACCACACTTACAGTTCTTTGGGATTCCTAACTCTAACAGCTATCACTCTCCTATAAACATTCTCAAGACTGTACCCTGCATCTCATTTTAACTTACTCCACCTCAGAAACAGCCCCCTCTTCAACCTCTGGGCATTACCTACATTCACACCAATGGTCCTCTCAATTCCTAAAGTTTCCTTAATCTATTATGTGATCTCTCTGATATGAAGAATTTGAGAGGCAGGGTGGGGGGTTGTGTGTGGGGGGAATGAAACAAGATGGGATAGGGAGGGAGTCAAGCCATAAGAGATTCTTGATCTCATGAAACAAACTGAGGGTTGCTCAGGGGTAGGGGGTTTGGGATAGGGTGGCTGGGTTATAGACATTGGGGAGGGTATGTGCTATGGTAAGTGCTGTGAAATGTATAAGCCTGATTCACAGACCTGTACGCCTGGGGCAAATAATACATTATATGTTAATAAAAAAATAAAAATATTTTACATGTTAAAAAAAAAATCTATCAGCTCCATCCCAACCTCATTTCCTTCCCCCATGCAGCCTAAGGGTAGATTAACCTAACTACCTATCAAAGTTCTTTAACTCTCTTACCCCAGTCCTTCTGCTATACCCAACAGACAAAACCCAGACTCTGGAATAATCCTGTAATAACTGCCCTCTTCTCTCCTCTACATTTGGTGAACAATGATCCTCTCCATAGGACTTTCCAGAAAACTGTGAAGCATTCAAATTAAGACCAAATACCACATCTAATTTCGTCTTGGGACAACAACACATCTCACTGGATCTTTTCTCTAAAAAGATCTGGTCAGTGATTTCTCTTCTTTCTCCTAGCAACTATACTAAATAATTTCCACTCTGTTTGAGGCCCCAGCCACTTATGATTTTAACTATCACCTATATGCTAATGACTTTTACATTTTTATTCCCAGTATTGATCTCTCCTTTTGGCTTAAAATGAACATTCAAATGTTTGCTAACTATTTCTACCTGGATATACACAGCCATCTCAAACTCTGAACTCATTCTCTCTCTCCCATTAACTCTGCTTCTCCCTAGGGATAACCAGCCTCTAAAATGGCCTACATTGATTTGTCTCCTGACAGTAAAATCTTTGTGTAGTCACTACCTCTAGTATACCACAGTTGGTTTGTGTAACCAATAGAATATGGCAAAGGTGATAATATGTCACTCTATGATTACGAAAAGACCACAGCTTCCATTTTGGTCTCTTTCTTCCCCAATCCCCTCAGATCACTTGCTGTAGCGAGGTCCATGTGGTGGTGAAGGACTGGAGTCTCCTGCTAACGGCCACAGGAGTTAACTAAAAAAAATGGAGTGTCTCGCCCTAGTCAAATCTTCAGCTTGACTGGAACCTCATGAGAAACCCTGAACCAGAACCATCAAGCTAAGTGACACCTATATTCCTGAAACTCAGAAATTATGAGATAGTAAATGTTTGTTGTACTAACCTGCTAAATTTGGGAGTAATTTTTTACACAGAAATAGATGTCCTTCCTGTATTCCTATCTCGGTTGACATTAATATCCATCTAGTCACCGATTCATTAATGTTCATTCATGAGTACCTACCATGTAACAAAAGACCTGTTCTCCTCAATCTTCCACTACAACAGATTGTCACAAATTCCTGACAAGTTTACTTCCTATGTTTCTTAAATCTGCCCCTCAGAATTTCCCAAATTCTCTCTCTCTCCTACCACAGTCCTAATCCAGACCCTCATAATCTCTCATCAATACTGTATTCCAATACCCTCCCGATTAGTTTCCTTGATTTGCATGTGTCCCTGCCAAGAGTGAGCTATTTAAGACATAGAGAAGCAGCATATGCATAAGAGTTAAGGTAACAGGACCAGGAGAAAGTGCTCACAAGGAATGAATGACCCCAGTATCTTTGTAGACAAGTAACTGAAGGGTGATAGTCTTGACAGTTTTAGTAAAATAGAAAGCAGCTTATTTACATGATGTGTATGAGAGGAAGCATTGGTAGGCAATTCAGAGAGGTAGCAACATAATATAATGCAACAACACTATGTAATCAGGCCAAATCGGATCACATGATGTTGTAGAGAGCTATCAGTGTCCAAGCATTAGTTTTTTCTTGCTTCTATAACAATATGTCACAAAGCTAGCAGTGTAAAGCAAGACAGATTTATTAATCTTACAATTCTGGAGGTCTCAAGTGAGTTTCATTGGACTAAAATCTGGAGGCTCTTGGGAAGGATTCATTTTCTTGCCTTTTCCAGTTCCTAAAGGCCACCTACATTCCTTGGCTCATGGCCACATTCCATCTTCAAACTCAGTAATGGTTAGTCAAGTCCTTCTCACCTCCGTCACTCCATCTTTCACTCAGGATTCTTAAGATTACACTGGCCCTATCCAAATAATCAAGGATAATCTCTCCATCTCAAGATCCTTCATTTAGTCACATCTGCAAATGTAAGGTAACATATGCAAAGATTCCAGGGATTGGGATGTAGACACCTTTGAGGGTAAGGAAGTGAGGGGTGGCAAAATCCCGCCATAGTCTAGTTCCATAATTTTCTCTGGCAATGTTCCACAATCAAGAAACAGAGAAAATAAATAGCAAGAGAGACTCAGGATTGAAATTAAAGATATGCAGGGTTCTAAAGAGAGCAATATCAAAGTGACAGGCTTGGCTTCAGATCATACTCCTTTTCTAGGCCAGTTAACCTTGCTAACTCCTTCAAGACCACAGAGTGCTCTTATCCAGGCTCCTTTTCACTAGCATTTTCTGATAATCACCAGGGGGTTGGGGTAAGAAGATACTGAAAGATATGAATATTCTCTACAAATAACATTTAAAGTACACATTCTTCTCGGTCATTTAAAAAAGGTATAGGTCAAGTCCAATTATCTGCCAAAATATTCTCTATTTAAATATTTTAAATTTTCTGTATGTTGCATAAAGTTACTTCAGAAACTTCCAACCAAATGTGCCGAATCCCAGAGAGTAGAAGATTTCTAGTTATCTTTAGATACCTAGACAAAGGCTTTTAACAAAAACAACTCCCACACTGACAGTTTGTGTTGGGAAGGAACCACAAACAGATTTTAAGCAAATGATGAATATAACAAAATAACCTTATTTTAATTAAGTCAACATTATATTTTCAAAGGTTTCACTCCATGTCGTGGAATAATTTATATATTTTATTCCTTCTGACCTAGGGCAATGTGGTAGATTCAAGTTCAGATTATGAAGATCACAGTTTATACACAAGGAGAGAATCATGTAATTCTGTCCCATGTTTATGATTATAGGGTAGCTGCTTGGTGAATGGCAATTCACACAAAAGATGAGTATTCCTGCCCCCACTATCCCTTTCGCCCCTTTCATCTGTGGGTGCTGAGTTAATAAGAGTCAAAGTCACACTCATGTGAGGGTGCTCAGGATATTACTAAGAGTCATAGTCACACAGGCCCATGACAACAGCTGAAAAACCAGAGCAGGGGCTAAGTAAACAGCAGATGCAAAGTTCTGTATCCATTTTTAGATACAGTAGATCCTCACAATTGTGGATTCCATATTTCCAAGTTTGTTTACTTGCTAAAACTTGTATGTAACCTCGCAATCTAACACAGCATATTAGAGAAGCTTCATTCACACATGAGCTATAATGCTGTTGTCTATGAGTTTCCTTTTTTTTTAAGATTTTATTCATTTATTTGACAGAGAGAGCGTGCATGCTAGCACAAGCAGAGGGAGGGGCAGGCAGAGGAAGAGGGCACAGCAGGGAGCTTGAAGCAGGGCTCTATCCCAGGACCCTGGGATCATGACCTGAGCCAAAGGCAGATGCTTAGCCAACTGAGCTACCCAGGTGCACTCTATGAGTTTACTCTTAATGAATAGATAATATGTATTAAGTAAGGTGCCATTAAAGAGAAACACACATAAAACAAGGTTATATATTTACTGGTTGATGAAAATGTGACCAGAGGATGTCAGGAACATAACCCTGTAATTCTTTTAGAACATAACTTGATAGAATATAACCATCTTAATGATAATCAACTGTATTTTATTTGCTGTTAAACCTTTACTTTTGGTAGCTGCGGTCCCTAATAATATAGAATATACCTCCATTAAAAGAGAAAATACATACAAACTTGTTTTATTTATTTATTTGAGAGAGACAGTGTGCATGAGCGAGAGGAGGAGCAGAGGAAGAGAGGAGAAGCAGAACTCCCTGCTGAGCTCAGATCCTGACATGGGGCTTGATCCCAGGACCCCAAGATCATGACCTGAGCCGAAACCAAGAGTCGGATACTCAACTGACTGAGCCATCCAGGCACCTCAACATACTTAATTGTTAACGACTGTTAATTGTTAAAGACCGAATCAAGGGGAAGGGGCCTGGAAAATAGGTAGAAATTGACATTTACTGACCTCCTCTCCAACACAAATTATCTTATTTAATCTCTACAATAATTCTATGAGATTGGCTTTGTTATTCTCATTTTACAGATGAGAAGACTGAGGCTCTCACAGGTTAAAACTTATTAAAGGTCAAACACTAATAAGTGGTGAACCTGAAATTCAAAGTGGGGTCTAACCCACTGAACCCATACCTCTGACATACATGATAGGCACTGCTTCCTCACTGAGCCATATGGCTCTAGAATCATGGCTCTCTGGCCTGCCCATGAGAGACCTAAACCTAATACAGACCCATTAACTCCGGGGTTTTAGAAGACTGAAGTTTCCCTTACCTCCTTTATCCCCTGGACAAATACATTACAGATTTGTAACTAGAGAATGTGTCAACATTATTCTTTAAATTATTATTAAAAACCTTATTGAAGAAGACACTGGAAGGCACTAGCTTCTTTATCTAAGAAAATTAGATATATAAATTCTACCCAAAACAAGCCAAAAAGTTGTCCATAATTAAGCATTTAAAATTTGTCAGATTAATCTGTTGATTAAAATGTTCACCTGCTTTATTCTGATATTTTCTTACAAGTCTACTGAAAGAATGAAAAATACATATAGTCCAGAAGTGCAATGATAAATTACTAGTATTAAATAACCAATAGTGCCTAACACAGCATCTTTCATGGACTAGGTATTCAACAAAAGTTTACCAACATATGGATCTATATGTTCTATTTTAGTGACATTTAAGTATATCTTCTTTTGTTACTCTGGGTAGACCATTATATCAAACACATGTATATGTATGCGCGCACATGCGCACGCACGCACACACACACAACTTCCTCTCAAAATTACGTGCACTTTGTTTTTAAAGTGTTTCACCAGGAAAAACATCTTAGAATAGGAATGGGATACTGTTTGGGTTTCAGTTATGAAATGTTTTCTGAAAGAGAGGAAATTCTGTTATGAAGTGTTTCAGAAGGAACAGGATGAAAAATGCCAATACCTGTGAGCACACAGACACACATTCAGCAGGATAAAACTAAATCTTCCCAACCAGAAAGTCAATGTCTAGAATTAGTGCATATTCAAACTTTGCACTTCACTTTATAAGAGAGGGCAAATAAAAAAAGTAACAGAATTTGTTCAGAAACAAAATTTCAGCATTTGCCATAGGATCAGTATAGGTTTGGCCTACTCTTCAACACATATACTGATGATCCTAACAATGATTCAGAGATAATAAAGGACTCCATGTAACTTATGAATGGTATGGTTTAAATGTAAGTATATTATTTTGGAAGGCAGAAAATTATTAATACTTACAGTAACTTCTAGTCAACGAAAATAACTCATTATCCAATAATTTTGAATAGAGTTTATCCTAATAATTTACTAAAATTGTCAATTTTAGAGATAAATATTAGCAAGGTACTTTGTAAACCAAATTTTCATTTTCAAACCCTTTAAACCTCAAAATAGAGATGGTACATATAAATAAGGAAATACAGATTCATAATTTTTAGAAGTCATTATTAAAAATACTATCTCCTTTATAATAAATTAAGTGGCACATTAGGACTGGAGTCTAAGCTGTCCAAATCCCAAGTATTCTGGTTGATCACTAAGTCTTTTACTTTTCCATCTACTATAGGTCCTTTGGTAGTTTTAACCTCCTGTTACACATCAACATGAAAGTAAATGACGTAGGACAAAAATTTACATATTCAACTTTGCTAATTTTGTATTTTTTTCTAACCTTTAGTAGGAAAGAAAGATGCAATCAATAATGAAGTCTGAGACCTACAAATGACAGCACTTACCATTGTAGTTTAACAGAAAGCTAAGAATAAAAATATTTGCTTTGGTCTCAAATGTTAAGTATACCAAATTACTGACTATAACTGGCAATCCCCAACCTGCAAAGACTGGTGTTTCCCAAATTCACTTTTATATATTAATTAATTGGTAGTCAGAGGCTATTTTCCAACAATACTTAAAGAACTGTTAAGCTCCCAGGTCAATCTAAAAAAAGCCTTTGTGGCTGAGGTCACATTTGCAATACAAAATAAAACTTGATAGTAATACTCCCCCCACATCAAACTACTATTTATAACATCGTTTTTATTCACACACACAAAAAAAGTTCAAGTTCTAAATTCAGTTAGCAACTGTCTTCCACCTTTCCTCAAGTGTTTATCTCCAAAAAGGACTGGGGAGTAACAATTCTGACAGACTTACTTTAATGTCCTTCTCACTCATAAGTGGTCTACAAAATAGAAACTTCCTGTGGTGAAAAAACAAGGATGGCTTTAACAAATATCCATTACTCACATCAGTCCTATTTCATGGCATATTATCCAAGTTTATTTGAATGCTCAAAGATTAGAAACTTTCTAGACCTCATAAGATAAACTGAAAGGACAGAGTATCATTTTTTAATTCCTCCTCCCTTCCGCAGCCTAATTACTTCCTATTGTCATTCAAAATTAAAGTGACCAGATTGCAGGGCGCCTGGGTGGCTCAGTCAGTTGAGCAGCTGACTTGATTTAGGCTCAGGTCCTGACCCCTGGGTCCTGGGAGGGTCATGGGATGGAGCCCCACCTCAGGCTCCTCACTCGGTGGGGAGTTGCTTCAAGATTCTCTCTCTCCCTCTGCCCCTCTCCACGCACACACGCTCACTCACTTTCTCTCAAACAAATACATAAATCTTAAAAAAAAAAAATTACCAGATTGCTTCATTCGCATTCTGCTGAACTTTCATCTTTCATACCACTTTTTAAGAAGCTGGCAATTAGAAGACTGAAAAGGATTTTCATAAACAACCAAAGACAGGGATGGAGGGAGGAAAACCTCCAACTTCCCACCTTTGGGAAATAGACCTAAGCAAAAATCCAATTAAGAAAGCAAGCAGTCAAAGGAAAAACATTTAAAACAACCACCCAGTAGTAACTTTGACACCAAGCATGACAGTCTCCAAATCAAAGTAATTAAAACATTTTTAAATCTGGAATGACTAAAGCTGTTAATAAAAACATAAAAATATTATGACACTCATCTGAGAATACATAAAAATAGCAGTTACAAATTAACCAAAGCCGCAGTTACATACTATACAACCTATAAATCCAGAGGTTATTCAGTGTATGGGAGGGGTGGCACATGGGTTCACTGTCACCAGAAGATTCAGATGGTAAACAAAACATGGTTCTAGTGTGAGAAAACCACCACCAACAACTCTGTGGCTTCTTAGGAAATGAATGAGTAGTATTAGAAAGAAGGCAAACACAGGGGAAAGAGACCTGCTAGCACAGTTGCCCTTCTCTTAGACCAATCCAGAGACCTGGGTTTATGTTCAGGTTCTGCCAGTGACAAGCTGTGCAATCTTCAAATGACTCTGGGCCCTCAACTTCCACACCTATAAAATGAGAGGGTTAGGCTGGTCAGAATCTGTGGTTTCTTCCAGCTCTAAACCTTTTAACTCTAAAGGCAGTCCCTTTATAAGCATTTGGACAATTGATAAACTGTATATTAAGTTTTTGTGCCCAACGGTAAAATACAAGAAATCAATTCGAACCACTCGACTACGACTAAAAGATTACATCCAAGCTACTACATAAGAGTACGGCAAAGCTGCAATGAAACAAAGGAGGGGAAAAAAGACGCAGCATTTGGTATGTGCTAAACCGAAACGACCCAGGTCATAACCACAACTGAATAGTATTATAAAACAGTATCTAGGTAATTCAAACTAGTGAAAAATGGGTTGTATTTAATGTACAGAAAACACAACTGTTTGAAAATTTCACTAGTATATTAACATAGTCTGGTTTGGTGATATAGTAAAGCAGTTAGTATTAAATGATCGTAAGACTATTTTTTTTATTTGCTAAGAATCTAGTATCCATTACCTGCCTTTTGCAACGACAAATATATCTATATTTTAGACAGGGTGCTTTATATTTTTATTTTTGCATCAAAAATATATTATGAAATAATATAGATTTTGAAGCGGTTTAAGAGGAAACCAATAAACATTTAAATATTTAAAAGTAATTTAATTCAGCTGAAATGATCTAACATTAACCCAGAATAGCAGATATAGTCCTCAGAAATATTTACTAACCCTCCTGTGAAACAAAATTACTTGACACAGCATCATTACCATCAACACCACCACCATCACCTTCAATAAATACTTATTAATTTTTTATACTATGTGTAAGGTATTCATATTAAAGTTACATGAAAAATAGTCTCTACAGCTGAGGAAATTATATTCAAATTACAGAAACAAGATATATTTATAAACAAAATAAACATTTCACAAATCTGTATTACTAAGTACCAACAAGAAGTACAGACAATGTTATAGTAATTCAGAGTAAGGCAAGCCTAACAAGGCCTAGGTTGGTCAGGGCAGTTTTCGGGCCGGGATGGGGTGGGGCAGGGCAGGGTAGAGCATAAGCTGGGTACTAAAGACTTTTAAGAAGGACTTTATGCTGAGGACAGAGAACGGAAAGAAACTACTCCTGCTCTTTGAAACCATATGCCCTACCTTATACTAGTTACATCGGTGATACCTAGACTGAACAGCATCAAAAGCATAATCAACTAAGGTGGCACTGGATGAGCAGCTAACATAACAAGATATTAAAAGGAAAGTTTCTATTGAGAACGAAAGACAACTGACATTCAAACAGGTGGCAGAATATTCTCGAAATTTCAAAAAAAGAAAAGAAAAGAAAACAAAGGCAGTCTAAACAGAGGAATCTTGAGATATGCTACCTCCTACACCCAATATTAGTGAGAAAAGCCTCAAAGAGGTTACAGAGCAGGGTTTTGGAGAAGGTTTCCTTGGGGAGAACTATAGGAACAAGTGTCCTTGCCTACAGGAGAAAGGATAGATGATTGTCACTCGCCCAAAGCCTAGTGGAAACGGCTTTGATGGGAGCACTTGAAGATGTCGATATGTGTCTCAAGCACTTAGAAGAGCATACTGAAGTGGCACCTGATTCATCCTTGGAAAATCGAAAGGATCAGAAACTGGATGAAGAGGTATGTGAGAGTAAATGAGAGATGCTGAATTGAGAACACTACCAGAGTCTGTCTGGACATAGAATGAATGCTCCTTAAGGACTAAGATGGGCCCTATGGGAAAGAAACAAAGTAAGGTGGGGGTGGGGTCACCTGGGTCTATCCAAGAGAGTTACCTGAAGCTTGAACAGACCTCAGCAAAATAAACATGAAGGTCCTGCCAAATCTAAGAGGCTGAGGAAGGAGTAAACAACCAGCCAGAATACAGATGCATTTTCACTGTCAAGCAACCTGAGGTGAGGAATCCTGAGCAATGGAGGAAGTGGAAGATGCAGGAGTGAAAGAATGAGCTTTAAATGTGTGCCAAGTCTACACTAGCACTGAAGCTAGATCACCATGCACTATTCAAATAAAGTTTACTGCTAGTCTTTCCTCTCTTCCCTTCTTCCTTGTCCAATGGGGGAGGGGAGGGTGTTAAACTAGGTCTGGAAAGACAAAGCAAGAAAAGTAGAAAAGCCTATTCAGAAGAAAAAGTTAGTGATGTCCCCTTCCCTGATTATTGGCTGGGAATGGGCATGGGGGAGAAGCTTCATACTTAATTTAGGTTTGGTTTGGGGTTTTTATTTGTTGGCACTGGACATTTTTATTTTTTTTTAAAGATTTTTTAAGTAATCTCTACACCCAACATGGGACTCAAACTCACACCCCCAAGATCAAGAGACACATGCTCTTCCAACAGAGCCAGTCAGGCGCCCCAGCACTGAACATTTTAATAATCAAATTGAGACTTCTGCAATTTAGTTACTGAATTTGTATTATCTAAAAGCAACCAGAAAAGTCAAGTGTATCTATGGGCAGAGGATGAGCCAGCCTCACAGAGTAAACTGAAGAGGCAGTGAGTAACACAAAAAAAGCTGTTTTATAATTACTTTCCACAAGTCTTGCTTTTCACCCTAATGCACTAAAGAGGCAACACAATGGAGAGCAGAAAAGTACACAAATGTGATCCTACTAAACATAACTCAACCCATCCAGCTTCTCTGCCTATCCTGAGATGGTTTAGCCATTAACAGTCCCAGAAATTTGCCATAACATGACTCAAGAATCTAACCGTAATTCTTAAAATTTACTAGGAGTAGCCTAAATATAATAGATTCATTTTAAAAGGCAGAGACTGTATCTTGCTCCCTACTGAATCTCTAACATTTAACAAAGTGTCCCTTACATAAAAGGAGCTTTGAAAACGACTGTTCTCCCTTCTAGGAGATAGCTGCTATGTTAGGTTCTAAGGAAATAGAATCTGAACAAATATGTCTGCAGCTGAGATGGCTTTTTAGTTAAACATCTATGGAGTTCATAGTTGTACAAAATTGTAATACAGATTACTTTCATCCTTATCCTTTCATAGCCAGCCAAGTATCGGGAAAATGCATGTATTTTCAATACTATACTACAACAATGCAGGATACATGTGAAAAATTTAAACTTTGCTCTTCAAATAGAATAATTACCGTATATATTTTTTAAGAGTTTCATAGAAAACTCTCATGAGAAATACAATATAACAATGCTATTAAATGCAGACTAGTTTAAAAAGAGAGGAACATTTAAAAAATATATTATCCAGTATTTTACTAATACTTTGTTGGCACAGATTCTCTCTTTTCAGTGACAGCCTGAATTAAGAGCCTACTATCTTAGTTGTAGTATCATCACCCCTCTTTTAAAGATTAGGAAACAGAGGCTCAGAATTTAGTGATTTGTTCAAAGTCCTATTTACTAGTAAGCAGAACAGGAGTTTTAACTCAAGACAGATTCCCAAGCCATGCTAACCATAATGCTGAAAAGCTGAGTACTACTGACTCATTACTAAAATAAATAAAATCCTATTTTAATGATTTTAATGTCTAACTTTGAAATATAAGCTAAGCTTCCAACCTATCTCTACTGATGTGAATTTATTAATAAACTCTTCATGAGTGAAAATTCTATATAGTAGATACTGGTAAAGTTTCTAACAGTTGAAATATTACTCATGATATTTTTATGATATAGTATTTACAAGAAGTATACATAACTGTAAAATTTGACAGTTTCCAAAATGGTACATAAGGGAAGCATGTCTTATTGTATGTTTCAGAGACTACATGGTGTTAGCTCCAACAGAGTCCTATTATCTGATTATTTCATTCTCACATCTTATCTTAGTAATAAATGCAAGAGACAGGGGTGGGCGAAACCCTAGATATTCCAGTTTAAGTCAGCGCTTCTCAACGTGGGATGAGTCCTCACACCTCCCAAGGAACATATAGCAATGTCTAGAGACATGTTTATTGTCATGGTGGTGTGTCATGCAGGTGTGGGGTGCCACTGCAATCTACTAAGTAGCACCAGGAATCCAGGAATGCTGTTAAACATCCTATAATGCACAGGACAGCCCTGCCTGCTCCCAACAAGGAATTAGCCAATTCAAAATGCCAAAGTGCTAAGGCTGAGAAACTCTAGTATAAGGGATTAAATGTCTGAGGTACTTAGCAGAGCAGGTGGCATGAGTGTTTAGAGATCGCAACTATAAAGACTAAATCAGAGAGTCCAGGTAACACTCAGTGAAGATTAGGTATAGCACTCAAGCCTTGACGAGCACTGGTATGGGGACAGCTTTCTGCCTCATTAGATTTAAGGTGGGTAAACAGAACATGATAGCAGCTTCTATCGATACTCTCACCTTTAACAGTTGTTAATTTTTTTTCTGATAAAAGAACAGAAAACTGAAGAAGCATAAGTAAAAACAAAAGTAGTTTACTGGAGAGATGAGAAACCTCATTAAACGGCACACAGTTCCACTATCAACTTAGAGTGTTCCTATTACAGTAGGAACCTAGAGGGTTACAATCTAAAATCAGGACAATGGGTATTGTGGACACACCATAAGAAAGTCAGAATATATAAACATCCATATGCTTCATTCTGAACATCATTATTCTGAAGAACAAAGGACTTCAGGAAACCTGGCTTTGAGCTTCCAAATGTATAAATGCCCTGATGATGTACATTGTTTCTTCTTGGGCCTTCCTTCCTCTGAATATGGGGATCATCTGTCAGAAAAGGAAACAGTAAAAACCGGGCACACAGCAAACTCTAAGACACCATGGACCAAAACCAAAAATCAGAAAACAAAATTTCCCCCAGTATTGCCTTGTTCTGTATGGCTGAGTTTTACCATCAGGTACTTGCTCCTTTTCCTTTGCTCTTCTGTTGGAGCACTCACTCTTCAGTCCTTTCATGCTACTTTTCTTACTACCCTCAATCATATTTCTTCACCAAAATCTTTTTGCCCTCTTTAGATCCCCATTTCACTCCCATTTCCTTTCTTCCAACTCTGTTTTACTTTACCCTCTCAAAAGTGTAAACTAGTACTGGAATTATATAATAGGAATTTTGGAGTTGAAGAGAGTCAGACTTTAGGGCTTACCTATTAGTAAACACCCAGGATGCCCACCTCTCTTCACCAAACCCACGCCACCAACAAGTGGTTAGCTGACTCAGCTTAAAGACATTAAGATTGCCTCTACTAACTTTCAGACACCACACATCACCTGTTCGCAATTAAGGGGTATTGAAAGATTGCTGGTGAAATCTAAACAGAGCAATAGAATCAATCGATCTGAATTGCTCTTGCTTCACAGATACCAACTCCTTCTCATCATCAATATTAACTATAAAAAGGCTCACCATCCTAGACTACAGTTGACCAAATCTGCAGGCTTATGCTCTTTGAAGATTATCTTTTGATAGATTGAAACATTTAACTAAGGGCAGACACATGAATCATCTAAGAAGCCTTGTTTGACATGGTCAGAATAAGGAATAACTCATTAAATCCCCCAAATGGCACGCAAGGTAGGTTTTACCCTCCTACATTGCTCAGGTTTATTCTCCCCTTAAGTATGTTAACAACAGAAGATACTGATTAATTGGGAAGATTTCGGGTTATGTTGGGTAAATACGGTACTGTACTTTCATACAGCAGTCTAAAGGCTCGTGGAGTCTGGGCAGATGCATGAGCCCAAAACTAAAGTGATTTCTTATTGTGCAATAAAGGAAGTAGTTCCTAATTTGTTCTGTGCTGGGCTATCCCTAAAGGGCAGCGGGATGTTAAGTCCCATAAATCCAGCCGTGCCGTTGAGTTGTCTAGTTTAAATGAACATCTCCAGCGTTCCCCGAAGTTTGAACGGTTCTTGGAGCTCAGTCTCCGGCTGTTGCTTCCCCACAGGAGCCCCCCTTCAACTCGCCCCTGGCGGAGGGCGCGCAGCCTCCCAGCCCGGCAGCTGAGCCCGGCGCGGCCCGCACAGGGTCCCCGCCGTGGCGACCCCGCCGCCGCGCCCTTACCTTGGTGAGCTGGGCGATTTTCTTGCTCATTTTCAGGTGCAGGTCCGGGCTATAGTCCATGCTGTGCCCCGCCTGCTGCGCGGCGGCCGGCGAGGGCGCGAATTTGGCAGCCGAGCTGCCGTAATAGTGCTGCTGCCAGCTCATGCCCGGGGTCGCCATCTTCCCGACAGACCCCGGCCGGGGCACCAGTCCTCACGCTCCGGGGGCGGCCCGCGGAGCAACGGCGTCCGGGAAGCAAGAGCCGGGGCGGCCGCCTCCGGACCCGACCCCCGATGTTTGGCAGGTGCGGCCTCAGGCGCCCCCCGGTCCACGATCCTCCGGTCACCCCCGTCCAGGGACGGGGGCAGCCCTGCCGGATCGAGGCCGCAGGGACAAACGCCCGCGGTCCAGCAGCACGGTCCCGGGCCCGGCCCGCTCTCTCCCGCTCTTCAGCTGACGCCTGGCGGAGGCGTCGTAGTCTGCGTGGCCCCGCAAGTCCCGCTCCCACCCGGCACCAGGAACCTAGCGAGACGGCCGCCGCCGGGGCTGCGGAGGGAGGTGGAGACGGGGCGGGCTGGTGCGGGGAGAGGCGGGGACATGGACGAGGACTCGGGAGCCGCGGAGCTGCCGTTACCAGGACGCGCGGCCCGCGGAGCGCGCGGGGACGCCGACGTCATTTCTCCGCAGCCAAGCCCCGCCCCGCGCCGCCGCCGCCGGCCCCGCATTCTCGCGGCGGGTACGGGAGCTTCGCGAGGGCCTGCCGGGACTTCGCCGGCAGGTGCTTCCCCCGGCGGTGGGTGCCCCAAGCCCCCGCCTGGGCGCTGAGCCCCGTGTGCCGCGCGTGCGAGTCTACGTAAAACATTCAGCGAGAGAGGATGGGGCTATCAATGGTCCTTTCAATTTGCAGAACGCGTGCCAATTTACTGAGGCTTTCCACGTGCAACATCGCGTGCACTGGGGCCAAGTGGCTCTTCCCCAAGAAGGGCGTCGAGCTCGCACCCAATTCCCTCCCAAGGCTGGCGTCAGCACCTCGGACATGGGTAATGAAATGGCCCGGAATACAATAATCGCTGCCCTGACCCATTCAAACTCATATAAATATGATAGTCGACCATTGTCCTAAATTCAACGCAAGTATCTGTGTGTGGAGAGAGCACAACTCATTAATTAGTACAGCACTACACTCCTACTTTCTCCCAGTCTTAATGGAGACCGCGACAATTATATATGAAATCTCGTTGCCTGGAAGTAAAGGGAAAAACAGAGGATGGAACAAGATGCCCCCTCCTTAAGGATTTGGGGCTGGGTCAAAGTGTGTCATTACTTGTGCATTTTCACCTCTCTAAATGCGTTATTTCCTACTGATTTTCTCCTAACATCTCTACTCCTGTAGGTCAAATGATTCTTCTTTTTTAAGTGTATCCTGTGTTGAAGTAAATTAATTGTTTTAGGACAATGTTAACACAAACTTTAAAAATGGAGAATTGTATCTATTTTAAAAACTCTTTTCTCCAGGCAGTTTTGCAGAACTGAATTCCCCCATGTTATAATATGTGATTTCTCTTTAGCATGCAACTAACAATCATTGTATAAATCTGAGATTATTAACAAATCGAATTGGGAGCCAAATTATCATAAAGTGTCCCTTACAAAATCTAAACCAAGGTGAAGATTGAATAACATCATGAAATACTTCCAGAATTGTTGGAATTCCAGAAAGAAAGACTGAAATTGGCTTACATCTTTTCCCAGATGCTAGGTGCTCAGAACTGCCCCCCCCATGCCTCCATTCCCCCATAGACCTTCCAGAAAATAAGTTCTCTAGTTCCAAGGTTCTGAATGGAGCAGATGGCCAAAAACAAATATCATGCAAATTTTGCTCTGTTCTTAAGCTCTAATAATTCAATGAAATTAAAGAGAATTAAGAGCTAGTGTTATTTCATCAAATTCTAGGCAGAGAAGATTCACAATCATTTTAGAATTCTTACATCCTTTACATTCTAAGCAGAAATATATGTTCTAAAGACTCTCTGTTTCCTTAAATTTTTATAACTAAGTCTTTTTTTTAAAACAGATTTTATTTATTTGGCAGCGCATGTGCACAAGCAGGGGAGCTGGAGAGGGAGAAGCAGGCTCCCTACTGAGCAGGGAGCCTGATTCAGGGCTGGATCCCAGGACCCTAGGATCATGACCTGAGCCAAAGGCAGTTGCTTAACTGACTAAGCCACCCAGACACCCCGATAACTAAGTCTTGGTAGGGCAAAGAAGGTGTTTCTAGTTTTGTCTCTATGATATAGTGGAAAGAGTATAATACTGAAAATAAGGAGACCAATGTATAGCCTCAGCTGAGTCACTGAGCCTCTTCGCCCCTCAAATACCTCCTCTGAAACAAGACGGTATTTATTGGTCTCTTCCCATTCTAACTTGGCAGTTAGAGGTTGAGGCCCTGGTTTACACTGAACTCTTATCACATGAGTTCCCACCGTCACTATCCAGCATAGCCCGAGAGGAGCCTTTTCCTAAATATTATGCTCACAAGACACATAGTGTCATTCCGTGAATTTAATATTATTTGCCCTACCGCAAAGGGATAACACAGGTCATCTGGTATAGAGTTCTGTTCAATTATAAATAATAAATAGAAACAAAGAATAATATAATAATATAATACACCCATAATCCTGTTACCTAGAATCTCACTTTTTAAAAATCCAGTAAAGGAGGTGTGCAATAGGAGAGAAACAGGAAAAGCTAGTTAGGCAAGAAATCTTTGTTTAGTACCTGTTTCTCTCACAAGATGGTTTATGCAGAAATATTTATTGAATGCCTGTTGTGTGCCAGATGCTGTGTTAGGTGGGCTTCAGTAATGACTAAGGATCAGTCCCCATTCTCAAAAAGTTAGTAATCTAGTGGAAAAGACAAAGAATAAGGTACAATGCAACGTGGTGTTAAAGGATCTCGCAAGAGGGACACTTAACCTCGCTTGAAGTGTCAGAGAAGACTTCACACACAGACAAACGCAATAACTGAACAGATTTCTGAAGGACGAGTTTTTCAGACAGAAAGGAGTGGTAGGAAGGTGGATTACAAGCTCTCAGGATAGCAAGGGCAAAGCCTTGAAGATGAGAGAGAACATAATCCACTTAGGAAACAGCAAGAGGTACAATGTGGCTGGAGCAATGAGTTTGATGGGATGTCAAAATATGAGATAGAGCAGGTATCAAGATTATTCATGGGGGGAGTGCTTATTTGCCTTAGTAAGGGGTTAGGTCTTTATCTTGAAAGCAGTAATGAGCCACTGAAGGGCTTTATGCAGGAGAATGAAATAATCAGATTTGCACTTAAGTAATATAATTCTTGTGACTATAGAAAATGGATTTCAGAAGCAACTTTACAATGTGACTAGTTATGAGGCTATTGCACTTATTGAAGTGAGAGAGGATGAAACATTGACCTAACCTATGGCAGTGAGAATAAAAAGAAATGGATATATCTGAAACATCCATAAGGTAAAACAGACAGGACTTTAGGCTGCGGTGGTCACAGGTGCCCCCTTAGATGGGCTAGGGGAGAGGCAGGTGGGGAAAGTGATTAAGTTTAGGGTAGAACATGTTACCTTTGAGGTGCCTGTGGGACATCCAAATGGAGATGTTCAGTTGCAATGCAATATAGAATAGAAGTAATAATCAAATTTGAATATAACAGAAGGTAAATATTGCTTACAAGAGACCAGAAGCTATTGGTATATGAAAAGAAGCATCTATTTAGGCAGGTTGTTATTTATGACATCCTAAAACCTCTTTATGAAGAGGAGTCATAACCCATGGCCAAAGGGAACAATATCAGAGACATGGGCTCATAGTAAAAACAGGAGTAGAGGCTGGTGCAGGGGAACAGTCACTGAAAGCAGGTCGAGGAATAAGCTGGAAATAAGAAGAATTATTGCCTATTAGAGCTGGAAGAGAATTTCAAATCCAAATCCATTATTTTATACATAGTGAATATCCAAAAGGTTGAGTTGCACAGATACTCAAAACCAATTAGTAATAAAGCTAGAATTATGACCTAGATATTTTAAATCCCAGTTCTTTCCAGTTTAGTAAACAATAGTTTAAAGCTATTTATAGGAGAATCTCTTCTGATATCCTTTGACTAGAAATTTCTTATTCTAAAACTTCCATGCACTGATAATTCAATTATGATTTATACTTGGAATGATGTCTCCAAGGCGCTCAAATTCCCTACACACTTTCTGAATTGTTAGAGGTGTTTTGGGGAGGGAAGAAGAAAGTGGTAGTTGTGGAGGTAAAGGCTGGTTAATGGTGAAGCTAATGAAGCTTCCATGACTCCTTCCAGAAGGGGTCCTAACTAGTGATAACATAGTTACAAGATTTAGTAAAAAATTATGAAAATCGCTTTTGTGTATTTTCTCTCATGTCTCTCAAATTGTATATACTTCAGACTCCAGAAAACCTAGCTTAACCCGACCAGCAGTATCTAAACTTAAGAATGCATATTAGGATTAAAATGTGAGCTTAAAAGTTAGTAGACCAAAAGCACAGGCAACAAAAGAAAAAATAGCTACTTTGGACTTCATCAAAATAAAAAAATTTTGCGCATCAAAAGACATTATCAACAGAGTAAAAAAGATATCCCACAGAACAGGAGAAGATATTTGCAAATTATATATCTGATAAGGGAATAATATTCAGAATTTATCTAAAAACTCCTATAACTCAATAATGACAACAAAATAATCAGATTAAAAAATAGGCACAGGCACCTGGTTGACTCAGTCAATGAAGCATGCAATTCTTGATCTGGGGTGGTAAGTTCGAGCACCACGTTGGGCATGGAGATTACTTTTTACAAATGGGCAAAAGACTTAAATACACATTTCTCTGAAGAACATATACAAATGGCCAATAAACATATGAAAATATGCTCAAGATCACTAATAATTAGGGAAATGTGAATCAAAATCACAATGAAATACTACTACACACCCATTAGAATGGTGGTTATGAAAACAAAACAGAACAGAAAAGAACAAGTTTTATGAGGAGAAATTGGGCCCCTTGTACATTGGTGGTAGGAATTAAAAATGGTACATCTGCTGTGTAAAACTGTACGACAGGTCCTCAAAAAATTAAACATAACATTACCATACGATCTAGAAATTCCACTTCAGGGTATGTACCCAAAAGAATTAAAAGCAAAGATTCAAAGAGATATTTGTACACCAATGTTCATAGGAGCATTATTAACATAGCCAAAATGTGGAAGCCCAATGTCCATCAGCAAAAGAATAGATAAACAATACGTGGTATCTACATACAATGGCCTATTATTCAGCCTTAAAAAGGAAGGAAATTCTGACATATGCTACAGTATGGACAAACCTTGAAGACATTATGCTAAACGAAATAAACCAATCACAAAAGGACAAATACTGTATGATTCCACTTATATGAAGTGCCTAGAGTAGTCAAATTCAGAGATACAGAAAATAGAAGGTTGGTTGCCAGGGACTGAAAGGAGATGGGAATAGGAAGTTATTTAATGAGCACAGAGTTTCAGTTTGGGAAAATAAAGTTCTGGAGGTGGATGGCAGTGATAGTTGCACAGCAATGTGAATACACTTAATGCACTGAATTACACTTTTAAAAATGGTAAAAATGGTAAATTTTATGTTATATATATTTCACCACAATAAAAAAAAAATGGACACTGATTTCTTCAATGAAAGTTTCCCTCACTACTTTTGGGATATCTATTCCAGAGAACAGATAATCAGAAAATACTGTTCCATCAACCAACAAGAATCTATTGAATGCTTCCTTTATGGAGTGAAACAGTCATTTCCCATCCCAGGTCATGGTTTGCTATAGAGGACATCTAGATATGAAGTTTGAAAAGAAGGAAGAGGTCAGAAAATGATCGTCCTTCTCTGTTTTTCTTTTCCCATCCTTCCCATTTGGGCCAGAAGAGTCATAGAATTCAAATCAGTCAATTGAGAATGGAACTAAATATCTACAAAAATGCCTGACAGATGGTGTTGGGCAGGTGATCTCCAAGGAACCTACCAACTCTCTTCTCTTGTGCATTGCATTGTTAAACCTCTTAGGAACATTCAGTACTTGAATGAAACTTAATTCAAGGTCATGCAACAAGGCTTAATAGCATAAGGGACTCAATCAATAGAGACTGTGTACAAGAAACTGAACCCTAGTGGAATCAGTAAACACACCAGATCTCTGTAAATCTTCACATAAGTACAGTACATTTTTTTTGTTAAACATTTTCCAAGTGATAACCATTCCTTTGGTGCCAGTCTCTAAGTATAATGGTGAGTATCCTTATATTCTGGGACTGATTGTGCCACTAAGCCAACTCTTTTTCTTTATCTGTAACATTAGGACATTGGACTAAATGATCTTAGGGTTTCTTATATTTCCCACCTATTACATGTTGAATTATTTCACATTCTTAGAACACATAATTTTATTATACTTATTTGGATATACTACAGTCAGTAATGTATCAACTCTCAAGTTCACCTCCAAATACACCCAAAGCATGGTGCACAGTATAATCCCAAAAAAAGATTGCAGATCTGTCTAGATAAGTGGTAGACATTACTATAAAGGAGTTTGACTGTCATTGATTGGTGTCCTGGTCTGTGTTCCCTTCTCTTTCTCTCTCTTTTTTCTGTTCCTTCCCCATGAGCTTAGAAAACTCATCTGTCATGTTAATCAATTGAAAGTGGTATAATACTTCTAAAATATTTGATGCATAAAAAGTGTTCAATAAATGTTTGTTTCCAAATTTTAGTTAATTTCACTTTCTCCACCAAAACAATTATTAGCTTTTTCTTTATGAACAAAACCAACCCTTTCTATAAACATAATCAACTGGCAACTAACTGATTTATCCCTCTACTTTGTTTCGGTTCCTCAGAAAGCAGACTGAATGAGGTAGCTTACTTGATAGGTAATCTTGGGAAGCAGAGAAACTGAGGAGATAAGAAAGAAAAATCATTCGAGAACACATTATTGAGCTGGCTACCACATTGATCAGTTAGAACTCAATTTTACTAAGGACTCTCCAAGAAACCATATAGAATCCATCTTAGAATTTTCCTGCCCAAGGACAAAGACTGATGCGTTTATCAACTGACTCCCTTTGCTTATTAATTGAGGGCAGCTTTCAGGGAATTAGTCCCCTCATATGTCTGGTCATTCAGTGTAGGCTAGTGAACTTCTGTGGCTTTGGAGAGAGTGGTGAGTCAGGAAGGCAGAAAGATGCAGCAGGCACTTGTTGGGCGGGGCTGGGAGTGGTTGGGGGGAGTGGACTGTGGCTTCCGTGGGAACTGTCCAACACCTCTGCAGCTGAAATCAAAGGAAGTGCCACAGGACACCAAAAGTATCTGCTACCATCTATCATTTAAGCTTTTCAGATCCATTTTTGCCCTATATAAAATCCATTCAGTCATCAATTCTTTAAGGTGATGACCAGCTGCTAATTCTCAAAAGGACTCAAGAGAGTTGAGGAGCAAGCTGATGTCCCATGCTGCAACTGGTCCAAAGACCATAATTTACATTCATCGGGTCCCTTCTCTACCACCCATTATAGATTTTCCTCACCCTTGGCAAGTATTTTAGCTGGGATGAATTATTTGTTTGGGGGGGGGGGGAGGCCCAGGTTTTCATCCTTAAGGCTAAGCTCTTGGATGGCTTGCTCATGTAAGACTGAAGTTGCTACAGTTTTTCATTCAGTGATATCACCAGGCATGAAAGAACAAGGGGAATCCCAGTGAATCTTTTGAGATCTAGAAATATTCCTCCTTGTCCCCATTATTTAGCAGCAACCCCAGGAGCTGATGATAATCAGATCAATTAACCTGCCAGTATAAAACAATGTCTTTCTTTATCTACTGGTACCCTGGTATAAAGAGCCAAAGTTAGCAAGTAGTAGTTGTAACTATAGGTTTTGTGAGACTTTTGTTGTATCGCTCAGTAGTAGAGATTTTCTTCTTCCCACGAACAGTAACCAAGATCTATAATTTAACAGAGCCTAGGGATGTGAGCAGAGGAAGCACAATTCTGCAATAAATTCACTGGATATGATGGTGAGAGGAGCCATTCCTATTTCCCTGCTTTGGTTTCCAGGCCCATGTATTCTAATTATTGAGTACACAGCACCATATATTGGTCATTGGCTCGGTGCATATACCTCATCATGTAGAACAATTCCCAACCATACAGGGTGTTGTCCCCAAACTAACTGAACCATTACTAGTCCATCCGTCTATCAGATCCATCAGATCACCTTCATCTAGATAATGTGGTGTGTGGTAGGAACAGTGGATCCTCTGGTCTTGGGCTCATTGTTTTCTCTTTGTTGTATCTCTTTCACTATGGTTCTTTTAGTCCAAAGTGATGTTATTTAGGATATCATGTCAGTAAATAAATCATTCTCTAAGCCCACAGATAATGATCCTGAAAGAGATGCTATGGGCAAGGAAGCCAAGAACATATCCAGAATGGAGATGCTTTCTGTAAGGATGAATCACTTCTTCCTCCAGAGGTGGGTGAGGGATCTGATGTAATCAACTTGCCACTAAGTGCCTGGCTGGTGTCCTTGTGGATTGATACTTCATTGAATGCTCAGTATTGGTCTTTGCTGCTGACAAGTCAGAAGTTTTACAGAAGCAGTAGCTATTTCAGTTTGGTAAAAAGGAGCCAATACTACTGGGGCCATGCATGGCCTCCATACCTACTAACAAAGCTACTTTGTGCATGGGTCCATTGTACTGGCATTGGGGTGTTAAGAACAGAGGCTGGCTGACATTTGCCTGAGGAGAATCCTGTTTACCTGGTTGTTAGGAGTCATAGATAGTCTCTGGTAGACATCAGTGTAAGACACGAGGATGTGCATGTTCGTTTCTACTTCTATACTCTCCTATACTCCATATACATCTCTCCCGAACTTTAAACTTGATAGTAAAATCTTATTCATCCTAGGCCTCTGACCAATCAGCCAAGTAATTAACCACTGCACAGGAGAGCATATATATCCTTATATTAGGCTAGTTTTTCTTCCATACAGTAAGTGCCTATTCCAACCTCTGCCTACTATGAAACTTTCTTTTTACCAGTGTCTTTTAGTATTAGCAGTCCTATGGATGGGATATAGCACAACAGCAGACCATTTTCATCTGTACCAACATATAGAACCAAGCCATCTTTAAAATAGGCTCGGATTTCTTTTTTCTCCTCTGTCAGTTGGCCACAGAGATTATCTCATGAGGCCATAGGTGTGGAATGACAGAGAATCACTGGTGCAACAGAGGGTGGTGACATGGGAGTCTGGTCATCTGTTTGTAAAAGTTACTTCTGCCCTCTGGACTTTCTTAGACCTGATTCTGTATGTATCATTTCCGTCATATGATGGATGGCTGCTCTCCAAGCTCACCTTATAACTTAGATGATTTGGCAATAAACTTACATTATCAATCACTTGATGTCCCATAGTCAGGTGCTCAGTCTTTACTAGGACCCTGTAGTATAACAGAAACTGCTTTTCAAATAGTAGATGGTTCTCTGTAGCAGGAGGCAGACCTTGACTCAGAATTCTAGAGCTCTGAATTACCACTCTCCATTGGATGCCTCTAGCATAACTGAATCTGTTGGGTCATATAGTCTAGCAACAAGGAAACTTGTACCATTGCCTGAACTGCTGCAGAGTCTTTGCTTCTTTGAATCTCACCTGAAACTGGAAAATTTCTGTGTCACTCAATAAATGGTTTGGGGTAGTATCGGCTGCCTCTAAAATTAAGAGACCAAATTTGTGCTGTACTTCTAGCTAAGTGTTAGGAATGCAAATTTTGATAACTAAGTGCATCCATCCTAGTTATACATTTGGGGCTTGTGAGAGTGACAACAGGATGGCCTGCATTGGAGATGCCTTGTATAAGGACTCCATTTATCCCTGGCCTCTTGAAGCCTCTACTTTATTGAGGGGGGCATAATGGCATTTGGGTCCCATGTTATGAGTGACATCTTAGATTCTGTATCTAAAAGCCCTTGAAAAGTCTGGGTAAATGACTATAGTTTCCTTTGTGGGAAGAATTGAAGAGTTAATGTATATATTTATGAGGGGGCTGCGTGGTCTTTCCTTGAAGGGATCAGGCTTCCTTTTCAGCCATTGGGCTCTGGGTCTAGGAACTATCTCATATCTGGAAACTCAACAAAAAATTATGATATTCTATCATCAGGATGCTGATCCTAGCCTGCTGCTCACCTACTTTTGATTTTTTTTAAATTATGGAAGTCAAGTAATACTTTCACAGGTTGCCTATCTATCTTATCTCTAAGAATATGGTCTATTAGTCATTAACACAAATCTCTGAGGTCCAGGAACCCTGGGTTACCCCTCTAGTTTTATTCCCTATTACAGTAACTATGTCTTTGATGTTTAAGTGCAGTTATCTGGCCTCCAGTATCATGGAATCCTTTCATTCCCACTGACCCTTGGGAACCCAACTATGACAGCATTTTTTTCCATGAGCCCTGGTTCATAGAGTACACTACCACTGAATTTTTAAAAAGTGCTTCCACATTTTTTATTACTCCAATGAAGGGAATAGTCTAGGAAATGTCTGACAATGGGTCTCACATAAAAACCCCATTCTAATATGTCAACCTCTTTGAGTCTTCTGATCTATCCCTTAATACCTTGATAGGCAGTTCTGGCGTCTCTACACCATTGTCATGTCCCAACTTAAAGGCACCATCTCAGCAGTGTGTTGGGACAATCGAGGTGTCCTTGACAGGATGTTAAATTCTGAGTCATGTTATATGTTCCAACAAACTCTCCCCTATTCTGCTTTATATCCCACTTATCCCATTTTATTTAACACCTTCAAATCTATTCCCATAGATCTTTCCCTCATTCCTGTCAGTACATATTAGCCAGATTCTCTAATTATTTCAGTAAGTTATTTCTTTCCATAGCAGAGACTGTACCTTCCCTCATATGGTACTCTGGGACCTGACTCTTATTGTTAATCTGAAAAACAATTGGAAGAGTCAGTAGAGAAGATCCCAGGGAGGATAAGCATCATGTTGCAAGCATTCAACTCAGGGAGGTGCTGATCCTCTCCCAGCAAGGGAAGAATGCTATTTTCTAGTGAGGGGGAAAGACTGGTTTCTACAGCCTCCATTATTCAAGGGCATCCAGGGTTTAAGGCCCTCACACAAATCTTAGAGATGCCTTCTCTGTCAAAGCCATGATGTGAACATGGATCTTAGACATAGGAGACCTGCGTGTTCAATCTCTTTTGCCATTCTGCTACTCCTATTTCTTCCCTACACTTTGGGCTTGCCCTGCACACAGCTGTATAAGTTCCCACGGCTTAAGAGAGAGACTTGGGAAAGAAAGTCAGAGAAATGAGATGATGGGATTCTGTCATCATGCACGGAAAGGCATACTACAGCTGTAGCAGAATGCAAAGGTGGGTTAAGTAGGTTTAGCACAGGTTATCAAGAGCATCTGCTTCATTACCAAAGCCAATCCTCTACACCAATAAAAGGCCCCCTAGTCTTCTTTAATAAAATGTTCCCATCTCTTCCTTGTTAGGAAATCCTACGTATAGGCCCCATCCATAACCTTTATCTCCTCTTAGACAGTGAGAGAAGAAACAATCTACTTTATAAAGTTAGTGCTAAAGTTAGGAAAAGTCCTAGCTATAAGAGTTATATGATTGTGATTTCCTATCAGGCATATGTGTGTGCGTGTGTGTGTGTGTGTGCGTGTGTGTGTTTTACCTGTGTCAAGTTACTGGAGGAAGACCTCTAAGCAAATTAGCAGTTGTTCAGTCCCTTACTTCTGGCTCCAAAATCTCGTGCCCAATAGATAGAACTTTTCTTTTCTTTTCATGGCACTCTCTGGGAGGGCCTCTCCAAGATAAGATATTAAAACATCTAGATGAGTTATAATATAGGCTCTTCTATTCTTTTGTGAATTTCTGGAGCATCCTTCCAGATCACAGGAAGACTAGGAAGAATGAAAAGTATACTGTTTAAGAGTATTATTAGTACTGTTATTCTTTGCCCAGCTGAGATTCAGTGTGGGAAGGATAGCACTTGGTGTAAATGGTTGCATGTTTATCTCTCCCCTTCCTTCTTCAGTCTCCTTCACCCCTTCCAACTTGTTCCTCTCAGGTCCTGGCATGTCCTTGGCATTGGTTGATATGGGCTGGGCTCCGGACAGCCCATCCAGGTCCAGAACTTAGAAACAGAGCAGTGCATTTTGGCTTGAAGCTCCCTTTCTCTTCTCATTTGAAGATTTTATTGTGTCACCGTGGGGAAAGAGAAATGGGGTTAAAAGGAAGAATACAGGGAGAACAAAGAGTGGGGGTCAGAAGAGGCAATAATGAGAAGAGTCTAGATTTAGAAAAATTACATCTAAAGGAATATTGGGGTCAGAACAATGACGACAGTATTTTCTATCCTTTCCATCTAGTGGTTCACACTGTTTTCTCTCACCTCTGTCTTATGATTAGTTTTATTCACAACTTGAAAAGTGCTACTTCCTTTTTCAAAAAATGTTTATTCACTTAAGTAAGTGAGCTTAGCTTTCAATTCTTCACCTCTATTCTCTTTCTTCTTCCTGTCCTACTCTCTAATTTCTCATGCTACCTTTATAAAAAGAACGAGAAGCAAAAACTGAAACAAAATATGAGCCATCACAAACACACCTGTAAAACAAATTTTACATATCCACGTAACTGAACTAAGGAAATGAATAACTAAGATGTCTTCCTTTGGGTTTCACTCAAAAGTGAATTCTGCCACAAGAATTTTATACAAGTAGTTTATTTGGGGAGTGATCACAGGAAGCACAGTGGAGGAGGGAGAAGGAGGACAGGGAATGGAGGGAAACACAGAAAAAGATGGTGCATTATCACTAGGCTCACTACCATGAGCAACTAGCGTCACTCCCACTGTGGACCCTCTGAGAGACTGTGTAAAACACATCCAAAATGGTCCCAACAAGGAACAAAGAACAGGAGTATCTACCTATCAATCTTCACCCATTATAATAGCCCCCTTCTTAGCTGTAAAGGGTATATTCTGGATGCCTGAAACCAAGGATAGCACCAAACCCTAGATATACTGTATTTTTGCTATATATACACACCTGTGATAAAGTTCAATGTATAAGTTAGGCACAGTAAGAGATTAACAACAATAACTACTAATAAAATAGAACAATTGTAACAATATACAATAATAAAAGTTATGTGAATGTGGTCTTTCTCTCTCAAAATATCTTATTGTACTGTACTGACCCTTCTTTTGTGATGATGGGTCATCTGCTTTACTGTGGTTGACCGCAGGTAACTGAAACCCCGGAAAGTTAAACTGTGGGTAAGGGGTGGGGGGCTATTATATTGGTTGAAGTTTCTCCCAAGACATTAACTCCCCAGGAGCCCTCAGGCAGAGAAATCCTTAAGATAAGGAGTCATTGGAGGTAAGTAAATTTTCTACCCAAATGCAGCTGACCTCCAGAATGGTCTGAGGGGATGTGAGCAGGGCATTAATGTCAGAGTTGCATAATTTTGTCTGAAAAAGCCATCTGCTAATTTAGCTTGTTTTTTCTCTATATTGACTAACTGTTTTCAGTTTTCTTAAAACATTAAAGATACTTTTCTATATCCCTATTATGTTTTTGTAGGCTGCATGATAATAGTAATGTCCCGTAATGTCTTATGTTTCTCACAATACACTTTCAATGATCTCTTTTAATCTCAAAATGGTCCTTGAAATGAATATTATTAGCTTCACTTTATTATAAAAGAACTGCGGCTAAGACAATTAAATATTCCCTCATAAGGCCATAAAGTAAGTAAGTTGCCGATGCTCAAACTTGGCTCATTTTATTCTAGCTTTGGTACTTTCCCCACCATACCCACATTTGTTTCTTATAATAATTCAGAAGTTCTTAAGCATGTGCATGGATGTAATATACTAAAAATGCTTGAATATTAGGTAAAAATCATGTTAACATTCTTTATGTGACTCTCTCATACTCATATCCCTAGCTGGTGCACCTGGAATATATAATAGAAGATAAGGAACCACCATAATGATACAAATGAAGTTAAAGAATAAAGGGTATGAATGGAAGCAACACAAGTGCCCATAGGTAGTTGAGTGGATAAAGATGATGTGGTGTACACACACACACACATGCACATGCACACGGACACACACATACACGATGGAATATTAACCATAAAAAAGAATGAAATCTTGCCCTCTGCAACGACATACATAGATCTAGAGAGTATAGTGCTAGGTGAAGTAAGTCAGTCAGAGAAAGACAAATACCACATGATTTCATTCATATGTGGAATTTAAGAAACAAAACCAACAAAGAAAAAAAGAGAGAAACAAACAAAAAAACAGACTCTTTACTATAGAGAACAGACTAGTGGTTGCCAGAGGGGAGGTGGTTGGGGGGCGGTGGGTGAAATAACTGAAAGGGATTAAGAGTACTCTTATCGCGGTGAGCACTGAGTAATGTATGGAATTGTTGAATCACTATGTTGTACATCAGAGACTAGTATAACACTGTATGTTAATTATACTGGGATAAAAATACGCAAACTAAAAAAAATAATAAAGGGTGTGAATCCATTATAGATAGAGAAATACTAGGAAGAAACTGTACAAGATTCTAACATGGACTGGGTATTAAGGCACAGGAAGGAAGCTACACATAGTTTTTCTTTCCACATCAGAAGATCAAGAGTGTAACTTTCATGAAAAAAGTGAAGTTGATTATAATCATAAGGTATCAGTCACTTAGAACTGGCTGTCGATCAACAGCTAGTGGAACTCTCAATCCTCCAAAGTATTACTGACAAGCTGGGTAGGGAATTTCTGGGGTAAGAATTGTTGAGGATGCTTATTAAGTAGACTTAATAGGTGACAGTGTCATTTCTGTTCTCAAGACGAATGTGGCTTGACTACATCGAATGTCCCAGGCAATGTTAAGAAAGTATATAAATTTAAGAAGGTATAGAGAATGGTCTCCGAAAGTATGTAACATAAAGGGTTTTACATTTCACTGTTGAATATCCGAAACACCTCTCTAACCCCGGATTGGAAATGCCCAATGCATCTTTATCAATTCTGATCACAGTAGCGGACTTTGAGTGGGACAGAACACAGAGGGGGTGGGTCTCATCTGTGAGAAGTTAAAGAGAGCTGACTCGTAACGTAGGTACTATTTCTGAGCTGAGGTAAAGGGGAAAAAGTATCCAAGAAATGATCAAAAACCTGGAAGGCATAAGAAGGCCTGTGCCTAAAATAATCTCTATTTGGATGGAATTAGGCTTACAAAGTAAAAAGAATTATAGCAAAACTGAGCTTCAATATGTATCAAGAAAGCAGAGAGCTATTACCCTGGGGAAAAACTTGATTTAGCAACATCAGAGAAGAACAATATGAGCTCTCAAAGCAGGCTTAAATCAACACACCTACCAGGAAATATCAGGAAGAGGGTATAGCAGGCCTTGGATTGCTACAAAAGGTCCATTTCCCTTTTTCTCTCTTAACAGGATCCCAGCTTTGTTTAAATATGCATCTATGCTGCATGTGATTCTGGAGTAATCCTCAGCTCAGGGATCAATGCTAATTGCTCTGAGTCCATTATGATATCCTTATTCCCATGCCAAGAACTGCTATATAAGCATGTGGTCCAGGGACCTGGTTCTTACCCATGCAGAGGATGGCTAATGTCTTCTGGGTTAAGGCTTCCTATTCTGCCCCTTTTCTGCCTTTGGACCTTGCTGTGTCTATATGTGATGCTTGGAACTGCTACACCAATCAAGTTAGCAGCCTGAGCATGGAGCCAAGACACTGATCACCATGGTGGAGTGGAGTGATGAAAAGAAGCTGGGTCAATAGTGACATTGGTCAGTAGCTGCATCAGTCTCCTGAAACCTGTTTACTGAGTGCTTCAAGACTTTCTGATATACGAATTGGTGAATTTCTATTATTTAAATCAATTTGGGATTTGTGTTACTTACAACCAAAGACAAACAACAAGTAATAAGTCACACTTGTTTATTTTTGTTTTCGTTGTTTGTGCTTTGGGTGTCATATCCATATCCACTGTGAACACCAGTGTCAAGGAGCTTTTCCGCTATGTTTTCTTTTAGGAGATTTATGGCTACTTGTCTTACAATTAAGTTTTTAATCCATTTCGAGTTAATTTTTGTGAGTGGTGTAAGATTTAGTTGCATTCTTTTGCACATGAATATCCAGTTTTCTCAGCACCATTTATTCAAGATTATCTTCTCCAATGAGTATTCTTGGCTCACTTGTCAAATATTAGTTGACAATATATGCATGGGCTTATTTCTGAGCTTTTGATTCTGTTTCATTGATCTATGCATCTGTATTTATACCAATACCATATTGTTTTAATTACTATAGCTTTGTTATATAGTTTGAAATCAGCGAGTGTGATGCCTCCAGCTTTGTTCTTCTTTTTCAGGATTGTTTTGGCTGGCTATTTGGTCTTTTCTGACTCCATATGAATTTAAGATATTTTTCTATTTCTGTAAAAAATATATTGGAATCTTGGTAAAGATTATATGGAATTTACAGATTAAGTAATATGCACATTTTAACAATATTAATTTTTCCAAGTCATAAATATGGGATATCTTTCCATATATTTCTGCCTTTTTTAATTTCTTTCATCAAGACATTATAGTGTTTGGTGTACAGATCTTTTACTTCCTTGGTTAAATTTATTCCTAAATATCTTATTGTTGTTGATGCTATTGTAAATGGGATTGTTTTCTTTATTTCTTTTTTAGATAATTTGTTCTTTGTGTATAGAACCACAACCGATTTTTGTGTATTGATTTTGTATCATGCAACTTTACTGAATTTGTTTATTAGTTTTTTCCCCCAATTACTTTTATTTTATTTTTTCAGTGTTCCAAGATTCATTGTTCATATACCACACCCAGTGCTCCATGCAATACGTGCCCTCCTCAATACCCACCTCCAGGCTCGCCCAACCCCCACCCCCCTCCCCTCCAAAACCTTCAGTTTGTTGCTCAGAGTCCACAGTCTCTCATGGTTCATCTCCCTTGTTTATTAGTTTTAACAATTTTTTTGGTTCAGTCTTTAGGATTTGCTAAATATAAGATCATGTTATCTGCCAGTAGAAACAATTTGACATCTTCATTTCCGATTCGGATGCTTTTATTTCTTATTTTTTACCTGATTGCTCTGGATAGGACTTCCAGTACCATTTTGAATAGGAGTGGTAATAGCAGGCATTCTCCTGTTCCTAATCTTAAAGGAAAAGCTTTCAACCTTTCACCGTTGAGTACAATGTTAGCTAGGGGCTTGAGAATAACTAGTTTTTAAAAATATTTGAATTTGCAAATATTCCAGGTATCATAGCAAGAGAAATGAGGAAAGTATTTGCTTTCAGGGTATGGAATCTTTAGGATGGGAACTTAAACCTCTTGAAGGCAAGGATGATGTCTCATATATATATTTCCAGAGTCCAGCATATTGCCCGATAAATAAAGGTTTGTCAAATAAGTAATCTGAAAAACTGGAAAAATTTGGTAATAGAGAAGATCCAAATGGTATCACTCTGAGAGTATCCCTACAAAGATTCTAAAAATAAAATCTTAAACTGTACAGTTTCAAGATGCCAAAACTCACCACGACTTTCATTATATCATTTTTTAAAAAATGGTGCATGCTTTCAAAACTATAAATTCCATCTTATTTACATGCAAAAAGTACATAGCTGTCTACACCTTAAGTGTCAACTCCATACATCTTTCCAAAGAGCACTATGGAAAGAAGGAAAAAGAGTAACTTCAAAGTCTAGAAACTGAAAAACAACATCTTAGCCAGGTGATCAAGGCCAATAGTGAAAAGTTATCTTGATAACATGTACCTTTGATATGATATGATGAGGTTGTACTTTAGCTCTGGGTCTTCCTCTCCCAAACTCATAACCCTAGTCTAATTATGAGAAACACATAAGGCAAACCTCAGCTGAGACATTCTATAAAATACTGACCAGTACTCTTCAAAGCTGTCAAGGTCATCAAAAACAAGCAAAGTCTAAGAAACTTACAGCCAAGAGGAACCTAAGGAGACTTGGCTATTCAATATGATGTCATATCCTGGATGGGATCTTGGAACAGAATAAGGACATTAAGCAAAAACTAAGGAAAACTGAGTAAGTATGGGTTTTAGTTGATAATAATGTATCATACACTAATATAAAATGTTAATAATAGGGGAAATTGGATGTGGATATTTGGAACTCTCTGTACTATCTTCATTTTCATGTAGATCTAAAATTGTTCAAAAATAAAATTTGTTTTAAAAAACATATGGGCCACAAATAGTTAAAACAAAAATATTAACTTTCTAGCTATGTTTCCTGTTTTTCCAATAATATACACCTAATACAAAGCTGTTTTTGCCCTTTTAATAATAGAAATATACATAAAAGCATATTTTCATCACAGAAATTCATTATAATCTATATTTCGACAGCAAATATCAAGTACATTTATTACCAGGATGCGTAATAAGGTAGTTGGCAAGCATTAATTTTAATTAATTAACTATGTGTAACTAATCTAAAGACATCAGTCATAAACGGCCAAGTGTCAGTAAGTTACCAATTCTATACTTAAACAAATTGCATCACTAGCCAAGGTCAGAGAATTGTCTTGGGTTTTTGCATGCTTTTTATAAACTGTCATTTTTTAATTGGATATCACCAGGAAGAGAAATGCTATTAGAGATCAAACTGATTTATTTAAAAAGTGAACATATCAAATGATAATTTGTATAGCTATTACTCAGAGTGAGACCTTTTGTCTTTTTATCTGTTTTTGCAGTCTTCCAATTTTGAAAAAAAGTAAGCCAAGTACTGACTATGCCATTAGGTTCTTTTATTAATTCAACTTTTATAATTAGAGGTCATATGAATCATTCAGAGCAAACTCAGTATGTCTCTTTAATTGCTTGGCTCTCACTTTAGTTTTGAAACCAATTAACTGGGTAGACTTTGGTAAATTACTTAACCTTTTTGTGTCTCAGTTTCCTATCTCTAAAAATGACAAAGAGTAATTATCTCTTATGCCACAAAGTTGTCATAATGATAATAAGTAAAGTAACAAGGCATAAAAAGTACTTGATAGGTATATTTCAGAGTATGAAACATTCTTCATAAATACGAAAGTTCATTCACTGAAGAAAAATCTCTGAGAAGTTATGGCAAATGGGGGAAGATTCTGTAAGAACAGAGATTCATAACTGAGAGTAACATTTTCCAGAAATGAGAAAAAAAAACCTCATACACATTTGATATACTCATTTATCCAGGTTACTTACTTTATAGAATATTTCTGTAGGCCCTATATCTCTCTTTCCTAGTTCTCAAGAGAATATCAAAATTTGGGGGGTAAATCTATTATCCTGAAGTTGTGATAAAAGTTAATTATTAGAAGGAGCACCTGGGTGGCTCAGTCAGTTAAGCATCTGCCTTTGGCTCAGGCTCCTGGCATCGAGCCCTGCATTGGGCTCCCTGCTGAGTGGGGAGCCTGCTTCTCCCTCTCCCCCTGCTTGTGCTCTCTCTTGCTCTCTCTCTCAAATAAATAAAATATTTTTTTAAAAGTTAATTACTAGAAAATACTATTTAACATACAATAAATATTAAATGTGTAAATTGTATGCGGAAAATAACTTCTGCATGATTGTTTAGTCTGCCAAAGCCAGTAACCTCTCTCACAGATACTATGTTCCTCCTGCTTCCTATGTTGTCATGGGATTGAAAAGTTTTTAAAAACTCATATTTATTAATATTACCCTGAGTGTGAACTCAAGGTTCTCGAGGCAGAGCAGATTATTATTTGTTTACAGAAAATAACTGTGTTAGTTTCCCTTTGTCCCAACTGTCCCTATGGTAACACAAGAAGAGGTAGATCCACATTACATGCATCAGGGTTTCTCTTGTAGGAGAAGAATCTGGCAAATATAAATCTGGGTGTTTATATAAGAAGATACAGTTGTCTCCCTTCCCCTCCTGAAAGGTGGGGACAAAAACCTTTGTTCCTCAAGAAGGATCCTAGGTTCTTATTCTTACCCTCTGAAACATAAATAAATCTCTCCAGGGGAAGATAAGACTAGTATCTCCAAAAAGGGTTTTATAGCAATGTTATGGCTGGCCCAAAGGTGTTGGACTAAAATGTGAAATGGCAAGCACTCCGTCACTGCAGACTACCAGGAGAAATTTGAAGGGTATATCTTTAAAAGGATGTCATAGATGAAATTTCTATAACAGGAAGGTTGATGGAATAGAGCATCTCCAAACTTTCTTCTTTCGAGTTTGTGATATAAATAAAAAGGGCATTGATGTTTTGTTTTTTGCTTTTTTTTTTTTTTTTTTTTTTTTGCTGCTATTAGTAGTCTAAAGAAATTTAAGACATATTCATTAGGTAGCAACATTCTTTACAAATATCAGTTGAATTGGAATAAAAGGCCAGTTAAGATTCCTAGGAGTAAGGTCCAGAATCTGGGTTTTAATGAGCTCTCCACGTAATTCTGTACTCTTAAGGTCTGAGGAGCACTAATGATGATGATGATTTTGTAGAGTTCTTGCATGATTGCCATGACATTTCTTTTCTTCTTATTTATGGTTAATATAGGTGGCTCATCCAGAACTTTGATACCTTGAGGTAGGGTGGGTGAATTGCCCTTGACACTCTTACCAAATAGTTACTTTGTTGAATGACTATGTGGAAGTGGGAGGAATTGGAGAACTTGCTTAGGGCAGAGTGGAACCATCACCAGGGCCCTAGGTTCTCTTTTCTCTTCTGAAACACTGTTAAATGGCCTTCACCCCATCCTGGCTGTATTGCACTCCTCTGGACTTCAGCTTCCTTTCTCTAATCAGTGGTTCTAGAATGTGGCAAGCGCTGGTGGCTACTTGTGCCTCTAGCAGTGTTCCATAGTGGTGTTCTGGGGCTAATACTCTTGCGCATAATTGCTTGACTTTTTTTTTTTTTTTTTTAGGGCTGTCTACCTTTTCAAACTGTATACTTCAAATTGAAGAAATCAGCTGGTATCCCAGCCTCTCTCCGTGGATTGAAAGTGACAATACCTCTAGAGGTTGGGTTGGCTATTTTGGAAGGAGTTCCCCGGGTCTTGATGAATAGTTTGGTGGAGAGTGAAGAGAGCTGCTGGTCCATGAGCTGAGACTCAGTACAAACTTGGCACTGGGGGACACCGCTAGGTCTTCGAATCATCGAGAGTCTGAGTGGAGTTGGGAATGCTGGAACCAATACTCTCTATTCTCCAGAATATAGGATTGACCTCTCCTAAAAACTTTAAAACTTTTTTTCCCTAGGTATTCGAGGGCACCCATGAGTTGACCCAGTACTGCAAATCTAAATCTGTTCCCCACTATTTTCCGGAACAGGTTTCCTCCCCCTCCCACAAATAAGTCAATTGTGCTCTTACCTCCTTGCCTTTCCTTCCTTTCTACTTTGGAAAGTTGTTTTTCCTTTTTTAAACTTCTCCCTTCATAAATTCTCTCTCTTCCCATCTCCTCCACAAAACGTTTCTCAACTATTCTTTGTCTTATAGTCTCAATTTCTATAGCACTTATCATCTGAACCACGTAATTTAGCCATTAATTACATACTGTGCCATATGATTTGCTCTAATGTTAATGTGTCTTAGTGTTTTATTCTCCAACTAATTATAAGTATCACGAGACATTTCACATCTCTGACTTGACAAATGCAAAAACCTGCTCTTAGTACAGAGAAGAAATGAAGGTCACAGATTTAGAACTGGTTTTAACACTTGAGCCCCTGCCCCCCTTCCCCACTCTCTCTTGTTATTTAGTTCTATTCCATTGTCTGCTCTGATTCTGGAACATTTTCTTTGAATCCTCTCATTTTATTTTTTAACTGAATCCTTTTCTTTCTCTCTCTTGGGTGTTGATAAATGGTCATTTCACAGGATGAATATATTAGCAGTGTACACAGACCACCAAATATTCTCATAAAATATAGTAGAATACGTATGGGAACAGGATTATTTTGATCTTGTGGCATTTCACAAATGAGTTTTTATAGAATTGTGGTAAAACCTGACAAATTGAACTCTTTAATGAATAGGTATTCGTACATTCCTGAGGATTTTTATGAGAAGTTTAAGGAAACTCAGCTCTATTTTTATTATTTAAAAAGTCATTCCCAGGGCACCTGGGTGGCTCAGTGGGTTAAAGCCTCTGCCTTCAGCTCGGGTCATGATCTCAGGGTCCTGGGATCGAGCCCTGCATCGAGCTCTCTGCTCAACGGGGAGCCTGCTTCTCCCTCTGCCTGCCTCTCTGCCTACTTGTGATCTCTTTCTCTCTGTCAAATAAATAAATAAAATCTTAAAAAAAAAAAGTCATTCCCTTCCAGTATTTCCACTCCTAAATGCCCCTCCTTTGTTTACCTAAAGCCGTGTTAATTCGTTATTTCGACTGTTGCACAATAGCAGCCTTAGCTAATTATTTTTAGATGCACGTCTGATTAAAATGTAATTCTGCATTACATTTCAGGCACATTTCTCAATTAAAAAAGCAAATATATTTATTATCTCTATATTTAAACTTACTTTTAACTCACCTCTCCATCTCAGAGAATGTCCATCCATCTCACTTAGGGATTAGGCTCTGCTTCACTGACAAAAACCTGACTATGATGAGTTAGCCAAATAGGGGAAGATTTTCCTCCTGTAACAGGAAGTAGGAAGTCCTACTAGAAAGTAAGTAGTCCAACTAGAGGTGGGTCGCCCAGGAATCCAAGGTCAACTTTCCCAGGCTGCTTTTTCTACTCTGCAGTGTTGGACATGTGGCTTTTATTTTCCTGGGTCTGATGGCTACAGTATAGCTGCTCCATGTTTTGTTTCCTACCCAAGTTTTAGGTAGGAAACAAACAAATCAAACAAAAAGAAAACAACAGCAATAAAAATAGGAAAGGAGGATGAACCTATACCAGGAAAAAAAAACTTGATCTGCATTGGACTTGAGCTTACCTTTCAAGGGCAGAGTGGCATCACGTGGTCATTTCCAGCTGCAACAGAGGAGGGAAATAGAGTTTTTTGTTGTTGTTGGGTACGCTGTAGGCCTAATAAAAATTGGAGGTTTTTTTGGTTTTTTTTTTTTTAAAGATTTTTATTTATTTGACAGAGAGAGACACAGCAAGAGAGGGAACACAAGCAGGGGGGAGTGGGAGAGGGAGAAGCAGGCTTCCCGCTGAGCAGGGAGCCCGATGCGAGACTCAATCCCAGGACCCTGGGATCATGACCTGAGTGAAGGCAGACACCTAACGACTGAGCCACCCAGGCGCCCCAAAATTGAAGCTTTTATTATTAGAGAAGACGGTGAAAAGGATATTGGGCAAACAATTAGCAGTGTCTATCACAGAAAAGCCAGAGGCAAATTTAAACAATTAAAACCTACTCTCAAAGTTCCAAGATGTGGCAAAAAGATTAAAGCATATGTGTGGTTGGCTGAGACATTTCAGGCAAGATCGTTGAAAGCTCTGAGCAGAATTTCAAGCTCCCAGATACTGACTTCCACTGATGAATTAGACTTTTATATTTCACAATAAAGTTCTCTTTATTAGTTAAACTCAGATAAATACTTTAAGGGTTCCTTACAACGAATGTAGGAGACCTAGAGAAAAATGTTGACTCAGCTTTGTGTATACGGAGAAAATTTAACACAGTACAAAGCATCTGGACTTTTATGCATTCTGTCTAGTTTGTGGAGATTTGCTGCCACCTGCAGTTTAAACTTGATATTCACTCTGCTTGTTACCTGTAACTGGAGCATAATGACCCAGGAAGTAGAAAGGCAGAAAATTGCGATAAGAGTATCTTTGCCACTGCTGGGGCTGTATGCTAATTCAGAGTTGAATTCTCTATTTGCACACCCATGTTCATATGCAGCATTACATACGATAGCCACAAGCTGGAAGCAGCCCAGGTATCCAATGACGAATGGATTAACACAATGTGGTGTATACACAACAGAATATTATTCACCCTTAAAAAGGAAATTTTGACACATGCTACAATGTAGACGAATGTCTTTGAAGACATGGGAAGTGAAATAAGCCAGTCACAAGAGGACAAATACTGTGTGAGTCTGGTTACATGAGGTTCCTGGTGCAGTCAGCTTCATAGAAACAGAAAGTAGAAGGGATGCAGCCAGGCAGTGGGAGAAGGAGGGTTGGGGAGTTAATGTTTAATATGTAAGAACTTCAGCTGGGAGGAAAATCAGGAAGTTCTCGATATAAATGGCGGTGATGACTGCACAACAATGTGAATGCTCTTAGTGCAACAGAACTGTACATATAAAAATGGTTAAAATGGTACATTTTAGGTTATGTTTACTTTACCAAGATAATTTTTAAAAAATACTTAACTTCCAGAAAAGTGAGTAAGCCCATTCTGTAGAATACACAAACCAGACATACTCTAATTTATATTACCATGTGGTAACAAACTGGCACTGTCTTTTGGGTTTCTCTACTCCCTTGCCTGCTGATGAAGAGACTGTCATGCTCTAATCACTATGCAAATTGTTTTGGTCGTGTCAGAGATGCGGCAATTTCCCATACTAATGTCCTACAAAATGCATGTAGCAGATTCAGCTTCAGGTAAGAAGGGAAATAAGGATAATTTGGGCAATTCATATTTCTCTAAAAAAGCAGTTTCTTGGTACATAGAGCTGAATATTTTCATTACACGAAATAGATTTTGGACGGTTTAACAATCCTAGAGAAATCATTTCTATGGTCTTTTGGTAATTTTAGAATATCGCAAAATAACATAGCAAAATTACAAGACCATGTGTATGTATATATTCTTTTAACAGTTAAAAACCATATAATCCCTGAATTTTATTTATTCTGGAAAGTAAGCAGGTGGGGACCTCCTAATGTCCACGAAATCATTAAAAAAATCTTTCAAGATAATATTTTTAGTTTTCTAAAAAAACTGAAAAGTGTGATCTGAAAGTTTGATGGGTTTTACATAAAGCAGTCTCCTTCATCTTTTTCTTTTCTCAGTTGAATGGGCTTCCCCTCCAGCACTAGCGGTTCAGAGCACCAAAGCTGTTCCCTCTCCCACCCCGGAAGAGTGGCCCAGCTGGCAGGCTTCACTCTAAAGAGAAACTGAATTTTATTCTTTTAGGAATAAATAAAGAAATTGACAGAAGTCCTTTTTCATGACTTGAGATAGTCACTATATATATATATATATATATATATATATATATATATATATATATATATTAAGATTTTATTTATTTATTTGACAGAGAGAGAGAGCACAAGCAGGGGGAGCGGGAGAAGGAGAAGCAGACTCCCTGCTGAGCAGAGAGCCCCAGGCAGGATTTGATCCCAGGACCCTGGGATCATGACCTGAGCCAAAGGCAGCCACTTAACCAACTGAGCCACGCAGGCGCCCCACTGTGACTTGTTTTGGGCTAATGTGATAGAAGTGATACCGCTGCACTTCCAAGCCTTAGTCGTAAGAAGTTTGTAGATTGCTCCCGGGTCTCTTGCAACTCTCCTTCAGGAAAGTCAACTACATATACATATATATATAAATATATAAAAATATATATTTATATATATATATATAAAGAAATTGACAGAAGTCCTTTTTCATGACTTGAGATAGTCACTATATATATATATATATATATATATATATATTTTTTTTTTTTTTTTTTTTTTTAAGGAAACATGTATAGAAAAGATAGAAACTGAATTGAGAAAGCTATTTGAAATATCAGAAAAGACAAAAAAGGACAGGTGCAGGGCCCAGGACATCCATGGAAGATTTCTGTGTATGGGATAGAGGAAGAATGACTTCTACAAAGAACAGCAACAGCATTCCTAACTGCCATAAAGGCTCTCTGAAAGACACACTTCCTCATTCGAGATGCTGTGTGCAGCCGTTTGAAAAAGGACAGGGGACATTTTATGACTTGTCTATCGTAACAGATGGGAGTGCAGTTGACTGACAGCTGCCTGCTGCCCCTCTGGGCCCACACTTCCTCAGGTTTGCTCAGCCAAGGACCTGGTGGGGCAGAGGTACAGCTCCTATGGGAGGGGGTATTGCTCTCAGGGGCAACACTAGCTAGCGATTCCCCACCAGGCTGATGGAGACTTTCTTACCACTGTGCTCCTGCCGGATTCCAGTTCTTTCCCCTCCTCCTCCTCCCATAGGTGTGGGGCCTGTATCCTCCCTTCCACTGTGGCCTCTCCCCATTTTCCTTTGCAGGTACCTCCCCTAATAAGTCATGCCAGCATGTCTAATCCATCTGGGCGTCAACTTCTAAGGAGTCCCAGTTCACATACCAATGAACACACCAATTTAGCAAGCTAAGTATTCAGGACAATAATGCTGTCTGCCCTTCCTCTGAGAGAACAGACCCAGTCATCAGGCCTTGCTACCCTACTTTCCTCAGGCAGCCTCAAAGCCCCACTCCCAGAACATTCACTTTCAGCTTATTTTTCCCAACTTTTCTTAAACACACTCACCGTATCCCCTGACATTCTAAAACTGTGATCAACAAACTCTTGCACGTGTTCAGCCTGCCGTACATCCCCCCCAAATCTCTCTGGACTCTCAATATCCTTCCCCTTCATTACTAAAATGAGGCCTGAGGCCACTGTCCTGAGGCCACTGTCCTGAGGCAGTTGTCCTTTAGCCTTCTCGAGTGCCCATTGTGTCTCAGTGCCAGGACATGGGGTAAGAGTCCTTCTCACTTCCCACTCATACTTCTGAAGCCATTTTTCCTCCTTTCATGCCACATAGCTAAACCGTGCTGCTATCATCTCTCATTCATGAAAGACTTCATTTTCCAGTTCTGTATCTCTCTTCACCTAGGGTTGTCAGACTAAGCAATAAAAACACGGGATGCCCAGTTAAATTTGATTTTCAAACAATGCATATATTACGCATATATTTTTTATCTGGCACCCCCATCCCCGCCTTATTCTCTTCATCAATTTCAGTGGTTCAGTGTCCATGTGGATCACTGGCCTCTTGGTTAGTCACCTCAGATGATCTTTCCTTCTACTCTACTTTCACATCATGTCTATAGTTACACTCAGAAATATTACCTCCACCAAATCTCAGTTGGAAACATATGCTTCCTGCCTTCTGCCTTCTAGTCTTCTAGCTTACATGCTCTAGAACAAGGGTTGGCAAACTGTGGCCCACAGGCCACATGTGGCCCAAGGATAGTTTTTGTGCAGCCTTCAAGCTAAGGACAGTTTTTACAGTTTAAAATAATAGTAAAAGTAAAAAGAGAATAATATGTGGATCACAAAGCTGAAAGTATTTACCGTCTAGTACTCTATAAAAAGTTTGCTGACCCTATTCTAGAACCTTCTCCATTCCAATTTTCTTTCTTTTTTTTTTTAAGATTTTATTTATTTATTTGACAGAGAGAGAGAGAGAGATCACAAGTAGGCAGAGAGGCAGGCGGAGAGAGAGGGGGAAGCAGGCTCCCCGCTGAGCAGAGAGCCCGACGCGGGGCTTGATCCCAGGACCCCGAGATCATGACCTGAGCCGGAGGCAGAGGCTTTAACCCACTGAGCCACCCAGGTGCCCCTCCATTCCAGTTTTCTGACCTTATTGAGACCTCTAGTTCATTGATCTCACTTCTTTCTCAATATCAGTCAACTCTCCTGACTTACTTTCTTCTTTATCCAGCTTAGAATTCCTGTCTTTCTTCTCTTATCACTCATTTATCCCTAACTTAACCAAGTTGAACCCAGTTCTACTCTTGGTGATTGTACCCCAGCAGCTGAGTTTTGCTCAAGAAAAATCAGAAAATCAGGCTGACAAGTCCCACATGATCATAGACCTCATTCAACATGCCCAGCAATTCTGGCACTTCTGTGCATTTAGGACTTTTCTACACTCTGGGGTCACCACTTCACAGCTTCTCTCTCATCACTGCTCCTGCAGAATTGCCCCATTTCCCTCTTGCTTTACATCAAAACTTCTCAAAAGAGGAGATGATTCTTGAGTTTTGTCCACAAATCTATTTCTCCCCATCTGACTCAGAGTTCACAAGAAAGCAGACTGTGGCAAGGTTTAATGTTAATGCTATGAAATGACAAGAAAGGAGAGCAAGGCAGGGAGCCATGGGAAGCCATGCAAGGTGACATGTTCCTGCCCCGGCCATGGTAAAAACTTGAACTTGTGGAGATCTTTGGGCAGGCTGGATGGAGATCAGGCCAGCTTTGCGAGAAGGATAATTTATCTGTCCTCCTTTTGTTTCCCATTGTCAAGGAGCAGCCAAAGACCCTGGGTGTGGGACTGGTTGGTCAATCTCAGGGGTAGAACAGCATCCACCTACAGGACTAACTGAGGCAGGACACAACATCAGAAGGTCCAGAGACAGGTAAGGCTGAGGGGATCGAAGGAGATATATAAGATATGCCTATATCTTAGTCAGCTCAGTCTGCTGTAACAGAATACCAATGATTGGGTGACATAGACAACATGTTTTTCTCACGGTTTGGAGGCTGGGAATTTCAAAGATCAAGGCACCGGCAGACCTGGGTCAGTTGAGAGCACTCATCCTGGTTTGCTGACAGCGGTCTTCTCTTTGTATCCTCACATGGTAGAGAACAGAGATAGAGAGAGAGGAAGCAAGCACTCTCATGTTTCTGCTTAGAAGGACATTAATCCCATCCAGGAGGGCTCTACCATCAGGACCTAACCACCTCCTAAAGGCCCCACCTCCTCCCACTATCACACTGGGGGTTAGGCTTAAACTTGTAAATTTCAGGGGAAATGACATTCAGTCCATAGCAGCCCAATATATTCTCTTGGTTTGCCTTTCTCAGTAGATCCATACCTCCTCTAACACATTTTTTCCAGCCAAAAACTTTAGAGTCCTTCTCAGTTCTCTCTCTTCCTTCACTAGGATCATCAATAAAGGTACAAGTACTGTGAGCTCTACCTTTGAAAGATACATTGAATCAATTTTCCTTCTACACTGACAGCACATCTCCTGTACTCCAGCCATAACCTCTTAGTTTCTCTTTTGGTTTCTTCTCCTTCGTCTCCTTCTTCTTCTTCTTCTTTTAATTTTATAACCCATTCACCTTATAGCAATGAAAGTCATCTTTTAAAATGTAAGTCAGATTGGGGCGCCTGTGTGGCTCAGTCGATTAAGCACGTCCCACTCTTGGTTTCAGTGCAGGTCACGATCTCAGGGTCATGACATTGATCTCTGCGCTAGGCTCTGGGCTCCCTCCCTCTCTCCCCCTCGCCTTGCTTACAAGTGCATTCTCTCTCTCTCTAAAATAAGTGAATACAATCTTAAAAAAAATAAAACATAAATCAGATCATGTTGATTACCTACTTAAAGCTCTCAATGGCTTTAATTTCACTTAGAATATAATCCAAATACCTCACATGTGTTATGATTCTAAAACTGTTCACTGAGCCTATATTATGTGGCAGATGTGGTTTTTAAACACTTGGGGGTATAAAAGCAAACAGAACGGGAAATAATTCCTGCCTCATGGAATTTATATTCTGGTGACAGGAGAACATGAATAAGTAATACATTTAGGGGTGCCTGGCTGGCTCATTTGGTGGAGCATGCAACTCTTGGTCTCCGGGTTGTGAGTTTGAGCCCCATGTTGAGTGTAGAGAACACTTAAAAATAAAAAAAATTTAAAAAAAAAGCAATATATTTAATAATAGGTTCGAATAAATGCAATGGTGCCAATAAAAATTATACTAGACTAGAGAGGTAATAAGCCTTTCTCAAGAAACAAGAAAGGTCTCAAATACACAACCTAACCCTACACTTAAAGGAGCTGGAGAAAGAATAGCAAAGAAAGCCTAAACCCAGCAAAAGATGAGAAATAATAAAGATTAGAGCAGAAATCAATGAAATAGAAGCCAAAAGAACAGTAGAACAGATCAACAAAACTAGGAGCTGGTTCTTTGAAAGAATTAATATGATTGATAAACCCCTGGCCGGACTTATCAAAAAGGAGAGATCACAACTAACAACAAAAAAATACAAACAGTTATAGAGTACAGGGGTTTAGGAGTGCTGGGGAGGTGAGTGATGATTCTTAATTTGGTCATTAGGTTTGGAAGAAGGCATCACTTGATTAATTAGAGGAGATGAAAGGGCGTACAGAAATCTGGAGGGGAAAACACCTAGGAAGGTCAAATGCTCTAAGGCAGAAATGTGTGTTTTCAAGACTTAGCAAGGATTTTAGGACAGGTAGAGCCTGGTGAGTGAGGCTGGTGAGTAACGGGGTGCCAGGTCACCTAGAACTAAGTAGGCCAGTATATGGACTTGGGCTTTTTATCTGAGGAAATGGAAAGCCATGACAGTGATTTGGGCAGCTGAATATCAATATCTAAGTTACATTTTGAAAGCATCATGGTAGGAAGTGTAAAAGCAGGGACTCCTATTAGGAGGCTGTTGTAGTAATCCAGGCGAGAGAAGATGGTAGCCAGCAGCCTTGCAGTGGTGGCCTGTGTCAGGTTCTAGATGATACATTTGAAGGCAGAGCTAATAGCATTCCTTAGGAGATTGGCCTGAGATATAGAGGGGGTTATGATGACATCAAGGACTTCAGCTGGAGAAAGTGGAAGGTTGATCACTTCTCGGCCTTTTGGCTAAGATCAAGTGAAAGTGGAAGGTTGGAGTTGCCATCAACTGAGCTGGGCAAGGATGCAGGTGGACTAGGTTTGGGGAAGAGTGACTGACAGTGAGCAAGGGACTAAGATCACTGAAAAATAGGAGGGATGACAGCTACAATGACAGGTAGTGGATGATGTGATCTGATGGCATGAGATTCAAAGTAGGGAGAAGTTCAGGCAGAAGGAAGGAAGATCGATCTGAACACAACAGTAGGAACCCCTGTCCCACCTCCAGGGCCCATGGTCTGTGGGGTGTGGGAGAAAAGAGTCTCCAACTGCAAGCACTGCAGGAATGCAAGGTCTTCACAGGAGAGCCAGATTTCCATTACAGCAGGAAAGGAGGAGAAATATTCAGAGAACAGCATGAGCACATGGGGGATTTTGCTGATGAGGGACTGTGAATCCCAGAAGGCAAGGTAGGAGGATTTCAGAAACTGGGGAGATGTGGGAGAAAGGGGCAGAAGAGGGACAGGGGGGGCCTGTGGGAAGAGGAGTGCAGCATATAGGGTAGGCGTCGTGGGCTGCCCATGAGTGACAGACAGAGATAAGAGCCATAATGATGGAGTCAAGGCTGAGAGTGGTGGTGAGGCTATCTGTGCTAAGGAACAGGGAAGTCTGGGAAAGCAGGGTCTTGGTTTTAGTGTACAGACATCCCTTCACCCCGATGTTGAGGGTAGGTCTAACGCGGCATAACCTTGGTCCTCTGCAGACCCCTGCCCACCTCATTTACCTCATCCTGTGTCTGTCTCCTCTTCAACACTGTGCTGTCGCCATCCTGGCTCTCTGGGCGTTTCAACAACTGAGCTCTTTACAGCCTCAGGGCCTTTGCACTTGCAGTTTCCTCTGCCTGAAATATTCTCCTGTCGGCTATTTGCATGGCTGGCTCTTCTTCCTCAGCATTTACCTAAAATATAACTTCCACAGTGAGATCAAATGTAGACACTTTCTGCTATTCTTGATCATAGCATCCTTTTATTTATTTATTATTATTTTTTTATCCCCAAATACTTTTATTTTATTTTTTTCAGTGTTACAAGATTCATTGTTTATGTACCACACCCAGTGCTCCATGCAATACGTGCCCTCCTCAATACCCACCACCAGGCTCACCCATCCCCCCACCCCCTCCCCTCCAAAACTCTCAGTCCCTTGTTCTGAGTTCACAGTCTCTCATGGTTCTTCACCCCTCCGATTTCCTCCAAATTCATCCCTCCCCTC
>CM052886.1:38599495-38615926 GCA_028534135.1 Potos flavus | reverse complement strand
ACCATATCTTCTTGATCCATTCATCTGTTGAAGGGCATCTTGGCTCTTTCCACAGTTTGGTGATTGTGGCCATTGCTGCTATGAACATTGGGGTACATGTGGCCCTTCTTTGTACTGCATCTGCATCTTTGGGGTAGATACCCAGTAGCATAGCACCCTTTTAATTCCCATCATAACATTCATCAAGCCATCTGTTCCTTTAATTTATGTCTTTTGTTTGTATGTTTATTCAAATTAAAGATTCATGAGGACACTTGGCTGTGTCTGTTACGTTCCCTATTGCGTCCCCACAGACCAGTGCAATGTCTGGTATGGTAAGTGCTTAGTAAGTAATTATTGAATAAGTGAAACTCAGCCAGGGCAACAAGAACCCAGAGGTGGAAGGTTATTTCTGCAATTAATTGCCCATCTTAACCTCAGCTGATCAGTTCTGTAGAGTGGTTATTAAAACCTGCCATCTTTGGGAGGAAGGAGTGGCAAACCAGACTAGGAAATGGCCTGTCCTCGGGCTGGTTTGTTGGTTCCTTTTGTTGTTGGCTGGAAAGGGCTGTTGGAAATGGTGGCCCCACTCTCCAGAATGTCACAGAACAGACAGTGAAGAACCACACCTCTTGAGGACAGTATTTGATCAATGCCTCTGTGTTTCCCTTCTTCCGACTGGTTTAAGTAGTGTTTGGTGGTGGCTACAGTGAACTATAGCTGTGACACTTGCTTCACATTGGCTCTGACAGTATTAGTGAGGTGGTTCTTGGCTCAAATAAATGTAATTAGAGGCTGAGAGGAAGAAGACACAATTTTCCACTTTGCTTACACATATCTCTGGGTTGAGATGCTTCACTCATGGACAGAATGCAACTGAATTATAAGCAAAAACAATAAAATAAAAAATACAAATCATTTTCTATCTCCCTTCCAGTAACTGTCCAGCATTAGAAAATAAAGATATGTGAACATAATAGATTATAGATTCCTTAAAATTATCAATGTGTGGATTATATATAAAAATGGACTAATGCTTATGATCTGATATGTGAAAATAGAATATATGATTAATATATGCACATATATAATAGCATAAAATTAAATATACACTGCAATTTCTAACATATAAATATTTATTAGTATGAATAAGGATTTAAAGTAACATGCAAAATGAAAACAGTTATGTTGGAGTGGTAGATACGGGAATTTTTTTTACTTTCCTTTCAGACTATTGTATTTTTTTAAAAAAGATTTTATTAATTTATTTGAGAGAGAGAGAGAGCACAAGCAGGGGGAGTGGGAGAAGGAGAAGCAGGCTCCCCGCTGAGCAGAGAGTCCAATGCGGGACTCAATCCCTGAAACACTGGGATCCTGACTTGAGGCCAAGGCAGACGCCCAACCGACTGAGACACCCAGGGGCCCCAGTACTATTGTATTTTTAAACTGAAAAGCCCTCAAATCCCTGGAAAGAGCTTGCATGTACAAAAGCAGCCTTATGAACAATGTCTTCTGTTGTACTCTCTGTTCAGCTTGAAGAATCATATGTTTAAGAATTCTATGTTAAAGAATCATATGTCTGGACTTGGGTCAATAGAAGCTCCTTTTATAGCACATTCTCATGGCAATTTGTTCCTTTTTAACATGATGCTAACCTAGTTTTGCTAAGAATGTCTCTGAATTTACACCTACATTTATGTCAGTGTTTATATAGGTGTAACCTCTGAGATTATTTGGAGACTCAGGATAGAATGATGCATGTGCTTGAGTTTCAAAGGTCTCTGTTTTAATTATACTGAAACAAAGAGCTGGAGAAGAGGTTCCTGCAAAAGAAAAGAGCCATCCTCATTTCTAAACAAAGGGCAAGTAGAGCAAGTACCTAGACACCTTGCTAGAGTTCTGATTCTTACCATTAGTGCTGTCTTCTGAGAGCGCTACAATTCTTCTGCTCATGCATTGCTGTTTCCCTTAAAGTAGTTTAGTCGTTCATTGTTTATTCAATATAAACTTCACACCAGAAGATCTGGGAGGTGCTGGGAATACAAATAAGAAAATAGATGGTTCCTTCCTGCAATGAGCTCATCATCTAGCAGTTTTTTTCCTACAGCCTCTCTTAACTGGGTGCGGTTGACATCTCCTACTGCCCAAGAGTGGAAAAGATCTGTTGGCAAAAGAACTGAGCTTCACTTGTTTTCATAGGGCTGGGATTTTTTTTTTTTTTAAGTTAAAGTTACATAATTAATTTAGTTGATGAAAGACAGTTTACTAGTATACCTTTAGGGTCTATCCATAGCGGCTGAGGAAGTATGATCTTCAGCATTCAAGAACAATCCTTATTGTTCATAATAGTGAAAACCTAAAAGAACTTAAATGTAAAACAATATAAAAAATAGTGAAGGAAACCATGAGTAGGAGCTCATTATTATTCAAGCTTTGGATCCCTGGAGTAGAGCTGCCTCTGTCTGAATGCTGGCTCTACCCCTCATGAGCCATAAAATTAATTAAACCTTGATTTCTTCCTATATAAAATAAAATTTCTATGGGAAAATAAAATCTATTCCACAAAGTTGTTGTATTAAATTAGATAATGTATATAAATGGCTTAGAACAATGCTTAGCTCATATTAAGCACTTCATAATAGTTTTCTTTATTGTTGTGGTAAATGATCTTCATAGAATATTGTGCAGCCATTAAAATTATGTTTCTGATGAATTTGTAATAAGAATGTACAATTTAAAATTATCAGTGAATGCAGTATAATCACAACTGCAAAGGATAAAAAAGAGACTGGAAGAAACTTCCATATGTCATCAGTTTTTCATTTTTTTTTTTAAGTTTAAAGTTTCTGTTTTTATTTTGATTGGTAAATCTATCTGTAGTTTCCTTTTCCAGCTTTGAGTTATAATTGACAAATAAAATTGTAATATGTGTGGACTTGTTATATGTACATATCCACCAACAATAGTCACCATGTTCTACATTAGATCCTCAGACTTTATTCATCTTGTAACTGAAAGTTTATGTCCTTTTACCAATCTCTTTCTATTTCTCCTGCTATTCAGCTCTGGCAACCACCAACCCACTCTCCATTTCTAGGAGTTGCATTTTTTTTTTTTTTAAGATTCCACACATAAGTGATATCATGTAGTTATTTGTCTTTCCCTATCTGGCATATTTCACTTAGCATAATGCCCAGGAGGTCCATCTATGTTGTTGCAAGTATCAGAACCCTCTTCTTTTTTAAGGTTGAATAATATTCCATACCACATCTTCTTTATCCATTCATCCATTGATGGTCACTTAGGTTGTTTCAATATCACAACTCTTGTAATGCTCAATGAATATGGAAGTACAGAAATCTCCTTGAGATAATTATTTTGTTCCCGTTGGATACATACCCAAGGATGGGATTGATGGATCATAGGGTAGTGTGATTTTTAATTAAAATAGTATGAGGGTATTGAGGAGGGCACGTATTGCATGGAGCACTGGGTGTGGTGCATGAACAATGAATCTTGGAACACTGAAAAAATAAAATTAAATTAAAAAAACCATATGAGGAAGCTGTTTTAATTGAAACAGTATGAGGAAACTCCATACTGTTTTCCATAGTGGCTGTACTAGTTTACATTCTCACTAACTGTACTAGTCTTTCCTTTTCTCCACATCCTTGTCAACATTTATCTCTTGTCTTTTTGATAATGGACATCTTAACAGGTATGAAGTGAATCTCATTGTGGTTTTGATTTGTATTTCCTTGATTAGTGATGTTGAGCACCTTTTCATGTGACTGTTGGCCATTTGCGTGTCTTCTCTGGAAAAATGTCTTTGCCAGTTTTAAGGTTTTTTGTTTTTTTTTTACTTTTCAGTTGTAGGAGTTCCCTGTATATTTTGGATATTAACCCCTTATCAGATATGTGGTTTGCAAATATTTTCTCCCATTTGGTAGGCTGCCATTTCATTTTGTTGATTGTTTCATTTGCTGTGCAGCAGCTTTTTAGTTTGATGTAATGCCACTTGTTCATTTTTGAATTTGTTCCATTTGTCATTGGTGTCAAATAAAAAAGAAAAAGTCTTTGCCAAGACCATTGTCAAAGAGCTTATCCCCTGTTTTCTTCTAGGAGTTTTCTGGTTACAGGTCTTAAGTTCAAGTCTTTAATCCATTTTGAGTTGATTTTTGTGTATGGTATAAGAAAGGGGTCCAATTTCATTCTTTTGCATGTGGATATCCAGTTTCCCCAACACCATCTGTTGAAGGGATTGTCCTTTTTCCATTGTATATTCTTGGCTTCTTTGTTGAAAATTAGTTAGCTGTATATGTAGGGGTTTATTTCCAGGTTTTGATTCTATCCCATTGGTCTATGTGTTTGCTTTTATGCCAATACTATATTGTTTTGATTATAGCTTCACAGTATAGTTTGAAATCAGAAAGTGTGCTACTCCCAGCTTTGTTCTTTTTTTTTAAAGATTTCATTTATGTATTTGACAGAGAGAGAGAGAGAGAGATTACAAGTAGGCAGAGAGGCAGGCAGAGGGAGAGGGGGAAGCAGGCTCCCCGCTGAGCAGAGAGCCCGATGTGGGGCTCGATCCCAGGACCCTGAGATCATGACCTGAGCCGAAGGCAGAGGCTTTAACCCACTGAGCCACCCAGGCACCCCTTTCCAGCTTTGTTCTTTCTCAAGATTGCTTTGGCCTTATGGGGTCTTTTGTGGTTCCACATGAGTTTTTAGACAGTTGTTTCTATGTCTGTGAAAAATGCCATTGGAATTTTGATAAGATTGTATTGAATCTATAGAGCTCTTTGACTGTTATCAACATTTTAACAGTATTAATTTTTTCAGTCCATAAACATAGAATATCTTTCAATTTACTTGTGTCCCCTTCAATTTTTTGTAACAATGTTTTATAGTTTTCAGTATACAGATCTTTTCCCTCCTTGGTTAAATTTGTTCCCAAGTATTTTATTCTTTTTGATTCTTTTGTAAATGGGATTGTTTTCTAATTTCTCCTTCTGGTAGTTCGTCGTTAGTGTATATAAACAACTGATTTTGTGTATTGATTTTGTATCTTATAGCTTTACTGATTTTTTAAAATTAGTTTTAACATTTTTTTGGTGAGATTTTTACTATTTTCAAATAATTTCATTGAGATATAATTCTCATGTCCTAAAATTCACTCTTTTAAAGTGTACAATTCAGTGGTTTTTAGTGTATTCAGAGTTGGGCAAGCATCAACACTAATTTTAGAATGTTTCATTACTGCAAAAAGAAAATGTGCCCATTAGTTATAATACTCCTTATTTCTTTGCTTCTCCCAGCCCCTGGACAGCCACTAATCTACTTTCTGTCTCTACGCATTTGCCTATTCTGGACATTTGATAGAAATGGAATCATAATATGTAGACCTCTGTGTCTGGTTCCTTTTGCTTAACGTAGTATTTGCAAGGTTCATGCATGTTTCAGCATGTATCGGTATTTCATTCCTTTTTATGACCAAAAAACATTCCAGTGTATGAATATGCTACATTTTGTTTATTCATTCATCACTTGATAGACATTTGGGTTGCTTCTACTTTGTGGGTGTTATGCTGCTATGCACATTCATGTTCAAGTGTGTTTTCAGTTCTCTTGGGTATATACCTAGGAGTGGAATTGCTGTATCACATGGTAACTCCATGTTTAACATTTTTAGGAAGTTCCAAGTTGTTTTCTAAAGTGGCCACACTATTTTACATCCCACCTATAAGGATTCAAATTTTTCCATATCATTGCCTATAGCTTTTTGATTATAGCCATCTCAGTAGGTGTGATGTGGTATCTCATTGTACAGTTGTTGCTATTTGAGCGGAGAAATGTATTACATTTTTAATAAAAACATCTTTTTAGAAAAGAGAATTTTAGATAGAGGAGCAATGTAGGCCTTTCAGTTTGAGTGCCATTTCTCTTAATTTTAAATAGTTCCTGAAATTGCCTGATCCGGAATTTGCAGAACTCAGTGATGTTAGAAAATCTGGAGTGGCATTTAAACTTATTAATATTTTAGCCATACCAACATTCTAGTGCCGACCTCTAAGATATTTGCTCTCAGTTGAGTGATTATTTGATGCTATCACTTATGCCTGGCTTCATGCTAACTAGTTTAGAAGGCTAATTGGAGTGAGAATAAGGCAGAGCAATTTCTCAAAAAGGCATAAAGATCTGAACTGTCAGTGAAACAGAACAGTGTGGTACTGTGCTTTGCCAAGAAAGTGATGCAGTACCTATCAGAATTTGGCTGTATTTATATCCTTTTTAAGTAGACTATTTGTCACTTTTTGCTACAACTTTTCCTTTGAGGGTGAAATAATTGACCTGTCCCCTAGGAGGACTAGCGCTCTTTCTGGGTAGGGTTGTGGCTGTTTATAGATGCACCAGATGGCCAGCCTTCTGACTTTCCAGCCTCAATCACGGGAGAGAAGTGGGAAAAGGACTCTGAAGGGCTTATCTTACATACAGGAATTCAGGTATTGCTGGACCAACAAGGTCCAGCTCCTTTCTTAAACCTCTGCTGTTTACGATAACAAGTTCATTGCTGTTTATACTCTTGGCAGTATGTATGATGTTTTGGTCACAGAATCTTTGGTGAGACACATAGGTATTTAGGAAATAAATATAGGCAGTAATTTTTTTTAAGCTGTGGAAAAGTATAGCTAGAAAGATTTGTTTCTTCTCTACTCTATTTTTAATTCTATCAAAGTTACCTCTTTGCTGATTGTGGGATTATATTGCAGTTGTAACATGCAGGTTTAAATAAATCTTCAGACACAAACATTTATAAAGCACGCTCTGAAGTCATATTCCCCATCAATTACTATTTGTGGAACCCTGTGTTACTTATTATAAGTAAAATTGGCCTTGAAAATTCTCATTTTATTTCTTTTATAAAATTTAATATGTTCTTGGCTATTCATGGTCTTAGCTAATCAGTGTTTATGGAGTTATAGGCTACAGCCAAAGACATTTTTTAATTCAAAGGATTTTTATCTTTTCATTTCATTTGGCTTAACTACCTGGCCTATAAATAACTTAAATTCTGTCAGAATTACTATTACTCTAGTTCTCGGCCACTGCATTGAAGACTTCTTATGTATGTTAACAACGCAAAGAGCTTTATAGTATCAAAGTTCATCTGACAAATGTAGTGACTTATTGACTGGCAATATTTTATGTAATTTTTTAGAATAAACTATGTTGAAACTTATGCTAGCATCTCTTAAATTTTTAAACCAAGGCAATGATGATTATAACTAGTCCATTGGCTTTAACTTTATGGCAGCAATTATAGTTACAATTTAAAAAAATCTACACCTATTTATGAAATTTTACCTGGGGATGTAAAATCCTTATACTCTATTAAAAAGATGATAGTTTTATACGCTACTAAAATGAGTCCTACTGAAATCATTGCTTATGAGGGGTTCATCTAAATGATAATGGGTACAAAAAGTAAGTTATACCCTGGTAGTAGAGGGTTTTTTTTCCCCATCTGGCAAATCTAAGAATACTTGAAAAGATATGAAATTATGAAAAAACTAAGCACGATTAAAAGATCAAACTCTGCCCCAGTGGTTCATTTTATTTCACATCTTTAAAGTACTTTTGGTAACAACTACTAACCTGTATATTCCAAATAGGTACAACCTCAGTTGTTTTAGCTTTCTGGGGGTTACATGTTTGATGAAAGCCATGAACCCTTTGGCCTAGGAAAATGCATATGTGTATACCTAATTATTCATAAAAATTCCTGGGATCCATAGAGCCTTAGAACTCTTGTTCAGTTAGGCTCAGAGAATATTAATTGTAATTAAGCTTATTTTACTAATGCTTTGAAAGTTCTTCAAAAGGTGTTATTTATAAATTTTTTTATAAACATTCCTGTGGCTTGATAATTTTGATCCATTTCTAGGCCATAGCATTTATTAATAGTTTTCTTAGGATAAGCTTTCAGAAAATTTATATATAAGTCTGGTCTCAGCTGGCTTTAGTAATCAATCAATCAATCAATCAGTCAATGTACAGTTAACAGTGACTATTGGTGGCCATCTTTAAGCAAGTCTAACAATGAAATATTGCCTTTTACTTCAGATTTATTTCCTTACATTCACTGAAGAGCTAGTTATGAACTAGATGGCCACGCCAATTTGCTAACAATGTTGGAGATTTTGCATATTCTGACATATAAATTACACGTCCATAATTTTACACCCACAACTGTCAAACTACTTTGAATTTCAAAAAGAGTTGGTCTAATTCCACAGTGGGTCCCTAGGTCAACATTTGGTGAGGAAAAGTTTTTAGAATCTGCCTTACAATGTGCACCTCAGGGAGGTTGTTAGGAGCAACTAGCAAGCCAGCAAGGGGAGATTTTCCCAGGAGCACACCAAGCAGGAGAAGTTTGAATGTTACCTTCAAGGAAGAACTTTTGAATAGTGGATGTGTCAGTCAGCATTCCAACAAAAGACAGATGGCACATTCAAGTTAGGATAATTTGAGAGGGGTCCACTGATAAAGATATAATTACAAAAATGGGGGTGAGGTAGGGAAATTATTACAGCAGTGCAGGAATCTGGTGGGGTTGTCGCCACCCCTACATCTGAAGGGCCACAGTAAGAGAGAGATTACCAGAAGCTGAAGGTTACCAGTGGTAGAGAGCAGGTCACCTTCTGTCCAGGGACATTGTCAGCCCAGAGTGACCTCCCCGGAAGGGAGACAAGGGGGGAAATGCCTCTGTCCCTTTCCTCCCACCTCTGATCACTCGTTGGGCTGTCTTTTGGCAAGAACCCGACAAGAATATACACTGGTCAGCCTCCTGTGGCAGAAAGTGGTAACAGGTAGAGAGGGTCCTTCCAGACAACTCTCAACCCAGAAGTTAGAGGTTTAAAATCCCTCCTTTTTCAATCATGGTGACATTTTTAAAAATTGCAGTAAAACACTGCAAGGATAGAAAAATTATCCCTTCTTCCCTTCTATATTTTTTGACTGGTCTAATAATTTAGTTGACATAAGATAGATAAACAGGGAAAAAACAGATTTAATTTTGTACACAGAGGAGCCCCATAAAAAATATGAGGTTCAAAGAAGTAACCAAAACAGGAAGCTTTTTAATCTTTCAGACAAAGACTAACTTGCGAAGAATTGATGAGACAAAGGGATTTGGCCTGGGGGTAGTAAGTGGTGAAGAAGTAACAAGGTTTGTTTATACAGCCTTCTCAATCCTAAACTCCCTGACACTGGTGATAAGGATACTTTCTATCCTCCTGGTATAAGGAAGTCACCTTCTGCTTTCAGGGAGGCAAAGAAGGCTCAGAGTATCCTTCTTGTCTCAGTTCTTTCTCAAGTACCCTTAATTCAAAATAATCAATATGCCAAAGTGGTATATTTTGGGGTGACATATTCTGAATCCCTACAATACACATCTTCTACAATTTATCATTTTAATCATTTTTAAGTATAAGGTTCAGTAGTGTTAAGTATATTTACATTGTTACAGAACCAATCTCCAGAACTCTTTTCATCTTGCAAAACTAAAACTCTATACCCATTACACAACTCCCCATACTTCCCTCCCCCTAGCTTCGGCAATCACCATTCCACTTTCTGTCTCAATGAATTTGATTATTCTAGATACCTTACATATTGGAATCATACAATATTTCTTTTTTCTATGGGTGGTGTTTTTAAGGATAGTGTTCATAGGTATTTCGCAGACAGGTTTGGTTGTAGTCATTAATAGAGCATTTTCATTTTGAAAGAATGTCCCACTTCCTGGAGATTCCAAATGTCACAGATCTGTGACATAACAAATAATAACAGAAATAGGGCATTAGAAATACAAAAAAATCAGTGTACTTTTAAGGGTAGAGAAAAAAAATTTAATGTCAAATTTGGAACAAGGATATGACAATCAAATGTTAAAATGTATGGATCGGGGCGCCTGAGTGGCTCAGATGGTTAGGCATCTGCCTTTGGCTCAGGTCTTGATCCCACGGTCCTGGGATGGAGCCCCGCATAGGCTCCCTGCTTCTCCCTCTCCTTCTACTGTTCCCCCTGTATGTGCTCTCTCACTCTCTGTCAAATAAATAAATAAAATCTTAAAAAAAAAAATGTATGGATCAGTGTAGAATAAAAAATGTAGGTCAGTGGAGAATGTATAGTTTGCACACCAAAGGAGGAGGTGGGTCTGTGATTCTGGGTCTGAGAACTATTTTGACAACTGCCTCCTCTGGGTTTCACCAGTGTCCTCATGGGGATGAGAGGACTTTCAGGTAAGAGTCTCACTCTAGTGATGCTTTAGATAGCTGTTTTTTATTGTAGAAAGTAACAGATGACCAGACTGCATGTAATTGACACTATAATGTGAGACTAGTGCTTCTTTTTGAGCTTTTATAGTTTCCAGTTTCAAAACCTTTATGCATTTGTATAGAATCTACTAAGTATTGCTCCTGGGCATTCCCAACCCCTTCCCCCAGGTGTAAGAATCTCACTCTTGTGAAGACCTTTCTACACTGTGCATACCCTTCTGGTATAGACATGTACCCGGTGGGAGGGGGGAACACACATTCGCGTGTCTTACTACTCCCCCTACAAGCCCAAGGCAAGGACTCTGGGTTTTCATTCCTACCTTCTCTATACCTCTTAGCACTTAGTGCAATGCACAGAACATAGTAAAAGATAAGTACGTTTTTGTTGAAAGAAAGGAAATAGTGATATAAATATTTAAAGTAACCATTGAAAGAAATCAGAATATGTCACCCCAAAATATGTCTCTTTGACTTAAAAATTATTTTGAACTGAAGGCAATTAAGCAGCAAATGCAGAAAAAGCTCCCCTTTTTCTGCCTACAGGCAAAATATAAATTCTTTTACAGACTCTTATTAGCCCCAAGAAGGCTGCAGGAATAGAGGAATCCGCAGAACCCTCTAAGGGCAGCACAGATTTGAATCAAGGGCTACCCCAAAGGAAGAACTTTTGTAGAGCTCTCGCCCCAGGAACATTGCAAAGTTCAGAGCCAGAGACAGCCATGCACGTAAATTTAGCTCCATGGCCTGGGATCTCTGGAGTTTGCCCAGTTCGTCGCGTGGTAGGTTATCTACCTTAAGCACGTGGAGTATTCAACCAGATTCAATTTCCCTTTAATTTCTCCTCTCTCAGTGAACGGAGATGCACCGAATCCAGTGAAGGACATAAATTCAACATAAAATGTACGGAGTTCTAAAACTTCATTTTGCTCTGTAATCAGAAATCCCAATCAGCAGGGGAGCTATGTGCCTGGGCAGACACCTGACTGCAATTTGCAGGGGATGTCGATGAGAAAGCTCTTCCTGTGGCTTACCTACCAGTGCCAACTCAGGCTCCACCGCCCCCCACCCCCTGCACCCCCCAGCAAAACCAGCCACGAAGCAGATATGGTGGGGCTTTCCACGCTGTTAGGGCCCAGACCCATTTAATCGGCTACATACTTCCTTTTTCTGAACATATTTCAAAATTTCTCTTTATGTGCATTTTAATCTAATTTCTTTCTCATGTTTGTGTAGATGATTTGTAAAAAGTGCATTTTATCTTCGTCCACTAGAGGGAGCCAGAGGGATTTAGACATTGGAGCCAACAAGACTTTATCTCAGGTTCTTAATGTCAGTATTAGAGAAATTTCCAGGGGTTCTTAAATTGGGCTTACTGCCAGAATCATGAGGCAGTCTTTTTTTTTTTTTCTTTTTAACTTATCTGTATTAAAAAACAGGCTTTATTTTTTAAGAACACTTTTAGGTTCACAGCAAAACCGAGGGGAAAGGGAATTTGAAAATTACATAGGTTTCTAGGTCCTGCTCTAGATCTACGAATTCAGAAGCTTTGGGGGTGAGGTCTGGGAATCTCTACTGAAAGAGTTTGTGGAACCCCTGCTTTAAAAAAATTTATATATATATATGTATATATATGATATATACACAACTATATACATGTTTTATATATATAGTTTAATATATATTTATTTATATTATATTTATAATAGTATATTATTATATATAGTTACAAATATATATACACACGGATTATATATATATATATATATATATATATATATATATATATATAGTTACTTACATAAATTTAAAACCAAGAATAGGGCAAGAATGCACTGAACATTATGTAGCATACATAGAAAGACATAAAAATAGAGGCTCAGAGGATTAAAAAATATGGAGGTTAAACACTTGAAGATAGTCAATATTTAGAATATGAGTCATATTTTTCCAAATAATTTCAATTGTTAAATAGAATTCCTGTGATTTACTTAGAGCCAGAGGAAAATCTGAAAACCACCATTACAGCAAGGTTTCTAGTGCCAGAAATAAGATTTTAGGAAACCCCCGAATCAGGAAACATTATTTCTGAAATAAGCATTTTATGAAAGACCGCCAGATTCCTGTGGATTTTATCCAGGGAATAGAAATAAATGCCCAAGATCCAATTGCCATCGGACACAGATGTTCCCATAGTCTCAAACACATTCTGGCAAATTGGCCCAAAGACACAAGCTGCTTAAAAAATTACAGGAAGAAAAGAGGGCACATGGATCATCATAGGAGAAGATACAATTTTTTTCCCCATGAAAAACAATTTAAAATAAAATGAAAGTAATCTTATTGATTTATAGGAAAATGTGTTACAAAACCCAAATAATATGGAGAAAATTAGCAATCTAGTTTAAAAAACACTGGCCTGTCAGCTCCTACGGATGTTAACAGTCCGGCAGAAATTTACAAGTTTGTTTAAATCAACGTCGTACAGCCAGATTGCTTGTGATACGAGCTGGTCTTTACAAAAGTTCTCTGAAACCTAGCTTGAATATCAAATAAAAACTCCCAACAGTGCTCTTATGCACTGCCCTCTGCCCAGGTCCACCCTGACTGGTATTTGCTACAATGTCACAATCAGAGTTGTATTTACTGATGTTGGTGTATTTCCTAAACCAAAGGGAAAAAGGAATGCCTCCTGATTTATTGTTCCATCTAAAGACCAAGATTTTGAGCACACACTTGAAACATTTCTTCTAAAAATTTTTTCTGGGTCAATTTAATAAAATAAAATTTTAAAAAGTTACCTGGCCCCCAAGGCCCAACAGACCCTGATAAGTATGGAAACAAGATTCCTCGGTTTAAGTGTTTGCCTGAGGAATCCAAGCAGATCGGCAGCAATTTTAGAGTTCTTTATTATTCTTTCTTCAAAGGTTCATTTACTGTGTATGAAGGGTCTTTATATAATTCTATAACCTGATCTACTCAGTCATAAAATACAGTCCTGTACGATGTTTTATGTTATAGATACATTTCAATACAGAAAAACAGAGTATTGGGAGATGGGGGGGGTGTTGGGGGAAGAGTTGTAGGGGTAAATCTATTCTTCATTAATTTATTCTCAAACTAGCATTTGAAATGTAAATTATGTGAAGGAGAACAATATGGTAATTTACACTTACCTCTTCCAAGTAAAGCATAATGAATAAAATGAATAAAATTCCGTTTCTAACTAACTTGATTATATCATTCCTACATAATCATGTCCCATTGTGAGCATGAAATTTTGAAATTTTTTCCCCATTAAAATATTCCCTTTTTTTCTGTTTTGAAATAAATGCTAAGTTTCTTGTAGATTTTAATGATGCTAAATATTAGAATATATAACATTTTTCTCATAAGAAAGAATAAATTTACACCGTTAGCCAGTCCCTAATAACTACAGAATCAATTTCAGTTCTTTGCTTGCCCCATCTGCTAGATAAATGCAATACAATTTGCAGTAAGTTGGCGGCAAACCCTGGTGACTCCTACTACGCTGGCTTGGCTAGAGGACAAGAGTTCTTGTTTGAGGTTCTGATACAGCTCCAACCTCAGGAGACCATTAAAATTGGCAGCTGGTGCTACAACAGCAGCCCAGACCCCACTTTGAATAACTCGTGTACACTCTAAACCTACATTTTTGAAGAGAAAGGTAATTCCAACTGTAAATGCCACTTCTTGTTCACTTGCAAATTTCTTATTTACTCAATCTCTTATTTTTTCACACGTTAACCACGCCCCATTTTTCTACCCTGCCCATCTCACTGGTCAGATATATCGCTGATGGATTACAATTTGCTTTTCCTTAGAATGGGATGGAACCTTCTAATTCTTTTCAGCACAGTGATCCAAATAGTTCTTACCAGATGTTGGAAGTTGGTGCTCGAGGTGAAATCTATTTACTACTGTGGCTTTTAGTTATACCTTTCAGAAACGTTAGATTTCAATTAACTTTTCCCTTGGTAGTAAGGAGCTTAGAGGATGGGTAGAACTGGGACCCAGATGTTCACATTATGCTCCCTTCATTTTAGTCAACCCTTAGAGTTGAACATATTAGGGGATAAAGAGCCAAACCAGGCAATTAAGACAGGCTTTGTTCATAAATATCACTGGTCTGAGACTTCTCAGTGATTTGAAAAACTGAGTCATAGTAAATCTTGCTTGATTGTGCTTGTTTATCCTCAGTTGTGGATATTTTTGTGTGATTGTGAGTGATAATCTCATCAGAGATTTGAGAATTAGTAAACTCTCAGGAGGAAGCTTGTATTCAGAGGAGAAAGCTTGGCAAAGTGTTGACATGTAAGAAAACTCTAGTAATTGGTTGTTGCCAACTGCATTCAACAGCTCAGTTTCTGTAAGGCTTTTTCATGTGGGTTTTAATTTATTCTGGATTTTTTTGCTAATTTATTCCAAAATATCTTGATTATAAAATGCCAGAGAGATAATTTGTGTTTTCACTTCTGGTAGTGCTATAGACTAGCTATCCAGAATGAGAGTCCAATTTGAAGTACTAAAATCTTAGATAAATAACTTCTTTAAAGTATTCCTTCATTTCTTCCTTCATGCACTGGAAAGCAGACATGAAAGTGAGGAAACCAAAGCCCTCCCAAACAGAACTGAAGGCATGAATTATGGAAGGTAAGATATTAACTATAGTTTTAAGTGTATATATTAAAATACCTTGAGTTGCCATTAAAAAACTAGAAATAGTATAACTTCCAAATAAATAGAGGAGGAAAAATGGAATGGAAAAAACAAGTCATAGTCAATCTAAAAGGCAGCAGGAAAAAAGTCATCCATATTGGTGAAGAAGAAGTTAAATTGTCAGCATTTGCCGATGACATAATACTATATATAGAAAACCCTGAAGACTATACCAAAAATTACTAGAAGTAATAAATGAATTCACTACTATTTCAGGATACAAAATTAATACACAGAAATTGGTTGATTTCCTATACACTAATAATAAAGTAGCAGAAACAGAAATTAAGAAAACAATTCCATTTATAATTACACCCAAAAGAATAAAATACCTAGGAATAAACTTAATCAAGAAGGTGAAAGACTTTGAAAACTATAAAATACTGGTGAAAGAAATTAAAGATGACACAAACAAATGGAAGGAAATTCCATGTTTATGAATTGGAAGAACCAATATTGTTAAAATGTCCATACTACCCAAAGTAGTCTACAGATTCAATGCCATTCTGGTCAAAATACCAACAGCATTTTCCACAGAACTAGAATTTGTATGGAACCACAAAAGACCCCAAATAGCCAAAGTAATCTTGAGAAAGAAAAAGCTGGAGGCATCACAATTCTAGATTTCAAAATAGACTACAAAGCTGTAGTAATCAAAAATATGGTACTGGTACAAAAATGGATACATAGATCAATAGAATAGAAGAGAAAGCTCAGAAATAAACTCATGCTTATATGGTCAATTAATCTACAATGATGGAGGCAAGAATATACAATGGAAGAAGGACGGTCTCTTCAATAAATGGTGCTGGGAAAACTGGACAGCTACATATATACAAAAGAATGAAACTGGACCACTTTCTTACACCATACATGAAAATAAACTCAAAATGAATTAAATACTTAAACGTGAGACCTGAAACCATAAAACCCCTAGAAGAAAACACAAGGCAGTAATTCTTTGACATCAGGCTTAGGAACACTTTTCCAGGTATGTTTCCTCAGGCAAGGAAAAGAAAAGCGAAAATAAACTATTGGGACTACATCAAATAAAAAGCTTTTGCATAGCAAAGGAAACCATCAACATAACAAAAAGGCAACCTATTCGAATGGGAGAAGATATTTGCAAATGATATATCTAATAAGGGGTTAATAACTAAAATATATAAAGAACTTACACAACTCAGCTCCAAAAAACCAAATAATCCAATTAAAAATGGGCAAAGGACCATCAGGGAGATTCAAATCAAAACCACACTGAGATACCACCTCACACCAGTTAGAATGGCCAAAATCAACAAGACAGTAAACAACAAATGTTGGAGAGGATGAGGAGAAAGGGGAACCCTCTTCCACTGTTGGTGGGAATGCAAGT
>CM052886.1:38581471-38598995 GCA_028534135.1 Potos flavus | reverse complement strand
CCCTTCAACAGACGAATGGATCAAGAAGATATGGTCCATATATACAATGGAATATTATGCCTCCATCAGAAAGGATGAATACCCAACTTTTGTTTCAACATGGACAGGACTGGAAGAGATTATGCTGAGTGAAATAGGTCAAGCGGAGTCAATTATCATATGGTCTCACTTACGTGTGGAGCATAAGGAAAAACATGGAGGACATTGTGAGAAGGAAAGGAAGGGTGAATTGGAGGAAATCGGAGGGGGAGACAAAGCATGAGAGACTGTGGACTCTGAGCAACAGACTGAGGATTTTGGAGGGGTGGGGGTAGGGGGTTGGGCGAGCCTGGTGGTGGGTATTGAGGAGGGCACATATTGCATGGAGCACTGTGTGTGGTACATGAACAATGAATCTTGTAACACTGAAAAAATAAAATAAAAGTATTTGGGGGGGAAAAAAAAGATTTTTATTTCCCAACCTATGTTTTTAAGAAAAAAAAAATAAAAGAATTGCTTCTTCAGTGAAAATGATTCTCCGTTTTCCCCGGCCTGGTGAGAAGCCCCTGGGAGAAGCTGCCAAGGAACTTGAGGTGGGATGGGCCTCGTCTTTCAAGGACAAATGCACCAGGGGTGCCCAAGGGGCAATATCCACTTTCCTAGATGCACAGGGCATTTCTTTCTTCCTTCCTCAGCCATTTTCAGAACTCTGCTCTCTGCTTTTCGTCAGTGCTTGTAATCAGCCCCATCTCCTCCACCTTTCTGCAGCTTGCAACACAATGCCTGCAGCTCCCCTTAGTTCTCTGTGCCGCGGTCTCAAGTCTCAAGGGCACCAGCAGAAGAACAGAGGCTGCTTCTGCCAGAAGTCTCCTTTTCCACACTCCAAGCAGGAACATGGGAGAAAGGGGCGGTGTGCATATGTGTGTGTGTGTATCTTTCTTTCCTTTGCAGAATCCTGGCATCAAAACCCTGTTAGGATTTATGCACATCGTGCCTTGTGGTCTACAGCCCATGTCTTTCTATTAAAGCTAGAATTGATTCACTAGGTAATAAATTGAAAAATCCTCCCCAGGCTCTCCAGCAAAATTACTTATGCTATTAGTAGCATTAAGCGGCCTTTTACAAGTGGAGATAAGCTACCCCGAAGTTCTGTCTGTCTGGATGCGTTAAATGCAGGGCTACCTTACACGGCTGTGAGGGGGTGGCAGGACGAGACGGGAATGCGGGTATTTGTGTCTTGAGTCCCTTACTTAGATTTGTTCCTATGATGAAGCCACCTTTAATGCTTCTGCTCGAAAGCCAGAACTCGTTAAGACTAATTAGACGCAGAAGGCAAAACATAACAACACGTTTAAACTCTGACTTTGCCTTAGGGTTTGGTGACCTGCCTACCCAGATTGCCCTGGTGTTGGTCTTAAAGCAAAGCTGCCTCTGTAAATAAATCACTAGGTGGCCCCGTCCGAGCCTCTCAGAGGTCTGTGTCACCCCGTCTGTCACTTCTCCCTCGGGCTCCCTGCCGTTTCGACAGTTGGGTGCGGGGCTGGCACAAACCTGGGCAGCCTGGTTGCAGAGCTGCCGAACCTCTGACTGTGGGAGATCAGCTGAGCTCCTTTAAAAGCCCAGCTCCAGACCCCAGAGTGGCGAGTCCCGGAGAGGGGCCGTGTGATAGAGAATTAGTAGCACCTTGTCTGGCAGACGAGCTCAGAAAAATTTTAAGTCAAATCTTATATTATTGTTATTATGGTCATGTCCTTTAAAGAATCACAATGAACCCTTTTTAAATACAATCATCCCTTAATTTTATCTCTTCTAGGAGTGCTGATTTTCGTATGTTGGAAAATGGTTATTCCTCGAGAGAACAGGGCACATGGGCACATGAGCCATTTAGCAGCAATATAGTTAAAGTGTTGAGAGTTAATCATTTCTATTCCTACTCCCGGTAAATCTGTTTTGTGTGTCCCAGCTTGGAACGTTATGGAGGACACGGAGGAACATCTGAAGACAATAGATCAGCGAGGCAGCCTGGGCCTCCCTGGGGTGTGGTATTTGTGGATGTGGGGACTATCGAATAGGCCAGGGAAGGATGCGGTGACCTTGCAGGCCTGATGGTTTCACATCGTTTCTTCCTGTCCTCTGGGAGAAGGGGGTAATGAAAAGCAGCAGAGGACATGTTCTTCAGAGACCAAAAGCAACAAAAAATAGAAAGGATAAGGAGCCATTTTATCTACTGAAGCCCACGCTTAATGTTCTTCCTTTGCTCAGGGATGAAAACGACATTGGACATTTAACAACACACAGCGAACGCGGTCCCTGCTGGAACCAGAGGGGCTCTCCGTAGACGAGAATGGACTGAACATTCTAAACCAAGCAGCACGGACGGAAGGCGTTTGTTGTGGTTATAAGACACACAAACGAATGGTCAGCCTAGCCCTAATCGTTACTCCCATCCAGTGTGATGCTTTAGTATTTAGGAAATACATCTGCTCTCTGAGATCCTGTAGGGTGGGTGTTGTGGGTTGAATTCTGTCTCCCTGAAAGTAATGTTGAAATCTTAACCCCAGTGCCTGTGAATGTGACCTTATTTGGAAGAGAGGTCTTTGTAGATGGAATCAAGTTGAGATGAGGTCAGACTGAATAGGATGGGCTCTAATCCAATGACTGGTGTCCTTATAAAATGAGGACAATTTGGATGCACATAGAGAGAAGAATGCCATGTGAAGATACAGATACAGAAGGGGAGACAGCCATGGAACAATGGAGGCAGACGTGAGAGTTCCGCAGCTGCAAGCCAAGGATGTGAGGGTTGCCAGAGACCACCAGCAGCTAGGAGGGAAGCCGCGAACAGATTCTCCCTCTGAGCAGCCAGGGAGGAACTAATCTTGCTGACATTCTGATTTGGGACTTTTAGCCTCTGGGATTGCTACAGAATACATTTCTTTTGTTTCAGGCCACCTAATTTGCAGGATTTTGTTATAGCATCCCCAGGAAACTAATACTGTGGGTATGACATTTTTATTTTATAGAAGAAGAACACAGGTTTCAGAGATGGGAAGAAAGTTGCCCAATTTTACACAGCCAAAAGAAGGTTAATATGGAGACCTAAAACCCAGAGCTGTGACTTCAAATCCGAGGCCCTCCCCCTCACATGAGCTCTGAACATAGCTGGCACAGAGGTGAATCAAAAAGGGATGGGCAGCAATTTCCATCTGGTTATAGATTCCAGAGAATTGAAATCAGAGATCTGTGTACCCCTGTATTTATAAAAGCATTATTCACAATGGTCAATGGTCAAAAGCTGGAAGCAACCCAAATGTCCACGGGTGGATGAATGGAGTATGGAATATTATGCAGCCTGCCTGAGGAAGGAAATTATGACACATGCTACAACATGGAATGAACCCAGAGTACAGTGTAACTGAAATAAGCCAGTTACAAAAAGACAAATACTGTATGTCTCCACTCACATGAGGTATCCAGAGTAGTCAAATCCGCAGAGACAGAAAGTTGAGAGTGGTTGCCAGGGATGGGGGAGGGGGGGCAATGGGGAGTTGTTCAATGGGGATAGAGTTCAGCTTTATAAGATGGAACCAATCTCCAGAACTCTTTTCAACAATAAAAATGTACTTAATACTACTAAACTGTACCATTAAAATGGTTAAATGGTAAATTTTATGTGTATTTTTTTTTTTTTTTTTGCCACAATCTTAGAAGGAGAGAGATGTGGCTGGGGCTTGTTCTGCTGACAGGATGGTTAGTTCGCCTGGCCTAGCTACGAGAAGGCAGCCAGGTTGCACAGGCTGGTTTCCTCACACAAGAAAATAGTGTGCTGTCTGCCTGTGACTTGCCCCCAGTGGAAGCCTTCAAAGAAGAGAGGTCACCCCTCTCTGCAGGGGGCCTGGAAGTCCACATTCGGAGAGTTGCCGGCTTTGCCCTTCACGCCAGCACACACTCTGCCGCTGTTACTCCAAATGCTGTCAAAGGCAGCTTGGCTCAGGTGTGTAGCATCTGCCCTTGAGACTCAGAGAGCTATGTTCTCTCAAAAGATGTGAGGAAAACGCCCTTTCCTTGTTGGTAGAAGAGGTGATTTTAATTGCACCACTTCCTGATTTTGCTGCCTTGTGGTGAAGAGGAGTCACAAGGGCCCTTTCACAGACTGTTCCCTTCGCCTCCAGTCCCATGCTCCTTGGTAGCAGAGCTCTGGCCCACCGACTGAGAGATGGCTTCAGCTCTGTGGTTCCTGGATGGGACCTGAGTGCCGAGCTGCCGTGAGCTCTGGGGCTCCTCGGCACTCTAGGCGAGTGGTAAGGGACTCCATTTTGTTTGCACCTTCACTTGTCTTTGTGTTGCTGACACACAGTTATAGTCTGATTCATCTGACGTTTACAATTCATTCTACTGAGAGTTTCAGGGGTGCAAAAGGGCTCCACAGATACATAAATATCATACTATTATATAAATGTGTTGGTTACTCTCCCTCTGGCCCTTTAAACTGACTCTCTGCCTCTCCCTGCTGACCTCCAAAAGTGACATGTCCCGTGCTCCCATGCTCTCTGGCTTCCAGCTGGGGACAGCAGGCGTCCACAGTAGGTATGGTCTCTGCTCCCTCTCTGTGGCCTGTGGCTGCCTTCCTCTGGTGAGGCCACGATGTCTGTGGGTGTCCAGCGGGGTGACCTCCGGTGGCTTTGGCTTTCCCAGAGTTCCAGCAGTAGCTTCCTCCTGTCAAATGACAAAATGAAAACAATTTAGTAACGAGTCTGATGTCCTTTATTCAAGGGAGAACAATCATGGATTGGGGGAGCACAGCGGAGTAGTCTTCCAAAGGATTCTGGGCCAGGGTGAGTTTTATAGAGTGTTAGAAGTGGCAATGTGGAAATAGGGCAGGATTGACTGGGGCTGCATAGCTGACCTTATTTAGAAAGATCAAGGAACAAGGAAATAAATAAATGTTGAGCCCAGAGCTGACTTGGAGTTTGGGGATTGGCTGACTGGATACATTGGGTTTCTGGTCAAGTGGAACATTTATTACGACACGAAAGTTCTGTTTGCTGACATAGCACCCTGGACAGGAGTGGCTCCATCTTGGGCCGAGAAGTTTACGTCAACGCTCCTTTTGCCCGTTAGGCTGTGGGGTGTAACAGCTTACTGCGGGTGCTAGGCCCTGGGTGTTTGCTGGCTCTTTAATTCTTGCCCACGCCTCTATAAATAGCTCTATTACTAAACTCTTCAATTACTCCTTCGAGTACCGTCTGAGTCCTGCCGAGATGCTGACTGATATATAGTGAATGCCAGGAGAAAAAAATATTATCACAGTGAACCAAGGGGCTGGGAAAGCATAGGTAATATAAAAAAATACAAATCAAAAGTTGATTGATATATTGAGGTTCTCTGACTCACTGCCTGGAATTTTTAATGTGAAAGGCCCAACAGTTCTACCGACCTGATTCCGCGGCTTTTTGTTTTTGGTCATTTGAAAGTCTTCTAAGCCTTCCACCCTCTGTATATTCTGACCATGATTCCTGTCCATGAATAAGTGTGAATGTTTCGAGGACCAGCTGTTAGGAGGGTCTACACACTGGTGACCTAGGTCAAAAGGATAATACTAGTAACAATAATAATGACAGTAAGAGAGACAGCTAACATTTATTGTTTATCATATGCTGGGAATTGTGCTCAGTGTCTTATGCAGCATCTCATGGAATCCCCACAACAGCTCCATGAAGCAAACACACACATTTACAGATGAGGAAACCAAACTTAGAGAAGCTAAGCATTTACTTCAGATTTTACGGTTAGAATTCCAACCCAGGCAACCTGATACAAGAGCCAGGGTTTTTACTGACCACATGATTTTCCCCAAAGGTGGCTCTCGTACCACTGGTGCTCTAGGAAACAATTTGGGGCCAGCGGGGTGAAGAGTTTGATTTGATTAGTTGTGTGCTTATATTTAGGATGACCTTCTATTTATGGCAAGAGATATTGGCTTCCCAGTTTCAATACTGATTTAGTTTCCCTTTCCAAACAGTGTAAAGAGAAAGACTGCATGCATTTAAAGAAAAATTAAGGAATTATGTAGGCTGAGTATGGATATGGCCCAAATTATGACTGAAGCATGGGGGAATGCTGTGTCACTCCACACTGGCCTTCAGTGAGGTCCACGTGTCGACACAGAGCAAGACTCTGCTAGAAACTAAAACATTAAATATCTATCCATCTGCTCCCAAATGCCTTTTCTAGTTAACATACCCATATTTTGCCCATTTCTAAAGACTGTTTGAATATAGCTTTGCTACAGCTAAGGTTTCTCTGTCTCCAGCTGGCTCATGTAGAGTTGACAACGAAGGGAATAGTGTCAGTAGGACATGGGAGTCGTGTTGGCTCATGTGTCAATTCCTAGCTGTGGGATGCTGGACAAGTGGGACTAGGGTTATAAACACTGACAGGAGAGGAAAAGTCCTCAGCTCCCCTGTTGCCTAGATAAGAGTTCTTCTTGTTCTGCTTGAATTACATGGGAGTGCCCGTGACTGGGTTCCCAGCCTTGCACCTGCAGCATCCCTGCCCTCTCCACATCACGGCTGCTGCCTTTCTAGGAAATCAAATACAGTTTCTCGCCAGGATAGGGCAAGTCCCACAAACCCTAATTAGAGGCACTAAGATACCCTGTAAGACAATGGTAGCCTCTGATTCATGTTTCTTACTTCCCCCAGGTGCCCCCCAAAATGTGCCACCTTACTGCTACTGCCAACACAACCACCGCCATTACCCTCACTGCCTCCACCACCAGTGCTGCTGCCATTACCAACCCCCCCCAACCACCACTTCCTCCTCCTCCTGAAGCTTAAGTCTCTTCTGAGTTCCTCATCCAATCCTAACTCAGGCAGCAAATAATCGGGCCACACATTCGTGGCTACATAATAGTGGCAGGAAGGGAGGTATTCAGCAAGAGACCATCTGTGCTGTTGGTCTGAGCCATTATACACCCCAGTCCTGACCACTGGGCTTCCAACTAGTTCTGTAGGGTGGGGTGAGGTTTTTTGTTTTGTTTTTTTGTTTTTTCCTTCCAATTCCAAGTCCTCATTATCTGACTCCAGAGGAGGCCTCCAGCAAGGAATTTTTACTCCTAGGCTGATCCTTGGGCCATAGCCCTTTAGAGCCGAGAGACTGAATTATAGCAACAGGTTAGACCACAGAAAAGTCGGCAGCAGTCTGCCCAGGAAACCAATCCCCTTATCTACAATAAACAATGCAGAAAGCCAGTCTGCTCTAAGTCAGACTTCCAGGAAACCAGATTGCTATCTTTAGTGACAATCCAAGAAGGTGAACAATGCTTTCCATAACAACTGGCCCCAGACAACCAGGACTTGATGGATAACTGACAGCTTCCCTAACTTTTGTCCTTAGGACCAACCACAGAGAGCCAAATATGTACCCCTAACCATTCATACAGGATGCCCCACTTCTAGTTAGCCTGCCTACAGCTTCCCGGACCAATGGCCTCCCATCAGGGCCCACCCGAAGTCCTCATTTTTTTCCACTCTAAAGCCTCCCACCCTCTGTCTGGAGTCTCTGCTGAGAGGCAAGTGATGTTGGCTGACTCCCTTGCTATAGCCAGCTCAGAACGCATAGCCTTTGCTTTTCTCATTTGGCTGGTCTTTATTTCCACAGAGCCCAACACATGGTTGTGCTCTCGTGCCCTGCCTGATGATGACACTCCAGACCTGAGACCCTCCTCTGTGGACAAGATTTCCATCCTCTTCTGGGGAGAAGAGTGAGGCTAGCAGAGTGTGTCGGCATTTGCACTTTTCTGGGAAAGGGCCCAGGCAGGGCTTGGCTGGACTCCTGAGTATCATATGGGGGTTGCCTGGCTTCTTTTAAGAGCCAGTGACCAGGCAAGTCTGCAAAGACTGTCAAGACTGCGACACGGGGTTTAGCTCTGGTTCTTTAGTTCCCAGTTCTACCTACCCCCTGAGGGTTGGGGCTTGGCTTTACTCTTGCCAATTCCTCCTCAAGGATTAAAGCCTGTCTTATGAACTCTGGCCCACTAGAGTAGCCCTAATCCCCAGTGGATACATTTCCTCTCTGCCAGCTGTCTGTCTTTGCCGCCAAGTCCAGCTGCTTGGGTTCCCCTGGTCCCACCCCTGCTCTGCCTCCAGGGATCCTCGAAGCCCTTTCTTTCACTCTCTGCCAGCACACACGTTATTGTTGCCTGTATCCGATGCAGGGCTAGCCAGCTCAGTTCTCACAAGCGGCCCAACACAATGCTATCTGAATCATTCAGTCTCCCCGCCAGGCTCGGCTCTGGCCAAATTTTGGAACAGATTGAGAAGTGACCACATGATGGCGCTATCAAGCCGCCGATGCTCCTGGAGAGCCCGCGAACCATGACGTCTCCTGGGAGTCTGGATCTGTATTTTTCTGTTTTTGTGAATGTCAGGAACCTGAAAAATGATAATGGTCAACAACCTCCAGAAAATCTTCATATTATTTTGCCAGGAACTCTTCCTAATCAATGGCCATTGGTGTTTGACCCTCACTAAACATCAATCAGCTAGCCTTCCCCTGCACACAGCCCCCTGCCCAAGGCCCTCTTTGCTTTCCACCAACACACCCACATTCTGTCCTAAATAGTCTGCCAGTTGCTGTGAACACAAAAGCACACACACAGAGATTTAAGAAAGATTAAAATGTCTTACCTAAGCATGAGTGAAATGATTTCTCCTTTTGTCTCGGTCTATCATTATGCTAAGTAAATAGAAGCCTTTTCCCCTTCCATACACATAGCTGGGCAAATCGCATGCCAGAATGAAAACTGCCCACATCTAGAAAAATCCCTCAGCTTGCTCTGGCCGATTAGTCATTACATATTTACATAACACAGGCAAGGTTGCTCAGGTAATCACACAAGCATTTGATATTTTCCTACACCTTTCCTGGCTGATTCAGATTCTTAGGAATTGAGGTTTATTTTGTGCACGCTTTTAAAAACAGCACTGGGGAGATTTTCTTGGACTTCTTATTTTTTAATGTGACGAGTGATAGCCTGGTATTTTCTGAGCTCTGTGCGAAAGACAGCAAAGCACAGTGGGGAGAAATAGGTGAGGAGGAGGGGTGACCCGGATCCTGGCTCAACCCTTACATTATTTGTGACCTTGGCCAAATGTTCTCAATTTCTTTAGCCTTTAGTATGCTTATCTGTGAACTGAAGTAAAGAGTTTTTGACTTCTAAAGTTGTTTGGGGGGATTAAATCAGATAATGTGAGTCTTCATGGTGCATGCTCAATCATTCGTAGTAGTATTCCTCTGTGTAGATTGAATGATTGCACAGCATCACCTATGGTCGAACAGCTGAAAGATCAGGAAAGTTCCTGGTGCTCCTTTGGAAACCCCATGTGGTGATTAAGAGCATGTCCTCTGACTCAGACCGTCTGGATTCAAACCCTTGTTTTGGCACTTTTGTGGCAGATGAATTTGGAGATGGTAAGATAAGCTTTCCAAGCCTCCATCTCCCGGTTTGTGATGGTGATAACCATATTCCCTGCCTTGATACTGAGAAAATGCAGGTGTTAAGGGTGGAATTTTTGTCCCCCCTCAAAAAGATGTCGAAGCCCTGATCACCAGCATCCAGCCAGCGTGACCTTATTTAGCAACGGGCTCTTTGCAGATGGTCAAGTTAGCATGAGGTCATTAGGGTGGGCGCTAATCCAATGCAACTTGTGTCTTTATAAAGGAGGAAATGTGGACACAGAGAGACACTCACGTGGGGAGCATAGCATGTGAAGGTGAAGGCAGAGATCGCGCTGATGCACGGACAAGCCCAGGGATGCCAAAGATTGCCAACATATCACCAGGAGCTACGAAACAGATTCCCTCACAGACCTCAGAAGCAACCAATCCTGCCGACACCTTGATCTCAGACTCGTGGCCTCCCTAACTGCGAGACAATACATTTCTGTTAAGCCCCCATTCATGGTACTTGGTTCCAGCAGCCTCAGGAAACCAGTACGTGGATGCGCTAACCCAGTGCCGGGCCCCTGGGAGGCACTCGATACACATTAGATGTTATTGTTGCTGCTGGCCGGTGAGACCTCTCCCCCTTCCTAACATCAGCTCCTTCGCGCAGGAATATTCCCAGCTGCTTTCTCCTGCCTGGTGACAAGAACCTGCATTTTATCGTAATGCTCCAATACAGGCAGAGAGGAATATACTAAAGCAGATTTCAATCAAGCTGTTGTGTAGATTTTTTATTAAAAATGTAGACACTTTGAGCAGTGCATCATTAAATAGAAAGCGCGGTGTATAAGGAATGATTTTATGCAAGGAAAGGGTGGAAACAACTTCTGTAATTAAATGGCGAGGTGTTGTGGCAGGTGTCGCGCCCGCCTGTCGCCAGCAGGAGACAGGTAGCAGTAGGGAGGGAGGGAAATGCCATTCTGATTTGCTACTCGCATATCTCCAGGGAGTGGAGGTTCACCTCGTGAAAAACACAAGCTTCCTAGCGCGGCTCTGTGGTGGCAGCTTTATTTTACACTTGTCCTGTGACAGCACAAAGAAGGCAGTTTTAGTCTCTCATTGCTTGATTTGACTTGTCCTGCTGGTGACAACTAGGCAGAAATCTTGACTGATCTGCTCTGTGACTTGATTTTGGATCTTGGCATCCAGACCAGTTCTAGAACAACCTACACATCAGAGGAAGTTCACACGGCTTCTGACTCCCAGGAGGTGTTCAATAATAAGCATGTGTTGTAAGACTAAATGAATGGCAAAAATAAATATGTATTTTCTTAATACTTGATTCTGGGCCTTAAAGATCATTAGGGCAACCCCACAGGAAAACATGCTTTTAAAGTTTGAGGTAGAAAACACTGGTGGTCTTACTTTCCAGAGAAATTAAAATTACAAGCATTCCCTTCATCTCATACGTGCTGTGTACAAATAATCCCTAGAAATGAACTGTCTGGAGTATTTTATTTCTTAATTAATCCAGTTTTGCTATTTGGTATAAACAGGATGATGTTCAGGCTGAATGAAAGAACAGGAAAGTTTAGGGGATACAATCCAAGAAGGAGTTTCAACTCCCTCCACATCTGCTGCTCTATTTTGCTTTAAATTAGATTTCAAAATTAATTTAATTTTTCATTTGGAGTGGCGCAGCTTTCTCTCACCCCTTTCTCTTCTCTTCCAGCAGCTGGCTCTCCTGTCTGTGTCCCTGGTACCTCCCTAGAGACCAAACACCACTTTCTACATCACCTGATAATTCTTTTACCATTATATATACATACACATATTTTTCGTCACCTAGCTAGATGGGTAATGTTTCAGTAGGGAGAGCCTGACATCCGTTGACAGGACTAGGCTTATTGGTATACGAGAAAGATAAGCTCTCCTCCATTGATGTTAGAAATTCCACCCTGTGATTCACCTCTTTCTAAAAGTACCACCCTCTTTCAACATGCAAATACTTGAGGTACCCAATACAGGCTCAGCATATCTTCACCTTAGTTCTTCATCTGGAAAACTGAGACACAGCAGGGGGCTATCCATTGTACTAGGCCATTGCTGAGAATCAAATTTTCATGTATTTATTAATAGCTTCCCACCAAACGAGATTTTTATCTGCTGACCACAGATAACATATAAGAAAATAATGGTAAAAAAAAATTAGGGAATCAGAAACAGGAAAATTATACACACGACAGAAAGTAAAAACTAAGTTAGGAAAAACATGTGTTGGGGGTGGGGTGGGCTACACAGTTTCTATAATTAAGCTTTGAATATGACTCTGAGATTCTCAAAAGTTCAAGGGTCAAAGGTCAGTTATATGGTTGGGTTTTGTTTTGTTTTGTTTTTCATGATCAGAGAGAAGAGTAAGGCCTCTAAGAGATGACGTGTGGAACTTGAATGCCCTTAGCCCCATCAGCGTGTGGGGACAATGAACTGACATTTTCATTAATAACATATTTTCCTCTAACTTCTGGCCCCCATTTGTCAATCTTAGCACCTTATCTTCTACTTTCTGCTCCCCTCCATTTCCCTATCTCTCCATACTTCTCCAGTTGTCCTCACAAATAGCAGCACCAGCAACCACCAGACAAGACATCCGTCTGTGCAAACAGACCTGGGTGGGGGTAGTCACCCATCTCTAATTAGATGACACGAGATTTGGGAATCCCAGATAGCTCTCCTATGGAAGTGTAGGATTGTATCTGTTGGCCACTAGTAAACTTTGAAGCCATTTAAAAGGTGGAAAGGAAAGAGACTGAAGACACTTGTAGCCCCTTCGCCAGTTTTGCTTTGGCTCTCGGGTTTTTTGTCATTGTAAAACCAAGGTTTCCTTAGTGTTCTTAACAAATAAAAGTGGCTGTCCTGGTCCACTCAGGCTGCTTAACAGAATACCACAGATTGGGTGACTTGTAAATGACAAACATTTATTTCTTACAGTTCTGGAGGCTGGAGAGTCCAAGGTCCAGGCACTGGCAGATCTGGTGTCTGGTGAGAACCCACTTCCTGGTTCATAGACCGCCATCTTGCTGTGCCCTCTCATGGCGGAAGGAACGAGGGAACTCCCTGGGATCTCTTATAAAGACACTAATCCCGTTCATGAAGTCTCTACCTTCACGATCTAAGCACATCCCAAAGGCCCCACCTCCAAACACCATCACATAGACTTCAACACATGAATTTTGGGGGACAAGTTCCATCTACAGCTGTGGCAGACTCCTCTGCTAAGCAGAGGGGTGGTTATAGACGTGGAGACCTCAGATCTTTTTTGTTTTCAATTAAAAATGGACTCTTTTTTAAGTTGCTGATTTTGAACACAGCTGAAATTCCTTGAGTAGGAAGAATAATGTAAAGTTGGAGAGCTAATCCAAGACGAAAGAAAGAAACCATGAGTTTACCTGCATTTGGGCTGAGGACTGGGCTCCTGACCAATACGGTTTCTTCCTTCCTTCCTTTGCAGACCTCCTCAGATCCACCCCATGGATCCTCAGCAGAGTATTAACCCTCATGCTAGGCATCATCATCTTTTATTAACTCGTTCGTCTCTCTTTCTGGGTTCTGCAGTTGCTTGAGGGAAGGGATTTTTGTCTTTTATCTCAGTATCACTAATTCCTAGCAGATTCCTAGTTCCGAAAGGGAAGAAAATCCATTTTGTTAATTTTGGTACCTCCTGCTCAGTCTCTAATAAATATTGGTTTCAGGAATAACTAAATTAACCAGCAAATTGTAGGCACTGAATAAATATTTGTTCAATTAACAAACTGAATGTGGAAATTAAATCTTATTTTTATGCAATGGAGGAGTTAACTATCTTGAAAAACATTAAATATATACTGTGTAAAGTGATGATCTTATCACTTAAAATCTCTAGTTCCGTCTTCAGGTTTTTCTGATTATACAAGTGATACATGTTCTTCGAAGAAAATCTGGAAAACACAGCAGAAAATAAAAATGAAATTATGAACTGTTAATATAGTCCCACTCACACTGCGCATGCAATTTTTATCTGCGTTTTACTTAATCAGAATATTTTCCCTTTCATTAAATCTTTTTGGTTAACATCTTTTTTAATGACAATGCAATATTCTGACTTATTGATGTGCCTTAATTTTATTAGCTATTTCTCTTGTTATTTCTAATGTAGGTTGGTTTTGATTCTTCACTATTATAATGTTGCAGTGCAAACAGAATATAGATTTCTGCCTGTGTTTCTGATTGTGTGCTTAAAATAGATTTCTAAAACCCTTTTTTTTTTTCCTCCTAGTCGTTCAGGGCAGTATACTGGTACATTATGCCTTTCATTAGTGACCCTGGAAAAGGTAAACATGGTTACCAGGCATTCGTTTGCCAATTGTCCTTTTCTGAAGATAGTGACTCAATCATTCCTACCACTCTAGCCTGGTAACCTCCTGTTTTCTCAGCCAGGCTTACAATGCCACCCCCCTCCCCCCGGGATAGTTGGGGTGCTCTGGCCATTTCTTGGATATCCAAAGGAGGATTTTGAGAAGGAAGATTGATGGGGTCCATTCAGGAGTGTGCTCTTTAGGTGGAAAGAATAAAAGGTAAGTGCATTTTTATGATAGCTTTCAGTCATCCTGAACACCTATCGACCTAACCAACCCCCTGAGTTTATGCCCCTTGTAACCCTCTGAAGAGTACTCTGGACTCACACAAACTCAAGGACATGCTGAGTCTATAAACACAGCGTGTGGCAATAGAGCAGCCTTTCTTCTTTCTGCCTAGAAGATCTCATTAGAGGAGGAGATGGCTATACTTTAGCCCAGCACCTTACCTAATGAATGCCGGTTTCCAGAGCAGGAGGGACAGCTCATCTAGACTGTCCAGAGGCAGTTCTTTCCTGGCTAGGACCGAAGTGGCCACAGTAGCTTATAAACTGGGCTGAATGGAAATTATGAGGCCAAAGACATGGGACTTGTCCTGGTCCTGAGCCTACACTAGGGAGACTCCTGTGTAAATTCGTGTGGCTGCTGCCCTGTGATCTCCAGCTGCAAATGGGATAGAGGCTGAGTGGTCTGCATAATAAGCCTTAGCTAATGGCTCAGGATGACACTCAACATGGTCATGTGGCTCAGAAGAGGGTCAAGAGGGTCAGAATGCCAAGGGCTCACTTCTGCTTTTAGAAATTTTATGGGTTATAGTTCTCTGAGTGGTTGTCTGGTCCAGGAGAAAGAAAATGTTTAGTAAGTCGGGGGAATTGGAGGCATGTGTTCAGAAGCTGCATATCCCAGGAAGGAGATGAGCACAGAGCCAAGGACAGGGCAAGAATGGTGGCAGAGGGAGGGTCGAGGGCACTGGTCACATGCCCAAGTTCACAGCAACTCGTAGTTCATTCGGCTACTCCAAATTTTTTTGTTTTAAAACACACAACAACATCCCCCTCCCCCTTTTCTGGAAGTAAATGACAGGCAGAGTTAAAGCAGACATTTATTAATTAATAGCATGAACTTTAAATAAATGATACACACACTTAACTCTAGCCCAAACACTGCAGTTGAAAAAATTATCACATGGCCAGCAACCCTTGCCAATATATTTTTACAAGGCTGTTAAGTACTGCCAACACTCTGCAATGTTGAGCCAAATTACCCTGGAATATTGTGGAACAGGCACAACACCATGTTTTTGTGAAAGACTGGAGATGCCAGGGGAACAATCTATACAGTTCATGAACGTGGCAGTGGGAGGCAGGGTTCGGTGGTGGGGGCCAGCCTCTTAGCGCTGAGGCTCTCTCCTCCGTGCCTCTGATGGCATGTGGGCAAACAATTCGGCTGAGTGGGACATCTCATTGGGAGGCAGGCAAACCCCGATGTAGGGTTTGTCTTTTAAAACCCCAAGAATACACCTCCTAACTGGAGCTGGGAACTTTTCCCAGCCTGACCTTTGCCTCAGTGTATGTTGTCCTGGAAAGTGCCAATGATCTTTTCCAAGAGCCCATCTCAACCCCGGCTGGAGCTCAGCTTTCCGGAGCCTGGTGCGGGTCTCCTTGAGATCATCCTCCTTAAAACAGGCCCAGCAGCCACCTAATGCTTACTGCATCTGTGCCGGATCAGGCTGCCGTCTACCCTCATAGACACGCTCCCCCCCCCCCCCCCCCCGTCCTCCGTCCCCCCCCCCCCATCCCCTTCTGGAGCCGCACTGCTGCCCAGCACTCCCAGTGGGGCTTCCTTCCTGCCTCCCCGAGGCTCCTCTTGATTCCCTGACATTTCGCCAAATTGCACGATCAGTCAGCTATGCTTCAGTCCGTACTTCAGTACCGGGAGATGCAAAGGCCCCGGAGTTTGGCTAAGATTCCGCTGGTAACCAAACCAGATCAGAGCTGAGAGGCTGCATCTGGGCAGAGAGGTTACTCACCTCTGGCTTTTTCCAGAGGTTCTCCATGCAACTGGCCCTGGCCGCCCAGTTTCCTGACCCCGGGCAGGGCCAGTGGAGGTGTGCAGGGGCTGCGGGGTGAAGGCAGGGGCAGTTGCTGGGGAGCAGCAGCTACGCGGATGGTCAACGTGAGCGTAGGACTTTCGCCAGGGAGCATGAGTCAGTGCGCCCTAACTGCTGACTGAATGAAGAGATCCAGGATTTCCACCACGGGGAACACTGGGAGAGAGGGAAAGAGGAACTATTTTTTATACTAGAAAGTGTGCCAAAAACTCGTCCTTTTCCTGGCAGCAACCATTCTCCCCAGCCCAACCTCCACCTGCTGAAGGAAGGATGACAGGGAATATGTAATGGGGACACATTTGTCTTTTCCTTTCCTCCCCTGCTGTTTTGCTGCCATTAGACGAAGTTATGAGGCCTGAGTAGGGAAGGAAGAGGACTTGACCTAAGGGAAGTCCTTGCCAGATGGAAAAGGGAGAGGAGAATGCTCCTTCCTTCACAGGTGGGTATCGAAATGAGAGGGGACATGACATGGAGGGCCAGAGGTCAGCTGTGAATGTCCTGGTGCCCATCGGCTGTGGCGAGGTGAGGTGTTGGCAACAGCCGGAGGGGTAGTAGTCATGGACCCTGAAGCCCCTTCTCGCCGTGTGTCTCCCCTCACCCAACCCAGCTCTCCGTCAGGAAACGTTTCCCGGACCACTGTGCTTGGAACCTGGAAATGCCAAATAAAAGAACAAAAAAAAGGATGGTGCCAAAACAGTGCAGTCTGTGCTTGCCATCTGTGAGTTTTCAGAGTGATTTTGCTTCCAACCTCCCCTCCAGAGGCGACTGACATTATTTTCATATGCAGAGCTTCCCATACCCAGCCTTCTTTGGCTGCCAGAAATAGAGTATCAGGGTCGACAAGCTTCCCCAGAGATCTGATCCGTTCAAGGAGAACCTTCTCTGTGGCTGCCCACTCACTGGGACCTGGGCAGCGTTTGCTTCCGGTGACAAATCGGGTGTGTGACTTGCTGTCTGGAGGAGGCTTCCGCGTGATGAGAAGATGGGAGGGCTGTGCAGCTGCGCTTCCATCATCCACAGCAGCCCATCGTGGGAAATCTGCAATGACCCTGTGTTTCCTCCCGGAGAATTCTAAACTTTCCCCCTGGCTTTCAACACCCGACTCTGCCTGGCTCCACCCTGCTTATGCAACTTGTTTTTAACTTGTCCTCAACATCCCATCATGAGTCTGGTTGCCCTGTTGGCCTTATTCTTTTTTTTTTTTTTTTTTATTAACACATAATGTATTATTTGTCCCAGGGTACATGTCTGTGAATCATCAGGCTTACACATTTCACAGCACTTACCATAGCACATACCCTCCTCAATGTCCATAACCCAGCCACCCTATCCCTACCCGCCCCTACCCCCCAGCCACCCTCAGTTGGTTTCCTGAGTTTAGGAGTCTCTTATGGTTTGTCTCCTTCCTGATCCCATCTTGTTTCATTTCCCTCCCCCGCCCCCCATGACCCCCCACCCTGCCTCTCAAATTCTTCATATCAGAGAGATCAAAGGATAATTGTCTTTCTCTGATTGACTTATTTCACTTAGCATAATACCCTCTGGTTCCATCCACGTTGTTGCAAATGGCAAGATTTCATTTCTCTTGATGGCTGCA
>CM052886.1:38548187-38580971 GCA_028534135.1 Potos flavus | reverse complement strand
ATAAGATTGATGAACCCCTGGCCAGACTTATCAAAAAGAAAAGAGAAAGGACCCAAATTAATAAAATCATGACTGAAAGAGGAGAGATCACAACCGACATCAAGGAAATACAGACAATTATAAGAACATATTATGAGCAACTATACACCAGCAAGTGTGACAGTCTGGAACAAATGGATGCATTCCTAGAGACATATAAACTACCAAAACTGAACCAGGAAGAAATAGAAAACCTGAACAGAGCCATAACCAGTAAAGAGATTGAAGCAGTCATCAAAAATCTCCCAAAAAAAGAAGAGCCCAGGGCCAGATGGCTTCCCAGGGGAATTCAACCAAACATTTAAAAACAAATTAATACCTATTCTTGAAACTGTTCCAGAAAATCGAAATGGAAGGAAAAGTTCCAAACTCATTTTATGAGGCCAGCATTACCTTGATCCCAAAACCAGACAAAGACCCCATCAAAAAGGAGAATTACAGACCAATATCCTTGATGGACAAGGATGCAAAAATTCTCACCAGAATACTAGCCAATGGGATCCAACAGTAAATTAAAAGGATTATTCACCACGACCAAGTGGGATTTATTCCTGGGCTGCAAGGTTGGTTCAACATCCGCAAATCAATCAATGTGATTCAATACATTAGTAGAAGAAAGAACAAGAACTATATGATACTCTCAAATGCTGAAAAAGCATTTGACAAAGTATAGCATCCTTTCTTGATCAAAACTCTTCACAGTGTAGAGATAGAGGGTACATACCTCAATATCATAAAAGCCATCTATGAAAAACCAACAGCAAATATCATCCTCAATAGGGAAAAACGGAGAGCTTTTTCCCTGAGGTCAGGAACATGGCAGCAATGTCCACTATCGCCACTGCTATTCAACATAGTACTAGAAGTCCTAGCCTCAGCAATCAGACAACAAAAAGAAATAAAAGGCATCCAAATTGGCAAAGAAGTCAAACTCTCACTCTTTGCGGATGATATGATACTTTATGTGGAACACCCAAAAGACTCCACTCCAAAACCGTTAGAACTCATACAGGAATTCAGCAAAGTGTCAGGATATAAAATCAATGCACAGAAATCAGTTTCATTTCTATATACCAGCAGCAAGACAAAAGAAAGAGAAATTAAGGAGTTGATCCCATTTACAATTGCACCTAAAACCGTAAGATACCGAGGAATAAACCTAACCAAAGAGGCAAAGAATCTGTACTCAGAAAACTATAAAGTACTCATGAAAGAAATTGAGGAAGACACAAAGAAATGGAAAAACGTTCCATGCTCATGGATTGGAAGAACAAATATTGTGAAAATGTCTATGCTATAAAGCAATCTACACACTTAATGCAGTCCCTATCAAATACCATTAATTTTTTTCAAATTGATGTATCAAATTTTGATGTATCATACATCATACATACATTTTGATGTATCAAAAACACCATTTCAAATTTTTTTCAAAGAAATAATCCTAAAATTTATATAGAACCAGAAAAGACCCTGAATAACCAAAGGAATGTTGAAAAAGAAAACCAAAGTTGGCCGCATCACAATTCCAGACTTCAAGCTCTATTACAAAGCTGTAATAATCATCAAGACAGTGTGGTACTAGCACAAAACAGACACATAGGTCAGTGGAACAGAAAAGAGAGCCCAGAAATGGATCCTCAACTCTATTGTCAACTAATCTTCGACAAAGCAGGAAAGAATGTCCAATGGAAAAAAGACAGTCTCCTCAACAAATGGTGTTGGGAAAATTGGACAGCCACATGCAGAAGAATGAAACTGGACCATTTCCTTACACCATACACAAAAATAGACTCAAAATGGATGAAAGACCTCACTGTGAGACAGGAATCCATCAAAATCCTTGAGGAGAACACAGGCAGCAACCTCTTCGACCTCAGCTGCAGCCACTTCTTCCTAGAAACATCACCAAAGGCAAGGGAAGCAGGGGCAAAATGAACTACTGGGACTTTATCAAGATCAAAAGCTTTCGCACAACAAAGGGAACAGTCAACAAAACCAAAAGACAACTGACAGAATGGGAGAAGATATTCACAAATGACATATCAGATAAAGGGCTAGTATCCAAAATCTATAAAGAACTCATCGAACTCAATAGCCAAAGAACAAAAAATCCAATCAAGAAATGGGCAGAAGATATGAACAGACATTTCTGCAAAGAAGACACCCAAATGGCCAACGGACACATGAAAAAGTGCTCAACATCACTCGGCATCAGGGAAATACAAATCAAAACCACAGGGAGACACCACCTCACACCAGTCAGAATGGCTAAAATTAACAAGTCAGGAAACGACAGATGTTGGTGAGGATGCGGAGAAAGGGGAACCTTCCTACACTGTTGGTGGGAATGCAAGCTGGTGCAGCCACTCTGGAAAACAGTATGGAGGTTCCTCAAAAAGTTGAAAACACATCTATCCTACGACCCAGCAATCACACTACTGAGTATTTACCCTAAAGATACAAATGTAGTCATCGGAAGGGGCCCGTGCACCCAAATGTTTATAGCAGCAATGTCCACAATAGCCAATCCATGGAAAGAACCTAGATGTCCACCAACAGATGAATAGATAAAGAAGATGTGGTATACATATAAATGGAATACTATGCAACCATCAAAAAATGAAATCTTGTCATTTGCAATGACATGGATGGAACTAGAGGGTATTAAGGTAAGCAAAATAAGTCAATCAGAGAAAAACAATTATCATATGATCTGTCTGATATGAGGAATTTGAAAGGCAGGGCGGGGAGTCATGGGTGGTAGGGAGGGAAAAAAATGAAAAAAGATGGGACCGGGGAGGGAGACAAACCATAAGAGACTCTTAATCTCAGGAAACAAACCGAAGTTTGGTTGGGGGGGGCAGGTGGGTAGGGATGGGGCGGCTGGGTTATGGACACTGGGGAAGGTATATGCTACGGTGAGTGCTGTGAATTGTGTAAGACTCATGATTCACAGACTTGTACCCCTGAAGCAAATAATATATGTTAATAAAAAAAAAGTTAAAAAATAAATAAAATAATGAAAAGTTAAAAAATAAAAAATAAAATAAAATAAAATATATATAGTGTTCTGTAAAAGATAATAAAATAAGTGTGTTATGTAATACTGATATACCTAATATTTTTTAAAAATTTGCTGCTTATTAAAAAAATTTGCAAATAGCCATTGCAAAACTTATGACTATACGGTCCATTCATTCATTCAGTCACCTGTTCACCAGACATTTCACTGTGTGTCACCAAGTGCTAAATGCTACTCAAGACACTGGAGATGGGCTATGTGGTGCGGAGGAGAGCCAAAGTAACTTTCTATTATAATGGGAGTTAAGTTTTAAAGGGTTAGTCAAGACAATAAGCAAATCAGGAAATAAATATGTAACCTACACCTTGAGAAAGAGCCTGAGACCAGTTTTCAAGGGTGAGCTCTTAAACGTTAAAAAGAAAATAAAATAGAGCAAGGAACGATGGGTGATGGGGAATTTTATATTAATACATCAAGGAAGCCACTCTGATAAGGTGATAACTGAGCAGAGACCTGAATGAAGTGAGGAATATGGCACAAAAACACTGGGGAAAGAGATGGACCTGGGGGGTATTTTGCTAAACGAAGTAAGACAGAGACAAATACCATATGATTTCACTTATATGTGGAATCCAAAAAATAAAACAAATGAACAACGAAACAGAGCAGGAACAGACGCATAAACACAGAACAAACTGGTGGTTGCCAGAGTGGAGGAGGGTAGAGGGATGGGGGAAAAGGGGAGAATGAGAGGTACAGCCTAGGGAATATAGTCAGTCAGTGGTACTGTAATAATGTTATATGGTGACGGATGGGGGCCACAGTTGTGGTGAGCATAGTATGACATGCAGATTTGTCCCATCACTATGTTATACACCTGAAACTAAGGTCACATTGTGTTAACTATACTTCAATTAAGAAAATTAAAAACAAACAAACAAAAAAACACCGGGGAGATTTCTAGGCAGAGAGAACAGCAACTAGAAGGTCTGAAACATTCTAAAAAGTCCCAACATGAATTTGAAAAACCTGGACTTTTTCAAAAATATTGGAGGCTCTCACGTAGCTCGTTTTCTCTCTTTTCTGAGCTTCTTTGAACATTCGAATCCTAATGACCACTCGCTCCTATGGACTTCTATAGCAGAATTCAACTGGTAACTAAACACTGTGTTTTGGTGGTGGGCTGAGTCTGATCTCCTTGACTGGATTGTAAACTTAAGAACAAGGATCATACTTTATGCAATTTCTGCCATCAACTCCCCCTCTCTACCCTGCATGCCCTGGTGTTGAACATATATTGGAATTTTTTTTTTTTTTTTTTACAAATTTATTTATTTATTTGAGAGAGAGTGGGGGTGGAAAGGCAGAAGGAGAGGGAGAGAGTCTCCAGCAGACTGCCCATTCAGCGGAGAGCCAGACAAGGGTCTTGATCCCAGGACCCTGAGATCATGACCTGAGCCAAAACCAAGGGTTGGGCACTTAACCAACAGAGCCACCCAGGCACCCCTGTGTTGGAGTCTTCCTAAGATATTGGATTAATAAAAAATGTATATGCAAAATTTTTTGCAATTTAAAGTTTTTAATAAGAAATGTTTCTTTGTCAAGATTCTCTGGGAGTGGTATGGATTCACTATTAGGATGAATAATAATCACTATTATTTCAATTTGCAATTGTACATATTCCCCCCACATATACATAAGCTTACTTGAAAGGAGAAAAACGTAACAAATGAGGAGATATATTAAAAGGCTTTATTCACAATAGAGAAATTTTACAAATATAGTTTTTAAAAATCGTGTCAATCTATTATGTTTCCCATAACATTAGAGATTTATATAAAGTTGGAAATGACAGAATAGGCTTATGTACAAATTAAAAACAATCAATGAAAATAATGAGTACTACATATGAAGGAGTCATGACAAACATCATCGAGTTCTATAAATTTCATATAACTTATATGTGTAATATTAATTGTGCACAGTATACCAAAAACATACGCAGAAACACAAACTTAAGTGCTATTTTCATTATTCTCCTTTCAGGATGTGAATACATATGTAAACTTAACTGCACAGTTTTGCTGAAAATGAATGAAAGACAGTGCTTACCTAAGGACTTCAGTTGTTTAAAATAATTAACAGAAAATATAACTTTAATTAAATTACATCACCATAATAATCTCTTATCCTGTTTACATTTTTGGTGTTTTGGGACTTAAGTTAAAAAATCCATGTTCTAGAATTGAAAATCTTTGTTCTTGCCACGGGCAGAGCAAAATGTAGTACAATCATCTTGCCTATTTATATCAGTATACAAAAGGTACATTATAGTGCAGTGTGTACATATGACCTGATTTTAATATCCTATCTGCTACAGAAATATGTATCAGCTTTGTGCTCTTTCAAATCAAATTGAAAACCAAAGAAAATAATTTAAATTGCTAGTCCAAGGACATTCATGTGAAAATTATCATCTAAATACATATGGCCCAATTTTTGCAGTAATCTCACACGTTGCTTTTAAGTGCTGGGGAAGAAAGGACTCTCAACTATCCATTCACTTCATAAGGTGAGCTGAAGATATGAGTGGAAGTAGTTATTCTGAGTCACAGGAACTCATTAACGTGGGCAATAATGATGCACTAAAGGATCTTTTTCATTTACTAATTTTATTCATTTATTCTTTGACATAAACCAATGTACAATATTGAAAAAAAGAGCAGGTCACACAGGTGGTCCTTTCAGACAAAAGAAATCTTTTGAAACACTTTCAAAAGTTGAAACAGCTAAAAACAATTGAGTCTATTGAGATCTAAGAAAATAATTAAAAAATATTATGTCGAAGCATATGAAATTGCTGATATGAGACAACTTCTCAACTACAAGTACAACGGTTTCATAGGCTTCAGCCTATGAAATTCACGGGCCTGCACTGAGCTATCTGTCCACTCTAGGTTGAAATTGCGGGTGCTCAAAGTCTCTGTTCCTCAGTATATGCATCATCACATTAGCCCTTTCTAGGAAATACATTTTATATGTGTGTGTATATATATATATATGGAATATGAACTAATATGATGAGAAAGCACAAGATGCCACCGAATGTATTCCTGGGAAGGCCACTCATATCTCAAAGTAATGCTTATTCTTAATGAAAAATCATATAATTATTTTGATCTGCTATACCACTGTGGGGGATTAGGAATGTCCATTCCTATATATTGCTTTTAAGCTAGAATCTCTATGTTGAATTTGGCCAGACAAAATGTACTTATATTCTTATTTGGCCTAAAAGGTGATTAGATTTTCTTCAATTGACCATGAATAGACACATTAGCAAAAGCTTCTTTCAGAGTTAAGTTCTGCTTTCACAAACTGAAATGAAATAATTTACTACATTTGAGAAAGGGCCCTTTTCAAATCTGAAAAAAAAATCTGAACCAAAGGTAATGCTTTTTTTGAGAACAAGAAAGAAACCTTAAAGATGAAATACAAACTAAAAACCATGTTAAATACTCACCCTTTCTTTAGAGAGACTCAATTTCTTCATATGCTCAGTTAAAAGCAAAAGTTAACACATTAAAAGTTACACTGTTTTCTTTCAAAAAATATAATTCAGTAACAGCAGAGCTCTGCAAAACTTGAAAGCTCCATTCGTCCGGTAGGGGAATGGAAGAAATTAACCAGGACATGATCCAGAAATGACACGGCATTTAAAGTAAAATTTGAGAACTAATTCACAAATTAGGAAACACTAATATAATTAACCAACGAAAATATACTGTGGTTCCAATGAAATGAGGTCAACATGAGATGATCATTTTGGGATGACATTCTAATTTGAATTACAATGTGAGTGAAGTATTTTAGAAGACATTCTATCAAATAATGATAGACCCGCATAAAGAGGCTGTCTGTCACAGTTATAAGATCTGTCTCTGGTGGATAGACAAACCAGATTAACATAAAATTGAAAAGGAAAAAGCTTTTTTAATATTTTAATTTATTATTATGGCTTTTTGCAACATGGCAAAACATTACAGCTTAAAGCAGACGTCATCTCCTCATAGAGGAGGAAAAAGTTTTGCAGTCAAATCAAAATTGTAATTAAGAGGTCACTGATATACCATTCTATTCAGTGTAATAAAAATGATATGCCTTCATGAACTCCAGAAATCACTTAAGAAAAAGTAAACACCTGTGATCTACTGACTGAATAATAAAGGCTATGATAAGGAAATTAGGTCCACCTATGCCTATGATAATAAACATAAAAGACTGCAAAACAATTTTAGAACTTAGAATAATCACAGACCTATTGATAAAAATTCATCATGTGCCTGAATACCAGAAAAGAATTATTAAGGTATGCAGTGAAGGGAATGGAGCAGAGTAAAATATAAAATGTCTTTTTATTTTTCATTGACTTCGACTTCCTTTTTATTCGTACAGAGTATGGGAAGAAGATGGGCCTCAGTATTGAAGATCCAGTGTTCCAGCGGAAGGAGATCGTCATCCGAAAATATTAAGTACAAATATCTGGAGAGAGAAACATGAGTATATGAGGCCCAAGAGACTGTCAGGCAGTGACAGCATAAAGACACGGCCACGTCTCTACTCATCTTATGGAGAATCACGGACAGCCGTCAGGTATCGCAAAACCCTGAGGCAATACAGTCACTACCGTGGAATAAAGCAGCTGCCCTGTGCTTGGATGGTGGTGTACGCAAACCTATTGAGCAGTCCCCAGGCATCAGGCATATAATGACTGGAAACACAGGCGCAATCATTGCCATGTATGGAGAGGGACCTTCAGAAGCAGTCAGACTTGCTATTATTCGAATGTGCTCGTGATAAAGGCATCTGCAAAGAAGATCTGACCAGGTTCCTCAGCCACATACTTTTGGAAGACCTTTTACTTACTTGAGTGTCTCTGCCAGGAAGAAACTCTGCTGCACGTCATCATAACTCTCGTGTCTGTGGTAAACATCCCTTAGGCCTGAATAGCCTCCGTTCACTCGGCAGTGATTTTCCAGGGCCTACATTACGAGGAAGAGGGAAAAAAAATGGTCGCACTTCAATAAATTGCTTGTCAACAATTTTTATTATGAAATTGCCAAATTGAAATAAAATAAGGATTCAAATTGAATGATACATGTAAAAGAGTTTTAGGTGAAAATTAAAAAAAAAAACCAACACAAAATGCAAATGCATATAAGGTATGAAACGTTGGGGCGCCTGGGTGGCTCAGTAGGTTGTGTCTCCTTCATCCCAGGTCATGATTTCAGGGTCCTGGGATCAAGTCTCGCACTGGGCTCCCTGCTCAGCGGGGAGCCTGCTTCTCCCTCTGTGCTCTCCCTGCCTCTCTCTCAAATAAATAAATAAAATCTTAAAAAAAAATAAAGTATGAAAAGTTAAAGGGTATATAGACAACATATCTCATCTAATTAGAACCACTTCTACATTTAATTATGAAATAATTTTTCTGTGATTTTTTTTTTTAACCATTTCCTCCTGTGGTCTAGAGCAGGGTTTATCAAACTAGGGATCACAGGCTAAACTCAGTCTGCTGTTAATTTTGTAAATAAAGTGTTAACTGAACCAAAGCCATGCTAATTTGTCTACATACTGTCTGTGGCTCCTTTTTCATTACAATGGCAGAGTGGAGTACAGGCAAACCTCAGAGACATTGTGGGTTTGGTTCCAGTCCACTACGCTAAGTGAATATTGTGATAAAGTGAGTCAGGCAAATTTTTTGGTTTCTCAGTGCATATGAAAGTTATGTTTATACTGTACGAGACTCTATTAAGTGTGTGATAGCATTATATCTGAAAAACGATGTACATACCTTAATTAAAAAATACTCTGTGGCTACAAAACGCTAAACATTATCTCAGTGTTCAGTGGGTTGTACTCCTTTTGCTGGCGGAGGGTCTTTCTTTGATATTGATGGCTGCTGAGTGATCAGAGGGGTGGTTACTGAAAGTTGGGGTAGATGTGGCAAATTCTTAAGACAACAACGAAGTCTGCCACAGCAGTTGACGGTTTCTTTAAAAAATGATTTCTCTGCAGCACACAATGCTGTTTTGTTGGCACTTTACCCATGGTAGCACCTCTTTCAAAACTGGAGTCAATCCTCTCAAATTGGAAGCTGCTCTCTCAACCAAGTTTATGCAATACTCAAATTCTTGGTGGTCATTTCAACTATCTTCATAGCATCTTCACAAGGGATAGAGTCCATCTCAAGAAACCATTCTTTGCTCATCCAGAAGAAGCAACTCACCATCTGTTTTAAGTTTTATCATGAGATTTGGCAATTCAGTCACATCTTCTAATTCTAGTTCTCTAGCTATTTCCACCACATCTGCAGTTACTTCCTTCTCTGAAGTCTTGAACTCCTCAAAGTCATCCGTGAGGGTAGATATCAACTTCTTTCAAAGCCCTGTTAATGTTGATATTTTGACCTCTTCTACAAATGATAAATGTCCTTAATGGCCTCTAGAATGGTGAAGTCTTACAGAAGGTTTTCAGTGGACTTTGCCCAGATCCATCAGAGGAATCACTGTGTATGGCAGCTATAGCCTTATGAAATGCATTTCCTAAATGCTTAAAGTCAAAATGCTCCTTGATTCACGGGCTGCAGCACGGATGCTGTTAGCAGGCGTGAAAACATTTATCTCGTTGTCCATCTCCATCATAGCTCTTGCGCGACGAGGTACACTGTCACTGAGCACTCGTATTTTGAAAGGAATCTTTTTTTCTGAGCAGTAGGTCTCAACAGCAGGCTTAAAATATTCAGGAAACCATACCGTAAAACATGTGAGCTCTTACCCAGGCTTTGTTGTTCCATTTATACAGCACAGGCAGAGTAGATTTAGCATAATTCTTAGAGCCCGTAGGATTTTTGAAATGATAAATGAGCACTGGCTTCAACTTCAAGTCACCAGCTGCATTAACCCCTAACAAGTGAGTCAACCTGTCTTCCGAAGCTTTGAAGCCAGGCATGGACTTATCCTCTCCAGTTATGCAAGTCCTAGACGGCATCTTCTTCCAGTCGAAGGTCATTTCATCTCTACTGAAAATCTGTTGTGTAGTGCAGCTATTTCATTAACGATCTTCACTACATCTTCTGGAGAACTTGCTGCAGCTTCTACATCAGCACTTGCTCCTTCACCTCGCCCTTTGATGTTATGCAGACGGCTTCTTTCCTTAAAGGTCACGTCATGAACCAACGTCTTTTGTTCTGTAGATTCCTCGGCTCTCTCAGCCTTCACAAAATTGAAGAGAGTCAGGCCTTGCTCTGGATTACACTGAGGCTTAAGGGAATGTTGTGGCTGGTTTGATTTTCTACCGGGAACACTAAACTTTCTCCCTATCGGCATAATGCTTTCTTATCATTCCTGTGTTCACTGAGGTAGCACTTTTAATTTCCTTGCACTTACAATGTGGCTGTTTGGCACAAGAGGCCTAGCTTTTTGGCCTTTCTTGGCTTTTGACATGCCTTCCTCGCTAAACTTAATCATTTCTAGCTTTTGATTTAAATTGAAAGCTGTGTGACTCTTCTTTTCACCTGAACACTTAGAGGCCACTGTGGGGCTAGTAACTGGCCTAATGCCAGTATTGCTGTGTCTCAGGAAATAGAAAGGCCCAAGAAGAGGAAGAGAAATGAGGGAATGGTTAGTCCGTGGAGCCATCAGAACACAACATTTATCGATGAAGTTCTCTGTCTTATCCAGGTGCAGTTTTTTGGCACACCAAAACGATTACCATAATAACATCAAAGATCACTGATCATGAGTCACCATAACAAATATAATAGTAATGAAAAAGTTTGAAATATTGTGAGAATTACCAAAATGTGACACAGAGATATGAAGCAAGCAAACGCTGTTGGAAAAATGGCACCGACTAGACTTGCTTGACACAGGGTTGTCACAAACCTTCAATTTGTTAAAACAAAACAAAACAAAAAAAACCCAGTATCTGAACAGCATAATAAAGCAAAACACAGTAAAATGAGATATGGTTGTGGTTGCATATGGTCCCCAGGCCTACTTCCCTCCGGCTCTTACAGAAGAAGTTTGCTGACCCCTGATCTAGAGAAACTATTCATGTCAACTAGGATTAAAACCCAATTAAAAAAACCCAACCCAATAACTGAGAAAGTGTACTGGACCAAAAACAGCTGCTACTATACCCAGAATATCTTATTTTGTAAACAGTGATGGTGGAGTACTAATAAGTGATATTGGTGACAGATATCAAAGAAGAAAATGGAAAGCAGTGAAAAAAAATGTGGCTGATATCTATTTCTAAAATATATCTTTTTTTTCTTTGGTATGGAATGGAAGAAAATAGGATGAGTCCATTTCTTAACTGTCTAGAGAGAAATAATCCTACATTCCTGAACTTCTCTGACTGTGATGAGTATTTGGAAAAGAGATAGGTTGGGCAGTGTGAGAAGGAAAATTTAGGTAACAACCTAACAACTTGCAGGCTACATGAATAAAGAAAATATCTCATGATTTGGTACTTTTTAAAAGCCACTGGGAAAATAAGACCAACCTAAAAACTGCTTTGATTATATTCTTTGTTGCAGACAACAAACTGAGCAGGGGGAAAGTCTGCAGAAATGAACTTTTAGGTCCTATTATTTTTTTCCCTACCTTCGTTTTTTGATAGAAGTTCTTTTTGATTAAAAAGTCAAATACCAGATTCATTGGAGTAGGCCAAAGATTATTTGTAAAAAAGTAAAAAAAAAACCCAGGATTTAGAAGAAATGGACAAGTTTGTTGTCATGAAACGTAATTAAATCCTACTTCCAGACATTTTAACAACAAAACTTTTTCTTGTTTTTTCCCTTGAAGTTCTTTGGTGATAAGCTAATGAGAGGACCAGGCATGGTAAACTGCCACTCCTCTCTCCCACAGAAATTTCTATAAGCTCCTCTTTCAATTACAGGGAAAGAGTTGTTTTGTGGGGTGGACAATGCCCAACCGTTTTCCCTCTCTTCATTCACTCTCATTCTTCTTCTCGCTCAGTCCTAATGTGGTAAGCCAGAGTTGCCCAGAACACATTCTAAAATATCAGAAGAGGGGGCTGAATCCTGGCCTTAGATTCCTTAACTGGGGCCTCAGATGTTCCCGGACCCAGGCAGTTTCCCTTTGTTTAACACGGGGTTGTCATGAGAATAAAACAAGATGAAGACACGCTTTGCAGTGTGACAGGGACCTTTCAGAGGTTTAGAGAGGCCTAGTTACTTTAATTTTTTGAGGCTTTTGGCAAATAAAAAAAAGTAGAGGTGAATGCCAAAGATTTTTTTTTTTTTTACTTTTAAAAAGTGAAAAACCGTCATGTCAAGTCTAAATTTTAAAACTTTAGGAATATAAAGCTGGGGATAAGCAGCCCTCCTGGGCACCCATCACAGGCCCAGGCTTTACAGTATCTCAACAGTGGAAGCAGTCATGTATTTATGCTGTATAGTCTGATCAGGGCATGATTTTATTGCAATCTGTTCTTGGGACTCTCCGACTCTAGGCATAGGGACCACCTCGATTTTACGTAAATGTTTACATTATTAGTGACCATATGTGGCTGGGATGTGCTAATAGCAGAGAAAAGAAAAACAGGAAAATGTTTACAGTTAGCTGGAACTCTAAACAAAGCCAGACCCCAAGTGACTATACCTCTTTAGGGGGGAGGAAGGTTAAGAGAATAGTAAGCAGCATGAATTAAATCATAAGTCAGAAGGGAGAGAAAAACATTCTCTTATCTTGAGGTTAAACAGGTTAGATAAGCAGCTGATCCAGGGAGATTTCCAAGAGTGGATTCTAGGGAACAATGCTCATAACAGGGCTGAATGGTTGAGTTTGGCCTGAGCTCATAGGGGGAACCTAGCAAAACAGACATATCAAAGAGTCTGGAAACAGGGATCAAGCCTCAGGGGTGGGGAGAAGCAGAGACTGGGAAGACGAATCACTTTCTGAGAGCCAGAATGTCCATATGGCAAAGGTCAGATTTAGGAGACTAGAAAAAAATGTCTGTGTGAAAAAAGAAGGAAAAAAAATCCCTATATAAGGCTTATCTGCTACTGTGAACCAGGGGAGACATCACATAATCCATACATACACATTTATAGACATTGTATAATCTGTATTTATCAACACATATATAAACGCATAGGTATAATTTATAGTAGAGCTTTATCAGAATATTATACATAATAGGGAGGAATTTAATGAAGTTTTAATGACATTACTGAGAAAAAGCAAAAGAATTATGAGGTAAATGTTACTTTTGCTATGTAGATTCACAAGTGCATGAACATCTGTGATTAATAGATTGTTGGTAACCTGTGGAGTTATATATATATATATATATATATATATATATATATATACACACACACATATATATATAACTATATATATATACACACACACACACACACATATATATATATATATATATATACACATATATATCCTAGTACTATATGTCGGATTACATAATTTCATATCTTGTTCGACATTATTATTGTGTTCAGCGTTACTCTTCAGAAATTTAGCGAAGACACAGAAAGCAGGTTTATTTAGTGTATCAGTGAAAGAAGGATGGAAAGGAATGCTTTGTTAGAAGATAGGAAGATGACTGACAACTACTTTCCAAATAGCAAGTGTGGGTGAACACAAGAATTAACAAAATAGATGTCTTGAAAGGAACTAATATAGTAGCTAATATCATTTGACCACAATTTCGATGTAAGCCAGGGGGGTTTTACAATCTACCAAAAACACAGGTTGGACCATCGGCTGTGGGAAATAACACTCAGAAGAGCGGTTATTGAGTCACACTGCTCAGCCCCAAGAGACCACACATGTCATGAGGAGGTGGAGGGAAATGATGGATGAGGACGGAGCAGTGGACAGAACGTGCTGTCTTCAGGTAACTGAGGAGGTGAAGTGTAGAAGAAAGAAGGGATTTTCTTCCCCTAGTACCTCCAGAATACAAAACACTGTAAATTCTGATTTCAAAAGGAATAACTTTTTAACATTTTTAGCCATTAAAAAATGGAATTACTTTATTAGTAGTATATTCTTTTTTAAAACTACGAAGTCCTTGAATTGATGAGGAATAGCCATCTGGCAAAGATGCTCTGAGGAGGTCTTGTCTTTGAGTGGAAGGCTAGTCTATGTGATTTTGAAGATACACTCCTGTGTTTTAGTTTGGGTTCCCCTAAAAATGGAGCATGAGACAAGGGTCAGATGAAGGAGGTTTTTAAGGGAGGTGATATCAGGAAGGGAATGAGTGGGGCAAGTGAACAGGGGAAGGGAGAAGAGCCTGTGAAGTGTGCCAAGCAGGTGACAGCTGTGGGCCATGAAGGCTCCCTCCCACCGGAACCACGCAGAACGCATCTCAGAGTTATTCTGCAAAGGGGGAAGACTGGGCTAGCTGTTCATCAACTCTGAAACCTCACTGGTTCAGGACTGCCCCCGGGGACTTCACCTCTCCCACTCCCCAGACCACAGCCAGCTGCCTGGGAAGAAGCTCAGAAGCTCAGAGCCAGGGCAGCTGAGAAATAAGGGGGGGGAAGCAGGGGGAGGCTTGCAGGGATACGGTCCCTGTAGCTGTAGTTGAAACAAAGGAGGGCTGAGGGGATGTCACACAAGGGAAAAGAGTACCACCACCCTACCTCTTTTGACGATTTTGTGCTTTAAAAAAGGCAAGCGTCCCCGCACTCCCCACTCCCCACTATACCTCAAGTTCTAGCAGAAGCACTAGTGGCAAAAAGCGAGGAGGGGGTTGGTTCGGGGGGTGCCTGTGTTGTGCACAGGAAGACAATCTTACATCATATGCTACATTAGAAGCTAACAGTAGACAAAAATCCTAACCCCTAAAACCAATTTATTACTTCACAAACAAACACGCTCCCCTGAAGAACCAAGCAAACCAAAGCTTCCTATCCAGAGGCCAGAGATTTACTTATTTCCATTTTTGTATCAGCTCTCCATCATACATTTTTCACATTTTAAAATCTCTAAAATTGGCATGTCATAATTTAATTGGTAGTGTAGTACTTTCTTAATGGTATACAAAATAATGGTGTTTCTTATCAATTAGGGTGTTTTACATTTGATGAATACGTTATTCCTGATATTTTCAATATAAACTGATATTTGCAAGGTGACTATTAGCCTTAATTCTTTTGCTGTTCTATTGAAAACCAAAATAATTTCCTATCACCAAAGCTTAGATGAACCTCAATTTTTATACATGTTTTCAGAGGACGAAACACAAATTTAAAGAAACTGGAATTACCAACGACTAAACATAATTAGAAAACTTCGCAAGAAATAAAAGACAAAAAGAGGCCTGAAGAATCGTTATTACTTAAAATGACTAATGACTAGTGATAAGGCACACACTACATGAAGAGGGTAATAAGCAAGATTCATCTACGGCTTCCTAAGATATTAGTTATAACTTACACAAAGGCATATGCTCATTTTAGATTTCCTGAGAGAAGTTATTTCTAACAGTCAGGTTTTAAAGACCGCTAACTTTGTAACAGTGAGTGTAATTAAAGTGTTGGCTTGTTCTTATCTCCTTGGGGCTCCAACACAACTCTTTTCAGAATGATAGCTCTTAAAATTAACATTATTTGATGCATATTCTGGAGAGTGAGGCTGCTGGCACCAGCACACGGCGTTCACCAGATTAGTTTGGGAAGACAATACGCCATGTTCTGCAGGAAGAGACCCAAGGGATGATGAAGACTATTTAAACAGCGGATTGGATAGATGGAAAGCTTATAGATATTCAGAGAAACCTCTGATCAGTGAACGAATATTATTGCACAAACTAGTTCTTCTATAGGTTCTTTCTAAAAGTTAGACTTAAGTAGCTAATTTATTCTGTGAAAGAATTTCAATCTAAAACGGAACTGGAACCAGAAGACGGAAAACAGAAAATCTTACCCATGTGCCCTCAGGAAAACAAAACTTGAAGGCTAAGAGACTGATTTCCTGTACATGCCAGATTTACAGAAAACTGATAATATGGGGATGATAGGGAGTTGGCCAGGGGTTGCCTTATATCAACCACTTGGGAAGTTTTAATTATGGTTTTCAGAGGAAGGAACAAGAAATGACCCAGAGGTCAGGCTGGTCTCACAAAATAGCCCAGTTGAGTTTTATTTGTACGACTGGACTGGTTTTGCCCGCTCAGAGAATTCTCAGAGCCGGTCCCCGTTTGTTTTTTATTTTAACAGACTCTAACTGAATTCTCTTTTCTTTATATTCCCTGTCCATAAATACAGCCTACCTCGAACATTCAACAAACTCACTTGTAGTTTGCTGAATTGCTATTCCTCTGCTGTTTTTGAATAAACTCTTCTTTTTGGACAAGTTTGAGTTTGCCTCAGTTTACCTTTTTATTTAGGTTGAAACTCTAAGTAGAAGCATATGTTTTCATTTCAATGCCCAAAGGCTCTTAAAAAAAAAACAAAACCAAACCAATGTAGCGGTTTCTCGAAACAGACAATAGGCAGGGGTAATTATCCCCAAGTAGTCAGTAACTGTGGAATTAAGTGATCATTATTTCTATGGTTGTGGGAACTTAATTTTATAATATGCCTTTCTAGATATTTCTTTCAGTATCAAAATAGGTATATTACTATCCCTGTTACATAAAGCAAAGCTGATGCTAGGAATATAGGAGGACAACTGAAAACATTCATTCTGGAATTGGGAAAAAGTCTGATTAAAGCTTTAAAAATCAGGGTCTCCTGGGTGGCTCAGTCGGCTGAGCGGCCAACTCCTGATTTTGGCTCAGGTCCTGATCAGAGTCATGAGATCGAGCCCCCACTGGGCTCTGTGATGGGCCTGAAGCCTGCTTAAGATTCTCTCTCTCCCCCTCTCCCTGTGCACCCACCCCTCAAAGCTTTAAAAATCATAGAAAAATTGATATGTTAGATTTATAGAAATCACTGAGCGTTTTTTCCTGAGACATTTATGTATGAGAAATGTAAACAAATTAAAACATCACCTCTACAGCTTCCCAGGCCCATTTCCTGTACTTTGGATCATGAGTCAGTCGCCACATGTACATGTAAGTCTCAACCACCTCTGGCCGTAGGATGTAGTACTTTTCATTTTGCCTCGTTGCAATGGCTTCAACGCCGCCATCGAACCTGAAAGCTTCTGGTCCCAGTTTCATATCTAAAGGGTGACAAGGGTTATTGTCTTGGATGCTGCTCAGTTCTACAGCTTAAATGAAACTAGAAAGTACTTTACAACATTCAAGAGAAATGCCAAAACAATCATTTTTAAGGAATGGTTACAAACATCCTATAATAAACAATATTCAGTATACTTTTAAAATATAGTCATCTGAGAGTCCTTTTTAGAACATCACCAAGATCTGTTATTTTCTTTCATTTAACCACCACTTGCTGAGTGCCCCCCAGGTAGGTACAAGGCACTACAACACCCCTTATTAGTTAGCTGGAAATCAATGGTTGAGAATTCTATGTCATTATGTCATGAAAGGCTATTTAATCTTTGTGCTTCAAACTCCTGTTTTATAAGAAGGGAGCCAGACTCTATTTCATGGAAATACTGAAAAGGTTAATAATGGTTTGTAAAATACTAAGTTTCTTTTGCACGTGGGGCAGAGATTCTTACCCCCTGTTATTTACAAGCGGGGTCAATAAATTAGACCTGCTTAACCCTGTATGGCTTCAATCCTTGTTCCTTGGGAAAACTAAGGGTAGATATTTTTATGTAGAAAAGCAGTGCTTCTTAAAGTAAAAAATATAAATTCATTTAAAATATTCATCATGAGCTTCCAGTTTCATGAGGCAAAGTGGATATTTTTTAATGGCAGCAGTGACAATGTTCCTTACGGAACAAAATAAAAGCCTGTGGGAATAGATTGAAAATGAAGAAAATCATAGGTACTCACAGGTGCGATTGTAAGATTCATAACAGGTTCGGGCAATTTCAGCCCCGAGCTGCAGGTAGTGCTGGGTCAGGCCTGCGGGAGCGTCGTCGGCACCGAGTGCAAACATGCCCCCAGCAAAGCAGGTTAGGTGGCCCATCTTGTGTTCCAGGAGGCCCCCTTTCCACTCTGCGATGTAAGTCAGCCCCGTACTAGACTTGCGGATCAAGTGAGTCTCAATCGCCTGCAAATCAGACTTATTCTCAACATTTTTAAATCCCTTCCAAATTTATACTAAGAACACTCCCAACACTGAGAGAGAAAAAAGATAAAGCATCACTCGCAGTTTGAGTTTGGGACTGTCAATCTGATTCAACCTGAAATTTCGTTACTGCTGTCTGTATTCCTCCCCTAGTCTCTGCTTCATTAGTCCGGTTAGTTAGGGTTATCGCTGCTGCGCGGGCCCACTTGGTTTTGCCTGGTTTTGTGACCAAACATTTGTAGTCCGCAGAACTCAAACACTGTCCCCTTCTCAAAGACAGGCCAGTGGTGTAGAGGAAACAGTTAATGCATTTCCATTTTCACAGTGGAAAAACAACACAAGCACAAGCCCCACTGTGGATGAAGAATAGAGCGTATCTGTGTATAAAGTCAGGCGGGGAGTGTTACCCTGCCTTCGGCTCTCTTGGGCTCAGAGGGCGGCAAACTGAGGGGAAAAGGTGTGCCGTTCTTGAGTCAGATTGCTTGGCCCCAAATTCCAACTCTGACACTGTGAACTTGGTGGGTAATTTGCTTGCTATATCCTTAAATCTTAAACCATAAAAAGGGAATAATAGTATCTTCTGAGAAAACTCTGCAACATCTAGTTTATGAAGCCATCAATACTGTGACTAGCACTTGATAAGGTTCATTTATCATCCCTCACATCTCCATTGTGCTAACACTTGAATTAAATTCCTCCCTAATAATTCCATTAAAAAGCACCTTAGTATATAAGGGCAAAAAAGACACATAAAAAGATACTCATCGTCACTTATCATCAAGGAAATGCACAAACAAAACTATAATGAGATATCACCTCACACCTGTCAGGATGGCTAAAATCAACAACACAAGAAACAAGAAGTGTTGGTGAGAACGTGGAGGAAAAAGGAACCCTCCTGCACTGTTGGTGGGAATGCAAACTGGTGCAGCCACTATGGAAAACAGTATGGAGGTTCCTCAAAAAGTCAAAAATAGAGCTACCATATGATCCAGCAATCACAGTACTGGGTATTTACCTGAAGGATACAAGACCATGAATTCAAAGGGAAACATGCACCTGTACACTTACAGCAGCACAATTTGCAACAGCCAAGAAATGGAAACAGCTCGAGTGTCCACTGACTGATGAATGGATGAAGAAGGTGGCAATAATGGAGTATTATTCAACCATAGAAAAGAATGAAAGCTTGCCATGTGCAACAATATGGATGAAAGTAGCAAGTATAATGCTAAGTGAAATAAGTCAGAGAAAAACAAATACCATAAGATTTCACTCATGTGGAATTTAAGGAACAAAACAAACAAGTACAGGGGAAAAAAATAAGAGAGAGACAAATCAAGAAACAAGCTCTTAATTATAGAGAACAAACTGATGGTTACCAGAGGGGAGGGAGGATGGATGAAATGAGTGATGGGAATTAAGGAGCACACTTGCGATGAGCACAGGGTGATGTATGGAAGTGTCGAATCAATCTATCGTACACCTGAACCTAATATAACACTGTATGTTAAATAACTGGAGTTAAAATGAAAACTTAAAAAAAATAATAAAGTTCTGTAAATTGGGGAGAAATGATGTTTACAAAAATGATTTGTAAAATATCTTTTATTTTTGTTCTAGGACTGTTGATATTCTTTTACAATAGAAAACATAATATAAGCCTTATATTGTAAAAAGCAAAAATGAGGTATAACTGTTTGGAATTACTAACTTCTAATTACTGTAACAGGAAATGTTTCTTTTCCCTCCCAATTACTTCATAGAAGAAAAAGATCTATGACCATGGCTATACCTGTTACACCATTATGAAAAAAAGAGAGTTTTTAAGGAAGTACATTTGGGAATAGTAGACACAGACAAAACTTGTGATAGAGAAGAATGAATGAAAATGAATACATAGATAACAACTTTCCTACTTTTATTGGAAATAAACAATTGAAACCAAGATGGTAAGAAATAAATGAACATACTACTGTGCTCACTGTGGTTAGCTAATTTTATTGACAGTCTAGTTATTATATTAACATTTCTTTCTTATTTAACTGAACATCTTAACTATTTACACTTCTCATAGCACAAACTGCAATAAAGTTCTTCAAGCAGATACTTGTTCATCACCCAAGAAATTATTCTTTCTATATGGCAAAAGTTACAGCTTTTTGAGCATGGACCAGAGAAACATTATTATCCTGTTATGGATCCTGAATAAAGTATTCTATTATTTTTGGCATAATTCTGACCAAGCTGCTACCTCTCAAAATAAACTACAGTGAAGTTCCAAGACCTTCAAAGCAATGTTTGTGTGACAATCGGAAAATGTAAATAAATATAAAGGAGGAAAAAATAGTCTTTAGTGGTTCTAAAAAATTTGTTAAATCTGCAGAGAATCGATTAGGAAAAAAAGAATATCATGTATTCTGTGACTTCAGCCTTCCATATTTGAAAAAAAAATTAGTTTGATGAAACCTTTAGAAAACTAAATGTCTAATACATCATGTGCCCAGGTACCATTCATTCCAGTGGACCCTTGGTAGAATGAACATCCACCACGGTGGATTCTTAGTGTGGTCTCTAGAGAAGAACATAACAGCCAGTTGAAAGCTCAAAGTATTTTGTTATTGAAACAATCAAAGAAAACAGACCATGCTGGGATTAAATGCTTTCCAAAGTCTACCTGAAGCTAAAACTGAAAAATTGTATCTCTAGTAACTCAACTGTCCAGGAAGATAATGTGTGTAATTCTCTCCTTAGTAAGAATTTTTTTTTTTTTAAAGTACAGCTTAGCAGAAAGAAACTTTGCTATGTAAGACATGGTTACTTCTCAAACCAGAAATTTAATTGTTCTAGCTTTGCTTTCCAAGTTGAAAACACAATGGATTGAAAATGTTTTTACTATTAAGAGAAACAGGAAACGCTTTACTTCATTTGTTCTTAATGGATTTTCCTGTCAATGGTTTGTCTAAATACAATATCTTAAAAGCTGTGTGGGTACTACACAGTAGTACTAGAAACTGGGTTCTAGAAACTGGGGGGAAATATTTCAAAGAACACTTTAAAGTTGCTTTTCCTAGAACATCAAGATCTTAAGGGGCAACTTTAAGATTAGAATAATGAAAATATCTGCTAGGATAGCAATGAAAAAACGACATAACAGAAACCATATTGTTTGGAGAATTCCCTAGCTTAAAACTTGAAACCTCATAGGAATGAAGAAAAACAGACCTGGCAGAGGCCATGTGGACTATATCCTAGTTTGCTTTTTATGTTCATCATGTGCCTTGATTAAGGCTGTGCTAAATGAAAGCCAATGTACTAACTAAGGTGTTCTGGTTCCTATTTGTGAAGTGGTAAAGAGTCCTATCTGCTGTACTTAGTGATGCTTCTTACTGACCCTGGGAGGGAACCACAGTAATATTCAATCTGGCCAACCAGAGCAAAGCAAGTTGCATTTATATTTAAATGAATAAATTGGACTATGTCTAAATTACCCACACCTCCTCTCGGGGAGACAAATTTTAGAACAGTGGCTACATTACTGGGGAGTTACAAATTTCCACTCCCCTCCTATGAATTAATACTCTCAATTATAAAAAATATTAAATAGTCAATAAAAAAGTCATTTTTCTGAGTTAGTCATAATTTTACAACATTATTTGAGATGCCTTGATAATATAAAAAATATGTTATCATATAAATACTTATCAATCACAAAGGCACTTGGCTCTGCTAAAAAAATTGTTTCCAAAAAGTTGGGTGTGAGTTCAAGTATTTTATACAAAACAATATTCTTCTTTTGCTTTATTTACTTTCAAATTTTATTTTTACTTTTGATTGAAGCTTACATTCGCTTGAGGCTTAGTTTACTCTTACACTGGCCACATCCTATATATTTTGCTAGGTAATTTCTAACTTATTTTTACTAACATATTACAGGTAAAGAACACTTGAATATAGTATGGAAATTCTTATTCTCAAGTAAATCCACAGTGGTGAGGTAAAAAGAGACAGCTGACACAAATTTTAGTTTGAATTTTGGTTCCAAACTCAGACTTTCTAAGGTTCCATTCTCTTATCCGTAAAACCAAGTAAAAAAATCTCTAAGCTATCGTGAGGAGACAAACACACACTTCATGTAAAGTACCTACCTACTACTTAGCTCACAGTGGACAATTCAACAGATATTTATTCCCTCTCATTCCTCCTCTGTTATAAAGGATCATAGGAAACTATTAATGATTCAGATTTTTATTTGAGATCACTGTCTATTTATCTCTGTAGATAAGTTTACTTCAAATGAAGGTAGCCATTAGGAATGTCTGTAATCTTGGGCAATTTTAACTTTGTCAATTTCCAGAATATAAACTTAAGAGTTGTTCCTCCCCATGACTTTAATTGTGACTCTAAGCATGGAACTCCTACTCCTCGAAGAAAAATACCTCTTTCTCAGATATGTGAATCTTTACTGAGGTGTTAACCACATAAAACACTTTCAACCGCCCTGTTAGAAGTCAACACATCAAATGAGATTACTATTGTTATAATTATATTAGCAGACACTAAACTCAGCCTAACTAGAGATATTTTGTAACCCACTTGTGTAGTATTCCATTTCCCATTAAAGGCTGATTAATATGCAAATTGTAAGTTAGTTTAGTGGCAAAGATGATTAAATATTGGTTTACCTGAACAGCATCAAAATACATCTTCTTAGCTTCTAGATCTGTCTTGTCAGACATTAACCACGCCTTTAGCAAATATTCATAAAAGCTGTCTCCGAGTCCTCCAACTGATACATGATCTGCAAAGAGAGGAAAATGAACTTTAGAGTGATTCAGGCTTTAATTCAGATAATGTGGCAAAATCACATTAGTAACTAGGATGCAAAACCCTACGTCAACTGCAACTCAATGTTACATTTAAATTCCGACAAATCTCTTGTTTTCAGGAAGATGTTCTGAAACAAGCAGATGTGCCGTTAACTAATGCGATATACTCTAAATAATTACCAGGGTAGCTTTGTAAACACAGAGATAAAAAATATATAATCAACCCTAATTCCAAAAATCGGTTTCTCTAGTTAAAACCACCAAATTAAAATGCTTCACAGCATATATTCAAATAAATTTTGATTGCTTTAGCGCTCAAAAACATAAACTATGTCAAATGCTATGAGTACTAACAAACCTTGAAAAGAACTGGCTTGCAATAAAACAAGAAGCTCCTCAGCTTCTTGTGATTATTATTATTATTATTTGATGGGTTTTCCAGTGTTATCCATCTGTACAGTCAACATCCTTTGGGGGAGGCCGGTAAGAAAGATGACAGGCAGGAGAAGTCCTTCCTAATACTCCATTCCTGCAATCCTCTCCCACTACCATATACTATGCCAGATCCACTATATATAGTGCCAACAATCACATAATTTATAGGGAAGGTATCCTCATTAAAAGTGAAAAAAGAGTGAGGCTAAAGATCACAACACTGGTAAGGGCCACCTGATCCCACAGCCCACACAGAATCTCGACTTGGAACTGCTTGCTCTCTACCAAGTAACACTGAATGTATTCTTCTGCCTTGAATTAATTCTTTAATTAATTCTTTAATTTCTGCTTGAATTAATTCTTTAATTTCTCAAGCATATCTACCATAAAAACAATCTATCTGACATATCATTCTTAGAATTCCATAGAGAGTTTGAGCATTACTAAAGACAGCCTGATTTTGGAAATCTGCATTTTAAGTTCATAACTCAAAATGAATTTTACAGGGGCGCCTGGGTGGCTCAGTGGTTTAAAGCCTCTGCCTTAGGCTCAGGTCATGATCTCAGGGTCCTGGGATCGAGCCCCGCATCGGCCTCTCTGCTCAGCAGGGAGCCTGCTTCCCCCTCTCTTTCTGCCTGCCTCTCTGCCTACTTGTGATCTCTCTCTGTCAAGTAAATAAAATCTTTAAAAAAAAACCAAAAACACAATGAATTTTACATATCTCTTTTTTTAAAAATAAGTCCTTTGTTGACTCTGTCACATAAAAGTGAATCCACTTTTATAGAACTATCGAGAAAATTTTCTCCTGATACCTCCCTGACAACTCCCCTTGGAGGTTTACATGGGGACCTAAAATTGAACAGGTTAAAACTGAATTCATTCTCTTTTCCTTCACAACCTTACCTTCTGCCATTGGTCCCGGTCTCACTAAGTGGCACCATCATCCTTCCAACTGTGCAAGTTAGTCATCAGAGAGTCATTACTTCTTCTCTCCCTTGCCCCCACAGCCAATGAGCTAGTGAGCTCTACTAATTTCACCTCCTATACATCTCTTGACCCTATCCCCTCCTCTGTCCTCACCAATTGGATCCTGGCTGAAGCTACCAATATCGCCTGCTTCCGAGTCTGCAGTGGCCAATTATCTGGCCTTCTGCACTCCGATAGCATGTGCTTACTTATTTACATTAAAATTAATTAAAATAAAATAAAAACAATTCCGTTCCTCAGGCATACTAGTGCTCGAAAGCTAGTGCTCAAACATGGCCTTTGGTGACTGTACTGGACGGGGAAGATACCGAACGTTGCTGTCATCACACGAAGTTCTAATGGCAAAGCCACTGCAATCTGTTTCCCCATAAATACCAACGTAACCCCTTAACATGTGAACTGGATCATCCTAATTGGAAGCCTTCAATGACAAAGACTCAAATTCTGGGTGTTCGGAGACTGGGAGGCCCTGCGTGGTCTCCATCTTCCCTGTGTCACCATCACTCCTGCTCTATTGCTTTCTATCTTTTTGCCATACGGCTCTTCTGCTGGCCCCTCAAAACAAGCAGGCTCCTTTCCACCACAGGCACTCTAAAGGCGTTGTTCTCTCTGCCCGATGGGCATACCCTGCCTCCTTTCCCCTTCGTTTAGTAATTCTTCCTCATACTCCCTACCTAGGATTAAATGCAGCTTCCTCAAAGATGCTTTCCTTGACCCCCTCATTACACATTTTTTGATAGCACATGTCTACTATACTTTGCAACTTCCGAAAATGGTGGAATTTTTTCTCTGTCTTCTCTACAAGATCACGATCCAGGAGGACAGGGACTAGACCTATCATGTTTCCACATCAGCCCCTGAAAGTAGCTTGCATACAGCAAGTACTTAGAAAGCAACTAATGAACAAAGAAAAATTCTTGTAAGTCAATCTTAATAAGGACTATTCCCATTCAAGTAGAAGGGCTATATATATATTTTTTATATTTTTTTTATTAACATATAATGTATTATTTGCCCCAGGGTACATGTCTGTGAATCATCAGGCTTACACATTTCACAGCACTTACCATAGCACATACCCTCCCCAATGTCCATAACGCAGCCACCCCATCCCTACCCCCCAACCCCTCAGCCACTCTCAGTTTGTTTCATGAGTTTAAGAGTCTCTTATGGTTTGTTTCCTTCCTGATCCCATGAACGGCTATATTTTTAAGTAGTGAAATATGTAATTTTTATTATTGCAGCAAGTCCAGTTTTAGTTTTAATGTAAAATTAATGTTTTACACCTGTAAGGCTGAGTCTTAAAACAGCAGTGTTTGAAGTGACCTTTGCAATTTCCTAAATAAATTACCACAGAAACCTCTGACATTTACAAACTAAATACACTAAGTACTATCTCATCCATAACAAGCCCTGTTGTTATAAACATGATTGCAGGAGACAAATGCAAGTGATGCATGGTAAAGCAAATCACTGTCCGGTTACTGTCAAAACAACAAGGACTAAATGAAGTAATAGGAAATGATGGCCGTGATCCAGACATGCCCTTCAGAGTCAAAGCAATGAGAATTGAAAGCTAACAGCCAGAAGCAGCTTCATTTTCTTCTGCCTTGGGTTATGATTCTATAATGGATGGAAGAAGCAAGTTTGGGCATTTGTGATTTTTAAAAAAGGAAAAAGTGTTACATAAAAATACATTTGCTTGAATTAATTTTAGTAAATGCCAGTTAATTTTTTTATAAGATTTTATTTATTTATTTGACAGAGAGAGAGAGAGTACAAGCAGGGAGAGCAGCAGGGAGAGGGTGAAGCAGGCTCCCCACTGAGCAGGGAGCCCAATGTGGGGCTCCATCCCAGAACCCTGGCATCATGACCCGGGCCGAAGGTACACACTTCAATGACTGAGCCATCCAGGTGCCCAATTTTCTGTATTTTTATTTCCTGCCTATAAATTTTTCAGATTTGGAAAGAATGAAAATAAAGGAACACAGAGGAGAAACAAGAGCAAGCCTTTTTGATAACTCAGCATATCACTCACTATGCTTCTCCATGTCTGGAGGACTATTTGTGTTGGCAACAGAATCCTGTGTAAATATTTAGTGGGTGTGGGAGAGAACATGCCTGATTTTATCAGCAGGAAGGGACCTCCTACTTCTACAAAGAACATATATGGTGTTTTTATTCCCAAATGTTCTAAAGGTAATGTGTACTACAATCACTCAAATATTATGCTCTTCTCTATAGAAGGCAACTCACTCTTTCCTTCCCAAGAGGAATAGGTCCCATAAAAGGATTCCTAATACTTAAGAGATAAAACAAGACAAAAATGATTAAATAGTATTTTAAATTTCTGCTATACTAGAAGACAGCTGGATTTTTGTATCTGCTGTATATCCAATCTATTGTTACATATCATTTTGGTGGAAACACATGAAGAAAATTCAGCCTCACACAGTTACACAATTAGAAAAGAAAGTATTTTAAGAGTCTTTTCAGATAATTGTGGATGTTTTTCTTTGATACTAAAACAAAATTTGACAAGCAGTTTTTTAAAGGTTAACATTTTTTAAACGTTGGTTGTAATGTGGAATTAGATTTCACATCAATGAATTTTTGTGTGGTTACATTAAAATCCATTGGTCTAGCTTGAACTTTGAAAGGATCTTTTTTCTCACATGATTTTGTAATAGCATGTATTGGTCATTCGGAAAATACTGGTTCACTTAATTATGCATATCTTCCAAATGTTGACACAGTTCATTATATGATATAAAGAAAACACATTTGTTACTATCACCACTAATCTCATCAGAAAAAAAAATTTTTCTTTTTTTTAGAGAGGGCGAGGAGTGGCAGAGGGAGTTGGGGAGAGAGAATCTTAAGCAGGATCCCCAACAGGGGGATCATGACCTCCTCTGAGATCATGACCTGAGCTGAAATCAAGAGTCAGACGCTTAACCAACTGAACCACTCAGGTGCCCCAGAAAAGTCCTTAAGTATTGGTTAAAGGTGTTAAGGTCATGGTTGCATATAGACACTTCTTAAAATTCTAATTTTCATTTAGAAATTCAAATTCTATCATTGGCATAGATACTGTCAGTTTTCTTTGAAGTGACAGGCCTGTTTTTGTTTGTTTGTTTGTTTGTTTTTTTAATTTTATGTTATTTTTTTCAGTGTTCCAAGATTCATTGTTTATGCACCACACCCAGTGCTGACAGGCCTGTTTTTGAGAACAAGTCTACCAATTACCCAAGTCCGAATAACCAAAGTTTGTCTCCAGTTGTTCTTTCAAGCAAAAATGGTAATCCATGCAGCAATAAATGGCTGGTTCAGCTTGCGGCTCAAACAATCACACACGTGCCTTTTTGCGAGGCAGGCACTATCTTTTATTATACAGCAAAGAAGTGTACTCAATGGTTGCGATTTACTAGACTCGATTTTCTTCATTAAAAATATTCATAGGTGAAACTGGCATCTTTTTATTTCTTCTTGTCAGTGAAGAATACAATTATTAGTACTATCTGGCTCCTCTGCCATAGTTCCCAGTGTGGCCTCAATAGATTTACCCACCACTGCTTTTGCAACACAAGTTCAAATGTCAACACAGTGAAAAGGCAGAAAGCTTTAGTATTATTATAAAAAATAGCTTTGACCTTCTGGACCCCCCGAACGGTCCCAGGGACGTGCTGTGATCTGCAGACCACACTTGGCTAAGTGCCAACCTTATGTTCTTATGGTCTCAAGAGCTAGGCCTTCCATAGCATTATAATCATAGGTTTTAACACAGTTTTTATTCTACTAAATTACTCTTTAAGAAAAGTACTTCTACAGTAACAGTGAGGCATATTCATCTAAGAATATAATTTTAAATATAAAGAAAACACTCACATTAGAATAAAATTGTAAGGCACCGCTAACATTCCTGGCACAGGGAGGCACCTCACTTAGCATTCTGTATTTGGTGTCAGTTGCTACGTTAATCTACCACTGTTTTTCCAAATCAACTTGAGAACATTTGTTTCAACTACTCTGAATCTTCATACCACCGATCAAAAGCCCTAAGGCATCTGAAGCGAGGACTAGTTGCATAATGCTTTCTCCTAATCTGAAGATAATTCTACTGGGAAGAAACCTTTATCTGCTAGCTTAAAATTAAGCAGAAAAAACACCCTGTTTGTTCTTTCAATTTCCTAACCTTTAAAGATTCAGGTTCCTCTCTCATCTTGGAGCCAAGAAGAAAAAGAGAAATGCTATAAAGTAGAATGATCTAGCTACTCCATGCAAAATCCTGATGGTCAATTGCATAAAGGAACAATTTTCTCTTCTATCCACATGACCAGCTTGTTACAGGCTAACATCCCCACACAACCTGACCAGATCGTCCCTTCCTGATTAATAATCTAAATGTGCTTACATAGCATCATACTCACAGTTATGCACGAAATACAAACAATCTAGATCCCTGGTAACATTTATAGTCTCTCTTATGAGAAGCCTATTTAGTAAAGGAACCATGCCCACTTTCCCCTTTTTGAAACATTCCCCAAAACGATTTGTGCTTTTTTGGTACTCCTCCTCTCTGCTACTAGAACAGTGCTGGGTATCACAAAGAGCTAAAACAATGCTAATCTTTTGACTTACATTGACCCCACTGTCCACTACTGGGATTCAGATAGTTAGGATAAAGGCCTTGTGGTTTTTCCAGGTTGTTCAGTACTGTTCGAATATTCATTACCTACAACAGAAAATGAGATGTTACTGTGAAAATCTAAAAAACAATTTTGGTGCCATTCTTCTCTCTTTTTCCATTATATTTTTCCAATTTAGGAAAGAAGATTGATTTAAAAGAAATAGAACAAAGAGAGTCACCTCCAGCTTAAAAAATAATCGCAGTAAGTGACTACAGTCACACTGATCTGCCAGATGCCATAGAAGGAACTAGGGACCTAGCAGTGAATAAACAAAGTCATTACTCTCTAGGAATTTGTGGTCTAGTGGGAGGAGACAGATAATAAGCACATAAATATGTGAGGTGGGGACAGATGCTATGAAAAAGTTATGGAGAATGATGGGACAGAGTGATGTGAGGTTGTGAGGCTACACGTTTAGTCAGGGAGGTCTGGAGAGCCTGATGGGAGAGAGTTTGAGCCGAAACTTAAAGAAGCAAAGGAATAATCATGCAGAAAGTTGGAGAACGAGCAACTGGGGCAGAAGGAGGTGTGAGCACAAATGCCCTGAGAAGAGAGTGGGTTTGGCAAGACCACTGAGGATGGAGGTGAGGAAGCAAAGGGGACAATGTCAAAGAGAGAGGAGAGAGGGAGCCAGGGCCCCACATCATTCAAGCTTCATGGGCCTAAATGAGGGCTTATTTTATTCCAAGTGTGATGGGAAGCCATTGAAGTTTTGTGTGATTGAGGGGGCAAGAGAGGAAGCAGTATTCAGGTGAGTACTGCGGAGTTCAGCTGAGAGATGTTGGGTCCCAGGAAAGGCTGGCAGCAGAGAGAGAGGATAGAGCCAAAGCATCTCCTGACGGGTTCAACCTAAGGTTTCCCAAAAAGAGAGGAACCAGATGACCTCAACATCCATGATCTAAGCCACTGGGTAAATGGAGATGGCATTTATCAAGACAGTGTAGACTGTAGTAGAAACAGGTCTGGGGGTTGAGTCTGAGGCATTTTGAGTAGCAGCTGTCTCAGTGGAAATGACATATAGAGTGTGGGACAGGTTGGGACTGGAATGATAAATTTGGAGCCAACAGCACATAGAAAGTATGTGAAGCCATGAGACTGGATGAAATAATGTAAAGATTGAACATAAAAAGAAGGGGCCCAGGTTTGAGTCCTGAGGCTTTCTGATATTTAGAGATTGCGGCATTGGGAAGATCCAATGAAGAAGGCTGAGAAGGAGCACTCTACTGAGGAAGGAGGCAAACCAGGGTAGTACGGTATGCCTGCAGGTCTGTGCAGTGTCTCAGTGAAGGAAGTGTCTGAGTGTGTCAGCTGCTGAGAGGGTGAGGAAGACAACAGCAGAGAATGATCACTAGACTTGGCAACGTGGAACTCACTGGTCACCCAGACAGGTGTGGCGAGGAGAAAAGCCTGACTGGAAAGTCTCAAGAGTGGGAGATGCAATAAGGGGGGGTAACAGGGACAACTCTCTCAAGGAATTTTGCAATAAAGGGGAGCTGCAAATGGGGTGAATGCTAAGGGCACAGTGGTGGGGTGAATATAAATTTACTCAAATATCTATGGGTTTGTTTCTTGAAAATTAGAAACAGATTCAATTTGTATTATACTTTGAGTTTAAAAAGTCTTTCCCATACCTCCTTCATATAGTCCATACAATACTATCTGTTTTTAGATAAGGAAAAACATTCAGAGAGGTACAGTGACTTGCTTGAGGTGTAGAGAATCCGACATGTACACCATGCTGCCTCACACGGAGTTAGATGGTGCCATGGGAAGACTGTGGGTTTACAGTTTGGTAAAATGAAATGCTGCGTGTGACAAAACCTCAAGAAGAACTCTGTTAAACTTGGTTGTTCTTTTCCACATCTAATATTACTAAATCTCCCAGAAGAGGATATTATTTCTCACAAGTACAGCTTTGCAATGCAAGGTGTATTGCAGAATCTCACCTTTTCAGCAAAGATAGGGTTTCCTGACAAGTGGCTCAGGTGTAGAAACTCCAAATGCAGAGTTCCAAATTCTGCCAAAATACTGCTGCCTCCGGAGGCCCAGGGCCAGTTCCTTCCAATCCCACTAAAGAGAAGAGATTGAACAGTTATGGGACAGACTACAGCTCTAAATAGTAGAAGTGAAAGAGACAACTTTTGAACAATAGCATCTCAGCTAATAGTCTACTTTGGATACTAAAAAATACCCAGCATTGTTGTCTTTGGCTACTGATTTCAGGCTTTGACTCTTATCTACAAATTGAAAATTACTGTTGACTTAAGTCAGAAAAAAGTTGCTACGTGCTTGCTGTTGATGAACAGACAAATATTTTGGAAGGTACAGGTGCCATATACACCGATTCCAAATAGAATATAAAACAACCCCCCATCAACATGCCCCAAATCCCACACAAAGCCCTCCAACATTTTAATTAATTTCAGCCTGAAAGTCCATGGGCTATTATAAATATTCACATTATATTTAAAAGATTTCATTGATATAAGATAAATTTCACATTGATTATATACTCATTCCACCTCTCCCCAAACCCTCCCTCCACTTACTAGACTCTTTTGTTTTCCTTCACACTATTTTCTCTATTTTCTAAGTATATGTTCCAGGGCACTCACTTATTCCCTAACCCATTTAATCTATGTTCAAGAATTTCAACACAATTATGTAATTCAAATATGAAAGGGGTCAAAAGGCATGAGCTTCAAAAATTATTGCCTCATGTCTCATCTTGGAGAAATGGTGTTGAAAAAGAGTTAGTCCTACACATCCACACACACAAATACACATAAAGTGGCTTTTGAGGCATGGTCATACTCTTGGGTATGGTTTATTTTTGGAGAGCCACTTAAAACGCCAAGACTTAATGTGATAGTTGAAATAAAGAATAAAGTCAAGGATTTGACCAGTAAATTCTCTTGCAGAAAGCTGAAAACCCATATCTTGGTTTTATTCAGATGTACATTTATTGCACACCTACCATTTGCCAGGGACTCTGCATGGCATTGGGTTACAAGGATGATTATAACGAATAAATCACCTTTTTCTTAAAGACATTATAAGTGTAATGGAGAGAATGACCTAAGCATACATAATTCCAATTAAATATGGTAAGTGCCAAGAAAAGTATGTGAAAAATTCTCAGAGCACCTAGGGCCAGGGCATGCAATCCTATATGCTGGGGGCACAGAAGGCTTCTTCAAGGAGGAGACTCCTGAGTTGATTGTTGAAGAATGAATATGAATTAGTGAGGGAAGAATGGTGACAGGGAGCATCTGGACACCTAGAGCACACAGAAGGGCTAGCCAGAACTAGAAGCTCCTGATACTGCTGAGTGGAGGGAAGGGAAGGTGCCTAGAGAGAAGGCTATGAGGTTCAATTGGGGCCAGGTCTTGGAGGCTTGTGGATTTCTCACTTTCTTCCCTTTCCAAGTTGGCTCCATTTGAATACCGCTCTTGGTGTCCCCTAGATTTCCTTCCTTGTTTGTTTTTTTGCTTTAGATCATTCACATATCTGGGTAAACCCTTTCAGCTGTCTTAACTTCTGCTCAGGAATGTTTTTTCAAGAAAAAAAAAA
>CM052886.1:38515981-38547687 GCA_028534135.1 Potos flavus | reverse complement strand
TTTTTTTTAATGCAAGTGTTATAAAGGCACTAGAGAGTGACCAAAAATAAACATAAACTAAAGGAGTGTTAACCACTGAAAGACAGTGACTACAATGGGTTAGAATTTGAGTTAGTGCCTTTTTTCCATAATCTCACAAAATTGCAGGCTTACTTTACAGTTAAAGGTTGGCAGAGCAGCTGACGATTTAGTGAAGGGAGAGAGGTGGAGTGAGGGTTGTCCTAGAAACTTATGAGCCATAGAGGGGTGGTACCAAAAATCTGAGTATAATCTCTGCCCAAATCCCTGGAGGACCACTAAATAAGATAACCAGTGGATCACCAGGAAAACACCTGGCAGAAACCAGAAAAGCCTTGTGAGTTCACTTTTTCTGACTCAGGTATTCCCATACTGTGCCTAACTCAGGAGGCAGAAAGCAAAAGCCTTAATAATTTCACGTATCAGAGGACAGAGCTTGGTGATGGTTTACCACAAACATTGCCCAAATCCTTGACCAAATGTGAAACTGCACAGGTACAGGGAAGATCCCAGGAGCCCAGATTTAAAAAACAGCAACAGCTGGAACTGAAGAACTGAACAGAAATCTCAGCTGTTGCACACTGTGGGGGAGACAGAGTTTGTATTTTGAATCTAAGAGAATTAGCAGCTTGCTAAGCAACAACAAAACAATTTTCAGAATAACACATCAAGGTTGCAAAACATATCAACAATATCTAGTTTTTAGTAAAAAATTACTAGCTATGCAAAGAAACAGGAAAATGTGACTCATACTCAGGAAGGACAGTTAAAAGAAACTGACTCTGAGTGGGTCCAGATGCTAGATTTAACAATGTCTTCAAAAACAACTATTTAAATACATTCAAATAATTAAAGGGAAACTTGCCAAAGAAATGGGCAGAAGGAATAGCATACTTGAAGATATCAATAAAATGATCATATCTGAAGAACAGAGCAAAAATAGACTAAATATAAATGAGCAGAGCTTTGGAGACCTGTAGAATAACATTTAGAAGTGAAACAGAATGTAACTGTAGTTCTAGGAAGAGAGAAGGAAAAAAGAGACAGAAAAACAATCTGAAGAAATAACAGGTGAAAACTTCCCAAATTTTGTGAAAAGCAGGAAGGTACAATCTAAAAAACTCAGTTAACCCAAACAGGATAAATACAAAGAGAACTACTCCTCACTACATACATCAGAGTCAAACTTCTGCTAGCCAAAGACCAGGAGAAAATTTTGAAAGCAGGCAGAAAATAAACAGCAAATTACGTATAGGGAAACAATGATAACATAATGGCTGACTTCTTACAGAAACAATGGAGGCCACAACTTATAGGAATTACATAACCAAAATGTTGACAAAAAATCTGAAAATTAAAAATTCCATATCTGATGAAACCTTCCTCCAAAGATGAAAGGGAAATAGGTATTTTTGGACAAGCAAAAAACTGAGTTTTTACAGCAGACTTGAGTAAAAGAAATACTAGAAGAATATACTTAGGCTGAAGGGAATGACTGTGGATGGAAACTCAGATCCAGATTAAGGGCACTGGAAATGGCAAATGGAAATGGCAAATAATGGAGATAAATATAAGGTCTGTCTATCTATGTATGTATGTCTAACTATCTCTGTTTGTCTATCTGAATTTTTTCTTTTCCAAAGGATAGGGAGGTTAAAAGAACAATACTGTTTGAAAGGTTCCTGTATTTTACCTGAAATGCTATATAAATTTTAAGTAGATTATAATCCCTAGAGTAAATCAATATATCTATATACATATTTAAATATAAAAAATATACATATAGATATATATGCAACACTGTATTATACACCTGAAACTAATATACCACTGTATGTTAACTAGACTGAAATTAAAAAAAAAATAAAAAATATAATAATACAGAAAAGGAGAAAAAGAGGAACAGCAGGTAGCATGCATAAGCTCCCTATGTGCATCAGTTCCCCTTGCTCCCATATCACAGAGTGGGGAGCAACGGTGGCCTGTGTAGGCGCTGCACATGTAGTTGGTTTGTGTTACAGTTGAGGAAACCTTCATTTTTTAAAGGAACTGCTGACAGACTTACCCAACTGTTGCTCCAAAAGGGGATAGTATCTTTATTACTTTGGACAGCAACAAAACAAAACAAAATAACACAAAACAAAGACATAGTAGACACTTTATCTTCTGAGGCTGTATAAAATATCTTTGAAAAGATAGGAAAAAAGTTGATAAGTTTCAACAATTCTACCTCTAAGTATTTACCTTAGAGAAATGAATACATAAGATGTTCACATAAAGACTTGAACATGAGCTTTCATAAGCAGATTTATTCATGATCACCAAAAATTGGAAATAACACAAATGTCCATAAACAGGAGAATGGAAAAACTATGGCACATCTATACAATGAAATACTACTCAGCAATAGAACTATTATATACAGAATAACGTTAATGAACCTCAAACACTGTACTGTAATAAAAGAAACCAGGCAAAAAAAAAAAAAAAAAAAAAAGCACACACTGCATGACTCCCTTTGTATAAAATTCTCCAAAGGGCCAAACTCATTTATAGTGACTTGTCAGTGATTGCCTGGGGGGTCAGATGAAGGGGAGTGAATGATTGCAAGTCACATGGAAGTTTTGTGAATGATGAAATGTTGTATATCTTGATTATAGTGTGGTTACCATAGGTGTACGTCTGTCAAAATTCACTGAAATTTACCTTTAAAATTGATGTATTTTTGCATATAAATTATACCTCAATAAACTTGATGAAAGAAAAAAATGGCAAAAAAGTATATTTCATTGTTATCTCTTTAAAAATAAGAACTGAGTCTTTATACTGCATTAAAATTCTATAATCAGAAAAATAAAAATTTATTTAAAATAATATTTACTAAAGGTTAATTTATTCATTAAAATTGTAAGAAAATTTGTCATTATCGAGAAATACACCTGTAGTATTCACTGTTCTACACTTTTAAATCCTTAGAAAACCAAAATTTTTCTAAATATGTGAAAATACCTATGGGAATGAAAAAGGAAACTAGAAAAAATGCTTGATTTTCTAGCTCTTAGTTTAATACATTCAATGGAAAGTTAAGCAATGTTGGAATATTAAACTTATCAGATTTGTGAATGGTTTAGAGAGATCCCTGAAATATACCTTTCTGGTAATTATGTATTGATTCTTTTTTTTTTTTTAAAGATTTTATTTATTTATTTGACAGAGAGAGAGATCACAAGTAGGCAGAGAGGCAGGCAGAGAGAGACGGGGAAGCAGGCTCCCTGCAGAGCGGAAAGCCCGATGCGGGGCTCGATCCCAGGACCCTGAGATCACGACCTGAGCCGAAGGCAGAGGCTTTAACCCACTGAGCCACCCAGGCGCCCTTATGTATTGATTCTTTACAAACATATTTATTCCTTGATAACTTCATCAGAGAAAGTTTTATCTTAATTTCCAGATCAAATAATCTGATTAACTTCATTGTAACCCTTCAGGTGTTTCATGTGTTTACAACGAATCCAAAGCTTTGGTCAAAAAAAAAAAGTCACACTCTAAAAATATCATCATGTTGTGATGTTGACTTAGGGTTTTCTTTAATATATAACTAATGAACAACGTGGGGGTTAGGAGTGCTTACTTACTTCCTGACACAGTCAAAAACCCTCATACGACTTTTGACTCCTCAAAAACTTAACCTACTGCTGACCAGAAGCCTCACTGATAACCTAAAGAGTGGATTAACACATATATTGTATGTTTATGTATTATATACTGTATTCTTACAATAAAGCAAGCTAGGGAAAATGTTAAGAAAATCATAAGAGAAGATATACTTACAGTACTGTACTGTATTTATTTAAAAAATCCACATATAAGTGGACTTGCACAGTTCAAATCTGTGTTGTTCGAGGGTCAACTGTATATTAATAATTCTTAAACATTTTTTAATGATGTAAAAAAAAATGTAAAAAAAAATGAACAATTTTTTTTTACTGAGAAAAACCATCTAGACTTGCCATTCACATACACAACCTTGCCTTACCCTCCTCTTTTCCTGTACAGATATTTCCCCTACTTGGGCCCCACTTCCTGGATGGGCCACTCTCTCCTCTCCACCTCAATCTCATCTACACATCTGCTTGATCTCAGCCTGAAATCACTTCTTCAGGAGAGCTGTCTCTGACCTTTCTGCAATTCGATATATTTTTGTGATTAATTAATGTCAGCTCTCATAGTCTAAAAATTCCATGAGAGTATAAAGTATTTGTTGATTTGTTTGTTTTTACCAGTTTATCCCCTGTCCCTGGCACACGGAGGGTGTTTAGGAGGATGGTGGTTATCTGATGGTTACTGAATAAATGAAAGGTTCCTTTAAAAATGAGCAGGTTTCCTTAGCTTGTCCCAATCAGAGCATCAGTCTAGCTCACCAACTGACTACTCTTCCCAGCAGCTTCTCTGTGCCAGTGTTCACCCCAGTTTAATATAACTGTAGCAACTACAGTATATATAAAACATAAAACTGGACCTCAGGTAATAATTACAAGAATGCATCTTGGACCACATGGTCTTTCTGCTGATTATACCATTCTATGCTTGCTCTATACATGGGCATGCTGCTTTCTTGTCTTGCCAAAGCATTACTGAAACTTATTTTACCCTGTCATTAACCCCTGAACTGCTTATCAAAATGCTAAGGAAAACTAGATTATGATTGGGCAAAGTTCCCTGAGTGTTAGAACTATATTCCTGATTCTTAAAAAAATTTCACACAGAGGTATTTCTCTCAAGTTTAAAAGGCGAAGACAATGGGGCACCTGGGTGGCTCAGTTGGTTAAGCATCTGTGTTCGGCTCAGGTCATGATCCCAGAGTCCTGAGATCGAGTTCCGCATCAGGCTCCCCACTCAGTGGGTAGCCTGCTTCTCCCTCTCCTCCCTGCTCCTGCTCTCTCTCACTATCTCTGTCTCTCTCTCTCTCCAATAAATAAAATCTTTAAAAAAATAAAGTAAAAAAAAAATAAAAGGCAAAGACAAGAGAACCGCACTGCTGGGCCACTGTCTGGGCAGTAGGTCAGTGATTAATGGGGAGTATTTGCCTCACTGTGCAGTAATATTCCACTTTTATCATTCCAGACTCACTGAACTAAAGATCATGTGTGTACATTCTTAATAGGACTTACTTTCCACCTCATGATCTAATTACAGTGCTTTCATACTAGAAAATTATGAAGAATGTTTTCCCAAAGTGGTATCTCTACTTTGAAAATCAGTCTACCTGAACAAAACATTCTCTTCCATCCCTTAGAGTATCCAGACATAATTTAAATCTTTCTTATGATTCATATTTTTGGGAGCCTTGTTTTCTTATCATGCCAGAGTAAGAGAATCTAAACAGTATTCAGTTAAATCATGGGACTCAGTACATCAGATTTGAAGGTTTAGATAATGAGGAAGACTTAATCTCTTATCTAGCTATGTAAAACAGAAAAATAGCAAATACTGAAATACCAATTTATTTAAAGATGCCTACATTATTTTCACTAAATAATGCCTTATTTACAGAATAGAGATTTGCCAAAAAGATATTTTTTCCACTTATACCTCAATGCACTGTTTTTTGTTGTAGGGAAAAAAATAATTGATCAAGTTACTTTTTAATTCACCTCCATGCATTCAATACACAGTTACGTCGAACTTTTTGAAATCCCACAACTTAATGAAATAACTTTTATCTGCAGGAGGAAACAAAGTGTTAGGAGAACAAGGAAAGGAAGGTGATTAAACTTGTCCAGGGTGGGGAAGGAACAAGGTAGAGAGAAAGAAATGGAAGGTATCTTTGAGAATGGGTGACATAATCAGACCTTCAAAACTAGCATAAGTTTTTGTGGTTAAAGGGTCTGCTTCGGCCAAGGGGCTCTATACGCATGGATGTGGAGGTTTGAGAGCATAGTGTCTACTTGAGGAAAAGCACTACAGCTTTGGGGAAGCTATTAAAGATTCTAGACTAAAGGGAGAATGTCTGGAGACCAGAAGGGTAATGTTTTGAGGAGATGACTATATATATACCACAACTATATATCTGTATCTGTATCTATACAAACACAGTGGAATTAGGGGGAAGAGAATTTGGCAGCAGGGAGACTATTTCCAAAGCCACTGTTGTAGCTCAGAACGGAACCAAGGGGAGCCTAGAACTGGGTGATGAATGAGAATGGGGAAAAGCTTGGCTGTGAGAGGTGTCAAAAATACAATGGAAATGAAGTAGATAGGATCTGATGACAGACTAGCTGTCAGGGAGAAGTATTTAAAGACCTCAGGATGTCTGAACTGAGGTTATTGGTATAACAAAGGGTCAATCTGGAAGGGAAACTCATTTGGGGAATAAAATATGGCAGATGACTTTTGACAGATGAAGGTGAAGTGCCAGCTGGCACTCAGCAGGATATAGGGATTAAATTCTGGAGTGAGCGCTGGGCTGGAGATCTGGATTAAGGGGTAGCTGTTGCTTTTTGAAATCTAGGGCAACTCTGGATGTGCTTTCATGTAAAGGGTTTGAAAGACAGCCTCAGCTGTCGATTCACTCATATATACCTACACCTACCCTCATGCGGACAGTGAAGACTAGAAGGCAGAGATGAAACAGCTACTCCCCATATGAACTGTCTGTGTCATGGAGTCAGGATCACACCAAAATGTGTGTCTAGCACCCTTGCCTTGGTCACAACCACAGTCTTTACCGTTGGCCTCAAGGCGACTACATTTCCCAGCATCTTCTGGGCCTCTTCATCGGTGCCCTGAAGAAGGACCTGGACACTTGCCACTCATCTGTCACTGCAAGAGCATTCCCAGCCTGGGAGAACAGAGACAAGTCAGGCCACTCCATCAGGGCAGTGTGAGATGCTAGGCACACTGGGCAGAACCGCAGATGCAAGGAGAAATGGGGAAAGTTTCCTGGAAGTGGTGCTGCCTATGCCACGTCTTGATGGGAATGGGGAAAGCGGGATTGTTCCAGACAGAGATAATGAAAATAGACAGAGACAAGAGAAACCATGACACAACTGAGAAATTATACAGCTTTGTACAAAGAAATAGAGACTATAGAGCCTCTTTTGCCTGATTAATTTTGATTTTTATTTAAGGTAATGAGTAACCACGAAAGAAGACACTAGGAAGTGAGATGATAAACATTTAAAAAACATTTCCATTTAAACCATTTCAACAGTGTGGAACTTTGGAAAATGTCTTGGGAAACTGGTGCAGGAAGATCTGTTAAAGGTAACTGCAGTGGTTGAAATAAGTGATGATGAGGGCCTGAGTGGAACAGCAGGAAGACAAGACCAGAAATAGACAAAAGAACAGAAGTGAAACATTATGGATGATGAATCAACAAGAAGGGAGAAGGATGGAGGGGCCAGGGAAGGAAAGGGGCCCAAAAAACAAGCTCCTGGAAGAAGGAAAAGGGGGTACATTCAGGAGTACAAGTGATGGTAATAGATATTCTTTTTTGAGGAAAGAGGAAAGAATGGGATTGAAGTGATTCAGGTACAAATTTAGGACTTAGTAACAGAACACGAGATGTTTTTATCTAGAGAACACTCACAGAAGAGTATCTGAACATTTCCACAAAGTAGGGAGGATGAGATGTTGATCAGTAGGTGCATGAAAGAAAAAGAGAGAGGGACTGATGCCTCCAAGAGTCAAGATAGGTAGGAGAGGGAACCAAAGACCCTCCTCATTCACCGAGGGCTTAGTTAATGTACTGAGAGAAGTATGAGTGAATGAACTGTAGAGAAACACTTTTGCTCTTCCTGTATCACCAAGACTCTTCTTGGATCCAGCCTCAAATTTTGACCATGTTATCACAAAGATGGGGAGAAAGCACAGAAGTAGAAGAACCACTAAGATGGCAAGAAGGAAGAAAAATTGGTTCTAGCAAAAAAGGTTTGAAAGAATTCAAGTTCTTTACTCTAGAAGAGAAGATGAAGGGGAGATTTCCATAATCTTAGCTTTTATATCCAGATAAGAAAGATGCTATGCATATAATCCCACTTTTAACTCTTTAGAGAGGAGTATCTATTTGTTTAAATTTCTTTTTATTTTTAAATAGTGGAAATGAGCTTAACAAAGGGTTCTTGTATATATGTCAAACCCTACAGTTACTGGTGAAATTCAGTTCTGGGAGGTATGTAGAATTCAACCAGACAAACTGAAAACTTTTTTAATAACCTCAAAGTGCTTAGTCATCAATATAGTACAAATAGACAAGCACCATGCTAGTTTACAGAGGCAGGAAAATAGCAAGACATCTCCCCCCATCTTTCCACCAGGTATCAGGAAATTTAAAAGCATAAAACTATTATTATTATTTTTCAGTTTGAATAAGTCCAAATGATTTCAAAAGGAAATTTGAATTATGGAATTGGATATTTATGCCCGTGCCAGACTAGATTCAATCAAATTAATGAAATTTTAAAAATATACATATATTTGGAACTCCTCTGGAGACTAACAGAAAATGGCACAAGTATAAGGCATTAATATTAGCTTGTCTGGCTGCCTGTAGCATATACAATCATAATTCCTCTTGCTTCTCATCTCTTCCTCTTTACACTCTTTTCCTTTATGATAAACATAATAACAAATAAATTTTGCAACACTGTTTGTTTGAAAAGAGACCTAGGTTTTACTGTCTTTAGAAAAACTCAAAAAGTAAATGTATTATCTTTATAGATTATTCTATATAGAGCCTTCACTAGCTCTACAAATTTCAGTTTTTGAAACTTCTTTCTCAAATATAAATATGAAATCATTACTCTCTTGGTCATAGGCCTCAGAAACTCAGATTAACAAATTCTGTAATCTGAACCCTTTGAATTTAGCAAAAATTTTGGATACACCAAATATGTTGTTCATTTTAAAATATCACTCATCCAGGATAGACTGACACCCAGAGGCATTTTAGTGCTAACCCAATCAATATTAAATATTAATGTCTTTAAGTACTTTCTGACCTATTTCATATTAAAATCAATAACTCGCCTTAGAAAAGTTCTTGATCTAATTAACGATCTTCTCAGGCACACTTCCACAGCTGACCCACTTTAAAGTGGAGAAAATTAATACAAATAACGGAGAATGTGCCATAAGATTATTCAGTCTTACAATATTTAGAGCTGATTAAAAGGAATTTAGAACTTCCCTTGAAACCAATTTAAAAAATATTCTCAAGAGTAATCTAAACAGGATCAAAGTCCACTTAATACAACGAGACAATATGCCCATTATAAACCGCCAAATGATAAGACATTGGTCTGAGCTTGACAAAGGTAAATGACACTTGGATATTTATTGTTTATGGCAGCAGCCTTTGAAGCAGAATGTAACACTCTTAATTAGAGCGCAGGAAGGAACTATCAAAGCTGCTATTTCTAAATTTTTTATCTGGAAGGAAAAAAAAAGCTTTATCAAATTAAATATTCAGGTATTCCCTGCTCCCCTCCCTTGGTGCTTATGCATAAGACTTCATACAAGATACCCCCATGATGTTCCTGCAGAGACTACACTATGAGAAGAGGTTACCAGGGTCCCTCACTGGTTCTGCGGCTGTCAGTGACGCTTGAGGTATCATGGAATGAGCTTCAGAATGTCATCAATGGACAATAATTTTAAAATCCAAGACCTTTCACAGTAGAGTAATGATGGTATTACAATATTTTGTAACGAAAGGGACAGTGACCATGAACATATTTTGCAACAGAGATTTTCTCATTGACTTGAGGCAAAGTATTTAATCAGGAGTTGACATTTCAGAAAAAAAAATGTCCATATTTGCTGACATTTTCTGGGACAAGTGGTTGTTGGTAGAATGTTACCTACCAGATAATTTTAGAAGAAGGAGGAGGGGGAATAGGAAGAAAATAACATGCTTAATGTATAACTTGAAAAAAAAAAGTAACATGGATAAAGAATCTGAATTTGGAAAGAACTCTAAGGAAAGACCATTTAGAAAGTGGACATTTATGAAAATATTTAGGAAAGTAGTTTACCTTATAACTCATGCTTGTATCAAACTTGAGAATCAAAGTTTCTATTCTGCTTTAAAATCTTCTAAAGGAAGAGTTCCAGAGGTTTTTTCTATCTTTCTATTAGTTTGCAAGAACAAAGGATGGTATCAAGAAAGACTGACATTTTCTGGCAGAATTACAAGAATATTCTTTGCATAACCAAAGGATGAGATTTAAAACAAATACCATGTTTAGGAAGATCAAGCAGTATTACCCTTCTCTCACCAACACGAGTTTGTTATCTTTTCCTTCTGGACAGAGTTAGAACCAAGTTTTGAAATAAGTAATACAGAGTAAGACCTTTGACTACTCATTGTATCACAAGCCTTAAACTGAAATGAAAACAAAACAAAACAAAATGAATCACACTTCTCTGACTAAAATGATCAATTACTTTTTTTTTAAGACTGTATTTATTTACTTGACAGACAGAGAGCACAAGCAGGAGGAGCAGCAGGCAGAGGGAGAGGGAGAAGCAGGCTCCCCACTGAGCAGAGAGTCCCATGCGGGGCTTGATCCCAGGACCTTGGGACCATGACCTGAGCCAAAGGCAGATGCTTAATGGACTGAGCCACCCAGGTGCCCAAATAATCAATTACTCTTAATGAAATATTTTATTTCCTTGTCTATTTCTTCTCCTTTACAATTTTACTCATTGAGTATTTTTAAATGTATAGGACATATTAATACATATTTTATAATACATATTTTTATGTATTTATATTTATTATATATTTTTATATATTCTATATATTTACATATTTATAATACATATTTTATTAATACATAATTTATACATATATATTATAGTGTATACATAATTTACAAATAAAAGTACATGTTCTTGGGTGAGTGCTCAAAAATATTTTACTGATAAGAGGGCAAAAAAGCTTAAAAACCGTGAGTTTATGGTCCTGATATAAGAGTGGGATGCAAATTCCATCGTGCAGCTAGCTACAATAATTGCATGTAAATAAGTGGCTTAAAGTGCTGCCTTTATATGGTGTTAACATGAATTTTTCAAGAACCACAATTTTAATGCCTTACAATTAATGAAATCATCATAATTTTAGTTCTTATTGCAGTTCTTATTTTAGGTTATTCCAATAATTTAAAAATAACCCTTCTTTGGCTGGGCAGTTAAATTGTGTACTTTACTTCCCTTTGTTGTTCCAGATGACAATGACTATGAGGCTTCCCTTGTTTAAAGACTGAGTTATAAACTGAATGCAGGGGAGGGTTGTTAGAATCACAGATGTGTGTATGCCTATTATATACACATGCTTCTCTACATGAAAATCCATCCATCCTAAGGTCTAACTTAAACACAGGTGGTAGGGACAGACAGTATGGATGGCTACCATGATGATTTTGGGATCCTGAAATTCCACAGTGATCCACACTTTTGGATCTAAAAGACCCCTGGCTTCTTGAATTCTGGGGTTCTGTCATAAACATTATCCCAGTAAAACTGATACACTTTATTAACCCCACTTCAAATGAGAAAACCAAAGCTTAGAAAAAGAAGATATGTGATCATGTTATTTTTTAATAGAGTTATATTCAGTGAAACACAGCATCATCTTAAACACATAGTTTAATGTGATCTGAGAAATATTTATATTTGTCACACTATTCTTAAAGTAGTGGAAGCAAGACTTATATTCCTGTTCTTTTTGCTGCCACTTTCTAAAACACAATGAGCAAAGTTATAGAAACTGGCACTGTCAGATATTAAAAAATTATGGCAAATCTGTAATTCATAATTCATTTATTTCCCAAAGTCCATTTGCAGAGTGCCAACAAGGTATAAAAAGGCCACTATGCCGACAGCTCTTTGGGAGTGAGACAGGACATTCTATAGTCTCTGAGGAGAGAGGGCGCCAACCCCAAGGGCACAGGCATAGAAAAACAGAGATGAGAGAACCCAAGAATGTGTCTGAATCATTTTGTCCAAGGCATATAGAAGATTTCCTATAAAACATGCTTTAAGGATTCAGCAAGTAGATTCAGTGACCTTTGAAATAAATGTAGTCATAGTTAAAAAGAAAGAAACACACAACAAATCCAAGGTATTTGTATGATGTACTCACACACAGCTATTAGAAATGATATCCACCTTAAAATGGTTTATGTAACTTTTATTGTACTTCCAGGGGGTAGAAGAGATTTATGCTTAAATTTTGGAAAACTGCTCACTGATAGAACCATTATAGTAATTACACTGGATCTGTTTATTAATTTGTCACAATTAAGTCAATAAGAGCTTTACTAATGTCCTATTACTTGATTAGTTTTGAAAGTGATTATCTTAAGAACTTGACTTAATTGGAAGCCTCTCAATTTACAAGGTACATTAAACTCTCAGTAGCATCTTAAGATTATTCAACATATGCAGGTCAATTACCAGTAATCACTGTTTTGTACAAATGTTCCATAAAAACTATAGCATGACATGACAAAGAAGGAAAGTAAGATCTAATTAATAATGCTAAACTCCAATTGACATTTCCAGGATAAAAGGGCAACATGAGCATTCATATAAAGTCTTCCTAAAACTAGGTCTGTTACTAAAAATCAAATAAAGAAAAGCTAGCAACTCTCTACCTTACGGATGAAGATAATTTGTCATGATTGCTAAATCACCAAATTGCATTGCCTGTACTCATGCCCAGCTGCACATTAATTTCCAAATTAGTAAATTACAATTAATTCTTATTGCTCCATCACTTTTCTTTTTCTAGTTAATAAAAGAGACTGCAATCAATTATTGTTCACCCCATTTTTTAGAACAGATCAACTACAACTATTCCTGCATGAGCAGGAAACATCGAGTGGTTAATGTACCCGCTGAGATTGTAAAGCCTTTAAAAAATATTGGCTGTAGTATAAATACTTTATATTGACCTTCCAATTCCTAAAGATTCAACGTGGTTACTTGAATATTTATAATGATTAACAATAACAAGGGCTGAGAAAGTGCTTTGATACCGAGGCTGATTTCCAAACATCTAATCAAACGATTTCATAAACTTTTAAATTAAACTTTATTAATCAGATATTTGAAAGGTTTGCCCCACACTAAAAACATGAGCCTGGCCTTGAGATTAATCACAGGAAAAATTGATTGCTGCTTCATTAAAAACCCAGGATAGCAAGCTCCTTGAAAAGATTATTCCACTGCTGACCTGTAAAGGCATTGTATGAATTATGTGTTCTGACTTGTTCCTAATTTAAGTCCTGTACACAGAATACATTTCAAATTGCCAAGTCTGATTTGCCACCGATTGTGTGAATACAGTGAACAAAGCTGAATCTGTAAAATACTAGTTCTGCGCCTTTGAAAAACTTGAGATGAAAGCCACTTTGAGTTTGTTGCATTCAAATAACTGTAATTGTCCTTAAAATTGTCCTGGTGAGTTAACTGCTTAACCAGTGGGGATGCCATGGGGGAAAGCGGTGGTCATATTTAACAATCCAGTCCGTGGGTTTTGTACCAAGGATTTATCTGCCAAAAACTGAAGAGTGAGGAAGGCCTCTTAACAGACTTCCCACATACCACAAGTCATTTTTTAAGGGATTTAAGCAGTCCTCTTGGGATAGATTGTCTCCCAATTGCCTACACATCGCCTTTGATAAATTTCTGCACTTTAATTACTCATATGCTGTAATTCAGCCTTAAACGTAGGTACTTAAGGAAAGAACATTTTTCAGCATCGAATCCACAGTTGGTTGTACTGAACACAGCCACTTTACTGTATTCACACGTCAATTTTCTGCCATTGCCCTACCAGAAGCACAGCCGAAGTGGTCTGTGGCCGATGGGAATTCATGAAGCAAGAGGATGGGTGGTGTGGAGAAGTCATGAGGACGGTGCAAGCCTGTGTTCAAAGACAGATGTGGTCTGCTCCTTCCTCCAGGGAATAAAAGACACTGAAAATCTCATTTACCTGGGTATTAACTTCAATTATGGCCAGAAGAGTGGGAAGAAATGGAACAGTTCAGGCACCGTAAGGTTCTTCTAATTCTTACTGCCTCACAATGCTTGACTAAGAAGCAGCAAAGCATCCTTTGTTCAGAACCGCTTGTCTCTTAAGTCTCAATAAAGGAGGATATACACAAAGGCATTTAAATTAAGTGCTGCTGTCCTTATTGTCCATTTGGAATACATAAAGGCCTTCAGTTTGGTCAAGCTACTAAGTGCTTGGCTTAGATGTAATGATCTGAAGCTTGGTGAGAGGATTAAATGATCCAGAAGAAGCCTAGATTCCCTCCTCCTCTTCTGATGGGAGGATGGTCACAGCCTCTTTTCTTTGCCGGCTCTCGGGATGCCCTCAGGTACAGGGCCAGGTCACCAGCAGCTTAAAATCAAGTTGCTTTGCATGAGCCACAGGAATGGCTCTCCTTTCTAAGTTACCCTGAAATCCTTAATTAAAAATGCCTTTTTTCCCCCTCCCCCTATGCTAAAATGGACCAACATTTGCTTTCTAGTCTTACTGGATTAAAAAAATAATAGTGCAAGGGAAAAAAAGAACATGCAAACTCTTTTTGGGTAATTAATATCTGGAATTAGCTGCTTTTCAGAAGAAGCAACAAACTGCTTAGAGTTAAGTGAAAATGTTGGGTAACTATTAACAAAAGTAAATTAGTCATAGAAACAGAAACCCCTGCACTCCTCACCACCTACCTCCCCCCTGCCCAAGGATGTCTGGACTTGGGGACCTCACTGAGCAGCTCTGAGATTTAAGAATCTAAATGGCACTGACGGCTCATTTCTTATATTACAATGGTTCTTGAAGTGTGGTCCTTCGACCAGGAGCATCAGCTTTTGCATCAGCTGGGATCCGGTGAGAAAGGTAAATTATTGAGCCTTACCAAGAACCTGTCCAATCAGAAACTCTGTGGATGGAGCCCAGCAATATGTGTTTTTAACGAACCCTCCAGGCAATTTTTACATACTCTAAAGTTTGAGAACTACTGTTCTATTAAAGCTGGATATTTTCAAACCAGTTGTCTAATATTTCTATATCTCAATGTTAAATTGACCATCAATGGACAGGGAAATGTTTTCAAAGGTAATTGAGAAGATAAATTAAGCGGAATCTTCAGGATATACATACTAGACTTAGAGCCGTGATTGTCAACCCCAGCTGAATAATGGAATGGCTGAGGAAGCTTGAAATACGCCAGGATCTTATTCCGAGCCAAATGAAACAGATTGGGGGAGAGGGAGGCAGCAATAATATATACTTTTAAATGCCCTAGTTATTCTCAAGCACTGGAAAGATTGAGAATCACTGACTGAAAGTAACCACAGCAGTTAGACTCTCAATAGAAGTTGGGCAGCCTAAGAATTAGGAAAGAGGGCTATGTGGATGTTTACAGCAAAAATATACACATACTTTCACAGACAAGGTTTGTGCCATATTAACTGAATACTAGCTAATATGTGGGACATGGGGAAAGAACATTGCATTTTATTGCCTCACACTCCTCTTAAATCTTACGGGTGGAGCAATTGCTATTTCTGGAGGAGATAATTCCCAATAAATATAATTTTAGATAGAAAAGTGAGTTTTGACCCTATAGGCTAATTTCTATATCTAAATTAAAGTTTAGATATAGGATCTATATCTATATCTAAATCTAAATTTAGATTATTCCTAATAATCTAAAAAATAATAAGTGTTTGAGTATGGAGCCACCAGAGTCCTACGTGTACTACATTGAGACATTCTCTCCACACTTCCAGCTAGTTTTACCAACACCATTTCTCTTCCTGACCTGGAAAATGGGACCTGAAAATGGGTTAGAAGAACTGAATGGCTTAAAAACTGTCATAAAGAGGCATCATAAATCAAATTAGTTTTAACTACATATTATTTTACCATATGTGTGTATATGCATATATACACATATACACCCCCACGTAATTTTATAATGAAAATTGAGAACAAGACCATAAATTAATAATAATTCCAATTTATTTTATTTCATATCACTTTAAAATGATAAATCTCCTCTTATAATTAATTCATTAGATTTCCACAAAACCTTTTGAGGTCGTCAGGATAAGTACGATTACTGCTATTATTTTAGTTTAATTTATGAGAAGACAAACTCAGTTTAGTGAATTATCGAAGACCAAGAGCTATATTGACAATGTTAATAAACAGCAGCTTTAACTATGGTACTAATATTCTAATGTCTGATATTAATAACTTTGTACACATTAGTATTAAAACCTTAAAGTATGGTTATAACTATTTCCAGAAAAGTATAATTGTCCAAAAGAATTTAAATAGATAAAAGAGGGAAACCCAACAAGATGGGATCAGGAAGGAGACAAACCATAAGAGACTCCTAAACTCATGAAACAAACCAAGGGTGGCTGGGGGGTAGGGGCGGGTAGGGATAGGGTGGCTGGGTTATGGATGTTGGGGAGGGTATGTGCTATAGTAAGTGCTGTGAAATGTGTAAGCCTGATGATTCACAGACATGTACCCTGGGGCAAATAATACATTACGTGTTAATTAAAAAATAAAAAAATAATAATAATAATTAAAAAAAGAGGGAAACCCAATTTAATAAAACATTCGATCAGAAAAAAAAAACACAGAGTAGGTTAGCTTAAGATGCTTGGAGAGACTGGAACTTCTTTCTTTCCTAGAGTTGGTTGGACTTCTCTTTGAATACTTAACATGTCAATAAAACATATAAAGAAAAGATAGAGTATAAGACACAGCCCTGATTTTACACTCAGGCTGTAGCACTTCTGCACAACCTTTTTAAGCATAACTAAGTGCTATTTTGCTTCAGAATATTAGCAAATCATTAAATGGGTTTGATGTGCTCATGCTAAAAAATGTGTTTCTGGATTTTTTAAATATTATTCTTATGATGTTAAAGTATGAAATTGTATTCTGCTTTATCTTAAGATTTAATAAATTTAATAATGTGGAAACCTATATTTCAATGGTCAAATGAAACAGGGAGATATATGGAAAATATTTAAAAATATATTTAGCCTAATTAGTCTGTCTTTCATAATTCGTATCTATGAAAACCAACCATAATTAATATTTAAGCATTTTACACTACCAACATAAAATGTAATAAAGGGGCTACTGCTTTTTGTTACAATATACGTAGTACATGCTTCACACAGGATAATCTTTCACTATTAGAAAACATTAAGCTATGTACTATTCTTAATTAAGGTCCTATTTCAGTTAAAGTAAAGCAATTTGCAACTTAATTATAATAATAATACAAATTGCAATGTAACTAATGATATAGTATGCATTTGTGTTGGTAATTAGAGTAGTCAGTAAATAAGGCTTTACAAAACAGGAAATAAAAACAGGTGAGGGAGTTGTGCTCATTCATCACCTTGCTGACTAATGAGAGCTGGAACAGAGATCAGTCACTTCCAGCACATTCCTCGATGTGCGGCACAAAAGCATACACTGTAGACAGTTCCACTAACCTAATATAACCACCAGGCAAGTGTTGCAAGTGTCAGTTTAGAAAAATCCACAAAGAGAAATAAGTGATAAAATAGTATATAGCTAAAACTAACTCATTTATCAAGAAAGACAGAATAATTATTAGGAATGCCCAGACTGTATGCCCTGTGATAGAAATGAAAAATGGGAACATTAACTATATTCTTTTAAATTAAGAACACACTGGAGAAAACCCCAAATCTAATAAGTTTACTCTACCTAGGCTTGAATTACACCCAGCAATATGGAAATAGTGAAATGCTTGATTTAACAAACCACAGAGGTGATTTTTCTTCTGTAGGGTGGATGAAAAGAATGTAGAGGGCCTCCGGTTCACAGTAATAATAAGATCGGACATCAAATTTTGACATTTTCACATTAGAGAAATTGAGTTCTACCAAAAATCTAATCTATTAAAAAGGCAATGCTTTCCTTTTAGCAGAGGTGTGATATAACTTATGCATCTTCTTTCTACTATCGCATTGGTGAAACCAGTATGTTAGTTGAATCAGGTCCCATGTGTAACAGTACGTATCTGTTCAAATTACCACTTGCTATTAAACCACAATTCCGATTAACTTACAACTTAATACAGCAGCTCTCAAGTTAAGATTACAGATGTAGCGAAAGAGATAATCATATATATCTTTTTTTTATGAACAGATTTTGGGACAGAATTCCTAATGTAGCACACGAGTAGATTATTTAGATTCTCTCCTATTCTGAGTTTGTACAAATGCTGAAATCCAATTTGGCTTATTGGTGTTTTGGCTCCAAATGCAACCTCCTCAATTCAAACTACTGCTTGCTTTAAATTCAACTCGGTGAGTACTTATTATCTCTCCTTGGCACAGACCATCTTACATTGGTCCATTACATGAGTGAGTATATAATATAGTAACATATAAAATATACATTCTGCTTTACCAACCAGGATGTGAATACCCTGAGGGAAAGACCATGTCTGTTATCTTTTTTAATAAAGTGAAGAGAAATAGAACATCTTCCCAGGAACTAGCATGGAAACGTCATCACAGCAGGGACTAAAATAGATGTTTATATCTTACGAAGAAAAGGTAAAGAAACCAATTATCTTCAGGCAATAATCTGAATACTAGGCGGATGTAAATAGCCATAAAGTTCACATTTTTTGTTAACATATATGTGTTGGCAAAGAGCGGCATCCATAGTTTCAAAATTGAGAGGGAAGAGAACTGTGCTATTACAGACAGCATATTCAATATTTCTCTCATTATAATTATTGCCAACATTTTCAAAGCCAGTCAACAGTGAGTATGTAGCTCTTCTAAAAAGCATCCTCAAGCACTTTTTCTTATGGGCATCATTCCACAGACACTCCCTTATTCTGAGAAGATAATTAAGAAAATATGCTTTTGCCAGACATATTTTTTCTCCTCTCTTCTGAAAATTCTACTGGTGACAGTCTTCAAAAAACTAGAAAAGAAACTCCATGCCAGCTGTCCCTTTTCCTCTAGCCCATACTGTAAAAATACAGATATTCAGAGGAAACAGCACGTATGTACATGTTGACAGGAACAGCACATTCTGAAATGCAGTTTACTGCAGATAAATATGAAACTCTGTCTTCCTCTCCTAAGGGCTATTCTTTAAGATGATAAATAAATCTCACAGCTGGAGGGAGAATGGATTCAATGAGTACCCTCAACTGGGCAAAGGGATATAAGGCATTTTAGTGGATTGATAGTACTATTAATTTTGCCATGGCTTACTCTCTAAATTTGGGTAAGTTACTGCTGTTTAGCAAATGGGACTAAGAATGGATAAAATATATAATAAAAAATTCATACAGATTGCCAGGAAGAAATTAAAAGCGTTCTCATCAGCTGTCAAGGGGTCGCCTAATTTCCTCTAGTTTGACATGAAAACATTAGAGAATACATAAATAAAATGGTACATTAGTTTTTACCATATACAACTGTCCTGTAATCCTTGAAATTAGAAAATTCTAATGTAAAATACTGTAAATTCAAAATAAGGTTTTTACGAAAAAACCATAATGCCCTACTTAATGAATTTTCAAGAGGTATAGATATGAAAGATAACAGAGGATTCAGTATTTAATAGTTTTGAGAAGTATTCCTTCATGTACTGAAACATATCTTCACTGTAGAGTAAGGATAGATTTAAGGAAAAATCGTTTTGGCTGTTAGACATAAACACTAAGTAAAATTAAATAGGCTTTAGAATAATCTAATTTCTTATGCTTATTTTAACGGAGGCTAGAACTAATGATATCAGCCCCTTACAATAATTGCCTGAACTTTTGCAAAGATGTCAGTGCATACCTCTCTCTGCTAGTTTTAGTAGGGCCTTATTTAGTTTCATTACCTTCCAGGAATCAATATGAACTAGCTCCACAGAATCTTAGAGTAGAAGGTTGGAGTGATCATTCAGTCCAGTAGCTTAAACTTGGAGTTCTTAGGTTCCAGGTGGTCTCTGACGGTACTGTCAGCTTTCAGAAATTGTGTAAAAATATGCATACTCAGGAATGTACATTTTATGAGGAGAGGGCCATGTTTCAACAGAATTTCAAAGTGGGCTATAAACCTGTAAAGGTTCACAAAACAACTACTGAAGTAACCTAACTGCCCTTGACAAATAATCCTAGGGGTGGAAATGATCGCTCTCAAGACAGCCAGAGAACTGCAAAATACCTAGACCCAGTTCTCCTGATAACCACCTAACTCAGTGTATTATTGTGCCCATATCATTCTTCTCAGAGGGCAAGGAGGAAAAAAAAAGTGTTAAAGGTGCACAGTGTTTTCGTAAGCAGGTCTCGTTTCAGGTAGAGAGTAGTTTCTAGGTCAGAACACTATAAATACAAAATCCGAAGATATGGATGTTATTATAGGTGATCTACATGAGCCAAATAAGACTCCTGGCCTCCAAACAAACACCATACTGCCTCCAGGCCTAGCAGAGACCCACTCTTGCTTTAAGTCCCTGCAGCGTATGCTACAACCTTCTGGGTGACAGAGAAAACCATAGGACTCCTAAAGGGAAAAATAGATCCCGAGATATCACATCATATAATAGAGAACTACCTCAAGTTCACATTGGCCTAGTTGTGTGCTCTCTCCCTGTCTCACTGCTCAATGACATCCCTGCCCCAAACCCAAACATACACACATTTACACATGCACTCACGCACTCACGCACGTACAGGTAACAGGGTGATTTCAAGATATAGATATGTAAACCTACAAATGGAAAGAAAGCATGACATTTAACTGATTTATTAACCAAATAAGTAATCTCATGATTATTTAAGATTAATTTTAGGAAAGAAAGTCACTAAAACAAATAATTAAGAGTAAATGGGCATTAATTCTGCCAAACTACCCTGTATATACTCTTGGCATTTCTAAACCAAGAAAACTGTTTAATTTATGCCTTTGTACCAATGTGTTTTAAACGTCTAAGCACATATTCTCTCTCTACCACTTACATACAGTATGATGTTAGGCAAATTACTCAATTTCCCTTCAACACAAGTTCCTTATTAGTTTCCATTAGTAAAATGGAGATAATGACCTTCTTGGGTTATTGTGGGATTGAATGTGGTAATACATGCACAGAGCCTAGAACAAAGCTTCATATTTTATGATGATAAAATCATCATATCACCATAATCATTATCATCACCACAAGGAGGTACATAAGCAATTAATTACTTATGGGAAGGAGGGAGTTAAAAAGGAAGCTTAAGATAAAACTGTTTATTGACGAAATGTTCAAGGTATCATGAAAATTCAAACTACTCCCTGGGAAAATACCAGAAAGTCTGTTTAGCCTAGGTTTACTTGGAGCAAAAGTCCCATGGACTTGGCATAACAGGATTCTCCACCCAAATGGCCTGAGAAGGTCGGGTTGATCTGGGTGAGCAGGGCAGTTCCCTTCCCTCCTTTACAACTGTTAGCGGGGCAGCCCAGGTGCTCTCTGTGTCTGTCACACCAGCTCCTTACATGGGAGATCTGATTAGTCCGGGGTGCTAGCTCTGCAATATCTCTGCCAGCAGCTTGACTAAATTAAGTGCTCTTAGGAACTAGATTCTTTGGAAGTAAAATGCTTTGATGATAATTTCAAAGATAATGGGATGCTCTTGGTATCTACAAAGAAACAGAATGCAACATCACCATGAAATAGTGAAAACCTTCAAATCATGTTTGGCTGATGACTCTGTTGGGGTCATGCTATCCTATGACAGGGACCCATCTAAGGCCAAGGAACACTGGAAAGCATATAGCTTCCAACACAAGGACAGATGCCAAGACTGCCAATGGTATCAGTCACTGACATCATGCAAGAAATCATCCATCCAGTTAAAGCACAATATTGCATATTCCAACTTCAAAAATATGTTATTAAAATGAAGAGTTTTACCTTTTGATATTCAGCAATGCCCAAGGTATTCCAGAGGGAGTATGAAATGCAGGTAGCAATTTTACCCCAAGTTCCACTGCTTTCTTTCGAAATATCTGAAAAGTTAAACAGTTATGTAAGCTACTGTTGTAAGCAAAACAAAAAGTGTTATACTGCCATCTCACATTTAGCACTTTTCGACTTTAAAATTTTCTTCATATGAAAAAAAAAAAAGTTTCTCAAATTAACAGAATTACCTAGCAAAGCAAGAATGATCTAGGGGCCCTCATGTTGTGGGGAATTCATTACCAATCCTTGTTGCACAATTAGAATCATGTTGGGAGATCTGAATAATGCTGATGTCTGGGTTGCACTCCAGAGATTCTAAATTCCATGGGTTGGGGCTTCCAGATCAGAATTTTTTAAAGCACCACAGGTGATGTCAGGTGATTCCAAAATGCGAGCTGGGGGAAACCAATGCTGTTGGGGGTAAGTCCTGGACTGAAAATTGGGAGAACTGGTCCTCCTCCAGCTTCACTTATTTACTAGGACCCAGAGAAAGGAGAAGTTTTAAAAAAATGTATTATTACAAGTAACCTATATATCCCCTCAGCTCTTTGCAGTTTTAACTTCCTCTGATGTTAAGTGTAGGTAAAATGGAAGATATAAAGTTAAACTAGGTACAAATTATGCCCAGAATGTATAAGGAAGATAATATATGCACATAAATATCTAGAATGTAGATAAAACGAGGACTGGCGATAAAATCATCTGGGAGTTCTGTGAGCTTGGTAAGGCTGCATGGCAGAGAGAACATTTGGATGAGGGCTGTGTGCAGCGTGTCAGGGGCTAGTGATACTAGAGATTGGAGTGGGAAGCGGAGGAGGCATCAGTGTAAACACAGACACAGACAGGAGGGGACACTTAGGAGAAATGGAATAGGTCAGCTCGCCTCGCCAAAAAAGGGAGGAACGCTGGTAACGAGGTCAGATGTATACAGCATGGGCCCAAACCATGGAATTTGGTTTAATATAATTTAAAATATAAGGCTAAGAATTTTACTCTGTTAAAAATGGGAAAAGATTGAAAGTTTTTAAGCAGCCAGTTCACTTGAGCAGACTGTGCTTCAGGAAGAGTAACTGGATGACATCCATTCATAGCCCCATTGAAGGGAGACCTGCTATATTTTCCCTGTGGCAGCTGAGACAGCAAGCAGGTGCCTTGCCCTGTCTCCTTCTTCTACTGTAGGACTGAGCATGGTGCACTAGGAACTCAACTATTTCCACTTGCCTCCTCAAATAATGGAGTTGTGAGAAAGGCCGGGGAAACCCTGAAAAGCGTGGAAAATGGAAACAAAGTTCTCTCCCAGCCGATGGGAAAGCATTCTTTAAGCCCACTGTCAAAGAAGTCTTCTGTTGCTTCTCTGGAGGAAAGGGTTCTAGTTCACAACTCCTGCTCTAAGTCCTGAGCCTCCCCACAGACAAATCCAGGCACTTGGGCTCCCAGAATGAACACACTCCAGTAATGCCAATGTTGATGCTATTTCAGAAACCCTACTCTTTTGCATTCTCTCATCTATTAATTAAAATTAAGACAGTAATGAGTTTTCATGTAAATTTTTGGTTGACAATTTAGATAAACTAACATTCCTGGCATACAAATAAGGACACAGACATTTATAGTATAGAGAAAGCACTAGAAAACAGAGGTATTGTTTTTTTTCCATTCTCTTTAAACTGGACAATATTCCCATTTCAACAACTAACAGTATATGGAAGGAGAGGAGAAAGAAAAAATAGACCAAAAGATATATTCTTCCCTTTCTCTCCCTTACCCTAGAGAATTCCAAGTTCTCTTCTACTGAAAGTGACTATCCAATCACAGCCCAGCCATCTGTTGACTTCCTAGTTTCTACTTTTTAAACTGTTAATTAATTAACTCCTTTTCAAGAAACTTACATAAGATGGAAGTCAAACGAAGCAATTAAAATACCATCGTGGATATTATAACCATATGGCGTGGGAGGTTAAGGATGCAGGCTTTGAAAAACACAATGCCTGTGTTTGAATCTCAGTTCCAACTTTCTCAAATTGGGTAATCTTGGACAAATTGCTTACCCTCTGTGCTAAGCTTCCTCATCTATAAAGTGGGGATAACAATAGCATTTGCTATTTTAAAGGTTGTGGAGGGGAATGCGTTTTTATATTGAAAGACCTTAGGACATGTAATCATCACATTAAAAGGTTAGTTGTATCATTATGGGGATAATGATAGTGGTATTTCCCTAAGAACTTTCCCTATTTACTGCCTGAAATTCTTGTCTTGGCTTTTATCACACTGCTGTTTTGGTACCTTCTACTCAGGTTGTGTGTGTGTGTGTGGTGTGTGTGTGTTTGTGTGTGTGTGTGTACTGTGACCTATCACACATACTCTTATCATAAGCATTCATTCTCAAGAGCTAAGTCCTCAATTCTCATCACCTATTTGCATTTCTTAATTCAACTTTCCATGTTAGCTCTAGTTCTGTACTTCTACATGTGTGCTCACATCACAATTTGGGTTTCTTGTTGTCGTCTGAAACGTAACATGTCCAAGATGAAATACTCACTTACTATTCCAGGCAAGCTTCCCCAGTTCCATCACTGACAGTGTTTGGCCAGTCCCTGAGTCTCGAGAGAGCAGGCATTTTGACTACTGATTTATCACTCTTTTGTCATCAAGGTCAATGTTCATTTCCCCAAAAAGTCTCATATACAGCTCATTCCCTTTCCAGGATATGAGCATAGTCCTCATTTGCATCACTGGGTATGATGAAATGGCATTAAAAAAAAAAAAAGGTCCTCCTCCTACCTAGTCTCCCATTCTCCAGGATTTCCCCTCCTGTCTCTATTCATCGTTATCTATACTACTAAATTTCCCTTTTTACCATACAATTTTCTTGTTCAAGAAACATAATGATTCTCTCTTGTCTAAAACATCAGGTTAAAACTGATATACTGACTTTTCAATGACGTCTATGAATCAGACCAATCTAGTATCTTCTATTCTCTCAAAGATTGACTCTGGCTCCAGCTTTAGCCATCATGGTCTCAAGCACTCATTCAAGTTCAGTCCACTTTAGTTATCTTTTTTAAAAAAAAATTATTTTCCTCCCAGCTTTCTTGAGATATAATTGACATGTGACATTGTGTACAACACGATGATTGGGTTCAAGTATACACTGTGCACTGATTACCACAATAAGCTTAGTTCACATCACTTTTTGCATAATTACTTTTTTTTGGCGGTGCCACCTTAGTATACTTATTTATATAGTTCTCTCACCTGAAACACCCTTTACTGCCCCTGCTGGCCAATCCAAATTCACCCATTCCTCAAGGCTCAGGCCAAGTCCCAACTCCAAAGATCCAAAGAGGTCTTTGCCTTCTGTGAACTCCTACATTGACAACTGGCATCATACAAGGCAGCAGTTGATTACAGAAAGCAAGATACGGGTCTCTAAACGCTTCCTTGTGTGACTCTTTTGTCCAAGTAATTTTCTTTTCTTTCTAAAATAGAGAAAAAGACTTCCATTTCTCCCTCATTGCTTATACATATCCAACCCAGATTAGGCCCCCTTTTTTTTTTTTTCCAGATTAGGCCATTTTGTATTTAAATTTATTGCTATCACCACAGTATTCCTATGAATAGTGTATGGGAGAATATTTACATGCTCAGTTAACAGATAGGAAACCTCTTCTATCCTGAGGTTCCCTAGTCTGCTTTGCTGGTTCCCTAGTTCTCTGTATGTCTCGTTCATTCTTAGCTTCAGGAATCTGCTTCCATGTCCCCTTTTATGAGAGGTCTTTCTTAACAACCCCATGTAAAGTTAGCCATTCATCATGTCATCTTGTTTATTTCTGCTCCACTATTTATCATATCCCTAATTAACTGTTTATTGTTTGACAATCCCACTAGTTATAAGCTTCACAAGGGCATGGACTGTCTTCTTTGTTGCCATATATGTCTATCTAGTATCCAGGAAAGTAGCTGGTACTCATTAAATGCTCATTTAATAAATGAATGAATCAATCCAATATTAATAAATATACTTGGGGCACTGTAATGAGAAACCATTGAATATTCAAGTGCTTGCAAAGTACTCCATCCTATTCTATTAGTTTCTGTGGTTGGCAAATAATTAATTATGTCAAATATTATGAAGTCTCAACCTTGGGCACAGTTACAAAATAGTTTTGGGTGAAACATTAATTAACATGTTGATGCTTTAAATGAAATCATATGTGAGCCTGAGTCAATCCCAAATCTTAATGTTTGATTTGTTATCTCCTCCTGAGATATGAAGAGAGGTTACTTGGAGGAGGAATCCCGATTCTCAAAGAGAACATCTTTCCACCTAAAATGGTGAGTATGTAATAAAATTCCAAACTAGCTTGTGAAGTTAATACTGTTAAAAGAATGAAGGAGAAATGTTACCAATCATTCTAAAGAAAGTTAAGTTTTAAGCAGCACATCCTGGACAATGTACTGAAAGGCAAGTGATCACAAAAAGCATACTTAAACGGTACTTCGGTGCTCCTTCAAGTGGGGCAGGCAAGCTGGAGGTCACATTGGATCCGGCGAGCACTTGGATACTAGCACGGGCTCTGCTATGGTTTCAGTGCGGGGCCTGGGTGCATCACTTCACTTTTCTGGTTCTCGGTTTCCCCAACAAAATGAGAGATGCGGGCCGGTAATTTCTATTTTTGATTTATAGAAAAGCTAGTACTCATCAATTACAGAGCTAGTACTAAAATGAGACTGGCAAAAAATCAAAACTATTGTCATTTTTATAAAGATAAGAAGTGTTAATTTGCCACCAAATTCTTAGTCAGTCTTGGTTTCCAGGGTTTACTTGTATTTATATTTGGGGGGAAGGATTTTACAAAGAGAGCAAGAAGAAAAATGACAGTTAATAAAATGCAATCCATGTTGATAATAGAAGATATTTTCTTTTTAAAAAATGACCATTAAGGGGCGCCTGGGTGGCTCAGTGGGTTAAAGCCTCTGCCTTTGGCTCAGGTCATGATCTCGGGGTCCTGGGATCGAGCCCTGCATCAGGCTCTCTGCTCAGCAGGGAGCCTGCTTCCCCCTCTCTCTCTGCCTGCCTCTCTGCCTACTTGTGATCTCTCTCTTTGTCAAATAAATAAATAAATAATCTTTAAAAAAAGACCATTAAAATTAAATAGGTTTTTTGTGCAACTTGCACCAATCAATTTGAGACGGGCAGACATCTTAGGACCCAAAGGAATCTTCAAAAAGATCCTGCATCATACAGATTCTGATTATATCCATAGCAAAAAATCAAAACTAATATAATTTGCTGAAAGAAGAGTGGAAAAATATGATGATATAGCTTCTAAAATAATCCTTCAAGCATGAAGCTAACAAACAGGTTTACATTAAAAAAAAAAAAACAAAAAAACTTTTATGGTCTCAAGTTAAGAATTTCAAAATAACTGCACCAAAACTGTATCTTTTCATTACATTTAAGGAACATCATCACGGTCTTATTGCTGTTTTTGATCAATGTTTTAAAAACTTCAGATTTTAGAATCTATCAAATAAAAACATTTCTCTTTTTACGTTACCCTCACACATAGGATTAGACAAGGCTATAAACAAGATGTATGGTTCTTTTTTTTTTTGCCTTTCTAGTTTGCAGATCCCTGAAGAACTGTACAGGAATATTTACATGCCAGAGCAAAGAGTAAGGAAAGAGGAAAGGAATAAGAACAGACAGCCCCGGCTCTGGAAAGAACCTGTTTCAGTTCAGACATGCTTAAATTTGAAGCACACAATCAATATCAAAGTCTTTCTTCAAATGCTTATGCTGAAAACTTCACTGTGAAAAGATCAAACACTAATTCCCCATTAGTATAAGCAGCGTTTACCTATTACTCATTTTCACTACATAAAGCCTTCAGCACAAGATGCCACAGATATGATAAATATCTTTGGCTGAAAACAACTGAAATAACCTATATATCGTTAGCTGAGTTGATTAACACACATTTTATGGGCCAGATTTAATCATTCAACCAATAAGTACTTATTAAGCTACTCTGGCTTTTTAATTTAGAGCAGAACTGCTAAAGGTTTAAATATTCGAATAAGGATACATAAAAATAGTTAATCCAGCCGAAATTTAGAGGTGGAAGGGAAATCAGGGGTCATCTAGTTCCATAATCTTGGTATACAGATGAGACTGATGTTCACAGAGGCCCTATTCCCGACTAAATGCTCTGATGTGGGATAGTTCCATACTAGCCCAAGGAATGGCAGCTTCACGCCACCCCACACGCAAGTAATTGTTTTGATCCAGAGAGATTCTCTCCTGTGGGTCTCTTGTATGTATGTGTGCACACAACTTTCACTGCCTTTTTCTAATCTTTGCATTCTCTCTGTAATTAATTAAAACCCAAAATGAGGTTTTTCTAAATAATATGAATTATCTGTTGTATTTGTCAGACTGCATTATGAACTTTATTTTTTGAATTTATAAATTAGAGGAATACTTCTGTCAATTGTTTTGTTTTTCTTCTCTCTGATTCAGTCTAGGTCAGTTTTCAGTCTTTAGGCAATTAGCTGAAAAGAGCGTTCTTCATTTTCCTGAAAAATTAAAGCCTTAAGATCTCCCCAACTGGATTATTCAAAATACAAAGGATATGCATGCTCACCTGCCAGTAACCATCAGTCAGAACAAAGAAGAATCAATGCTACCTACCTTAGACTGGATTTTCTAATGTATGAGGGCACACAGTTTAAGTGAAATGGAAAAAACCTCTGGTAAGCATAATTTTAAAATCTGGATACAGAATGCCCTAGTGAATAGGCATTTTTGACCTAGCTAGCTTTTTAAAAATTATTTATTCTCATGAAAAATTAACTGAGTTTTTTTTTTAAGTTTGCTTTTATAGTGTCCCCTAGTCAAAATGAATAAATGTTGATAAATGAATTAATAAAATTACATCTTGGTACTGATTTTTCCCTGAAGGCTCCAATTTCATCCCCTAGGTTCTTGATTTTTTTCCTGAGGGGTCCAATTTCATTCCCAAGCTCCCGAATAGGGAAGATATTAGAAAGTTAAGAGAGCAAGATGAAAAACGGGGAGAAATCCTAGGGAGAATTTTAGGCTGTTGCTTATATTACCAGTATCCATGTGGGCAGAAACCACTGCCACTTACTCCTGGAATTGGTCCTACGTTTTCCCGGAGCGTAAGCCAGAGTCAAAGTGGCCTGGTAACAGGCATGCTGCACAGGAAATCAGGAGACCTGGGTTTTAGTTCAGGGCCTGCTACTTTTTGAATCTGTCACAATGAAGATGGGTCATTTCACTTCTCCAATTTTCTGTTATGTATAATGCGGACAGTGGACAAGACACTTTCTGAAGTACTTTTCTGCTCCACAGGATCTGGATTTAAGACTTAAGAGGCACTTACTACATATTTCCCAATGTGATAAAGGCTACAAGAGAGACACACACAAGGAAAAAAAAAAAAAGAGCCTTGATCTCAAGGAGCTTATAACCAAGAAGGCAAGCCAGACATATAAAATTATATAAACATAAAATATACACCATAAAACAGTACTACGAACTAACGTCCAAGTAGAGGCTAAATTGAGTGATTTAGGCTGTAATTATGGGAATAAGACAAAGCAAGAGACTGAGTTAGGTCCCCGGGGCAAGGTAAGGTTGGAGAGGTAGCACTTATGTGGGTGCAAGTGGATGTTTATTTGGGGGTAGGTATGTACTTGTTTGTGCACACCCTGCATTAATGTGGTGGAGGACAGGAGATAAAGCAGAAGGGGAGAGGAAGGAGCCCGACAGACAGCAGGGTAGAGAGGTAGATTCATAGGGCCTAGAAAATGGTAAGAAAGAATAGACAACCTAAGACAAGTTCATTAATCTTAAATATCAGGGACAGATGTTGAAGGGTTGGTTAAAAGAGCACATCTTTGGGTCAAGGAAGTCCCAACACTTAATCACCTTAGTGCCTCCCATTTACAATAAGTGTAAGAATTTCTGAATCAGGGTCCTGAGGAATGGGGCAGGGAGAAAGGCAGTAGTTCTCACTGGTTATGGAACTTTTCTGAATTGTAAGGGGTAAAGATACATAAATCACAACACCAAGAAACATTATACTGGCTGTGTGATAGAGGAAAGATCCTGAGAAATAATAAGCGTCCTTTAAAAAACTGTTTCTCAAAAAGAAAGCATATTTATTGTACAGATAAATGGTGCAGTATGGGGGCTGGACAAAGTAAATAGTATGATGATAGGAAGTTATAGGTCCCTCTTCTAACATACATTCAACATGGAAGTTCTAATAGCTCTTGCCCTTAGAATTATCCTTAGGTGTACCATACATCATGTTACTTTAGCTATCTAACCTCTAAAACATCGATGAACAATAAGTTTCAGCATAATAATCCAAGCCATTATGCAGTGCTCAGAGGTGGGCTGTTGAGCTGCTCGTTCTGTCTCAATTTAGGTTTAAAAAATGGGCAATTCGCCTACATGAAGTTTTGAAAAATTTGCAGTATATTGCTAATAATATTTAATATTAAGTGTGCCACGTAGTGCATGAAGACACAGTTCACATCAAAAAGAAAACACCTTTTTAAAGACAACATAATACTTGCTAAAGAGACAGGAAATTATAAAAACATCTACCCTATTTGGCTATGAAGTCTAATAGAATTTGTGGGACCCATAAAGGTTGCCGATATGTGCTATCATAGTGTTAAAACAGAGACTGTTCTACTATTATATATGCAAGTAAATATCACAAATCATTTAAAATATACAAAATCCCAGCTTGGTAACCTTTGCCCAATAGAAAGATAAGAAGAAAATGACGATCTCATCTATCCAAGTATATTGTGATTCCTGGGCATTTTTGAGTTATAAGATACTCCATGACAGGGATTTTTCCAGATACCGAATCTCACCTCTAAAGTACATCAAAATATTTATAATTTAACCTTTTTATTTGTATTGGCTTTAAAAATATGTTGATCTGTTCTTTTGATTTAGTGAAATGCACAGGGATCCTGTCTTGCTGACTCAGCCTCTGCATCACACGCGGCCACTGGGTTGGGACAAAGAGATCTAGTTCCCTGCCATCTGCTGACAGAGCTGTAAGATCTTGAGCACTCGCTTAACCCACTCTGTGCCTCAGTTTCTAAATATGTGAACGGGGAATCATTTTCTCGAAGCACAAGATGATTAAATGTGATTAAGGGCACACGTGCTTTTTAAAGAGCAATAATAGTTATCATCATGATTGTTCTTAGCTATAAGATAGTGGCTCCCTCAGGAATAATTGAAGGATATTAGCCTTTTTTGTCTATACACTAAATGGTCCAAAAACTGCTGAGCTTTTATGTCTGCTTTCTGTAGTCATACAGCTTCCTTCTGTTATTAGCTATCAGTTCACTACAGTGAAGACTTCTCAATGTTGTAGTATATTTGCTCTCCTTCTAAATTGCTGACTGATTTTGTAAACAGTTGTCTGTACCACAGCCCGAGGATAAGTCAAATGTCTCTTCATGTTTATTTTATGGTGAAGGGCATGAGCTTCAGGAAATGTGTCCTTTTTGTCTCAGGTGACTGAATTTGAACTATTAACTCTACAGGTGTGAAAAAGCAGTGAAGTAGTATATTACTTAGCAGTCATAG
>CM052886.1:38496875-38515481 GCA_028534135.1 Potos flavus | reverse complement strand
GATACGTAGAAAGACAACTGTATAAAACTATGGAGAAAATTATCATTTAGGTTTTTTAAAGATCTTAAATTCAGCTTTAGCCAAAGCAGACTTCCCCAGTATGATCTATCTATGCACGGCATTTATCTTTCTTTTCTTCTGTGACTGGTCAATATCTTGAAGATTATCATTCAGATGGGAATCCCCAATCGTAGCAAAGGAAATGAGTAGACCTATTCAGAAGAACTAGGTCTAACAGAAAGACTGAGACAGTAGCACCTTGTGTTTAAAAACTAAAACTCACAAGGAAAGATAAGTACTATGTGATATCATTATATGTGGAATCTATAAAGGCTGAACTCAGAGAAACAGCATAGTGGTGGCTGGCCTGGGAGCTAAGGGGGAAGAAGAGGTGTGGAAAATGGGGAGATGTTGGTCACAGGGCACATACATACTTCCAGTTATCCGATGAATAAGTTCTGGCTATCTAATGCACAGCATGGCGACTGTAGTTAACAATGGTATATTATATACTTGAAAGCTGCTGAAAGAGTAGATCTCAAATGTTCTCTCCACAAAAAAGAAACGGTAACTATGTAGGTGACGGAAGTGCCAACTATGCTACCATGTTAACTCATTTCACAATACGTAAGTGCATCAAATCATCACGTCGTAAATCTTACACAATGTCGTAAGTCAATGACATCTCAATAAAGCTAGGTGGGGGGAGGCGGAAAGCATGACTCAAAGTTCTGAGGTAAAGCATGGTAGAGAAAACATGGCATTCAAGGATAGAAGAGGAATAAAACAGAAGTGATAGAAGACGTCTTGCAAATCTAAGTCCACTGTAAGGGCCAGGCAGTAGACCCACAGAATCAAGGTGAAAAAGAAATGGAGTCAAGCTCTTCTGATATAAAACAAGGAGTGATGCACTAGATAAAAACTTGAGATAAACGCTGAAAATTTCATGTGTTAACAAAATAGAGTGGAGTGAGAGTGGTATACTGTAACTTTGGCCCTAATTTTAGTCACTACAAGGTAGTACTGCTGAAGATAAATGACTGAGACCCATGGGAAATGGCAACTATCTTTTTTTTAGTAGTTATAATAGAAAAATAAAATAAAAAATTCTGGCAAATTCCGGGGCACCTGGGTGGCTCAGTGGGTTAAGCCTCTGCCTTCGGCTCGGGTCATGATCTCAGGGTCCTGGGATCGAGCCCCGCATCGGGCTCTCTGCTCAGCGGGGAGCCTGCTTCCCCCTCTCTCTCTGCCTGCCTCTCTGCCTACTTGTGATCTCTCTCTCTCTGTCAAATGGATAAATAAAATCTTTAAAAAAAAATTGTGGCAAATTCCAACATGGATCTTGGACTTTGAAGGAAATAAGATTTTGAAAGACTTTAAAAATCTTCATTAAAAAGCAGAATAATGACAGAAATTTGTGTCACATATTCTTCTGGGATTATAAGAGGGCTCTTCCATTTGCTTCGTTTAACTAGAGTTTTCCCTCATATAAATGAAATCCCAAATAACATACGCTCCAATTGATACAATGTTTGTTAGATTTTAGGAAAGGAGCTCCATCAGAATTCCCAAAAGAGGAAATGTTTTCCTCAATATACTTGATGTAGTAAATTAGGACAGGGTTTCCTAAACAATGATAACAGCCAAATCTGGATGTCTATTTTTTTTTTTTTTTAAGGAATCCTGTTGATTGCAAGAGGTTTCATGGTTTGAGGTCAGTGGCTCTCAAAGTGTGGATGGATAACAGGCTAGGAGCATCGGCATCATCTGTGGACTTGCAGGAAGTGCAAATGATCAGACTCCCATCCAAACTACAGAATCAGAAACCCTGAGAGGGCGGCCCATAAATTTGTATTTAATAAGCCTTCCTGCGGTGCTGGATATACACTAGTTTGAGAAGCACTGAAGGTAAGTGGACTCAGATAATTCAGTAAGAATGAGAAGTAAATTGATTGGAAACAATACTTTCATCTAAATATTTATATAACACCACAGGTATTACACGGTTTCTGCAGTGAACCAAGTGAAAATCTTTAATAATCTTTAAGTTTAGCAAATTGCACAAGAGGTAAGAAGCCACATGACCCTGAATTCACAGTTTAACGACCAGCCCTCCATTTGCTGTTCGCCTGATATTTAAGAGCAAATGGGACAGCCAATTCCTAAATGAATGGCAGTCATCACTGCATAATTTCCTTCTTACTTGCTTGCCGCCCTGGTTTAGGAGCTTATTTTACTGTTAGTCATGTCTCTAAGTCACTTAATAGCATTAGAATGGAAAGATATGGTCAAATTTATGAGGCTGAGAACAAACCTCCTGTGAGTACTTTATACCACATTGAGAATCTAATTACTGGTTCACAACACAGCATTTATTAGTTTTTTCTCCCTTCATACAGACTCTGTTGCAAATCAGCACACAACAGTATTCAGTTCTGAAGGGACATTTATATGTAAAGTAGCTCTTGTATCTATTTGTGGTGGTTTACAGGTAAAATAACCCTGTTTTAGCACAGGACTAAACATACAAGGTTAAAAACATAAAAGAACCACAATTATCTTCACAGTGAGAGCTATGCCACTGGTATAGATCAGGAATAATGTAATTGAGAAACATTTGTAAAATGAGGCATGTCTTATATTAATGGTGGAAAGAAGATTTATGCACAACTTTCTTAAGATACATTTTGGGCTTCTTTTCATTCAAGTTCTTAACAAGGAAGTCAGCAGGAAAGAAGTGGAAACCAGTGGATATTTGTAAATATTTCTTGATGTCTAGATCCCTCAGGAACCTTGGAAAATTCAAATATGTAAACATTTAAAAAAGTTTCCGGAGGCCTTTCCAAACTCTTTCTACACGATATACTTCGCTTATCAATGACTGATTAGAATCCAAAACTGGGGGCAGGGGGTGGTGGTAAGATCAACATATTGGTTTTGTGCTGGTTGAATAAATTTTTACACTTAAAAAATCATAACGAAGACTTTCCACTAGGGAATGCAAATGTATTTAAACAAAGTAATCACACAACTAATTACAATCAGAAACCACATGCATTTCAGTGACGTGGACCGCAAATCAAATATCTTGAAGCAGTTCCTTTTCTCCCTGTGAGTTTCCTTCTTCCTTTCCCTTCCCTCCTTTCTTTTCTTTCCTTCTAGAAGCTTTCTTGCTTTCTTCCCTTCTGTCCTAAACATCTTCCTCTTTTATAGGTTTGCAACAAAACATTTAAACTGTGAACTGATAAAATTTCAAGATATAAAGAATATAAAGAGATTTCACTCCAAGTTATCTCTAACATGCTAACTATATTAAAAGTGACTATTCATACATAAACCATAAAATCTGAACAACATCCTCTGTTTATATTACTGTCCACACTAGGATGACGACCTCCGTGAAAACATAATCATTTAGTGCGAACATCCAAGTTCAGGGATGCCAGGAATGAGGATGATTAAATAGGCTTTCAGCCATATAACTTCCCAAAGACTGAACTGCATAAATGAATTCGTCCAAGTAGTAACAGCTGATGCTTATATAGCATTTAGTATATTCTAGTGACTCTTCCGCATGTCTACATCTAAGTCACCTAATCCTTTAAACAAGCTTCTGAGGTGGGAAATGTTATCATTCCTCATTACGTTCACACAAAGCCAAAAAAAAGGTAGAGCTGTGATTTGAATGACCAAGTCTGGTGCTAGAGTCCATGGTCTTGACCATCATTACCCCATGCTTCTGAAACCAAGTTTCAGAACAACTCTCAACAAAAGTAACATATGTTACGAGAAAGAATTAATGAAAGGATTGCTTAGTGTTCTCTGTACAATATATGTTAGTCACAGTACATACTATTAAGTATACAGTTGCTTATGACATGAAAATTTACTATCACACCTAAAAATGGCAAATAAAAAATTGTTTCAGGTTATTTGGGTGATCTGTTTTACAAAGTAAAAAGATAAATGCCATTTACCAAAATACCTCTTCAGCACTTTAAGACATGTAGAATATTTACATATACTTTATCTTTCAATTCTGCTTGTTTTATGTCTGAAATATAATCTACAATTTGTATGTGTCAAGCTAACTCAAATATATTAAATATTCTTTTAGAGAGAGAAAGAGACCCAAAATAGATTCCAAGATCCAAGACTGATTCATCCAAGCTTGACTATCCTTCTCGGCAATCTTTTTTGTTATTAATTTATTTAAAAACTTACTTAAATTCTAAAAACACTCAGAGATACAGACACACACCTCCACACGCATACAAAATGTATATAGCCTAGTGTAACACCATAAGACACACATCCTAGTAATTACCACCCAGGTCAAAAGACAGGATTTTGGCAGCCCCACAAGAGGCTCTCTGTATGTTCCATCTCAGCCACAGCTCCTTCCTTCTCTCCAAAAGTAACCACATCCTGATACTTGTTCTTTCTATTTCTTTATCAACCAAGTGTTCATCCTTAGACTTAAAAAACAAAACAAAACAAAACAAAATAAAAAACAAAACAAAAAAATCCTACACCTTTTAAGCCTCTTTTATTTTTATGTATTTTGGAAGATTTATTTATTTTTTAGAAAGAGAGCACATGCACGTGCGCGTGAGTGAGAGCGAGCATGATGGGGGTGGTGCCAAGGGAGAGGGAGAGAGAGAATCCCCAAGCAGACTCCTCACTGAGCATGGAGCCTGACATGGGGCTCAATCCCAGGACCCCAGGATCATGACCTGAGCCAAAACCAGAGCCAGCAGCCCAACCAACCGAGCCACTCAGGTGTCCCTTACACCTCTTTTAAATCACAGACTCTCCCTTTTCTCCTTTCTTTTCCTTCTAATTTATCTGGACAAATTTCAGTTATTTGAACAACAGGAACCACATTATGCTCATGCCTGTGTGGTGTAGTTCAACACATTGTTTTCTCTGTATTTTTGACAAATTGGAAGCTGGATCCAGAGACTTGATCCCTTTGGCAAGACTCAAGGTGATATATTCTTTTATCAGGAGGTGCATATGTGGTTAGCTCTCCTTTTGAGAAATTAGCAGCTGTTGATGATAATGGCCTAGATTCATTACTTGGGGGTTGTAAAAATGGGTCATTTTCTACTTTGATTGTTTACTTTCACTTATTAACAGAAATAATTTTATTAAGAGATGCTTTGCTTATCTACTACTTGGTTACCAGTGATACAGTTCATATAGAAAGGGCAAGATAAATGCTTTCTTTTCCTTTATCAGTTTTCAAGGTCATAAGTTCCCCATTACTATTTTGAAGGTGATCAACTGTTTTTGCTTTTTTTTTTTTTTAAGATTTTATTTATTTATTTGACATAGAGAGAGAGATCACAAGTAGGCAGAGAGGTAGGCAGAGAGAGAGGGGGAAGCAGGCTCCCCGCTAAGCAGATAGCCCAATGTGGGGCTCGATCTCAGGACCCCAAGATCATGACCTGAGCCGAAGGCAGAGGCTTTAACCCACTGAGCCACCCAGGCGCCCCAACTGTTTTTGCTTTTTAATATCATTATGAACTTATCCATTTAAACATACTTAATGGGTTTTAATTTGTTATATTGCTAATTTTTACTAAAACAAAATTTTCATATTTGCTGGTGGAAGCCTCTTTTAAGTTGGCTCTTGAGTCCTTTTGATATTATTGTAGTAGTTTTTGTTATCTTGTTTAATGAGATGTTCCAAACTAGTCATGCACATTTTCTATTTTAGCCATTTCCGCAAAAAGCCCTGGTTAGTAAGAAGTAGGAACTTAAGACCCAGTCTGGGTGCTCATGACCACTGAAGTCATCATTGTTTTTAGGCTTCTTCAGGCCTAAAAAAATGTGTGTTATACAGGTACACATACACTCACGTAAATGCATATTTATGTATTTTAAGACAAAATATCTCCTAAGTTCATACTAATATTTCCAATTAAAATTCAGAACTACAATGTTTTTCCTTTTAATGCTTTTATATACAATTCGCCTACTTAAAGTGTACGTTTCAGTGGTTTTAGTATCGTCACACTAAATTGATTCACCACAATAAATTTTAGAACATTTTTATCACCCCTAATAAAGAAATACCATATCCATTAGTAGTCACTCCCCATTTCCCCCCAACCTCTTCAGTCCTAGGCAACCTCTAATCTACTTTCTGTCTCTATAGATTTGCCTATTTAGGACATTTCATCAAAATGGAATCATACTATCTGGTATTTTGGTTAACTCAAGCTTGTTCTACAGTGGAGTCACCAGGAAGGGCTCCTGAAAACAATATTCTCTAATTTCTTGCATGCTGATAATAGTTTGCCTGTATCCTCTGCACCTAAAAGTCAATTTTACAAAATATAAAATCCTTCTTTCTCATTCTTGCTACAGCTGCCAGAATTCACCTTGAGTTTGCCATGAAAATAGGATATCTGTTTATAATGGAAAGCAATCAGCATTAGGATATTGGGTAAGGAAGGAGTTAAGAGTGTAACTATTCCGTAAGAATCAGTGCATGTTCCTAATTGCCTCTGTGTCTATAGCAGTTCACTGTTTTCTTTGCAGCACTTCTCTGCTTTTTTAGCATTTCTCTTGCACAGAACACAAGGGCATGAAGATGTCCAACTTCCCTACTTCTTTTTCATTCCCAGGGATTTACATATCTGGACTGCCTAAGCATTGTGTAACAGAAAGCATAAATACATTACACCAGAAGCAGTCATTGTGTTTACACTAAAAAATGAGTTACGAAGATCTGAGACATGGGGAGAAAACTTCCACCACACCCCTCTTAGAATTTACAACATTCTGCAAACTTGAAAATCAATGTATCATAGTTCTGGAACACTGGATTTAGAGGATGCTTAAAAGACAGTACCCATTTATTTTAAATCAATGAAAAAATCTGAAAGTGATAAAAGGGCTTGCTCAAGGTAAAGTCAACATCCACACAGGATTTCAGATTTCAAAAATAATGTTCTTTCCACTCCCTAAGAGCTTTTTCTTAAGTTTATTAGATGGACAACTTCAGTACAATGAATATTTCAAGTAGACCATTTACAAATTGTTTATCTAAAGGCTCAAAATCTGGCAATTTCCCTTACAAATATAATTTCAAGTAGCGAGAGGCTCAGGATCACTACATAAAAGCTTACTTCCATTACAGGATCTCAGACAAGTAAATAGCCCATAGCTGGAAGGAAGAGCAGAGTTTTCGGGTGAGGAGAGAATCAAGTAAGAAGAGACATTGTTGGCTTTTTACCACATCTATAGATACCTCAAACATTTTTTTAAACTTTTTATTTCAAAAATATAGAAATTTCCAACACTTGTATGCCCATAACTAAGCTCTACTGATTCATGTCATATAGTCATATAATCACAATTGTTTTGGATTTTAAAAAATAAAGCAAAATAGTTCAACTTTTAAAAATATGGTTGCTAATTACCTTGGGTTTCCGTTATAAAGTGAATCTAGATTTTGATTTGAGAAGCCTCAAGAGTGTTTGGGAAACTGTATGGTCCCCTCTTTATAGTCATCTCCTTTATCTCTCAGACAAGGTTTTCTTTTTTCCCTGGCCATTACTGAACAGCCTTTCTCTTTCTTCTTCCTCAAACAAGCATGTATGGCTTTTGAAGTTTCTTAAGGGATATTTACTGCTGTAACAACAGGAGAAAGGCTCTCTGCTATGTCTTCCCTAATACCTTTCAATTAGACCCTGTAGAAAAAAACAAAGTCACAGATTGTGCCAGGTGCCTCAGTGTTTCCAGATTTCTATGTTAGTAATGAACATAAACTTTACTAATGAATCCATACACGTAACAAAAATAATTCTATTGTTTTGCCTTGTAAATGGTTGATGATGGAAAAGGCAGAGATTTCCCATTCACATATATATATATTTTAGAATATGGAATAGTCTACACACTATTTTGTATCACACATTAGGTTGATGTGTGTGTGTGCGTGCACACGTGAGTGCACGTATAACAAAAAAAGTCTTGTTACTATAATTAGCCCTTGTCTTCTTATACTGCTTTGGGAATTCAAAGCCCAGGGAGTTGGATCTGAAACTGCATAAGAGTTTATGACCAATCTGTTTACTTAAGCTTCGTGTCACCTCTATCTCTGTGTGAACTGAGGATAATATTAACATCGAATAGATGTTATAAATAAACCACCACCTGAAATGGAAATCTATAAATTGACTATAAAGAGGGAAATTCAATTATCACTAAGTAAAGTCATTTTCTTTATGAAACAGATGTCAGAAAGGGAAAAGGTGACTTTCAAGATTCTACAGGCTGGATTCTTGTGAGAAAAGTTAAAAAAATTTAAATCTAAAGAGAGACTAGAACAACTGAATCCTGAGTAAAGTTAGTGGCAAAAATTTGGTAATGATTTTATTTCCCCAAGTCTACTGCAATTTTTAATATTTTTCTGATCATAAGCTTATTACTAACTAGTTCATCATCGAAAATCTGATAAGTATCGAAAAACAAAAGGGCAGAGGAAAGATCATATACCAGTCAGAAGCAAATATTATTTATATTGAAGAAGTTTCTTATGTAATTATTCTCTGTTCTCCATAGCTGAAATCATATCATACATGAAATTTTGTGTTTTGCTTTATTTATGGTATCAATAATTGTCCATGCCATTAAATAAATGAGCAACAATAAATTTTAATGGCCGCACAGTATGCCATCATGTGGGCATTTCACGATCTGTTCCATCATTCTCTTACTATTGGATATTTGAGATATCTCCTATTTAATGAGTACATAAAATAGATCCATTAACTGCTTTAGACATAATAAGATTATATTTTGGATTATTTCCTTTGGATAGATTCCCCAATGTGGAATAATTGAAGCTAAATAAACATCTTTATTAAGCATCTTCTTATATGCATACACTTGATAGCTTTTCAGAGCAATTATATCGAATTACATTCCCTTCAGCAATGCTTGGGTGAATTTTGCCCTACTCTTACCAAACTGGGTATTAACATAGTTTTCAGTTTCTGCTAATTTGATAGCAAAAAGGGGAGGGGGCAGGGGAGTTGAAGTGTTGGTATTTTATTTTGAGTATTTATAGAGTAAATTATTATTCTGCACCTGTGTGAACATGGAAGAAAAGTACTGAAGTCAAACCAGTGGAAAATGCAACACCAAGCACTGGTGAAATGAGATTGGCAACGCTTGAAAGTGTGAGAACTGCTCATTTATCTGCATACTAATTAAACTCTGAAGGTGGCACCTTGAAATTCCACAATGGATGAACCCCAGGAAAAACCCCTAGTGGAATGCCAGGTCACTGGATGTAATCTCAGTTAAACCTTAGGGATCCCAGTTTTGAGTCTTGTCTTTTGACAACAGTTAACGGATTAAAGGAAAACATTGTATTAAATGCTGGTTCACTGTAAATCTTTAATGATTATGATAAGTAGATATTTTAATCATTTTTTGCAGTTACTTTTATGATATATGACAATAAATCTGAGTTTTTCTTCCTCTGTTTAGTGGATACAATAGAAAAAGCAAATAGGCAATAGTATTCTAAATTTTTATTCATAGTCAGGAGAAATTTATTAAAGTGCTGTCAACATATGGTAGATTTATGAGCTATTTTTAAATCCTTTTTGGAATTCTCTAATTACATAAAAGCATTCCAATTGTATTGGTAAACCTTCACAATTTATGTCTGTTAATAAAGCCAAAATATTTTAGTTTCATTTGAAATAAGGTACTATCTTTCTCCTTCCTATTTATCAGAAAATATGATTAAAAAATTGAAAAATTATTCCTTTTTCTAAATTATGTATATTATCCAGTGCTCTCAAATGCTGCCATCTTCAATATATGCCTTACTTATAAAGGAAAAATTGAATGCATACCTTAACCATTATAGTGTCACACTGAAATACAGATACAAATTTTATCAACATTTTGAACTGTATCTGACACTAATTCAGAGTAAAAAGAGAGATTGTTGCTAAAAAATTACATAGATTTTTTTATATATTGCAAGGTTTTTGCTTCATGTAGTCACTGGACAATGAGAAGCATTTTATTCTACTGATAAAGAAGGTGAGGGAATGAAAACATGGAGAAGGAAAATAAGAATGTAACTAAAGAACTATTTGGAAAAAAAATCAAGAACTTTGTCTCTGGTTTCGGAAAATGACATGAATGCAATGAATAAATCTTTTCAAACACAACTTGAATAAAAGTTTGCTATAATCTCACAAGTGTTATGAATGTAGCACACAATTTGGTTTTCATACCTTGATTATTTTTTGTTGTTCAGGAAGTGAAAGCTTTCACAGGTTATAGAACCTGGCTCATTATATGAAGTTTAGATGTTGAAAAGATGAGCGAGTGAGTAAGAAAAAAAAGATTGTGGTACAAACTCTGGTAACTCTGGTTTTCGGAATACTATGTGAGCAGGGTCACGAAGCAGACAGAGCAGGATCTAATCCCAGTTCTATCACTGCCTGTATGACTCAGGAATCAGGTGCTCTGATCCTCACTGCTACAACATGGAGATTGTGAAATTTCCCCAGTACTGATACAGGCACATGATAAACCCTCAAAAAACAGTCTTATTACCACCATTATCATCACCACCACCGTCTTCCTCCTCCTCTTCTTCATCCCAAAGTTAAGAGAAAAAGTTATCATAAACTCAACTCTCAAGTTCCTCTGGAATGTTCTTTTTTCTAAATCTTCAGTGGTGTCGCTTAGGTCCTAGCTCCAATTCAACCTAAAGTGGACCTCGTCTTCCTACCCCTCTATCACTTTTTATCCCACAATTGTCTTGGATTTTCTTCACAGCATTTATTGCTATCTAAAATTATCCTGTGAACTAATTTATCATATTATCTCACTAGCATGTACATTTCATGAGAGCTGGGATTTTGTTGAATTTGCGCTCATCGCTGAATCCTCCAGAGACAAGAACACGGCCTGGCACATAATAGATACTCTAAATAATCATAGATGGCACATAATATTTGCTGAATAAAGATGTGAATCATAAGCGACTAAATGTGTTAATAGCTGTGTGCTTTAAGATCCACTAAAACCCAGTTAAACTCTGGGTTAGTATTCTTCTAAGACTAGTCATAAAGCATTAGATAGTCATAAAGATTAGATAGCAGAAACTCAACATAAATGCTACAGTTGTTATCTGAATTAGCAGTTAAGCCTAAATTGAGTAATAAGTGTACTTGTAGTCAACCAGAGGAAGTCTGTGAGAGAAGACTAAAGTCAGAAGCCCCTATTTAATAACTACATACCTTGTTAGCCATAAAAATTGAGACAAAGAAGTTAACAGTCATTTATAAATTAGAACTGTGGCTATTATGATATCAAGAACTTAAAAAAAACTATTAAAATAAGATTAAACGAGTAAATACCTCAACCACATGGAATATAAGAGAAAATCATGACCATCCATTCTGCTTATCTGGTCTAACCCTGACCTTCTACCTAATGGCAAGAATGAAAAACACAACAAAAGAGCTTAGAATAATGAGCTGTGAAAAAATTCTTATATTTTATGCCCATACCATTAAAGCTCTTGGATTTCCTCATTTTGCAGGACCCTGGAATTAATCACTATTTGTACTGCTTTAGAGGAATTGGATACCTCAAATTAAAATAAAGCTCAATTATTGTTAAAAACAAACATTATCCTCAAGCCTTACATTTATTTTATCATCAGTGTAAAAGAATTTTCAGTTAAGTTATGAGATGAAATGTCTGCTTTCAAATGTACAATTAATGGTAGCATCTTCAGGTATATGAGCAGATCTCTCTTTGAGGTACTTCATAATGTAATAGAAATGGATTCAGTTACTACAATGGTTAACCCTACGATTTGTCAGCATTTCTAAACTGTTTTAAAGAAAAAACTTAAAAAAATACATAAAATATAAATCTACATCATAAAAAGGTAACACAAGAAAGCTCTGTAAACGAAATCTTTAGAGGACTTACAGAAGACACCTGCTACAAACTGAATGTTTGTGTCCCTCAAAATTCATTTGTTAAGTCCTAATACCCAATGTGATGGTACTTAGAAGTAGGGACTTGGGAGATAATAAGGTCATGAGGATGGAGCCCTCATGAGAGAGACCTTTTAAAAGAGACCCCCAAAATATTATGCCTCCATCAGAAGGGATGAATACCCAACTTTTGTTTCAACATGGACGGGACTGGAAGAGATTATGCTGAGTGAAATAAGTCAAGCAGAGAGAGTCAATTATCATATGGTCTCACGTGTGGAGCATAAGGAATAACATGGAGGACATTGTGAGAGGGAAGGGAGGGGTAAATTGGAGGAAATTGGAGGGGCGATGAACCATGAGAGACTGTGAACTCTGAGCAACAGACTGAGGGTTTTGGAGGGGTGGGAGTGGGGGGTTGGCTGAGCCTGGTGGTGGGTATTGAGGAGGGCACGTATTACATGGAGCACTGGGTGTGGTACACGAACAATGAATCTTGTAACACTGAAAAAATAAAAGTATTTGGGGAAAAAAAAAAGAACTGAACAAAGTAAAAAAGTAAAAATAAAAATAAAAGAGACTTCCAAGAGCTCCTTCACCCCTTTTGCCATGTGAGGATACATGGAGAAGATGGCCCCCCATGAACCTGAAAATTGGTTTTCACCAGACAGTAAATCTTCAAGAACCTTGATCTGGACTTCCTAGCCTCCAGAACTTGGAGAAATAAATGTTTGTTGTTTGTACACCATCTGTCTCTGGTATTCTGTTGTAGCAGCCCAAATGGACTAGGATAATACCTAAATCCCAAACCATAACAATTTTGCCAAAGCAAATTTTTATAAATAAAAGTTTCATATATTAGGTAAGATATAATTTTTTAAAAAAATCCAAAATATATTCACCTCACCATGATCAAATTTACTACATTTATCATAGATGAAATTTCATCTAGTTGTAGCTTAAAAGAAACAGTTCTGCATAGGTATATAGATGCATTAAATCCAACTAATTAACTAATACATGTTGTTTATATATCTACTGCCAACTATAATCAGCTGTACTAACTTAAGATTCTAGAGTCATGAATGTTTGTCCAACAATCTTATATTTAAATTTCATACTCTGTGAACACTTCCCTCTTTTTTGTTTAAACAGCAACCTTTGTTCAGTACATATTTTCACACACATTTATAAATAGAATGTAAACAGTGTTTATACTTTATCAAATTTAAAAATAAGTCCACTGACGCTTGGCAGTTTTCTTTAAAAGACCGATTATTACACTGTATTTTTTCAATTAAAATGTATTACACAGTTAGCCATCCCTCCTTAACCACTTGGTCTCCTGATGTTATCCTGGATCATGACATCACTGAAAACTCCTTCATTGTTAAAATCTCGTATTCATCCATCCCACTATATATAGCCTTTACTCCCAGAGCTTCCAGCCACCTGTCAATTACTGCTACTACTTCTGTGCTACTTTAACTAAGCTTCAGGCAATTTAACCAGTCCATTTTCTACCCATCATTCTCCTGCTGTTCTCCATACTGTTTCATAGTCGTTTTGGGCATTGTAGTCTGTAATTTCAATAATATTTTTGCCAATACTCCAAACCCATGCACTCTTTGTCTCTGTCACATCTTGCTAGCAGAACCCAACTAAAACCAATCACCTACCTTCTCCATATTTGCATATGAACTGCTGAGCAATAGACACTTGGGAGGACTGATACCACCATGAATTCATGGTCACCAACCTAGACACCATCCAGAAACTCTACCATGTTTCTCTAGTCAACCGTCTCTAGAATGACAATTCTATATTACACTCATCTCGATGTCTGTCTTCTCTCAGAGTCTAGGCAGATGTCCCTGCCTCCTATTTCTTCATAGAGCTAACAGGGGCTGTCAGATGATAATTATCTCATCTCCACCACTAAATCTACTAAGTCACTGAGATGTGCTGATTTTCTCCTCTACTCTCATTCTGCAATGGAGGAAGGACCCCTTCCTGAAGCCATCTGTCCTCCGAATCCCATCTTCCTCCACCTTCTTCAAGACCTTCTCTTCTTCAATCAAAACCAATTTCGATTCTGTGCTATTACTCTATCAAAAGTATTCTTGGTAAAGTCACCTATGACCTCTATATTGCAATATCCCAAAGATATTTTTCTGTCCTTATAACAACTTGCCCTGGCAGAAGCCTTTGACACAGCTGAATACTTCTTCATTTTTCAAAATACTATTTTCTTTTGGCTAATCACATTCTACTGGTTTTCCTCCTACTTCTAGGACCACCACATCTCAGTCTCTTTTTCTAGCCCCCTCTTCTCACTAACGCTTACATGTTAAGAACCTCTTTTCTCAAGTCTGGTATATGCTCCAGGCATTCCCTTCTATTTCTTCATTTGTCATTTAGTTGTAGATGACTCATGGGTTCAGGCTAGAGCCTACAACATCTATCACATATGTTTGACATCCCTAATGTCTAGCTGTTACTTGGTATCTTGTAGCTAGAATGTCTGAGTTTGAGGCCCAGCTCTGCCACTTTGCATGCCTTTGGGCAAGTTGCTTAACAACCTGCTGTTTCTTCTTCCATAAAATGAGGTTAAAAATACCTATTCTTGGGACGCCTGGGTGGCTCAGTCGGTTGGGCAGCTGCCTTCGGCTCAGGTCATGATCCCAGGGTCCTGGGATCAAGTCCCGCATCGGGCTCCTTGCTCAGCACGGAGCCTGCTTCTCCCTCTGCCTCTGCCTGCCACTTTGCCTGTTTGTGCTCTCTCTCTCTCTGACAAATAAAGTAAATAAAATCTTAAAAAAAAATACCTATTCTTACTTTATAGGGTTGTTGTGAAATCTAAATTAATTAATATTTGTCAGCAGAGACTTTCTTTTGTTTGCCTTTGCAGCACCAAGTGCAGTGCCGCAAAGCAGGTACTCCATAAACATCTGCTGATTCACTAAATAAGTGAACTTACCAGATGGCAAATTATCACAATTCTGAGGAATTTTGTACTAGCCCTATTACATTTTAAACTCCTTGCTATAGCTACCTCTTGGTACCCTTCTAAAGGACACCACCATTTCAAAAAAAAGAACACACAGGAATATTCCTGGAAAAACATAACTTGTTTAAAACACACACACACACACACACACACACACACACACACATGCACGCACACACACACATGCACACACATGCAGGCACACATCCAGTATTAGAAATCCATGTGAATAGGATTCAGGCAGTAAAAAATGATCTGGAGTATTGGTTTTAACAGACATTGTGAATTATGAAATGATTCAACATAAATCTAAATATATTACCTCATCTCTTTCATTAGACTTTTGTAAAACGAGAAATGACTGGCCTGGGGAACACTTAAATCAAAGAGAAAGTGGTTGAAGGAGAAGTACCAGGTCCTCAATGTCTGATCAACAGAGTGCTGCCAAAAAGCAATGATTAACTCCCACATAAGACAACAGCAATGGTGGCGAGAGCATTCCTTTTGTATAGGATAGTTTATGTCTGTCAACTTTACTGTTTAAAATTTGGAAAGTGAGGGGAGAAGTCTAGAATCGAAGGTATTTCTTGGAGAAGCAGATCTTAGTAGACAAGCGCAGTAGGAGTAGCCTGAACTCGAAAAGCTACTGAAGACTAATATTTCTATCCCGAGACACAACACTTCATTTACTTAGTACCTTGATGCCATAGGAAGGAAGTCTTTTCCTAGTGGTACAGATGGATTCCAGTTTGGAGATCCCTGGAAAAGTTCCTCTCTCCTCACAAATTCCTATCTTCTGCTACTCCTGGTGGTTGGGAAGACTATACATTTTAACCCGTGTGGCAGTCTTCAACACTGTCCACTAAAGTTTCCTCCCAGGGATATGGTGGTACAATGTATCTCCTCTCCCAATCTCTTAAATTACGGTAGCCATGTGACTTCCTCTGGTCAATGAGATGTGAGCTGAAGTAACTGGTGTCTTTCTGACATATGCATTATAAGCCAGTGTGCATTTACTAGATTCTCTTTTGCCACTCCCACCCTCCCAACTCCCTGACTCCTATCTTGGCAAATGGAAATGATTCAGACGGCAGCTGCTCCATCTGCTCGGCTCTGGATGGACGATGATGAGAAGCAGTCATGGGCAGAGCAAGTGGCATGGGCAGAACATATAGAATGTACAGAGCATATTATCTTAAATCACTGAGATTTTGAGGTTGTCCCTACATTCTAAGCTAGGTCTACACTTACCAATGTGAATTTATAGTTTGCTTACTGTGTGCAAAGCACTGTGCTAAACTAAAAGAGATACAAATATTTCATTCAGAAACAAGTTAGGGATGCCTGGCTGGCTCAGTTGGTAGAGCATGCAACTCTTGATCTCGGGGTTGTGGGTTCCAGCCCCACTGGAACTGGAGGCAAAGTTTACTTTAAAAAAAAATAAACAAAAGAAAGAAACAAGTTAATTTTCTGACTTTCCCTTTCCTTGGGGATCCAAGCACTCTTGCTTGGTTTATAATCAGATAGAAATCAGACCAGCTTCCACCACTTGTACATTAGCATGAAAAAGTTTTAGAGCTAGAATTTTTAGCAAACTGTAGAATTGCTTTTCTGAATTGTAGAGATAAAGTTCTTAGAGCTGATGAAACTTCTATGCTTTTGAAAACAATTATAAACACAGTATAGATTTTCAAAATAGAGAAACATACATAGCAAACCTGAGTTAAGGAGTAGATATGATTTTAGTAATTCACTCTAGGACAAAAAAAAGTAGTCATTTCATTTGATTAAAATATATATTATTTATAATCAATCCCATATACTCCTAGATCTCTTTTAAAGTACAAATTAAACTTCTAATCGTATATTCAATGAGAGACAGTTGGAACTCATTAACCATGGAAATTTAATTAGCAAAATTACTATAATCTAGTATGACTTTGAACCTTTTTAAGTGAAAATACTTATTCAGTATATCATATTCCTCTTTTATAAAAATTTCAATAATAAATGCTGAATAGTAAATTTAATACCTAAAGTATATGTAAGGATCAATCTAAACTTCTAAGACATCATATAGTCAAGCACATCAGTACAAAATAACATAAGGAGACAATCAATACCATTTAGTAAATATGATTAAAATTGTTCTTTTTCAGGAAAGTAGCATAAGTGTACCATTAAATGGCTAAGAAAGTTTTAGCTGAATAGTTTCCTCAAACTAGGCAAATATATATTGCATCATCCCTTTCCCATTTACCTTTTATAATTTCTTCTTAGATTTACAATTTCACAAAATGCTCTAATGTCAATTCTATTTAAAAGGTCCACTATAGGGGCACCTGGTTGGCTCAGTCTGTTGAGCGGTGGATTCCTGATTTTGGCTCAGGTCATGATGATCTCAGGTCATAAAAATCAGAGCCCGGTGCTGGGCGTGGAGCCTGGTTAAGATTCTCTCTCTCCCTCTCTCTCTGACTCTTTGCCCCTCCCTCCCTCAAAAAAAAAAAAAAAAGTCCACTACAAATGACCAATAATATTTGGTAATTAATTAAATTTTGATATCACCTCTAGCTCCCTGGTTTTCGAAACTTTCTCTTTCACAGAACCAGCATTTATAGAATAGATTAAAAAAAGTAAGATGTTTTGCTGGGGTTGAGGTAGGGAGAGGGGTGGAGTTATAAGGGACTTACACACAGGATTAGAGATTGTGCGTATTTTTAGTCACCTTTTTAATTTTTTTTTTTTGTGGTCTCTGCACACTACCTCAATCTTCCAGGCCATTTGCTTATTTGTGTTATCAATGTACAGATTTTGCTTTAAAAGGTAGGAGACTTTTCTGCTGGGGTTTTAAAAAACAAAGGTCACAGAAAGCCTCATAAAGGTTTAGTCACAAATATTTACTAAATATTTTCTAGCGCTATGCACACAGTGCTAAGCAAAGGGCTATAAAAACAGCAGAAACTGAATCCTTATTTTTGAGTTGTACAAATTCTCCTGGGGAAAGGGGTGATGAAGAAGTAACAAGGCCATAAACAAAGCATGGTAATAGCCTATGCAGAGAATGCAGGGAAGGAAGTCTCTGGCTCCCCCGTGCAGAAGTGGAGCCAGCCTGAGCAGACAGTCAGGGAAGGCCTCACTGCCCGGGCTATCTAGGCTGGGGGAGGTGGAAGGAGCAGGTGAAAGCCATTCTAGGAGAGTGAATGTGGATATAAAAACCACACAGAAGTGCTTGGAGAATTTTAGGGGGAAAAATGCACATCGTCGTTAGAGAGGAAGGTGTGTGGGGCATAAGGAACAAACCAAAAAAGGTAAGCTGAGTCTGGGCTATAAAGGCTTTCTTTGTAGGCCAAATCAAAAAGACTCAATTTATAAAGGCACAGGGACCAGTGCAGGTTGGCAAGAAGGGTTGTGCGGCACAATTTCAAGACTATTTGGGGTTAAGGTGCAGAACCGGCTGAAGGGCTAAGATGCTGGAGACATGGTCGGGTCACGTGGATATCCTTAAGTTAGTTTTCTGCCTTCTCATCCTATCACAGTGCAAACAAAACTAACAAACCAAAACACAAACCTTTTTTCTTTCTTTTTTTTTTTTTT
>CM052886.1:38477733-38496375 GCA_028534135.1 Potos flavus | reverse complement strand
TTGATTCAGTTATTTAAGAGATTATTTAAAAAATTTCAAGTAGTTTCACCATTTTAAATATGTGTATCACTTACGCTCAGCGTTATATTTTGATTGTGGCATTATAAATAAATTTTATTAAAAAATTTTCATTTTCTATAACATATAATATATATTGATCAAGAATTTGGTTACCTAATTTTTCTATTTCATTATGCCATTATTTCAAGCCCCCTTTTTAACTGCATTGCTCAAATCTGTCATTTATTCATTGTATAAGCTTAATTTTTTAAAAGATTTTATTTATCTATTTGAGAGAGAGAAAGCATGAGCAGGGGGAGGGGAAGAAGAAGAGGGAGAGTATCTCAAAAGCAGACTCCACACTGAGCATGGAGGCTGAGATAGGCTCAATTCCACAACCCTGAGATCATGACCTGAGCCCAAGTCAAGAGTCCCACGCTTAATTGACTAAGCCACCCAGGCACCCCTTGGCTTAATATATTTTGCTCTTAGGGTACTATGATCATGTTTTTTAAATCTGTGTGTGTGTGTGTGTGTGTGTGTGTGTGTGTGTGATGTGTTTGTAATTATGCCCTCTCTTGATATCTTTGCTTCCTGGATTCAAATCAACTTTATTAGAGACCATAATTAAAATACTAGCCAGAGAAGAAGAGAAATCTGAGTCCTATTTTTGTAGGCAGGATTTGGGGAGAGGAGTATTAATGTATTTCTGGTGGATTTGTTTTTTGTTTTTTGCTTTTTTTTTTTCCTGTTCATACTAGATAGTTCTACATTTTATGGAAAATTTAGTATGTATAAAGTGATCTTATTTGTAGGTAATTTTATGTTATCCAATTTTTAGTGTTCATAAAAAAAGGAAAACCAAATTACTATTAATTCTCTCCCCTTTTTTGCTCTAACTGCTAGGAAACCCAAAGACAAATTTCTGCCCAAAGCCTACTTGGCTGTACCAGCTGTTTGTTAATCTTACCTGTGACTTGAATATGCTCTGACTTTATCAGTCAGAGAAAGACAAATACTGTATGATTTCACTCATATGTGGAATTTAAGAAACGAAAAAAAAAAAAAGGAAAAAATATATATAGAGAGAGACAAAGCAAGAAACAGACTCTTAATTATAGGGAACAAAGTGATGGTTACAAGAGGGGAGCTGGGTGGGGGGAATGGGTGAAATGGATGAAGGAGTGCATTTGTCATATTGAACCCAGACTGATGTATGGAACTGTTCAATTACTATACTCTACACCTGAAACTAATATAACACTGTATGTTAACTAACTAGAATTAAAATAAAAACTTAAAAAAATATAGTCTGACTTTATTCTCTGTTTTCAACAGCTCTGTGTGTATTATGCACATTTCTTCTAAGTCACTTTAATTTCTTTGCAGAATAAGGCAGGAGACAGATGGATGGTCTGGAAGATGACTTTATCTTCATGGACTGTGGCAGACACAATTTGAAAGGGAACCCCATAATGCATCCTGATTTTCTAAGGGATTTCTAAACACTTTTATAATTATTCATCACTAAATACACTATAAAATTGATGGCTAGCCCCCTAAATAGCCCAAATATCTGAATCCTATTATGAGAAAATAGTAAATCTTTCCACCAATAAACTCACACTCCATCTTATTTCTCTCTTCCCACTCCATAATCCTACCCCCTTCCTGTATGTTTTCTCCCTTGATATTCCTAAACTTAGCGGCATTAGCTACTTCTCTTTGCAGGAAGCCATTTAGCAATCTCTTGTACTGTTGTATGGAGCAATGGATTTCTTTTGGTAAATTTAGGGAAAAATACCTTTGCTCCCTTTGAAATAAAAGATATCCTGGCAGAGTAAACTGATCTAATATAAGAATCCATTATGTGTGTTTCCCCAGTGCTAGATCAGATGTCTTTGTTACCTTTTTTCATTGAAAGCTAGTTCTTCAATCGTTTTAGCATCCAGGAGGTGGTGTCTTGTTTTTCTAGTTCACATACATAAAACATACTAGCCAAATGTCCCCTCTGAGGAGTAAATACCTTAGTAGTTCTAAACGTTCTCTCTTGATTTACAGAATACAGTTGTTTTGTAAATGAGGAAAAGTGTTTTCAAGTATATTATTAAATTTTCAGTTTCCATATGGCTTGTTTGTTTCCTCTGACAGCCTTACTCACCATAGTGATATTGTGTCTTTTTTTGGCTTCCAGACATTTATTCTTCTCACCTTTCTAATAAGGCCTCAATCTCCTGTTCAGGAATTATCTATACTCAGTGTTCAAAGGATACTGAATTCAAACCCTATAGAAGACTTCTATCATGTCCTCTCTTTCTTTCCCCAAGATCCTTAAGGGGCCACATGTAAACCAAACTGCCAATTGATCTCTTTCTCCTGGGCCTTTGTGTCTTGACAAGGGTAGAAAAAATAGGGCATACTTATTAATTCTAGGATGTCCCAGAGTGATTATTGAGCCACAGAGATTCACGAGACTTACTTCCAACTTGTTTTTCAGCCCTCACTAGGAGGCTGTGGCATCACTATATCCTGTTAAATTCACTTTCTGCTCAATAAAGTCATTGGTTTCTACTGTAAAACAAATAATATGTAGTTTATTCATACATGCTACTTTGCACATATATCTTCTCTTGTAATGTCTTGTTTTGCATTTGCCAATTTTCAATATCATTTTTGCTTAGGTTACTCTTATTCTACAGTGGGATTTCTCAAAATTTGTTCTGGGAACCGGTATTTGCAACTCAGGATTAGCAAAAGTTACATTAAGAAAAAAGGAGGAAGGTTACCGTTAAGGAAGTACATTCAACAGAGGGATAAATATAATTCAATTAGTTTCTTTTTCTGTACATTGTGAATTTCTAAGACAGAATATAAGATGTAGCTTTTTCTGAACTTATTTTTAGTGTGTATACAGATACAGACTTATCCTGACATATCTAAAGAAACTAATGCTCTGTAGAACATGTTTTGGGTAATGATATTCTACTGCTATTTACTGTCTCCAATGAGGACTTTAGTTTCCCTTGAGTTTGTAATAGAGCAATACTATCTCTTTTATTTCTATTTAACACTGGCCATTCCTATATAGTATTTATCTTATCATTATCCTGTTTGTAATTCTTGTGATTGTTTGCATTTCTTATATAGACCAAAAATCTTGTGACTGACTGTTTTTAATGGCACTACTAAATATTTTAAATGAGCTAGGGTGTTTTAAAATTTTTTTAATATGTCCCTATGGTCAAACTACTTATCAACAGCTATGTCATGTTACCATTGTAATTTTGGTAGGGTTTACAGTTCCATTGGCATTCTTGATTACTACTGAGTGTTTCTAATTGTAGTTTCCCTGAAGCATGTAACACAAACCAGTGGTACTTCCTTTTCTGTTTTTGCAATACAAATTTAAGAATTTTGAGCTTATATCAATGTGGGGCTATCTAGTTCTGATGGTGATCTATATGATGTTCTCAAAATACTCCTGAGCCTCAGCAATGAAGTGAGAATGTCAAATTACGGTGATTTAGTAGCCCCTCTATAAGATAATCTAGGAAGATGAATTTGCCTAGACTATCTTAGTAAATACCTTGATTTACATAAAAATGTACAGTATTGAACTTTACCAACAATCTGAAACCAAGTAATTCATAATTTGGCTATGTTGATGTTCTTTCTATTAATGAATGCTCAATTTTTTTTTTTTTCATTTGGATATGGAGAAAAATAGCTCAAATAGTTTTTCTTGACCACATTCCTGAGAGCCAACTCCCCTGAGCGCACTGGTCAGAAATTGTCAGTGATGAGGTAACTGAGAGGAAAAAAGACGAAATGATAAGAAAACAGACTAGTACTAACCACTTCTTACCCAGCAATCCCACTTAAGAGAATAAATATTTATCGACTGATTATAGCTACCTCATCCAAAATACAGGAATACTGGAAAAAAACCAACTATCTAACATTTAGGGACAGGTTATGCAAAAACTATGCTAAGTAGATGAATTCTTATGAATTAAAAGTATATTCTATAGAAAGAGAAAAGTATGTAAGAAGGGAAATACCTTAAGTAATTTTTATAAATTATAATACAGAAAATCCAGATGTAATAAAAACTATGTTTTGTATGGGGATAAGGACAAAGAAAATACACTAAAAGAATAATTATTTTTAATGGAGGTGTTCTTTGTAGTACTTTGCTAAAGTTAGCTAAATATGGAATATAAAAGTACCTTTACAAGATCTGAGCCAAATGATTTTATCTATAGGCAAAATATCTGTGGGTATATTTATACAGTTTATATAAAACCATAGATATAATGGGTTTATATGTAAACCCACAGATATCATATTTAATTAGGGTATTTTTTCACTTGTAATGGATATATATAAACTTAAGACACCATTACAAGTGAAAAAATATCCTAATTAAACACGATGCATATTTAAAAGAAATGTTGCTTGTTTTTCTTTGTAGGCTCGATTATCCTATTTGAGCCCAGATATAGAAGAATGCGGTTCTTATTTCCTCCATATCATCTCACCTCCACATAAATGTTGAAGAAAGTTAAAACCAAGTTCATCCTAAGTATGTCATGCCAAAAGGAATGAGAATACCAGGCACTGGATACTCAAAGACAAATATTCTAAGAGCAGAAACTTGCTAACTAAAATAACATTAATTTTCAGTATGACTTTTTAAAAATATGGATTCCCTGGCTCAAGGCTTGGAACATCCTAAATCATACTGAACAAATGAAGTGATGTGGGCCTGGAAAAAGGGAAGAAAAAGAAAAATGTGCCAGAAAGTCTCTGTACCCTGGCTGAGAAGGTGACAGAGTCCATAATGAAGAAAACAACACTTAAACAGGAATACAGGATACAGGGGAATATAGAGTCATTTATATATTTTGAAAATATCTATGGCAGAATAAAATCTAAGGACAGAGAGAACATTCAGGTTGTGCAGCCTGTTTTGTTATGGCTAGGAAAGTACCCGGGAGACAGGAACAAAGTAAAGCAGCTTTTCTCATTAAACATTTATCGCTCTGCTTAAATCTGTTTTGAAGGAGCATCAGAATACATGAAATACTACACTAGGTAAGATCCACTCTTCCCTCAGCCAGAATGCTAAGGCTCACACAAATCTGATTGACATGCAATTGAAATATGTGACTGCTTTTCCTTGACGTCAGCTTTTAATACTGTCAACATTAAAGGTGAAGTCCGTTCCAACAACTCTTAGTGGACACTTAGGATATTCATAAAGTTCTCCAAAACCTTTCAAGAAAATAGCATCTGTGCTCTTTATAAGCATGATACAAAAATCCTTTCTTAATCTATCAATAAGAGGCAGCTCAATTAAAAATTCCTGCTCTCCTCTGAGCAGATAATTAATTAAGCCTCACTCTAGGAAGAGCTTCAGAGCACTTTACACAGGGACACTGGCCCACAAGACTTCTCACTGGAAGCCTGAGTACCTCACTTACCCCCTGACTGTAATTCTCAGATCTCACTTGTCAAACTTTCTCCACCTTCAAAAAGGTTTTTACTAGGCTACCATTATGCTAACATTAAAATAATTTTTAAAGAAAAATAATTCATCCACAAGTCTGCCACTGCACTAAACCTCTTTAATTTGTCCACAGGCATATCTAATTTATAGTTATAATCACATCACACCTAACAGAGTGGACCCAGGTTTTTTAAAAGGCATTGCTTACCATATCCTCAGAACAGGTTGTGCCCAACTTTCCCAGTGTGCTCATTTAATGAATATCTATTACATGAAATTCAGTGTAATAGATATTACCCATCGAAATGTGAGAACAGATACCACAAAAAGCAAATTTTCCCACTAAAATGTAATTTCACAGTTTCATCTTACCTCTTCTCCAGACAGATAGTAGGCTGAGAGTAGTCCACCAACAAAGCGTATATTTACTTCAAAAACAGAGACCTCAGCATTCTGTGGAAACAAAACAAAGGCGGTTCATACATAAATGATAGTACACAACTGAGAAAAATACCATCATAATAAAGTAGACCAAATATTTAAATTTTGCTCACTCTTACATGCTTGCCCAGAGCAATTTATATACAACAGAAAAAGTTCTGTCTTTTAACAGCGTCAAAATATATGTAAACAGATGAAATAATTCTGACTCTTAAAATAACAATTATAAAATATTTATAAAATTATTTCCTCCCTCTGTTCAACAACGAGATGTAGTACTTAGTATTCTCTATTTGTGCAGATGCCACAGGCCAGGACATTTTATTTTCCTATTCTGTGCTCTCCTTTTATTTTATTCATTTGCCTGCTTTTTCTTCCCGAAAGGCCATTCAGACTCTTTGTACTGTGGCTGGTAGTTGAACATGATTCTAGCATTCTTCTCACATCATGATAAAGCAGCACAGCTAGAATGCAAATAGAATTTGAAGTTGGAGGGACCTGGGTTCCAGGGGCTGGTTCCCAAATTCCTGCCTATGTCTGAGGATGGTCACATCTTTCTGAGAAGAAATGCCATCTGCATAAAGCAGTTTGCTTTTATTATTCACAGTGTATCAGATTGTGCGCTAATCTCTTTACACGGACTATGTCCTTTTACTTTTTATTTTTTTATTTTTTAATTAACACATAATGTATTATTTGCCCCAAGGTACATGTCTGTGGATCCTCAGGCTTACACATTTCACAGCACTCACCATAGCACATACCCTCCTTACACAGACTATGTCCTTTAATCCTTGCACCAACTCTGTGAAATAATTACTAGTCTTATGTTCATTATACAAATGGAGAAACTGAGACAGTGGTTGCTTTAACATCAGACAACTAACAAGTGGTTGAATCAGAATTTGACAGGAGTACTCTGATTCCTGATCCATGGCTCTCTTATCCTGACTCCTATATCACCTCATATTATAATGCACCAATTCTCTTTATTAATGGTCATATAACTGTGGCATACAGTTAGTAACTACTACCAATACTTGTGTTATTTTATAATACTTGACACGCTGTTACTAGCAAATTTAACACAGCTAACCTACCATAGGTGTAAGATACACGTCAATCTGTAGCTAGATTCCTTTCCTGTTGATTGGCCTACTGAGTAGTTGTTCACTTTTGCATAAGGTCAAGCCATTCACTGATAATCACAGGGGCTAACAGCAAACTATACTATGTGGAGTCAATATCTGACAGATGAGCTTAGTTAAAATCATCCAAGATATTATTCCCTTTAACAAATATTTATCAAGCAACTACCATGTGCCAGGCACTGTCATAGGCTCGAGGGTCATGGTAATGAAGACTGACAGGGTCCTCAAACTCATGGAATCTATACTTTAGTGGGAGTTAGAAATAATTGCAGAAAAGAAAAATGGACATATATTTTCATTTAATTCCCACATGCTCTCTCTAAAAAGTTACAAGGATCTAACAATAAAGTTAGGCAGCTGCTTATGTTAAAAATTTTTTTCAAAAAACTTCCTACAAAAGGAAGATTATGAAAACAACTCAGGAAGCAGAATTACAGGGCACCTGGGTGGCTCAGTCTATTAAGCGGCTAACACTTACTTTTGGCTCAGGTCATGATCTCAGGGTCCTGGGATCGAGCCACTTCAGGCTGTGAGGAGTCCCTCCCTCTCCCTCTGCCTCTCACCTCTCTCTTTCTCTCTCTCAAATAAATAAATAAATCTTAAAAAAAAAGGAAAGAGAATTACTAGGCCAGAGTTAAACAAAAGCATCATAAGACTCTTTGTCAAGTTCATTTAATAGTATTTCATAATTACAACATGCACCTGATACAATTTTACTACAAACACTCTATATAAGTGTAATTTATCAATGAGGTGTATCATTCTGAATAAGCATTGTATAAATATTGGTAAAAACTTTTATATTCCACAAGATTACTGATAAGGAAAAAGGAAAGGAATTCGTTATCTTAGTTCACACAGCTATATTTCTTATGTCCAAAGGTAACAATGTCTTATAATAAAATCCAATGAATTTAAACCCTCAAATAGTATCACTTTCTATTTTTACTTGTGTTTTTCAGTTTGTTTGTTTGTTTTAAAGATTTTATTTATTTATTTGACAGAGAGAGAGAGATCACAAGTAGGCAGAGAGGCAGTGAGAGAGAGAGGGGGAAGCAGTCTCCTTGCTGAGCAGAGAGCCTGATGCAGAGCTCGATCCCAGGACCCTGAGATCATGACCTGAGCCGAAGGCAGAGGCCCGTTAAAGTAATTTTATATTCTGATTTTGGCTATGGGTTCATTAGATATGCATTCTCTTCCTCCTGTGAAAATATCGGATATCAGGACTTTTATATAGATAGACATCTGATAAAAATTATTGCAAGGCAGAAGACTGAGTCATGTCAAATACCATCAGAAATATATCTTTAGCTACACATCAATCTCCTATTGGGTACCAGTTATTCAACCAGTTATTGATCCAGCAATGTATTCTAGAATCTAAATTCTGTTTTTCTTGCTCTGTAAAATATTGAGAAATGACCTTGCAAAGTACCATGCTCAAGGTCAGTTGCTTTGCCTTTTGAATTTCATGGATCTAACAGTCTGATGAGCCTGTCCAAGAAGCAAATCTCGCCTGTTAGTGAATCCATGCAGCTTTCCAGTGATTGCTGTGTCCTTGCCTTTAAAAGTCTTGCTCAGGAATGTCACATCACCATTGGTAGTACTCAAGAATCATCATATTTTCCTCCTTTTGAAAACTGGAATGACGTTAGAATTCCCATTATTTTACTTCTTTTCATCAAAGTTAAATCTTTTTTTTAAATTTTTTAATCTTTAAAAATTTTCAAAAAAAATTTTTTTATGTTATGTTAGTCACCATACAGTACATCATTAGTTTTTGATGTAGTGTTCCATGATTCATTGTTTGCATGTAACACCCAGTGCTCCATGCAATCCGTGCCTCCTTAATACCCATCGCCAGGCTCACCCATCCCTCCACCCCCCTCCCTTCTAAAACCCTCAGTTTGTTTCCTGGAGTCCATAGTCTCTCATGGTTCATCTCCCACTCTGATTTCCCCCTCTTCATTTTTCCCTTCCTTCTCCTAATGTCCTCCATGCTACTATTCCTTATGTGCCGCAAATAAGTGAAACCATATGATAATTGACTTTCTCTGCTTGACCTATTTCACTTAGCATCATCAAAGTTAAATCTAAATTATTTTGAAACCTTAATTTGAGAGATCTTTCAACATTCTGGGCTGTATTATGTTATAGGTCAGAAGACAGATTTAGATACTTTTGGTCACTCTTTACAGATCCTTAGATGAAAAGGACTAAGAAAATAAAAATTATCCCACCATAGCAAATTGGTTTTCTATATTGGAAACAGCAGACCATAAAAACACTCCCTGGAGTCAGAAAGACCTGGGACTGAAGGCTGCTTCTAGAACGAGCTGAGTGTGAGATCCCAGGCAAGTCACTTACTCTCTTCGAGTCTGTTTTCTCATTTATAAAAAGGGACAAGGCATTCTTTACAAGGCACTATGAGTCCGTGAATATAAAACACTACACATGGCATGTGGCACAAAGTGCTCAGCGGAGAGCTGCCGCTAATTACCCACTACACAGTAACTCAGCCTCAATAAACTAAGGTCTAGCTTAGTTTATTTCGGCAGGGGTTACTGGAAAATCAGAAACTCCAGAAGCCTAATATTCTAAATTCTAGAATGCAAACTGACACATACATCTGCTCTGACCCTCACGGGAATCCTATTTCTCAATGGCTAAAAATCCTCTTTTGAAATACAGTATTCCGACCAATCTTCCTTTTGGGTTTGATCTACTTTATAGGCTATCTGGATTTTCAAAAGGGAATTTCTACAATCAGGGTTTTAGGCTATTTTTACACATTTCTGATTATGATTTCCATTAAAATAATTTTGTTAAATCTAAAGTGAATATATTCATCCCATCAATATTCATGCAGTGTCTTCTAAGATGTTCTGGAACTTTTGCAGTGACTTAGCCTAAAGACAGAGAGGGGTTAGGGCAGGGAGAGGACAGTATGTCAAGAAGGAGAGCCCCAAACAGCCTATACCACTAAAATCTTCTGTGATTTTTTCCTAACAGTTAATGTGAATTTTGCACACTCCTTAATCTTGTGTTTATTTTAAAATAAAATTTCCTTCCTTAACTCTGTAAGTCAGGTTACACTGCAAGAATATGTTCCATGTATTCTATGGCGAGTCCACTGTCATATGTGAGTGTCAGTTTGAGAAGAAGATCCAGAAGATCTGGCTAAATTGCATACACCTATTCGTTAATATCACAATTGATAAACAAGTGGAAGTTGGAAATTTTGGCTGATTTAATAAAACATATGGTATAAATATATATTGTATAAGTAAGGTCACATCTAGAATCCAGCGGTGAGTATGACAAATCATCGAAAAATGAGGCCTCAGTACTAATCTCATATTGTCCTGGGTGTCCTAGACTTATAATTTCTGTAAGTTTATCCCTGCATATTTCTGGCCTCTGGTTCACTATATATATAAGTGATTTATGAGATAAACTGATAAAGATGGCTAAAATGGATAAAAGAGTTTAATTCAATAAACCATCTTATATGTCTCCTTCTCCCAGTCTGTAACATTATGCTCTGTATCTCTATTGGGAAAGGCTTCCTTCAGTCAATGGATTTGATGTGATTCATGAGCACGAACTCCTCAGGCAACAGGGAAAGTGAACACTTCAAAATTCTTGTTTCAAAATGAATGCCTAAAAGACTAACTTTCTCCCACTAGACAAGACAGCATTTTAAACCCAGAAAAATTTATTAAGTATTTATCAGGTATTTTTTTATAGGTAATTTATTCACCAAAATTTTCTGTAAAATGATAGATTTTAATAGATCTCAGTTAAGTGAAATAATGGGGCTGACCATCAGAACAACAAGTTTAGTTTATAGCAGAGACCTAGCCATAGTTTTCTTTTGAAGGAGCAGCTACAGAGGCAGAAACTTCCCCTGAAGAACTTTTGTGTTATTTCTTTGCACAAGACTTATAAGTATTTAGAATCAAACTTAAGCCTAGTTAAAGGAATTCTTAATTCTTATGATTCCACAGGGCATGACAGATCTGATTGACTGCACTGAATTGAAAAAGATCTCTTGGAAGAGGACTTTTATCTTCAGAAATATTTTAATAATATTCTGAGTATGTGGTCCCAATTCTTAGACTTCTTTTTTTTTTTTTTTAAGGATAATTCTCTGAGCCCTCAAATCAGACACTGCTTTGCTAGCTTTTAGCTAGCAAATAGCTTTGCTAGCTATTCCTCCAAACTCCCTGACAGCTTTCTACTCAATGACCGTAAGCGAGACAAGCAAGTATTAATAACTGTCCTACAACGATGCAGTAATTATATTTAATAATAACAGCTCTACTACTAACATATATGATTTTACTTATTTATTTGAGAGAGAGAGTGAGCGGGAGGAAGGGGGAGAGAGAATCTGAAACAGACCCACTGAGCCCAGAGCCCAATGCGGGTCTTGATCCCACAACTGTGAGATCATGATCTAAGCTGAAACAAAGAGTTCTCGGATGTGAAACTGACTGAGCCAACCAGGCATCCCGAGATGAGACTTTTCAAAGCCATTGATTAAGAGTGGTTAACAGCCTATACACCTTGCCTATGTTGAAGCTTAGCAGACACCTTTATTTATAAATCGTATTTCAAAGTGCGTGTTGTATTACTATTTCGAGGATTAAAAGTATAAACCCCTTTTAACAGATTAAATTGCAATATTAAACAATGTAATTTAGTGTAACATATGTCCTAGCAGCTTTTAGTTTCATATTTAAGTAACATGATATACCTCTTAAGATGAACAAAGTGCAAGTTCCTTAGGCCACAAAGACAGGCAAATAACCATCTTGTCTATGTGAATAGGGTGGTTTTACTATGTAGGCCCAGAAGAACCCTCAAGTAGCAGTCCAATCTATCACTAATTACTGTCAGAGAGAACAACTCAGTATCTTTTTAAAGTCAAAATGCAAATCATCACCCTTAGCAGGCACTGATTAACATTCAGATAGAAAATACTGAATAACTCTGTTCAACAAGATAATTAACTTATCTGCACCCATAAGGATATAATGCTGCTCTAAAACAGACCAAGGCAAATGCTAAGATAAAAGTCCCTTCTTTCATGCCTGTGGCATAGAAGTCTGGACCTGAGTCAAGTACTCATCCAGGCATTTGAGAAGATCACAATTGCTTTTTGAGGTCAATTTATTTACATCCTCCCAACGGGAAACCTTATAACTTATTTTCCTGAAATATAGGGTGGTATTCTGTCTGGATAAAAGAACAGTCTGGATCATTAAACTGCTGGTGGGAATATAAATTGGTGCAGCCTAGGGAAAACAGTGTGGAGGTTCCTCAAAAAAATTAAAAACAAAATACGATACGATCCAGTAATTCCACTTTTGGGTATTTACTGAAAGAAAATGAAAACAACTACTCCAAAAAGATATATGGTATGCACGCATGCACACACATGCACACATACAACACACACACACACACACACACACGAATACTACTCGGCAATGTGAAAAAGGATAAAATCTTGCCATTTGCAATATGAATGGACCTAGAAGGTATGATGATAAGTGAAATAAGTCAGATAAGTACCATAAATCTTTAAAAATACCATATGATTTAATTTATATGTGGAATCTAAAAGACAAAACAAATGAACAAACAAAAACAGAAACAGATTCATAAATATTGAGAAGAATCTGGTCGTTGCCAGAGGTGAGGGAGTGGAGAAATAGGTGAAGGGGATTAAAAAGGATAAACTTCCAGTTATAAAATAAATAAGTCCCAGGAATGAAAAGTACGGCATAGGGAATATAGTCAATAATATTGCAATAACGCTGTATGCTGACGGAGGATGCCTATAAATGTTGTAAGCATTGCATAATGAATAGAATTGTGAAATCACTGTATTGTACACTTGAAACTAATATAACATTGCATGTCAACTATACTTCAAATACAAAGGGGGAAAGAGATAAAGTTACTTTTGCTACCAGTACCTCTGTTATCTTAAACATAGAGTATTCATTACAATCAAAGGTACAATCCAGGTGGCTTGTCAAAGACCACGATCTCAATGTGTTGCTAGGTAAGCATTTGGAACAGGCTAATCATCTATCCTTTGTCATTCCCAAAGCTCAGCCTCTCATACAGAGGTCTCACTTCACCTCCGTGAAGAAAAATACTTTTTAAAAGTAATTTTAATGTAACTTTGGCTTTCACTGAGGTTTTACGTAAGAAGTTGTTATCTGGAAAAAATTTCTACATATTCTATAAAATTCATACTGAAGACAGTTTTCAACAGTTCCCATCCAAGGATATAGGTAATCAATACTTCTCTGAGGTGACAGTAAAGAATAGGAAGCGCAGAACTGAATTTAGAAATGCCCAAATATGAAACTCTTGATCATTTGTCCCTACGTTAATGATTTTCCTGTACCAGGAGCTGCCACAAATCCCTTCTGGAAGTAGGCTGGATAAAAACAACCACCTCAACTGCACTTGAACTCCAGATCATTTCCAACTATTTCAAAATATGACACAGTCCAGTTACCTGTGCGCCGTGTCAGCTTGTCCTCTAGCTCAGTCTAGCACAGTCTATTGGGAAGTAGGACAAGACAGCTTAACTTCTCATTCATTTAATTAGAATTTATTGAATATGGAAAAATGCACTCTAATGAGGGCTGTGATATTAAGATTACATGCCTAACCTTGGAGGACTCATTCTCTGGCTGCCTATGTATTTCTCAACTCTTTGTATTTCCTCTCCAATAAAAACAGGGTCACTGAGTTGGACAGACATTGTTCACCCATAGCTCTTACTTGCTGCATGATTTGGAGCAGATTAATTAACCACCTTTTCATCTATAAAGACAGGGAAAATACCACTTACTCTGTATGGTTGTCACAAACACTAAACAAGATAGCCCATGGAAAAAAATCACAAGCATAATACTTGGTATGTCTCCGTACTCTTTATTTTATTTTTTAAAGATTTTATTCATTTATTTGAGAGAGAGAGAGAGAGAATGAGGGAGAGTGAGGATGAGAGGGGGAAAGTCAGAGGGAGAGGCAGACCCCCTGCTGAGCAGGGAGACCGCTGCAGGACTCCATCCCGGACTCCAGGATCGTGACCTAAGCTGAAGGCTATCACTGAACCAACTGAGCCACCCAGGCGCCCTCTCCGTACTTTTTAAATGGTGGTTTCCTCTTTCCTTTCTTCCTTCCTAAGAGAACCTGGCCCCAGCTAAGTACTCTATTTTTCCTTCTAGACTTTAAGCTCCATGAGGGTAAGTAACTGACCCTTAAAGGTATTTGGTAAATAATACATGAATGAAATAATGAATAACGAGTAACCAAGAATCTCTCTTAGATTCTTTGTTTTAAGGATTACTTTGAATTGAAACCAGAAAACTCACCGATGGGAGTCTACCCTTAGAGGTCTGCCCAGACCTATATGCCTTTACAGATACTTGAATGGAACACGAAGCTCCACCTGGGAAGCCCTTGCTCCTACATATTATCCCAGTGATTTATTTTAAGCCAGTTATTAAAGCCATTTGAACTTTGTGCTCCCAAGTATGCAAATTGAATCAATTTGCTATGCCCTAATTAAAGAAAATGAGTTTTAGTTAATGACCGTATAAACCAATAAAAAACATTTACTTTACACCTTTAAGTGATGCAAATTGAATATCTCACGTACAAACAAATTTATTCTTCACTGAAAGATTGGTTTATACTCAGGAGCACCACAGGATAAACCAACTCTCAACAGAAGTGTTCCTGTTTCATTTTCCTTCTTATTTTTCCCTTGTAATAAATTTGGATGCATTAACTTTTTTTGCAATACCCTCACACCATCAATTATAATACTTTATCAGGAAAAAGGGTTAATTTAAAAATAAGCAATAATTTATCCAAGCTGGAATAATATTACATGTTATCCCTAAAAATAAAACAAATTTTCTCTCTTTGCTTAAGCTTTTCCAATCTCTCCACCCATCAGATAAACAGAAAAAGTTTGTGTTTTCAGAAAGAAAACTGCCTAATTGTTGATATAGTCACCTGAATCTCTGGGTAAATTGAGTGAATATAAAACAAATTCTCATATAAGACATATGAAAACTACAAAACTCTAAGCTGAAGAACTTTATAAAACAATGGTTAGGAGAGCAAAACAATATAGCTTTCCTGAATTTTATTTACTAATTTTAATATAAAAAGGACTATTTCTTAGATGTTATTGATGAACTTTTTTTAAAGGAAAATATGACAATACCCAAAGAGAGTACTATAACAAATATGTTTGAAGACCTCTCACTTTAGCAATGGTATTAGAATAAACAGAAATTTGAGACTTGTATCTATGATTTTTAAAGTAAATCTTGAAAGCTACAGACCAAGATTACCAATAGCGGTTCTAAAATGGTATTTTACACAAGTCTGTCAATTAATTGGATAAAAATATTATTAAAGAATAAAAATACAATTTTGAATAAACAACATTAAAAGTCAGTAGCTTAGCAATCACTCAACAATAGTCCAATCGCTTTATCTTACAAGTAAGGAAGCAAAAAAATTGGCTCTTCTCCACAGTCTGATATCCCCTATTAGATTCCCTCTGCTTCCTCATGGGTCCCTACAGTCCACAGGACACATTCATGTCTCCTGGTAGTGGTCTGAGGTCTGCCAACTGCCTTCTGTTACCTTGTCTGTTAGCTTGAGAGGACTTTGTGCTTAGTTCTTTTAAATAAATGATTCCAAAGTTTCTCAGACTACTGCTGGTCATGAAAGCAAAGAACTGTTGCAGTATTTGGGGAGGTTTGGGAAAGCAATTTTTTTTTTTTAATGTTATGTTAGTCACCATACAGTAGATCATTAAGCAATTCTTTAATTATCAGACTAGGGACCTGGATACTATTCAAGTCTAGTAGCACTAACATTTACTTTCCTGTCTTCAATCATTCAATTTTAGATAAATGAGTTTAGTAAAGATGCAGGATACAAATTAATATACAGAAATCTGTTGCATTTCTATACATTAACAATGAAGAAGCAGAAAGAGAGATTAAGAAAACAACCCCATTTACAACAGCACCAAAAGTAATAAAATACCTAGGAATAAACTTAACCAAGGAGGAGTACTCTGAAAAACTAAAACAATGGTGAAAGAAACTGAAGATGACACAAACAAATGGAAAGATATTCTAGGCTCAAGGACTAGAAGAGCCAATACGACTAAAATGTCCATACTACCCAAAACAATCATAAATGTAATGCAATCCCTATCAAAATATCAACATTTTTCACAGAACTAGCACGAATAACCCTAAAATTTGTATGGAATCACAAAGGCCCCAAAATAGCCAAAGCAATCCAGAAAAAAGAACAAAGTTGGCAGTATCAGAATCCCAAATTTCAAGATAGATTACAAAGCTGTGGTAATCAAAACAGCATGGTACTGCTATAAAAATAAACACAAAGATCAAAAGAATAGAATAGAGAGCCCAGAAATAAATATGTGCTTATTTGGTCAATTAATCTATGACATGCAAGAATATGCAATGGGGAAAAGACAGTCTCTTCAACACATAGTGCTGGGAAAACTGGACAGCTACATGCAAAAGAATGAAACTGGACCACTTTCTTAGACCATATGTAAAAATAAACTCGAAATGGATTAAAGACCTATATGTAAGACCTGAAACCATAAAATTCCTAGAAGAAAACATAGGCAGTATGTAATTTGCAAATTTACATATATGCAACTTTTTTGCAAAATTGCATATTTTTTTTTGCAAAATTTTTTTGCAAATATGCAAAGAAAGCAGTAATTTCTTTGACATTGGCTGTAGAAACATTCCCTCAGATAAGAAACAAAAGCAAAGTGAAAGGATTAGGACTACACCAAAGTAAAAAACTTCTGCCCAGCAAAGGAACCATCAACAAAATGAAAAGGCAACCTACTGAATGGGAGAAGATATTTGCAAATGACATATCTGATAAGGGGTTAACATCCAAAATACATAAAGAACTTTTACAATTTAGGACCAAAACATCAATCTGATTAAAAAATGGGCAGAGGACCTGAACAGACAAAGAAGATATATAGCTGGTTAACAGACACATGAAAATATGTTCAACATCACTCATCACCAGGGAAATGCAAATTAAAATCACATGAGATATCACCTTAATATTCAAGAAATAACAAGTGTTGGTGAGGATGTGGAGAAAAAGGAACACTTGTGCACTGTCAGTGGAAATGCAAATTGGTGCAGACACTATGGAAAATAGTATGAAGGTTCCTCTAAAACTTAAAAATAGAATTACCATAGGATCCAGTATTCCACTACTGGGTATTCACTCAGAGAAAATGATAACACTGATTTGAAAAGATATATGTGAGGGAGGGAAAACTGCAGGGGAAGAAATCATAGAGGGAGACAAACCATAAGAGACTATGAACTCCCGGAAACAAACTGAGGGTTTCAGATGGGAGGGGGGTGGAGGGATGGGGTACCCGGGTGATGAGTATTAAGGAGGGCACATACTGTGATGAGCACTGGGTGTTACATGCAACTAATGAATCGTTGAACACTACATCAAAAACTAATGATACTCTATGTTGGCTAACTGAACATAATAAAAAATAATTTAAAAAAAAGAAAAGAAAAGATATATGTGTCCCTACCTTTACTGCAGCATTATTTACAATAGCCAAGATATGGAAACAACCCAAGTGACCATCGATAGATGAACAGATGAAGAAGATGTGATATATACACTTGGAATATTACCCAGAAATAAAAAAAATGAAATCTTGCCATCTGCAACAACATGGATAGACCTACGGGGTAAAATGCTAAGTGCAATACATCAGTCCGAGGAAGACAAATACCATATGATCTCATGCATATGCAGAAATTTAAGAAACAAAAGAAAGAAAAAAGAAACCAAGAGAAAAGAAAAAAACCAGACTCTTAAATACAGAGAACTGGTGTTAACACAAGGGAAGGGGTTGAAGGGATGAAATAGTAAAGGGAATTAAGAATATTACTTATCTTGATTAGCACTGAGAAATATATAGAATTGTTGAATCACTATATTGAAGACCCAAAACTAATATAACACTATGTTAAATGTACTTGAATTAAAGAAACAAAGAAACAAATACTGGCTAACAGTAGAAAAAAAATTATTTGATTTTGGAGGAATCCAGTTCCTATTCCCCCAACCTTTCTTAAAAGGGCTGTGGGGAGGGAACACACTACCCATTTTCTCTCCCACAGATAGCTGAAGACAAGCCCTATTTAAAGGTAGCTGGCTGAATTTACTTATAAATAACCACGTGGGACAGAAATAATAGTAAGAGACAACGAACCCTCAAAAAGAAACAGAAATTTACATGGAACCAGAAAAGACCGCGAATAGCCAGAGGAATGTTGAAAAAGAAAACCAAAGTTGGTGGCATCACAATTCCAGACTTCAAACTCTATTACAAAGCTGTAATCATCAAGACAGTGTGGTACTGGCACAAAAACA
>CM052886.1:38416363-38477233 GCA_028534135.1 Potos flavus | reverse complement strand
CATACTCCATTCTATTGATAATATTAGAGCTACCACAAGTCATTCCAATCAAATAGCTGTAGAACCTTGAGCAAAACACCAGCTCCCTGGGTCTGTTTTCTCATCTTTAAAATGAAAGAGCTGAACACATTGATCTCCAAGGTCCCTTTATATTGGGATATGTCTTCTTTATATTCTCAATTCAATTATAAGGCAGATTAAACATAGACTTATCTAATTGTCCTTTAAAGCAGTGATCTCCAAAATGGGACAGATAAGGCAATTAATAAGAGGGTTGGGACAAAATATTCGAACTTTTAATTTATACAGGTTTTTAATGCAAAGAGTTTGGAAAAAGATTTAATTTTACTGATCTTTAATATTCTGACACTGGTATCCTCACTGGGTGGGAGATAAGAGCTCCACAAAGTGGGGGTGTTGATAGGGAAACACTCTTTCTTTGTCCATTCTCAGTATACAACATGTTTGTGCCTGGTTATGGGGATTTACAGGTATTATCGGATGCATACCAGATGGACAAGAGGGTTGCAATGCTTTCTGTGAAACAATCTCAGATTAAAAAATGATACCAATATTGCAAAATTAATGAATGACTGAAAAACAGCTGGTCAACACTCTTCCTTTTCTTTTTATTTATTTATTTATTTATTTATTTATTTATTTATTTGACAGAGAGAGAGATCACAAGTAGGCAGAGGGGCAGGCAGAGAGAGAGGGAGAAGCAGGCTCCCCGCTGAGCAGAGAGCCCGACGTGGGGCTTGATCCCAGGACCCTGGATCATGACCTGAGGTGAAGGCAGAGGCTTTAACCCACTGAGCCACCCAGGCGCCCCCACTCTTCCTTTTCTTAAAACAAGTTTTTTTGTCAGCCTCATTATGTGAAGTAAAACAGTGACTACGGCATTAGATTAGCTCTGATATGATGTTGTCCTCCCAAATCAAAATTATCAAGTACGGCAAGGGTTCACTCCCCTTAATTCTGAACCTTTTCCTTGGTGTATAGTGGGTTTTCAAGTATTTGTTAAGAATGACAGTACACATACGAAGATTTTTAAAAGACTTCAAATACATAGTGACAGAATTCTACACAGATGAGGGTATACAGTGAACAAAGGTTGAAGCCGTTTATGTGCGAAAGTGGATGCAACGTGTTGAGAGTTTAACAGAGAGTCTCCACGGTATTGCTGCCTTGGCATTCAAGTGGCCTGTGGGGGACGTCTGACAGTGCTCGCCACTCGCTCACGCAAGAGCAGCCCTGGAGAACAGCCCACAGAAGCACAAGCAAATGCTAGTCCCTGATATGACTCCCCCAGTCGCCCTTATGACCAACAGTCTCCCTTGCCTCCCAGGGCCTTTCCCTTGTGCATTCCTTACAAAAGACCCCTGCAGCGCTCACCGAAACCTAACTCTTTTTGGTTTGATTTGACCATTTTGGCCTTAGCCTAGGACCCCACAGGCCTACAGCCACCCCAGTAAGGGCATCTGCCCCAGGTCCCATCCGTCTGTCCTCTGCCTCGACGTTTCTGTGTGGCCCCTGGAGGCTGCTGTGTACCTCCTCAGGACCTATGAGTAATAAACTTCTCTATTTTAATTTCTCTGTGGTCTTTTGTTGAATTTTAGCTCATCATCTGGCACCCAGTGCTCCACTGAACAAACTCAAAACAGTGTCACGGCACAGGGCAAAACAGGACCTGTGTGGAGCCACACAGATCCGTGGGGGCCTCACTGCCCTGACGCGCGACTAGCTGTGCCCTGGGTAAGCCTCTGGAGCTCCGGTTTCTAAACTGTGCAGGCAGGAATACAAGGCCCATCTCGTAGGATGGTTGTGGGACTTGAACATGAACACTTGGCACATGAAGGTCTCGGTAAATTTTAATTTCTTTTTCCTTACTCTGAATCTGCCAAAAAACAAAGACGTACTTGTGTAGCAATGGAGGGCAATAATATAGTGTGGTCCTATTCAAAATTGCATTATTTGTTTCTGCTAGGTCATAACACAATAATTGGCCCCACGACAAGTTTGTCTGTGTTAAGCTGAGATTTAAGAACTGAATTGGCAACTTTTGTTTAACTCACCACATTAAAATCTAGATTTTCTTCAACCCATGATTTTGCCTCTTCAAATTCATCTTTCATTTCCATTATAAAAAGTGTATCCAGGGCATCTACTATTGTTGCTCCTTTAATATTACCTGAAAATATCAGAAAAATATTTATTGATTAAAATATTTGACAGAGATATACAAGCAAATTGACCATACTTGGAAAGGGAGAAGAAGAGGATAATACTGAATTTATTAATAAACAGTAACATTGAACATAGTCTAAAATTCTTTCAGTGAAAGAAAATTTAAAAGCTGCATTAAAACCCAACTAATAATTATCAAAGGCTATGGATTGATACACTGATCTTTAAAGTTTCTTCTCAGCTGTAGAAAATACCTCTTAGAAATTTCATTTGTGGTTCATTTGTGGTTTCTCTAGAAAAAAAAGATCTGAAACAATGGAGCAATACATATATTAATTTTAATGTAATCACATCCAAGTGCACCTGTGCAAAACTTTTAAATATAATTAGATCTAAAATTATGATAGCTCTAAGAAGCCATTATTCAAAAATGGTATTCACCCCCTCTTTGAAAGCTTGACTGATCCTAACCTCCCCTCCCACCCATCCAGCCCATCTCAACTCTATGATTCATTTCCTCCAAACTCCCTTGACATGAAGACTTTACATTAGTCTTGCACTCATCACTTTCTGTCTTCCATTATAATTACTTGTGCGCATCTCTTTTAATCTGTAAACTTCCTCAGAATGGAGAAGTCATGTCTTCTTCATCTGCACATTCCATACTAAGGGACTTAGTATGTTTCAATGTTTTATAATACTTTAAAAAATCACCAATGTATTAACAGAGAACCAAATAATCTCTTTGATAAAGATTATGACAAATCTACACAAAACTGATTTATTAATGATACAAGCAACTTTCATAGGGATAAAAGCAGAAATAGAATTAGATTTTAAAAAGTTATAGTGAATAATGAAAAAAATAAAGCCCTATGACTCTGCATGAAGTTTCTGAATTTGTCTTCAATTCCTATATCTCATCACCTATGTTACCTGAAAACACTACTTTATAAAAACATCTGAAATCACTTCTGTTGCCACTACTCCAGGTTTGGGCTTCATCTCTAAACCGTGTCACTGTAATAGGCCCACCAGCCTTTCTTCCACTCTGCCAGCTCTTCCTAACTGTTCTTACAATTCCCTTCTCCCTACCTGGGTTCCTACTTCATATGAATATCTGCACTTGAGATGAATATCTACTGAACCATCTAATGCTTTGACGACTCACTATTCACACACAGGTCTTCTGCACTAGACCAGGAACTGCAAAAACTTGTACTGTGTTGATTAACACCAGTGCTGGAAGGAGAGCCAAACACATGGAAGGTCCTGAATAAATGGAAAAGCATGGTGTGGTGATTAGGACCACGGACTCTGACCTTAGCCACACCTGGCTTCTGGCCTCAGCTCAGTCCGTTAGTAGGTGGCTAATATGAGGCAAGCTATTCTGAGCTGCATTTTTCTCATCTATAAATTGTGTATAATAATGAGGTTAAGTGAGATGTCGCACAAATGGCACTTGGCACCTAATAATGTCAGTTGATACTGTTGTTTGTTATATGATTTGATACTATTTAACACCTTCAGTTATAGTATAAAAAGTCACATTTTCTATGGGGAATTAAGAAATGTCAGAATAAGACTCTATCCCCTTCATCCTGTTACTTATAGGCAAAGCTATGCCCATTAAAAAAGAATCCAGTGGGATAAGAAAGGCACTGGGTACCTCTGTGACCCAAGGAACTCAACATTTCTGTTACCTAGCTTCCTCACCTCCGCAGTGGGAATGTTATTAACACCCCAGCACCAATGACCGAGGGGTGCTGTGAGGACCAGATGCTGTCAATGCATGCCAAAGTCGATAAACGGGAGTTCAAATGACTGACCTAATCCATTCCCACTTTTTCTTCCATGGCACAAACTGGAGAAACCCAGAGCCAAAGCTGAGAGGCACCAAGATACAGTGAAGGCCACCATTGCAGGCTGCCTTGACCAGCTTAGCAATAAGGACACTACTTTTGCCTGATAGGAACCAGTGAATGCAGCTGACCAAAGGTTCCTCTGCTGGGTCTCACCCGAGGAGCTAAAACTCATGATGCTGTGCCTACATCCATTAAACGAGAATCTTTGGAAGTGTCCCCAGGCATTAGTATTTTTTTCAAGGGATGCAAGTGATTCTGATGTAGAGTGCTCTGTCTGAAGGACACACTATGCACAGTCCTTGCAGGTAACTCCCATCAGGTATGCAAGTTTCCTCACAACATGGTGGGAGGGGCATACAAACGTCACCACCCGCAAGTTCTGTCAACCGGAGAAAAGTTACTGTCACTAAGAAACCAAAGCACATACTACTCACCAAACAAACTGCTCGAATGGCCTTCTTTTGATATAGGTTTCAGTTCATTTAATCCCCAGGCATACCGTTTATAACTATTCCAAGCATGTTTCATCATCTGAGAATAGAAAATGAAAACAGGATTATAATTTGAATTTGAGAGGTTTTTGCTACAAAATAGATCAAATATGGAAGGCCTAAAGGTTAAAGTCTTAAAACTCACTGCTTAGTTAAAAGGATGATGATTAATTAAAAGGGTGACAGTGGTATGAATAAACTAGCACACACACATACACATTGCCTCTTTATATTTACAAAAGGAGATTTTTGAAAAGAGCACATATCATTTTTTTAATTTAAATTCAATTAGCTGGGGCGCCTGGGTGGCTCAGTGGTTTAAAGCCTCTGCTTTAGGCTCAGGTCATGATCTCAGGGTCCTGGGATCGAGCCCCGCATCGGGCTCTCTGCTCAGCAGGGAGCCTGCTTCCCCCTCTCTCTCTGCCTGCCTCTCTGCCTACTTGTGATCTCTCTCTCTCTGTCAAATAAATAAATAAAATCTTTAAAAAAAATAAAATAAATAAATTCAGTTAGCCAACATATAGTACATCATTAGTTTCAGATGTAGAGTTCAATAATTCATCAGTTGCATATAACACTCAGTGCTCATCACATCACCTGCCCTCCTCAATGCCCATCACCCAATTACCCCATCCCCCCCCACCTCCCTCCAGTAACCTTCAGTTTGTTTCCTATAGTTAAGAATCTCTCATGGTTTTTCTCCCTCTCCGATTTCTTCCCATTCAGTTTTCCCTCCCTTCCCCTATGATCCTCTGTGCTGTTTCTTATATTCCACATATAAGTGAAACCGTATGATAACCGTCTTTCTCTGATTGACTTATTTTGCTTAGCATAATACCCTCTAGTTCCATCTACATCAATGTAAATGTTAACTATTCATCTTTTCTGATGGCCGAGTAATATTCCATTCTGTATATATACCACATCTTCTTTATCCACTCATCTGTCAATGGACATCTCGGGCCTTTCACAGTTTGGCTATTGTGGACATTGCTGCTATGAACATTGGGGTGCATGTGCCCCTTCAGATCACTACATTTGTATCTTTGGGGTAAATACCTAATAGTGCAATTGCTGGGTCATATGGTAGCTCTATTTTTAACTTCTTAAGGAAACTCCATACTATTTTCCAGAGTGGCTGTACCAGCTTGCATTTCCACCAACAGTGTTAAGAGGGTTCCCTTTTCTCTGCATCCTCCCCAACACCTGTTGTTTCCTGACTTGTTAATTTTAGCTAGTCTGACTGGTGTGAGGTAATATCTCATTGTGGTTTTGATTTGTATTTCCCTGATGCAAAGTGATGTGGAGCATTTTTTCATGTGTCTGTTAGCCATTTGGATGTCTTCTTTGGAGAAATGTTTTGTTCATGTCTTCTGCCCATTTCTTGACTGGATTATTTGTTTTTTGGATGTTGAGTTTGATAAGTTCCTTACAGATCATGGATATTAGTCCTTTATCTGATAGTCATTTGCAAATATCTTCTCCCATACTGTAGGTTGCCTTTTAGTTTTGTTGACTGTTTCCTTTGCTGTGCAAAAGCTTTTTATCTTGATGAAGTCCCAATAGTTCATTTTTGTCTTTGTTTCCCTTGCCTTTGGAGACCTGTCTAGCAAGAAGATGCTGCAGCCAAGGGCAAAGAGGTTGCTGCCTGTGTTCTCATCAAGCATTTTGATGGATTCCTATCTCACATTTAGGTCCTTCATCCATTTTGAGTTTATATTTGTGTATGGTGTAAGAAAATGGTCCAGTTTCATTCTTCTGCATGTGGCTGTCTAATTTTCCTAGCACCATTCAATGAAGGCTGTTCTTTTTCCATTGGATATTCTTTCCTGCTTTGTCAAAGACTAGTTGACCATAGAGTTGAGGGTTCATTTCTGGGTTCTCTATTCTGTTCCATTGATCTATGTGTCTGTTTTTGTGCCAATACCATACAGTCTTGATGATTACAGGTTTGTAATATAGCTTGAAGTCTGCCATTGTGATGCCACCCGCTTTGGTTTTCTTTTTCAACATTCCTCTGGCTATTCAGGGTCTTTTGTGGTTCCATACAAATATTAGGATTATTTGTTTCAGTTCTGTGAAAAAAGTTGATGGTATTTTAACAGGGATTGCATTGAATGTGTAGATTGCTCTAGGTAGCATAGACATTTTAACAATATTTGTTCTTCCAATCCATGAGCATGCAACATTTTCCATTTCTTTGTGTCTTCCTCAAATTCTTTCATAAGTATCCTGTAGTTTTTAGAGTACAGATCCTTTACCTCTTTGGTTAGGTTTATTCCTAGGTATCTTATGATCTTCGGTGCAATTGCAAATGGAATCAATTCCTTAATTTCTCTTTCTTCTGTCCCACTGTCTGTGTACAGAAATGCCACTGACTTCTGTGAATTGATTTTATATCCTGCCACATCGCTGAATTCCTGTATGAGTTCTAGCATTTTGGGGGTGGAATCTTTTGGGTTTTCCACATAAAGTATCATATCATCCGAGAAGAGTGAGAGTTTGACTTGTCTTTGCCAATTTGAATGCCTTTTATTTCTTTTTGTTGTCTGAGTGCTGAGCCTAGGACTTCCAGTACTATGTTGAACAACAGTGATGAGAGAGTGGACATCCCCGCCATGCTCCTGACAGGGGAAAAGCTCTCAGTTTTTCCCTATTGAGAATGATATTCACTGTGGGCTTTTCATAGATGGCGTTTATGATATTGAAGTACGTTCCCCCTATCCCTACATTGTGGAGAGTTTTAATCAAGAAAGGATGTTGTACTTTGTGAAATGCTTTTTTGCGTCAATTGAGAGGATCATGCGTTTCTTGTCTTTTCTTTTATTAATGTGATCTATCACATCGATTGATTTGTGAATGTTGAACCACCCTTGCATCCTGGAATAAATCCCACTTAGTTGTGGTGAATAATCCTTTTAATGTACTGTTGGATCCTATTGGCTAGTTTCTTGGTGAGAATTTTGGCATCTATGTTCATCAGGGATATTGGTCTGTAATTCTCCTTTTTGGTGGGGTCTTTGCCTAGTTTTGGGATCAAGGTAGTGCTGGGCTCATAGAACAAGTCTGCAAGTTTTCCTTCCCTTTCTATTTTTTGAAACAGCTTCAGAAGAACAGGTATTAATTCTTCTTTAAATGTTTGATAGAATTCCCCTGGGAAGCCATCCAACCCTGGACTCCTCTTTGTTGGGAGATTTTTGCTTACTGCTTCAATTTCCTTGCTGGTTATGGGTCTGTTCAGGTTTTCTATGCCTTCCTGTTTCTGTTTTGGTAGTTTAAAAAGAGCACATATCATTTTTAATTCAGTTCTCAGTAACAAAAATTTAGCTTATCATAAAAGGATGAACCATTCTTACTTTTATCTATATCATTCTCAAGAAAGATCAACTCTGCAAAGAGTCTGTATTTAAGATTCTGGTTTTTGCACAAATTCTGTCAACCTCATAGTATATAGACAAATATATAAGGTTATCACTTTAAACACTTTGATGTATTTTGACTAAGTCAATGTGGAGAAGTGTAGAAGATACAAATGAAACTCTATGATTATATCTAAATTTGGGGAAACTTCAGCCTGTTTTAATATAATAAATCTTGAATTGTATACGCATGTGTATACTTGTGAAATTGAAGACTGATGCTGTATACTTCCAATCTAGACTTCTTCTTTTTTTTTTTTTTCCAATCTAGACTTCTTATACCAGGAAGGTTTTTAAAGGCCAACCCTCTCTGCCACCAATTGTATAAATTGTAATGGAAACCAAATTAATTTCTCCTGGCTTACAGATAAAGTTCTGACTCATTGTGCTAAACATTAACTCTAGTAGAAAGTGAACGATTTTCAAGGGGAGAAACTGTTCTAAGAGCCTGTCAAAATTGTTGTATAACCACTGTGTAACAGTTGTAGAATTTTTTTATAACTCAAAGATTATAATTATTTTTATATACATATTTTAAAGAGGGCAGGGGATTCTTCATGTGTCTAGAATTTATTCTTGCCATTATTCCCACTCCATTAGCAACAGTAACCAAAATATGGACATAATTTGAAAATGTTCTAATCTGGCTCCATATTTTAAAATATCTTAAAAACATCACCTAAAGTTACAACTACCACATGAGGGCTGTTTGTCACTAAAAATCTTCAGTGAGATCAATATAATTTTATTAATAAGTCTTCATATGTCCCTGAACACAATAATAAACATCTTTCTTTAGCCAATTTGTTTATTATCTTCCTATCTCAGCACTATTACTATGAATAATAACTACTAACAATCTGTACAATTTCCTGGGTATTCTGCTTAAATGCTCTACATTCAGTATGGTACTCAATTATAATTACAACTCTGAAATGTTGTATTACTATTGTTTGGTGGATAAAGAAACTGAGGCTTGGAAGTTAAAACCCAAAGAACTTTGTTCAAAGTCGTGTTATTTCTTCACAGCTGAAGAGCCAGGGTTCATCCCTGTGTTGGTCTGACTCCAAAGCCATGGCATTAACCAACACATTGCATCATCTTCCTTGAATGAGTCAGCATCAACATCTTCCTTTGATGAATCAGACTGATGATCTTCCACCAGTCAATAGAATGTGGGCAAGGTAGCATTTTCAAGATTTTCTCCTTATAATTTTATTGGAAAGTATAATAGATTTAAAGATAAAATAACCTGATTTATAATCCCTATTATGCCACTGATTAGTCCCATAAACATGGATGAGTCATAGCTTTTATAAGACTTTCTTTATCTGAAAAAATGGGATCATAATTCCTCATGGGGTGTATGTAAGGGTTACACGAACATAGCCTGTGATTGCACCTACTGTACTGCTTCCCACATGGGGGTAATCACATGTTTATTGAATTTAAACCTATACAGAAACCAATTAAATTCACGTCATAGAAAAAGAAACCAATGAGCCTCTGAAAAGACTAGGGATATGAAATCCACAAAAACACCTTGAGATTACATCTGAGTTTGATTTGGTTTTCCTATTAAATGTACTACATTTGGAAAACTTCATTCCTGTAAATTTCCAAAGACACTTTATAAATTCAAAAGCTTTTGAAATATATCTGACACAGGAACAACCACAACAAAAAAACTTTATGATGATTTGTTCCAGCTCTAAGTCTGAGTGGAAACCAGTGTCATATACTATTAATGACTCAAAGATGGCATAAATCTTTCCCATAAAAGATTGCTGCTTTATCAAAAATTATCATTTTTACAATGTACCACTAGTATAGAACCTCCTTGAGTTACCTCTAGTATATATTAACCTTTTTCATCTTTTTTCCTCAAGGGAAAATCTGACACTAATTGCTTGGTTTCCTACATTTCAAAAGTTGCTGTGACACATTTCTCAAAATGGGTTCCTCATCCCATGGGATTTCTAGGGTTAGAGAGCAAAAAGAAAAATAAAACCATGTGGTCAAAATACCTTAAATGGAGCATAAAGAGTGGTTTCTTCAGGACCTCATGAAATGAGAAGGAAAGGCCATATTGTCAACTGATTCTGGTGGCTGATGACCTCTGGAAATGATTTACCAAGTTAAAGCCAAACAGAAGAGATGGGGTGTGTGTGTGTATGTGTGTGTTTAGAATAACACAGAGGATGAACTTACAAGTCATATATAAAGTCAGCTTTGTAACTAAGATTTAAGACTTATACAAATATCTGAAAACATCGAAATGCTACTGGCTTCTCATTTTACAATATTAAGTCACTAGCCAGCTCAGGGACTTTGGGGACGAAGGCATTTAATCTCTCTAGACTCAGCGTGCTTATGAGTCGACAGGATAAGAAGGTCGCTTCCAAAATTCAACTACTAACAAAGAAGTCCATGGATCGGATTAATCTTCATCTTCACATGCTCCTTAATTTTGTTTTGTAGTCTTTCATCAATTTGAGTTGTACAGCCTGACATCCCAAGTAGAAGGATTAAAATAGGCCTAAACTAGAGGATGATCAGGACTTCAAACACAGTAGTGAAACCCTCATGAAAGAAATAAACCCTCAAAAAAAAAAAAAAAAAAAATATATATATATATATATATATATATGGGGCTGAAATCTTTCTATTTTCCTGAATGCTCATAGTTGCATTAGTGAGGGGTATAGCTAACACATGGTGTGAATGGAAACAAACAGAAGAGAATGATACAAAATTCCAAAATAGCAATCCATTATCTTGACCCAAAGAAACTTGAATTAAGACATAAAATATCAAAAAAAATAGCATTATTTCTCCTTGACTCTCTACTTATCAAAGATTCTTCCACTAGCGCTTTCTTCTCAACTGGCGTCAGGTCTAAGTAATTAGGCAATGTCATTTATTGAGTGTCTGCTACACTATGAATAGTAAGATGCTAAAGGATTAAAAGGAAAGTGTACATGAGTCTATCATGCTTATAATATAATAGATGATGTATGGAAGCTTAACACTGTCTCTTCTTACGTACTCATAAATGTTTATAAATATAGCAGAATAAGAAAGCTTATGTATTCAACTCTACTGTTGTACCTAATGATTTGTTTTCAATTTTATGTCCTGACCTAATCAAGGACATGAGAAGCCACAAACAAAAATATGCTTGAATTTCCCCAGGTATGTATAGATTTCATAACTTACATTTTTGTTGCTAGGAACTACCCTTACAAGTGTTTTTATTTGCTGATGCTTTAATCATATGATCTTAAGTCATTCCCAACAGATACATTAAAAATCTTTGAAAATCTCACTGTTTTTGACAGACAGATCTTATCAAGACTTGAGGTTTTTCGCTGCCCCTTTAAAAAAGCCTGCAAGCTCAAGTCCCACTCATAGCCCCCTCCTGTGTGGCCTGAAACAACATTTTCATCCTTTGTACAGCATGATCAGAGTAAGTCCCTGGCCCCAGCTGACTGATCTAGGGCGTGGTGCCTGACCCAAAGGCAGACAACTAAGGGCTGGCCACGAATCCTGGAGGGGAGGTGCCTGGATGTGAAGCTCTCTCTGATGGAGAGAGCTCTACCTGTGGAAGTATAACAGATATTCTCAGAGAATCCGGAGGCCAGACTGAGGGAGAAGCAGAGAAGTACAAATACAAAAAGGGAAAAGGCCATAAAAAAAGAGTTATGAGGCAGATGAAACCATGAGGGAGATAGAAGTTGAGGAGAGAAAAGCAAGAGGAGGCTGGAAAGCAGACATGTGCCCCAGGGGAGTCAGGTTAGGTCTGTAGAGCCGCTGTAGCACTACAAACAATGTTGCTGAATCCTGAATGCTGATGAATTATCTTCTACTCCGTGAGGTGTGGCTCTGCCTGCTGAGACTGTTTGCTTACTTCCCCATGTGTCCTTACAGAAAATGTCACTTACTGAAGAGGAATGTGAAAGAGCAGGTCACAGGTGCAGGCATTGGACAAACTGGGTTCATACTGCCGTTCTGCCACCATTAATGTGACTCTAAGTAAGGCAAGGAATCTCTCTGAACCCATTTTCTGCACCCATAAAATGTAAATAAATAAAAGGACTAGCCTCACTGGTTACCATGATGATTAAGTAAAATAAGGCATGTAAAGAGCCTAATACATTGCCTGACAGTAAGTGTATGATAAATTATAGGCAGTAAGCTTATTTTTATTAAAAACCTAAGCATGTCTCTGATTATTGTAATCTGAATGAGCACCATACTTTTTCCTAATAATATATATAAATAGGAGAGGTAAATATACATAAAACCAGGCAAACCTATTTAGCACACAAACTCTAACTCTATACATTCAAAAATATACACAACTATTTGGTATCCAAAAGGGGGAAGAAGAAAGAATGATGTAAGGCAATATGTGTCAGCTTTGATTCTGAAGATTCATATGCTGGCTTTCTTGAAATCTTAGTTGTGCCAGGTATGCTTGTATACAGGGTTTGCCTGAGGGATTTGCAGGCTGATCTAGGGCATGAATATGCCCACAAGAGGCAGTAATGCACAACAGGCTTTATTGGGTGGTGCCTGGCCAGGGTGCCTGGCCAGGGCTACAAGTCCTTCACAGCAAGACTGTCCAGGGGCATGTGGGTGGCTCAGTCAGCTGAGTGGCCGACTCTTGGTTTTGGCTCAGGCTATGATCTCAGAGTTGTAGGATCAAGCCCCGTGTAGGGCTCCACGCTCAGTGCGGCGTCTGCTTGAGATTCTCTGCCTCTTCCTCTCCCTTTGCCCTTCCCCCTACTCACACATGCATGCTCCCTCTCTAAAATAAATATATAAAATCTTAAAAAAAAAAGCAAGAAAAGACTGTTCAGGCTTAAGGAAAAGAAGTCAGCCTCCAGAAAGAAAGGAGAGCAAGGAAACCCCCAGGAGAGAGGGAGCTTACATACTAAGTGACTTCACTCAGAAGCATGAGAGGGAGTCTCTGGGTCAGAGAACTCGAGAAGGGAGTAGCAGCCTGGGGTATTAAAACCACAAGGCCGTAGCTTATCAATGGTCAACAGATGCTGGGTAAGGTTTCACAGAGCTGTAAGGCAGGCAGGCTGTAAATGGCTAAAACTCTCCTTGTATTTTTTTTTTTAAGCAATTGGTGATGTAAAAATTTGAATTTTGTATCAGTAGGCTATTGAGCTAACAATGTTTTGGCCTACATACAGGAGCAACTCAAGGACCAAAAGACAGAGGCCACCTTTGGCTTATTTTGGCACCAAAGGGAAGAAACTGTAGCCCCGTGACACTCACATTGCCCCTGTTCTAGAGGACACGAAGGCCTGTGGCTAGCTCAGGCGAGGTCTAGGGTGTGAGTTCGATCCACTTCACTGATTGTTAAAACGGAAATGGGTAGCCTTCATCTTAAAACTATACTTACAGTTGATGTTTTGTAAAACATGGATTTTAAAAGCCTGACAGTGGATTCTATCAAACTTTGCCTGAAGTGACTTGATTGTTCCGTGAAAGTGCCTTCTGGAACTTTCAGATAAAATCTCAACACAAAACATTTTTAGGATCACTGTATCACCCTTCCTTCTTTTAATCTTTGGTGGGCTGGTAAGTGGCAGAGAGGAAAAAGTAATTTCAGGGAATCAAGTCTTAACTTCTCCAAAACCTCAATTATCCACTGGAAAAGAATTTCTAAATGTGTGAACACAAGACAACAATCTAGCCACGCCCTCTTCTTATCTGAAGAGACACCAGTGCTTACACTTCCCTGTGGGAATGAAGCCTGAGAGAACCGGAAGGAACATCGGGCCAGGCAGAGACCTGGAGCTGAGGCCAGCTGTCAGAGGGGAGCAAAGCAAGCAGGCTTCCCCTGGGAAAGACGGCGCCCTGCCGCCTAAGAGTCTGATCTTACAAACCCTTAGTTTTCTCATCCTTAAAAAATAATAATCAATTGTAACAAAGGTGCCACTGTGGTGCCTGATGTTAATAGTGGGGTGTGTTGGGGCAGGGATAAATGGGAACGCTCTATACTTTCCATTCTATTTTGCAACGAATCTAAAACTGCTCTAAAAAAATAAAGTATATATTTAAGAAAAGAGTAACATCCTCCTCCTCAGAGCATGGTCAACAGATAAATCAGATAATGCACCTGGCTGACAGAAGGGGTCCAGTGAACACGGCTGGCCTCCAACCACGCTACCTCCTCACTGCCCTCCCAAGCCACAAGAATTAAGCAGAGATAAGGGAGAACAGCTTGAAAAAAGAGGACACTTAGCTACACTCAGAGTAGGCAAGGCTTCAGGGAGAAGTGAATTAACAGAGTAGAAAAGGAAAGCGGCCAATGTCACTGAGAGATGACAGAATGCAGAGCTTGGTATGACAGCATTTACAGAGGCTGCAGGCCTGGAGTCTACCACAATTACAGCTTTTAGCATCCTCTAATAGGCATCAAGATGCACTGAAGACAGTCCTGGGAATCATGCTCAGTTCTTCACTGAGCAAAGCCTGAGTCCAATACCCTTCTATCTGTCATTGCCCAGCATGAAGAAAAACCCTCCCAGCCATGACAGTTTCCAATTTTACCCCATATCAAATTAAAACATTCATTCATGAGCCTTGCTCAATTTATCTCTTTCAAACGCTGAAATAGGTTAGTTCTCTGTCCCTTTCTCCAAGACTGCTAAGTTGTTCTGTTTCCAAGATTCTTTTTCCAAATGTCATAATGCCAAGTGCTACTTATTGAGTACCTATTGGTGGTACAACATGAATTACAAATGAGGATAGAGTAGGATGCCAGATTTAGGAAATAGGAAGATGCCATGTGACATACTTTCATAAAATATATATGTTTATCTGACATGCAAATTTTCACAGAGTCCTGTATTTCATCCAGCAACCCTAAGACAGAAGGACAGAACACATTCAATATCTGCTTCCACGTCTAGGACCAGCTCCCCGGCTTGGGCCTTGCTCTACACCTTGGGCCTGAAAGAGGGACTGAAAACTCCAGGGCCAGATAGAACCAGAGTGGCCAGGTCCAGAGCAACTGGAAATGATAGGGCAGGTGGTGAAACAAGAATGAAGGCCCTGACTAAAGCCACTTATAAAAAATACTAAACTTGCTTTTAAGGTTTTGAGCCAAGTTTTTGATAGGTCTAGGGTGGGAAAAAAGTTTGCTAGCTAAGGAAAAAAAATATATCTGTGAGCCACAGATCAGCCCACTGACCAGCAGTTTGCCACACAATCTCTGAGGCACATGTCTAGATTTGACCGCTCTGTGTTTCAGTCTGTGGGCATATCGCTTACCCACGTGCGCTCAGCAGGCCACAGCTGGCCCACCTCTGGCAGAGGCCGCCCTCACTGCCTGCTCTTAGACTGTGCTGCCCCCACCATTGGTGCTGTCTCTTCGCCAAGAATGACTGGAGTTAGAAAGGTCCTTGAGACCCGAGATGTATAAAGCATTATGCATACACTTCTCAGCAATGCTCTTCTGTTGGATTTCACATTTTAGAAAGCACTTAGAATTTTAAACGCTCTGTTTTATAAATCGAACAGCAGGAATTGAAAAGGAGGAAGTGACTGAACTTTGCCAATCATCTATCACAAGGCACCATAAGGGAAACTTGATAACAATCTACCACACACTCTTCACAATGTCCCTGTGAGGTATTATTACCCCATTTTACAGATAAGAAAGCTGAGGCCAACCACAGGTGTAGAGGAAGAGCAAGGCTGTGAACTCACCGGTTCTGATTCTTCTCACTATACCATTTAGGAGAGTCCCCCCCTTTTTTTCCTGCTTGTCAACTTTTTTTTTTTTTAAGATTTTATTTATTTAGGGAGAACACACATGTGTGTGGGGAGGGGCATGGAGGGAGGGAGGGGGAGAACCTCAAGCAGACTCCTTAGAGCCAGACATGGGGCTCCATCTCACAACCCTGAGATCATGACCTGAGCTGAAACCAAGAGTCGGATGCTTCACCAACTGAGACACCCAGATGCCCCTGCTTCTTGTCAACCTTAAGATAGTCAAACCCAGCCTCCAAGCCTTCCCGCTGCTCCGCATACACAGGGCAGCCCTCTCTGGGCTCCAAGGAGATGGCCAGGCCTGGCACCAAATGGCACTCACCAAACCAAGCTTGTGAGCCAGCTCAAGGAAAGAAGCTGGCAGCACTGCCTCTTCCTGTCTGCCTTGCATCCTTCAGGACCTTCCCTCCCCTCCACTTCAGCATGCTTTCCAGCTCTGTCCCCAGCACTTCTCCTCCTGGCCCTGGAGACTACCTGTGCAGAGAAGATGGCCGCCCCACTCCTTACTGGGTTTATGGAAAACCGTGGATGCCTCTCCTTCACACCAAGCTGCTCACTGCACCTGCTCTCTTGGGCTGTGCCAGTTCCTGAGCTTTATCACCACCACTTGGGCTGCCCTTGGCCAGTTTTTCTTTCCTTTTCACCACTACGCTTCTTTCTTGTCTCCGTGTGAGCAATTTGTTTGTCACCAGGTGCTTGAAGCTAGCTGCCTCTTAACCACTGAGTGGGTATGTATTTTCTTTAGAGTCAGACGTCCTGAATTCTCTCACAGCCAATTTTAGCACACTTTTTTTTTCTAAGACAGCAGGAGATACATAAAGGAGGAGTAATTATTTAATCCCATTGTATGAACCCCAATGGGCCACTGAGCATTAATTCCCCAGTCAATTGAAAGAGTGGTTAGCAGTAGCAATCTCTTTAGAAAAAGAGTCAGAATGCTTGATAAAGCCAGTTTTAAAAAATGAGAATTCTAGTTAATCGCTACTTGTGAGGACAGATTGTCCATTTTCTAAGAAGTATCTTATTCCCTAAGAAAGAGCCAGTTTTTCTCGCGCTAGCTCAGAGAACTGGATCATATGCTATTTAATGGTTCTTTTTCTTTGTGACCAAATTCTGACATGACTTTATAAAACTTCTCTGCTGTTATCCAGTGGAGGGTATAGAACAAACAACAACAAACTAAACCAAACCAAACAAACAAAAAACCTCCAAACCAAAAGAACAACCCTCAAACTTGACTAAAATGTTTAATACATATCTCTAAAATATTCTAAGGGATAGTAAGTTAGCATCTCAAAAGTAAGAGGTCAGAAAAAGCTTTGTTGATATGTACCTAGTACATACCTTTTTTGGGAAGAAGCACATTACTGAGAATGTTTTGTACATTGACAAGCTCTGTCAGCCAAGGGTCTATCACTGGCATTTATTTCCTCATCAAAAATATCGGTTTGGTAGTTAATGACTATGATCTCTTTATACAGAAGTCGTCACTCAAGTTCAAAGGTTCAGCTTCAGGGTTTTTGAGTCAGTTTGATGGTTTTTAATTGACCTAAAATTGCATTCATCAGATTACCCCTGCTAAGACCTCTGTGGTCAGTGGGAGGCCAGCAAGTGTTACCTTGCTGGCCTGATGCCAGCTGATCTTCCCTGCCTGGCTCCCCGGCAAAGGGCTGGTCAGGCTTTTCCAAACTGGGAAGCATCAGCAGCGACAGATCTTTGCGAACACCATACAACCATGTCCACGATCAATGCCATGTGGCAGCACGATACACTTGTTATATCAGCAAAGTTACAGGACACATAATAATCACTCAAGTCCACAATTTACATTAGGGGTCACTGTTGTTCTTGTACATTCCATGGATTTTGAAAAACGTGTAACAACTTGTATCCACCACTATACAGAATAGTCTCACTACCGTATAAATCCTCTGTACTCCAGCTCTTCATCCCTACCCCCCACCCCACTCCTGAAACCGATGATCTTTTTACTGTCTCCCCAGTTTTGCCTGGTCCAGAATTTCATATGGTTGGAATTATACAGCATATAGCCTTTTCATATTGGCTTTTTTTACATAGTAACTATGCATTTGAGGTTCCTCCCTGTCTGAATTTGCATGGCTTCATAACTCACTTCATTTTAGACTGAATAATATTCCATTGTCTGGATGTACCACAGTTTATGTATCCATTCACCTTCCGAAGGACATCTTGATTGCTTCCAAGTTTTGGCAATTATGGATAAAGTTGCTAACAAAAAAGAAGTGGCAGGACACAATAGTTTTCTTTTCAAATTAAAACCAGTTAAAGGGGCGCCTGGGTGGCTCAGTGGGTTAAAGCCTCTGCTTTCAGCTCAGGTCATGATCTCAGGGTCCTGGGATCGAGCCCCACATCGGGCTCTCTGCTCCGCGGGGAGCCTGCTTCCCCCTCTCTCTGCCTGCCTCTGTGCCTACTTGTGATCTCTCTCTCTCTGTGTCAAATAAATAAATAAAATATTAAAAAAAAAAAAAGGAAACTACTGTTCTAGGGTATGGATTAGCAAACATTTAAAAAAAACAGTTAAAGGATTATAAATTGTAATTTTCAAGCTACTATTATTTGAAGGTAGAATGTATTAGTTATAAATGTATTAGTTATAAATGTCACACAGTATAGGAGAATAATTTTTAAGTCTTCTGAAATGATAACCCTTAAAATTGTTCATTATTAATGAATAGTTGGGATGCCCATTATCATTCCAGAATCCATGATTTTATATGATTCTGAAAGTAACCATTCTGTAATCTGGAGGTAACAGTTTTAAACATTATCTGGGCATAGCAATAATAAAAATGTTGTATTAAAAGGTAGTATTTTAAAAATTACTTGTGAAAAGCAGTATTTATGTATACTAAATGTTTACTCGGGAAGTGCTGGTTCCCGAGTATAATCTTGGAGTAGCAACTAGTAATTCTGCAAGATTTATAATCCATAATTGGTGCATCACATAAGGTACTTTCTTATCATCCTTATTAGTAGAGCCAGCATTTATTGAACATTTATGTGTCAGGAAATATGTAAGGCATTTACATACTTTCTCAGTCCTCACAACAACACTGCAAGGAAAGCAGTCTCCCCACTGAGATTCCCATTGCACAGATGAAGAAGTCAAGAGGTCATGCACTTTTCTCAGGGCCAGACCTCTAGCAAGTGGTGGAGGTTGGCTCTAAATTCAGGCTGACTCCAAAGCCTATGACATACTGTCTTGTACACTGTCCTGAAGTAAACATATGACCCCTACAATCTGGGGAATTTGCCTTGCAAATAGCTTCCAAAAAACTATTAACTCATGTGTTTACTGATACACATCTTTGTATGTTTTCTATTTCCTATTAAATTATTCTAGGGAAATTAAACTTTTTAATTGTGAGACTTTCAGAAACATAACATGCAAAACCACCTCCTATTTTTTCTTCTTTTGAAAACCTTCCGGATATAGAGGAGAAATATTATATTGGTAGATTAAGGAACTGAAACGAAAATGAGACAATCTCCTGCTTCTAGTGCCCTGTAGGATTAAGATATCTTATATACAATGAGAAGGAATTTTGCTTTACATTAATTTTAACCTAAAAGTTCCCTCCTTTGAAAGATGTTAATTCTTCTCTACTTGGACATCCTACAGTGTTAGCACATAATTTTATTCTAGGTTTCACAGTAGATGACATTTTATCACCAATGGAACATCCTAATAATTCTGTTCTGTGGCTAATGAAAAAAGACGTATTACTCAATATGAGTTGAAATGTAAATAGCACACTATAAATTGCCCCTAAATTGGCAGCATCAGATTTCTCACTAAACATCTGCATTAAAAAAAGTACAGAGATATTGATCATTTTCCAATGCTCTTTCTACTACAGATTCATTTAGACTTTTACTGTGTCTTTTTGGTACTAAAACTATTACTAAAGATGGAAAACAATTATCTTGGACTATATGTGATATGATTTTTAAGGTAAGCATTAACATCTAATATGCTTGTATCATTAATCAGCCTATAAACTGAGAGTCTCTATGGACTAAAGATCATCTGAGATATTTTGAAAGTGATGGCAAGTATTTTCTGGGCTTGAAAATGCATTACTCTAACCATTCTGTTAGAGCTTTAAAATCTGATAAAGACTGATTTTTTTTTTCAAATGGTAGAAAAAGATCATCATCATTTATTCTGTTGCTGGATGGCAAGTGCCCAGCATTAAATATATGCCAAATTCAGTGACCTGTTAAAATAGATGGCATTACTTAGTATTAGCTTTGGATACAAATGACTTCCAATTGTCTTCAGCTATTTTGCAGCTTAAAAATCAGGCATATACTTTCATAAATTTAAGAAGAAAAAAAAAAAAGATGCCAAGTTTATCATCAGAAGTCAAATTATTTTACTATTCAAAAAGATGACATAAAACAATAATAAAAATGGGAAAAATAAATCTATATTCTACCTATTAGAGATAATATTATTGATTTAACCCTTCTCTCATTTGTCTTCAGAACATGAGACACAAAAGCCAAATGTATGCTTTCCTAGCCTCTCCACAAGGAGAGGTGGCTCTGTGACAAAGTTCTGGCCAATGAGACATTTGCCGACATGGGCTGGTAGCTCGGCTCTCCCCCTTCTCTCTGCCTTGAATGAGGCATGATGTGATTGGATGAGCTGTCAGAGTGGCTATTCTGCTCTCATAAATGGGTATAAGCTCAGGAGCACTGCAGAGGCGCCATCCTGATGGAGTGGAGCACCATGGCCTGCCCCCAGTTATGTTTTAGGTTCAAACTACGGTTATTTTGCTAAGACTGTAAGGGAGGATCGTTATCATCCAGGAAAGGAGAGGTGACACTGAGTCTGTCACTTGCCTTGCCCAAGCAACCTGGGGCAGTACCGATGTGAGGGAGGGGGAATGAGCCTATTACCTTTGAGAAGATGGCCAAAAAATGTTTTTTGTTTGTTTTTTTTTTTGCCTAGAATATCCTAAACATGGAGCCAATGATGAACTGAGGAGCAGAGTTTGGGAACAGCAGCTCATATTAACTGGATAACTGAATCGATTTTTACTTTGGGACTTAAAGTGTGTGCATGTGTACATGTCTGCATGTGTATTTAATGTTTGGTGGAAAAAAAATGTGCCACCATAAAACAGACTCTTAACTGTAGAGAACAAACAGGGTTGCTGAAGAGGAGGTAGATGGGAGGGATGAGCTAAATGGATGATGGGTATTAAAGAGGGCACTCGTTGGGGCACCTGGGTGGCTCAGTCATTAAGCGTCTGCCTTCAGCTCAGGTCATGAGCCCAGGGTCCTAGCATCAAGCCCCGCACTGGGCTCCTTGCTCAGAGGGAGGCCTGCTTCTCCTTCTCCCACTCCCCTTGCTTTTGTTCCCTCTCTCAGTGTCTCTCTCTGTCAAATAAATAAAGTCTTAAAAAATAAAAAAAAAAATAAAGAGGGCACTTGTTGGGATGAGCACTGGGTGTTACACGTAAGTGATGAATCACTAAATTCTACTCCTGAAACTGATATAACACTATATGTTAACTAACTAAAATTTAAATAAAAACTTGACATTAAAGGAAAAAAACCAAAACAAAGGCTATTGTTACTTAACTCATAGACTATCAACTACCAATGAATTGAACATTTGAGTAAAGGAAAAAAACCAAAAACAAAGGCTATTGTTACTTAACTAATAGACTATCAACTACCAATGAATTGAACATTTGAGTCCCTATCTTTTGGTTGTTTTTTGAGTGATCAGATCAACACTGGACTTATACCATACCCCCAATTAAGGGAAATAGGAAGTTTTTCTTTGCGTTATTTATTTTCAAAATATTGTTTGGTAGCTGAAATTGCTCTAAACTGCTCTAAATGGTTGCATAATAATCAATTGTATGATTTATCACAGAAATTATGGTAGCTGAGTCCTGTTCAAGCTTTAAATGACTGATGTGTTGCAGGGGTTATGGGGAGGGGCATAAACGGTTAACAAAATAGGTATGTAATCAGGGTTCCTGGATTCACCTAGAAACAGTAACTTTATGGAAGAATTTGACTTTCTTTCCTCCAACTTGCTTGAAAAAAGTGAAATATTTCTTCAGAGTGGGATAAATTATTCAAGTAAACATTGTTATCAAAGGCGATGACTGTATTATATTTTTGGGTGAAAATCTCAAATATTATTTAAGGTATCTTCTATAATATAATTATCCACAGTGCTGGTAAAAACTGAATTACTCTAATACTTGCATCCATTCTTATTAACTATATTATATAGCTTAAGCTATCTAAAAAGGCTTCTGCTTAAAAAAGTATGTAGAAAGGTATTTTTTACTTAATACTATGCTTTGAATTAGTAAAACTAATACCACTAGCTGAAAGGTTTAATTGTTATCTACTTTTAGAGCATTACATAGCTGAGTTACAATTTCTTTTTCTCAAAAGGAAAATTTCTCACCCTCAAATATGTATATATATACTTATATGTGAAAGAATACAACTTTTCCCCCTGTTTTATTATAACTACACCAGATCCTGTTTTAAAAGGTCAGTATACTTGTGATCTTCAACTATCAATTTCCATATAAAACTGACCCTATTATACTATGTATTTTCTTCTCATTGTCTGAACAATATTAGAATTCCATATCTTTCATTTCTGGAAACGAGACTGTTGTTCCAAATAGAGAAGTATGACCTTCTACAGTTGACAGAAAATACCTTCCGAGTACTGAATATAAAATACTGTCCTTGGCTTAGGGCTCTTTAACTTGATTTAAAATATCCTTGTTTAAAATGCTTCTCAGAATGAGGAGACTATTTTGCCTTCTCCCAGGATGCTCTGTCAGGATTTATGAGGAATCTGTCCATCCTCCCTGCTTCCTTAGCCCTGTCTTAGAAGAAGGATGCCCTTCCGACTAATTACTCACCTTTGAATTTACTGACAAAGATCTGAGGTCCTGGAATCTAACGGGTCAAAGGCATGGCCTGCAAATATTTATCCATGTTTGCCCAGCAAACAGGCTGGGCAAAGGTAAGGGTGTGAGAGTGGCCTCAGCCCTCCACCACACTGGCTGCTGTAGAACGTGCTCTATAGCAGGAAGCTGACCAAACTTTTGTCAGTCAGGCAGAGAGAAAATTCCAGAACAATTCAGTTAGCAACGGGGTACAACTGCCAGCCTGCTCCAGTACCAAACTCTGTGGACGCCAATTCCAACTCCGTTCCCTCAGGTTCCTTTGTGCCTGGCTGAACCATTCATTCCTTCCACAAACAACTGAGCGTCTACAGCTACAGGACCCACACTACCTTCAATCCCTGTCCGCCAGGGGCTAACTTTGCACAGCTGTATGTCTGTAAGTCTCATCTATGCTACGAAGTACTTAGTTCTGGTTCTACGTCTGCTTTTTCTCCTCCCTGGTTTGACCTTTGGGTACTGGGCTCTGTTCAGCTTCGACCCATGACTACCATGATACACCACGCTGGCATTCTTTGAAACCCAGACTCACACCTCAACTCTATTCTCAGGATTACTGGTAACCATCTCTTGTAAAGAAACTGCCTTCCTAGCATGGTTTCTAGCCTTTTAGGCCCCATTAGCCATTGGCCTAGTCCACCAAATAAAATGCCACTATACATGCGTACATGTATGTATACTTCCACAAGGCAAGAAGCATAGGGCTGGGGTGCTTGCTACCGAGCTAATCCCATTTACAAGTTTTTGTTTTTTGTTTTTTTGGTTTCTTGGTTTTTTACCGAGTGACCTATATAGATGCTGATTCACTATAATTCAAGGTACCCTTCTCCTAAATCACGTAATGCTTGACAGAGAAACTTAGGCATACCTCCATGTTTTCCTAAGAGTTCTTCCAAAATGTCTTCAGCACAAGGCTCTAAATAATGAAGTGGCAATATAAGATTTGGGCAATAGCCATTTCAAAATTGAAGGACGGCTTTAACTACTTTTCAACTATTATATAGCTTGATCTTTAGCGTGGTGCTCAAGGGTGTAACCAAGTCCACAGTGAGGTGGCTGCTGACAGATAAGGTTCTCTATTCTAACAGCCTGAGATCACAGGAAACAAACTGGACTTTGTCCAAACCCTTGAAAGATGCCAATTACACTTCATCCCTCTTAACCAGGACGTCTGTGAAGAGGTAGTTATCACTGTTCTACCACCTCCAGAGAGTGTCACAAAAACCAACCTGTGAAGTTTAACAAAAGACTACATTAAAAAATGTAATTCTGTTGTAAACTGCTTTTCCCAGTTTCTACCCTATGACAAAGTACAGCAGATATATGGTTTGTATGGAAAATGTTTTGTTTGCTCCTTTTAAGTGAAGTATCTGGGTGTTTTGCTTCGTATTTGCAGATTCAAAGTTGTAACATAACAACCCAAAAAAGGATGGAGTGGATGTCGTCCTCACTTCAGTGAACACTTTCCTTTTGCTGACATTTATATAAACCAAGAATTTGTTAGCTGCAACAAGAAAAATGTATTTCCACTCTAATATGATCACAATCATGTATTTTACCAATAGTTAGCAATTGTATTATGTAACATGAAATCAATTATCAAGTATTTTTGAGCACCTAATTGGTGCCCCGCATGTCAGTTTCCATCTGCTTAATCCATAACAATTCACATCTGCGGGCTGTTGCTGTGTTTGTGTCTTGGGGTTATGTTTCTCCAGGTAGACAACAGAGTGGACAGTATGGGAATGCACCCAGATTCTTTCCTTTCCTTCCCAGGAAGTCAGGCTAACCAGCTCTCTGTACCCAGTGGTATTGCAGATATTGATGACTAACAGACCCAACAAATTCTGGGACAAATAGAGAGTGAGAAAGACAACTGTAAATAGCTAAACTCGAGGTGGAGGTGACAGGGGGTGGGGGTGATGGAGAGAAAAGTTTAGTTGGAGAATATTCTAAATCACTAGTTATGTATAAGAAGGGGACGGGAGGGAGTGAAGACAACAAACACACAAACCTTATACAATAGAAATAAAGATGACACTGGCAAAAACATTTTAGGGCTTCCAAACCATACACTACAATGTAGGAAAATTCAAAACAGGTAACTACAGTGAGTACTTATCTTGACTATTACTGTGTTCCAATGTACACAGCAACAGCAAGTCCCCAGATTCAAGTAATTTCTTTCCTATATCTCCAGAAGAATGCTCACTGGAAAACTAGGAAATTAAGAAAATTAAAAATTTCACTCAATTTTTCACAGGAACAGAGATTTTCTCATCCCTAATTACGTATTCAAGGGGTTAAGCACACTCTTGTGGAATCTGTGTTACATATAAAAATAGACAAATAGATACACGAAGGTTTGTTTGTTTAACACCAGAAGATGTTTTTTCTTTTTCTTTTTATTATAAAACTCAGAGCCCCATGGCTGTCAGGCATGAATATCTTCAGTGCTAAAAGTCACTAAGGAAACATGATGATCTTATTTGCAGAAGAAGTTGTTACTAAAACCATAAAAGCCCACTGGTTGAAAACATGGTTTCTCAACCTTAGCACTACTGAAATTTGGGGTGGATAATTGTTTGTTTTAGGGGCCGTCCTTTATTCTGCTGAATGTTTACCAGTATCTCTAGTTTCTACCCATCAGATGTCCTATGGCACATACCCCCAGATGTGACAGCCGATGTCTCCATTGCCAAATGTCCCCTGGTGGGGGTGGGGAAGGGCAAAATAGCCCCAGTTGAGAACCGATGGTTAAAACAAATAGTTCCATTAGAATAATAATCCAAATACTTTTACAGGACTATGTACTAGGCACAATTCAATTTAATCCTCAATAAGAACTCTTATGAAGTAGGGTCTATTTTAGTCCCCATTTTACAGATGAGGAAACTGAGGTACAGAGAGGTTAAGTTATTTGCCCAAGGTCACCAGACACCTAAGTGGCAGAGAGGGAAGTCAAACCCAAGGAATCTGGCTCTGGAGTATGTGCTCCTAACTTCTACATGATACCTTTCCTTCCCAGGATGTCAGGCTAACCAGCTGATGTAGGCAGAATACGTACAAATCAGAATTACTTTTCATTCAAGATTTTTAGTAGTCTAATAACACTGGGCATCTTACATACCCCTAGTGAGTTCAGAAGAGTCATTTGTAAAACAGGAACAATAATGAGATTAAATTAAGATACTTTATCAAAGGTACTTAGGATTCAAAAAGTTCTAAGAATAATGAATAGGATATTCTTATTTATTCCTACTCTTTACATGTGGACATATCCTTGGTTTCTCCTCCCTGTTTATCTGCATATAGCAATTAGATTGATTGATTTATTTATATTTGTCAGAGAGAGAGAGAGCACAAGCAGGGGGAGAGGCAGGCAGAGCAGGCAGAGGGAGAAGCAGGCTCCCTGCCGAGCAAGGAGCCTGATACAGGACTCGATCCCAGGACCCTGGGATCATGATCTGAGCCAAAGGCAGCCGCTTAACCGACTGAGCCACCCAGGCATCCGTGCATATAGCAATTAGAATCAGTTATACACAGAAACTACTATAAAACCTGGCTTCTTCTGCTTCTTCCCCTACGGGTAACTGGAAGCACAAGACACTGCCTGGCTTACAGGCTGGCTGATCACAAGCCACAGCAACAGGCCACACAGTTTGCCAGTGGCTGTTGAGCAGCTCTAGTACAGGCGCTTCGCTGGGCTTCACAGAACGCATCCCTCATAGTATCCACAGACAGTAGGTAGAAATCCCCCCAAAGATGGCCACCTCCTAAGCCCTGGACCTGTGAAATGTAATTGCACCATGCAAAAAAGAGATCTCGCAGATGTAATGAAAGTTACATCTAATTATCTAAGGATAATTAAGGTAACCTTAAAACACAGAGGTAAGCCTGGATTACCTAGGTGAAGCCCATCTAGTCACGGGAGGCCTTGAAAACAGAGAATGTTCTTTATCTGGAGGCGGAAGAGATGCAGTGGAAGGGAAAGTCAGAGATCTGGCTGAGCGGCACGCAAGGTCAGTTTGAAAATGGAGGGGCGGTGGGAACATGAACACAGGCAGCCTGGAGGAGCTGAGAGGCTCCTCGCTGACAGCCAGCAAGGAAATTAGAACCTCAGCCCTGCCAACAAGCTGAACGAGCCTCTAATGGATTCTCCTCCATTTCCTGCAGGAAAGGGCCCAGGCCGCCTTCATTCTGGCCTTATGAGACCCGGTACAGAGAAACAAAACAAGCCCACTCACTCTGACCCACAGAACGGTGAGACATTAATGTATATTGTTTCAAGCTTCTACGTTTGTGATAATTTGTTAGAGCAACTGTAGAGAACTAACAAAGCACACGACATGCCTGAACAAGGAAGAACAGTCACTCACCCACCGCTGCACCACGAATTACCGGGTGGCCAACAAGGTTTTAGAAACCCGATCCTGCAACCCCCAAATTATTTCTTTCAATAACAGAGATCTGCATCATCCTGGAAGCAAATAGTTTTACTCCCTTTACTCACCGGCTCCTCACAACGGCCATGAAAGCCGTTTACAGACGAGAAAGGCTCAAAGGCTTTGTGCACTTACACAGGGTTGGCCTGTTAATAAGTGACAAAGCCATGTGCTCCTTCATCTCTTTGCCTTTGCGTGTGCTGCTTTTAACAGTAAAAATGTAGTAAGTATAGTGGATTAAACAATGCAAGGCATAAAAGCACAGAAAGACAAATGATTTTCTGCTGAAGGGCAACAGCTAAGAATTTGTAGAACTAATAAGATTTAAGTTAGGTCTGGATGGACAGGTAGGATTTCCAAAAAGGAATGCTAAGATGCAATTTTTTTTTTTTTTAAAACATGGAATCGTGTGTGTGTGTGTGTGTGTGTGTGTGTGTGTGTTTTAATTGGTCACCATTAAAGTTGAAGTGTTTGGGCTTTATCCCATTATGAAGCAGCACTATGAGAGGCTGTTAAATAGAGAGCATCTCTGGGTAGGTACATTTGATTAATGAACGAGTGTTTCGCAGGTATGTTTGTATCACACTTAAAGGAACATGAAAATGCTGGTGAATTGTCATTTCAAGGACACAGAATTTCCTGTAGTGAATATATAGCAGAACTCCAGACAATCTGCCTCTAACAAGTAGTCCTATGACAAAGACACTTCCAATAAAATAAATGCAGCTGGATGCAGCAGAGACGGAGGGAGACCTCTGTGTAGCCAGGCAAACCTGTCTTCTCCAACACTCGGGAGGCTCTGTGCCATGGCTATACTGGTCCTAAAAATCAATACTCCACCTCTTGGCCACAGCTGATTAGACATCTAAGTACAGCTGGGTCAGATTCTCCATTCTGGGAATTTGGAATTGAGTCTCTGAGACGCTTTTTAGAATATTAGTACTTGAACTCATTGGGCATGTAAACTAAAGGACTGAGTTGTAGAGAGCTTGCTTGCAGAGGAAAGAATAAGGCAGATATATCTAGAGACAAAAGACCAAGCACCCCAGGATAAGAAACTGGAGGAATAGCAGTCTTGGTTCCAGTGGCTTCCAGATTCTTTATTCCAGGCCCTGTGATGTCTTGCTGCATTTCTTGACTTGAATCCACGAGATACCTTATCTTTATAATCAATATCCCTCCCCACTTATTTTAACCTAAATTGAGTGGATTTATAGTCTTACAAACAAATGATCCTTGCATCAAAGTCTCAAAAAAAAGCACTTGGGACCATGTATCTTCTCTCTGTTCCAAACACTTGGGAAAACCCCAAGACTAGGTCAATCTACTTGTCTGCCTTCTTCAAATATGTCAGAGTGGCTGAATCCTGCTAACGAAGATCAAACAAGTGAACAGATGGGTCCATCACAAATCCATGGCCGCCAGCCCCAACTGTGTGCCAGCTGTGTGCTAGTCAACTGTCTCGTTGACCCTGGTCATCCCACAGCTACCACCTCATCCTCCAGTCCCAACCACTGGGGCCTTCTTCAAAGAACTGTCTCTGTACTTCCCTACCTTGCCTGCCATATGGATTCCACTCCAAACATGCCGCTGAACCTGCTCCAGTCAGGGGTTGATTTCTGCCGGCTTGTTACCAAATCCGAAGGCCAATTCTTAGTCCTTATCTTGTTTCTCAGCATCATTTGACACTGCTGAGACTCACCGCTTAAAGTGTTAAATATTCAAAAATGCCCCAGGGTGCCACACTCTGCTGGTTTTTCTTTCTGTGCTTCTGATGTCCTTGCCTGTTTTCTCTTCCTCTATGAATCCCTTAAATGTTGAATGTTCCTCAGGCTTCAGGTCCTGGGCTCTTGTTAATAGGGACACCCTATCCCTGAGGGAGCTTAACGGTCTTAAACCTAAGGGTCCTAAGATTAGTATTTCTAGTTCAGTCCTGTCTTTGCAGTGCTTACTGTGTATTTCCAACAGCCTGGGAGAGATCTTCCACACTTGGACATCTTTCTCGTTTAATGCAAAACACCCCAAACCAAATCCATCTCACCTCTTCCCTCTTCTCTTTTGCCTGGGTCCACCCCATCACCCCATGTACAAAAACCAGGAACCCAAGCACCCTCTTCAACTCTACTTCCTCCTTCCATCTCCCTATAAAAATGTTCACAAAGTTCTGTAAATGTTATCTTTTATATATCTCAAGGATCTGTCTACTTTGACTCTCCCCACCATCCCTATGTGAGGTAAGCCATTGTCACCTCTCACCTGGATTACTGTAAAGCCTACCATGTGCATGACTCCAGCCTTACCCAGAAATGCAAACTTGGTATTATTTGTAATAATGGTATTATTTACTTAGGACCAAGTAAACATGCTTTGTTGTTACTTCTACACAAAATCTGAGTGCCGAGTCAGTAACAATGCTTACTCTGACTCACAAACCTTTTTTGGTAATATACCTCATTATGAATTTAAAATTAACATTTCACTTGTGTTAATATGGTCATTCTTTATGAACTGTCCCCCTTAAAAATTAAATAATTGTAAAATTATTCTAAAATTTAGAAGTCATATTTGCCCCAAGACTAAGAGGTGAAAAGGAAGCATATTTAGACTTTCTTTCAGAGACTGTCCTCTTTCTCCCCGTCTTGACTTAAACTTTCCAGAACTTCCAATTATTTTCATTAATGCTTTAAGTATTATTTTAGATAATTAAACTCAATCATGTATCTATATTATGTATAAACATATTATTAAAGTACATATGCATACATTAATACACACTAATAAACACGTGGTTCATGTTGAACACAATACTATTAAGAGAAGCTTTTCCAAACAAACTGACCACGGGTTTTACTTTCAGAGTAAGTGTAAAAACAAACCAAGACAACAACTAAAGAACTAAAACCAAAATGAAAATAAATAAAAGCAAAACACCAGCACGTTGTTTGCCACAAACTGAGATGGGATATCGCCAGCCCTCATGCTCTTGTCTCCCCTCTCCTTCTCAGGCAAAGGAGTGACTTTGTGACCCCTAGTTCTTTAGTCAAAATGGGTAAGATCCTCAAGGATGTGATGGGAATCATGGGAGGGGGATGGTGTCAAACAGACCCTATGTCAAATCCCAGGTGAAGCACCCAGGATCCTGGAACCCCAGGCAATTTGCACGACTCTTCTTAGCCTCGATTTCCTCTGTGTAAAATGGGGAAAATAATATCGAATTCACAGGGTTGTTCTGAGGAAGAAGTGAGTTTACGTGTGTGAGTGGTTAGCACAGCACATAACAAGAAACAAATACTTAACAAAGGTATGCTGTAATTACTTTCATATTTTTCACCACTCTAGAATTAAAATTACAGATAAAAGAGACAAAAATCTATGCAAAGATGAGATTGTAAAAATCTAGTTATTGGTTGTTTTAATTATATATAGATCAAGCTACACAGAAAATCACTTAAACAGACTATTCTCAGAACAAGAAGAATAACATGCATTCTACTGGGAGAAAGAAGGAAGCATATTATAGAGTATAACTAAGAAGCAGTATTTTTTATTAAATGTGTGGTCTTAACTGCTCCCTCTATTTTAAACCTAGAGAAGAAGAGAAAATTATCAGGTATCGTTATTGTTATTGTTCTTTGGCAAATTAATAGCTGAAGTTTTAAGAGTCAATTAAAGTATAAATAAGTTATTTTAAATATTCAGGCATAATTCTGTTTAAGAAAGAAATATCTAACTGGAGTCTTCTTGTATGATAAAGGAAAACTCTAGGATTCATCATATATAGATGTTCTCTCTTGTGACCACTAATGTGCTCTGTGCTCCTGGGGTTTGCGAAGACAGGGTACTCCAGAGTGAAGTAAGGGAGGGTGATCTCACCTCGAGATGGAGGAAGAGTCTTCCCTCCCTGCCAGTTTAGTTTACCACCTTCAGATCAGCTCTTGAAAGTGCTGTTTGCGAAAATCCCCCAGTGCTTTGGAAAGCCCTAACAACTCTATGGTGGTGCCGAGATTTCAACTCAATCGAAGGCATTCCTTCCAGAGATAGCCTTCCAGCAATTTCGCTGACAGCCCAAGGCCCACAGATGTGCTAACCAATCATGGAACTAGACAGTTTTCTCCCTTAGGAATTCTGAAACCTAGCAGCAAGTACCCCACAGGTCAGGGAAAAGGTGATCTGTCTGTGCACGGGTGCTAATGTCTGGAGTTCACTTCTCACGCTTCTAGGAAAGCGAGAGTGCGCTTAGTCTCTGCTGATAAGCACAGTCATTTCATGATGATTAAGGGACTAGTCTAACATTTACAGTCCCACTTCTTCAATTCTTCCGCTCTCCACCTTTGTGTCATTAGCTCCGCCTCTCTGTGAGAGAAGACACAAAGGACGGAGGATGATTAATAGCATGGGTAAAAAATACGACAGAAAAAGACAGCTAAATTAAAATACCTAAAACTAATACTTGATTGCCCGTGGCATATTTGGCTGTAAAGTCCTAAACCTCTATTACCACATTAAAGCCAAAGTAGAGCAGTTAGGTCAAAGCTTTTACTTATCAAGAACACATACATCCAGATTCACTTTCCTAATGAGAAATCTATAGTCGGTTAACTCAAATCTGGCATTACAGTTTCATAAACTTCTAGTCCCCAAAGAAGTCCCTTCTAAATGCCTAAATTCTAATGCCTTTTTTACCTTATGAAAAGCTGGGGTGTAATTCTCCAGATCACAGGTGGGTGGAGAACTACAACCACACAAGCAACTACACTGAATCCCAGATTTACAGGCAGATTCTAATGGAACTACATTAAAGAAGCATTAGAAAGAAACAGATGAACAGCCTTTCCCCCAAGGGCAGCTGTTTTTAAACCTCTGTATTCTAGTTCATCACACTATGCTCTATCTTGGAATAGGACTCTTTCCTATTTATAAAATTATTGTCTATTTGATGTCATTCAATTTTAGAAACATTGACAAGGCTTGGGAAATGCAGGTATTTTCTGATTTTAACTTTTCCTATCTTCCTCACCAGGAATAGCAAGCAGATTTAAAATTCTAAGACTGAAGAAACAGATGGGGGGGGGGGGAGGCATAAAAAAAGACCTAGAGAAAAAGAAGACTAAAACATACTCGTGGTCAGCAAAGAATACTTTTACCTCTCTACATTAATCAGTTTTTATTAAATAAACCCTACCCTGAAATCTAACATGAAATAACCTAAAAAATAAAATCATAGGTCAAAACTTGCTATTATTTTAGGTTGAATCATAAGAACTTAAGCCTAAATTCAGCCAAAATGTTCCTCAGGAAGTCTTTAAGAATATAACGTTCCAATAAAAGGAAGTAAACTTTTAGAACATTAGTTGATGTTCTGTTTCCAAATCTAATCCTCCAGGTATAAACTACAAAGTTAATAAAGAGCAGATTAAAACCAACCAAGAACAAATTATTAATTCCGTTTTTCCATTTCACTCTTCAATTCTTGTTTTAAATGCACTAGGAATCTCTGCTGCAGACACAGTTAAAGCTGCAGCAGTCTAATAATCAACGGATCTTATCACAAAGGGTGTAGATACTTTCTAAATGAAAGCACCATATGCCTAATTACTGAGCTAAATTTATACATGTAGCTATCTCTGAATGAAACATTTTCAGCCTTTCGGCTCACAGAATATTTCTTTCCATGCCCTTAAGGTATCTCTCCAGAATTCATTCTTCTCCTTTTTTCCGTCTCCCCTAGTCTGAGTGTTGTGTGATACACCAGGCCAGGAAGCCAGAGGTAAGTGGACACTGATGAATGGTCATGCTCTCTGTGGTCTTCTCAAGGATGAGCATCTCTTCTATGAGATAACAATTGAAACGAGACAAAAGAATGCTTACTTTCCTGCCATAGGAAGCAGGAATTTTGGCAACAACAACCGAGGAGGGGGGTAACAGCAGAAAATACAAGCTAGTATTGGTCAATGCAACAATACTGCAGCCAAAGCCTCCTTTTCTTTCCTGGAAATGACTTCTCAAATCCAGTTTCTTACTGACAATCCCTTTCTCAACAAAAGTCCGAGCTTATTACTCTAAACAATCCCTAGTTACTGATAAACAAATACTATTTATTGAATAATGAATGCTATGTGCCAGGCATTATGCTGAGAGATTCACATATATTTCCTACTTCAATTCTCACAATGACTCTGCACAAAGAGAAACGTTAGCCCCATTTCACAGGTGTGGAAAGGGAGGCTCAGAGGCTCTGTACTCTATCACAGTGCTTCGCAGTCTGACTAGAATTTTGGTGATGTACTTAAATCGTTTCTCTATTTGGTTACATTTAAGACAAATTGCCTTCCATTGTTATATTGTGGGCTGTGAACCTATGGTATAGAAAAAGGTGCCTCACACTTAAGGGGTCTAACACCTAGTTGAAAGATAACATACACGCCCATGAAATTAGCAACCGACAGGGCAAAGCCAGAAATAACAAATGCCATGGAAATTTGGAAAAGGGAGAGAGATCAGTAAATGTTGGGAATGTGAGAAAGGGCTTCATGGAGGACATGGATGCTGAGCATGTAAGAGGACATTCTAACTGAGAGGAATAAACTAAACAAGGCAAAGCCCTTAATTAGTTGTGTTTTGGAGATGGTAACTATGCCAGTTTAGCTCAAGCAGTTTAGTTTAGTTTAACTAAAGCTAAAGTCCCTCCTTATTTAAGAGCTATGACTCAAGAAGCAAACTGAGGCAGATTTAGAGAAGACCATGATTGCCAGCCTAAGGAATAGAGACTTCATTCTAGTGCAATGTTTTTCACACTCTAGGTCACTGGACCAGCCATATCAGTCACCTGGGAACATGTTAAAAATACAAATTCTGGGACCATTCAGATCTACTGAATCAGAAACTCTGAGGGCAGTGCCCAGCATGCGTTAACTTGCCCCCCTCCATGGGATTCTAAAGCTGGCTGAAGTTTGAATCCCTACTCCATAGGAAAAACCTCTGAGATAGATGACTTGAGAGAAGTCATATTTTTGGAAAACTAATCTAATAGTGATTTACAGAATGAATTGGGAAAGGGACCATTTACAAATTCATAAAATTCACAGAGCTTCTACCATGCAATAATTTATACGAGACAGCCCTTTTCAGGAGCTACAAAATATTTAATTGGGAAACAGAAGACCAAGGTTCTTTCCCAAAATATCACACCTTCTTACAGAGAAAATTTTTATTAAATTCTAAGTTCTCTAGTGGAAAATAACCCCTAACCTGTTACTTTTCATTTCAGTGTGGTACTGTAAACATTACTTACGAAAACATCATTGTCTCAAAAATATTTGCGGGGAGGGGGGAGGCTCAGGGGAAGACCCAAACCAACTTTAATTAGGTGTCTCATGTATAAAATTGAAACCTAAGAAAAATGACAACTCTTATTAAATATAGTCCACAACTCTAGATAATAATGAACAGAAATGAATGAGGACTCTACCTAATTTCAAAATCACATACCTGAAAAAGAAAACACTGAGTGTAAATATAAAGCAGGCTAACTTTTAAACAGAATAAACTGTTATATTCAATTAAGTGTTGACTTTCAAAGGACTATCACAAGTATCTACATTTATTTCAGCAATGTTACATCTGCCCAAAAGATTTTTTTTTCCCAAAAGATTTTTTATGAACAACCTGCACAGCCAGTTTATGAGTCATACAAGAAAATGAATACAGTTTTTCATTTTATAAATCATTGTGAAAACAACTTTAAAATGGGAAAAGGTGTTTCCTACATTGATTGATCTCCATTCACCAGATCTGTTTTGTTTTTTTTTTTCAAGACTTTATTTATTTATTTGACAGAGAGAAAGAGATCACAAGTAGGCAGAGAGGCAGGCAGAGGGAGAGGGGGAAGCAGGCTCCCCCGCTGAGCGGAGAGCCCGATGCAGGGCTTGATCCCAAGACCCTGAGATCATGATCTGAGCCGAAGGCAGAGTCTTAACCCACTGAGCCACTGAGGCGCCCCTACCAAATCTGGTTCTGAATGACTTTTGACTGCTATAAAATATGAAGCTTTCCTTCAAAACACAATGGCTTGTAGACTACGAGGATACACAGAAGGAGCTCCAAAGATGAGTGAACACCATTTTTGGATTCTGTGATTATATCAAGTGGGGGGTGTGTGTGTCACACTTAACCTGAATAACTCCTCTTGGTATATTTGCTTAAATAAGCCCATTCATTCAACAAATATTTATTGAGTCCTATTATGGGCAAGGCCCAGGGTTGGCTGACCCATTGGGTGCATGAGGGGGAAGCTCTTTATCTTGCTGTCAACATGGTAGCCCTAGAAGAGATTCAGGACTATGAAGAGCCACCATCACAGAGACTCTGCACTTTTGGAGGGAGAGAAAACAAGTACTTTTAACTTGTGCAATGGCTTTATCTTAGTACTGATAGAACACTTAGTAGATCGTAATTTTTATTCACCCCAACCGCTAAAGCAGCTTAACATGGTAGTTAATAAATCATCTTCATTTTTTATGCTCCTCAAATTGCCCAACCCATCCACCTTTCTTTTTGTTGTTGGTGGGGTTGTTTTTAAGCTACTGAGTTCTTCATCATGCATTCTAAGCTAAGTAACCCCTAGGAGACATAAACAATGAAGACTAACCAAAATGCTTAATATGAGTAAGTGTATACAATGTATTAAATACACGCCAATTACTACCTCAAGTTCCTTTTACATTTAATAAGAATGCCTTATAAAATTTCTGACTTGGGCTAATAACTCCTGAAAACACAGTATGGACTGTTGAAGCATTTCTAATTATGAGATGAAAACCTGTAGTTGACTAGATACACTATAACATTCAACACTGCTAGTTGACTACAAAAATAACATGTCTCAGAGAACAGCATCCTAAATATTCTAAAATTACTACCATCTCAAGCCACAATTTATAAAAATAATATAGTACATTTATGTCAATCGTTATTCCCCGTGTTAGCACAGTCTCAAAGCCAAATTTAAATAGTTCTGGAGTTTGGCAGACTTTTATGAATTAACCAAGGTCAGAATAAAAATACATTTTGAAATGTGCAGCTCCTCGCTATCTTAAAAATGCATGACTAACAACATATTATTTGAAGGAGTAGCAAAAAAAAAAAAAAGCCCAAACCTCATAAATCACGCTTTTCTTTTATTCTCAAGATGCCTTAAACAAAATGCATATTTATCATATTTAAAACACTAAAGGCCTCTAACACATGACATAGAATGTAATTTTCCTTCTGTAAGAATTCATCTTTGTAAGACTTGCCATTTTCTGGCATCACTAAAATCACTTCTGAAATTCTATTCGGACTATTTTTGAACTTCAACTATAAACTTAAAATACTAGGAAACCATCCTGATGAATTCTAAAAAAAAGAAGGATCCCTCCCACCCTCCCCAGATCTTCAGAGAGGTCAATACTTTCCTCAAATACCTGATGCAAAAGCCCAACTGTAACCTAACAATGAATATGAGCTGAAGGGAGCTGGCTGGGTCTTAGCTGAGGAAAAGTGGACTGTTCCAAGGTGCTTGGCAGGTACTCCTATCAATAAAGAGTACTTTTTATCCTAAGTGACCAACTCAGGGAAGAAGCAAATTTTGTGGTAAGGTTTTTTTTTTTCTTTTAAATAAAATGCTATCACTTTACAGACTCTTGCCTCCTTTGAGAGCCCCTATGTCCCACCTGCCAGCTTATTAGATCTACCTTCTCCGATGGACACCCTACTCCTTAGGCTTCCATGCTTTTGCCTTTTCCCCAAATGCTGCCCCTTTAATAACTTCCTTGTTCTGTCCAACTCACAATGAGGAAATGCAACAAGTCAACCAACACAGAAGAAAATGTTGCTCTAAGAAAAGCAAACTAGGGGCTCCTGGGTGGCTCAGTGGGTTAAAGCCTCTGCCTTCGGCTCAGGTCATGATCTCAGGATCCTGGGATCGATCCTGGGATCGAGCCCGGCGTGGGGCTCTCTGCTCAGCAGGGAGCCTGCTTCCCCCTCTCTCTCTGCCTGCCTCTCTCCAGACTTGTGATCTCTCTCTCTCTCTCTCAGTCAAATAAATAAATAAAATCTTAAAAAAAAAAAAACAAGAGCAAACTAAATATACAAGATACTGTTTCATCACCTATGACATTTACAAAGACTCAATAGACTACATTCACTATATTACAAGTGAAAGTATAAACTGTTTCTGAAAAGTAATGCCTCAAAATGTACTATGATCCTTTGACCCATTCATTTCCTCTTTCAGGAACTTAAGGGGAAATCCTACTTTTGGGGGGGGGGGGTGAGGGCAATGAAAAATAAGATGGAAACCTAATGGACAAAGGTGTTTATCTCAGCATATTTTTATGAAAACAAAAAACTGGAAATAACCTAAATGTGCAGGTCCAAGGGAATGGGTAAATAAACTGTGATGCTTGTACTTCACATATTATGCTATCATAAAATGACTCTTCAAAAGAAAATGAAAAAACATGTATATATAGTGTGGTTATAACTACGGGGGAAAAAAACCCCTACATGTTGGGGCGGAGTAGTGTTGGATTACCTGTGACTAAGTGATAGGAATGTGAAGGATATATATATATTTTTTCTATTCTTGTGTACTTTCAAAAAGGTTTTTGCTAAGCCAGCATTGGTTTGCAATGAAATAAGACAATGAAAGACACTTCCTTCATCTACAAACCTATTCTCACCCTTGCTAAGACAAATCTCAAAGTATAATAATTTCTGCTGGGCAACTTGAGTGATACACTTTTAACAGCAGCTTTAAGAAGCAATACATCAACAAAAGGGAGGCACCGATGGTGAAATTTCAGGCAGCTGGGAATGAGATTTTGCGACTAGGACAACACTCCTGGGCTTCCTTAATCATTCTACGGGACTGTCCTTTTGCCTTATGCCCTGATAGAGATATAGTGAGGAAACACTCCCTTTTAGCAGCTCCAGCCCATATTCTTGTGAAAGGGGAACTAGGGTCAGACAATCATGCCCAAACATCAGTTCAGGGAAGCTGGACTGAGCCTGGACTTGGCCGCCCCCAGCATGGACCATAGCCCTAGTGCCCTATCCATGGGCCCTCTGGTCCCTTAGAAGAATCAAGTGCTCCTCACAGGACTTTGAGAACACCATTCAGTGACAAAGGACTGGGTAAGAGTTTCCAGCAGTAGCTCATGGTCTTTGCATGGCCTGAATTCACTCCCCCGGTCGTTCACAGGTCTGTGTCCACACCCACGGCCACACTTTTCCTCATAACCCCTAGCCTCAAACAGGGATGGCCGCCAGTGCTGTGGCAAAGATCCTGTTAGTGCCTGTGGTGCTGTTACCAGACCACCCCCGAGGAAGCTGGAGTCCTTCCGCAGCTTCCCACCCCCCCTTCCATGCTTCCTCTCCCACCGAGCGCCCTCATGGGAAGGACTGGGGACAGGACAGTCCAGTGGGAGACCCACATACAACAGCCTGCAGACGTGCAAATGAAAGTTACCATAATAAGGCCTGCGTGTCACTAAAGGAAAGGCTGTAGAGCAAGTGTGATGAGAACACAGTGGGGCAGTTAGGAGACCGGGCCTTTGATAAGCTTAATAACTAGGGAGACAATGGACTGACAGAAAAAAGGAAGTGAGGAAGGCATCCTAGTTACAAAAGACAAGTGAATACAAAGGAAGGTGGGCTTTTTAATTTTATTATCTCTGTTCTGGATTATCTGCAGGACTGCTGGGCTCTAATGTACCTGAAGAAACTGCCAGAGGATTCAAGACACAAAGGAGGGCTGCTCATTTTAAATGCTCTTAAGTCTTAATCTCATTTAGTTTTCTTTCAAGTACCTAATGATCACAGAAGTCTTTATCAGGACCCAGTGGGGGTAGGCAGTGCTGCCCCTCCCTCAGAGCCAAGGAATTAGCCAGCCTTGCTTTCTCAGGCAATACCTTACCAAGCAAGGATGTTCCTCTTCCTCTAGGATGGTCTCAGTGGGGCTTCTCACTGCTGGCCTGCCATTCAGGGTTGAGGAGGGAAGGCCAGGCCAGCCAGCCTCCAAAACTTATGCTCTCATTAGAGTCAAGAAATCACAGGCCGAGTGCGGCCTTCTGGCTAAGAGGCAGTTCCCAGCTCTGACGTTAGTGCACTGGGGGAATCTCAGAAGTCACAGCTCGCTGGTCTCTGTCTCTCACATGGAAAATGAGGACCGGGCTTCAGGATCTCAGAGGACTTTCTGGGCCTGAAACCCTAATAAATCTCAATTCGTGGCTCTCAAAGAAGGGCAAAATCTTTGAGTTACAAAGTACAACTGACTGATATGAATTCTGATTATTAGATGATAGACTGAGCTCTAACTATAGCATTGATCATAATTAAGTAAATTTCTGTCAAGTCTGAAATAATTTTTTTCTCATTTCTTAAAAACATTCCTCCAAAGCTAAAACTGGTGAAAATGCACTTTCCTCAATTTCTCTTTCTATTTCGGGGAACGGTGTCAATGCCTAAGGAGGTAACCCAAGCGCTGTGTTTCCTCTGAGAAGGTGCCACTTCAGGAACGGGTGCATCTGACTATGAGAAAGAGACGAGTTCTCAAATACCTGAAGTACAGAAGCTGAAGAAGTATAGCATTTTAGAGAGACCTAACTTTTTTTTGAATTTGGAAGGAATCGGGAGAAAATCAGAGTTGACAGTAACACAATAAAATCATAGCTGTCTGGAAAGATCATCTTGATGAACTGGAAATGTATTCTTTTAAGCACCAAACTTGATTTGAATTGTTTCTGGTAACTTTTTGAGACTTTGTTATCCACTTCCTGATTTACCCAACATTATGAAACAAAGGAATCTTACACTGATGGCTTTTGGTAGTGGCTAATAACAGTAATAATAGCAAGTAGAATTTATCAATCATTCACATCAGGCATGCCTGATACCATTCTAGGTGCTTGCTGTGGATGACCACATTTAAGCCTTCTGATGTAACAAAGTGGGTGCCCATTGTTGTCTTCAATTTACAATGAGAAAACTGAAGCTCTGAAAGATTCAATTGCAACTTGCTTCAGGTCACTAAATGGCAGGGATTCAGGTCCTGGTCATCTGCCTCCAGACCAGCCCTTCTCACCCCACCACAATGTTTGCTGCAAGGGGACAGTGCAGGAATAGGCCAGGGTATCAGGAGACTCTCTAGGACCTACTTGGGTGACGAGAACTGTGCTCCTACGATAAAGAACCTATAGTTTGTTATAATTTTTAAATGTACGTTTACTTTTTAAAAAATACAGTCCTTCAGGCTAGCCGTCAATTCTTCTGTTACACATCATGCCATGTCAAGAGTATGTAGGTTTGTAGTTTGAAAGAGCTCCCCCATGCTATCACATTCCTCTTCTCTAAGCTGCCCCTCTTCTCCTCTCCCTCCTTTTGCCTCCCCACCTCTCTTCCTAAAAAATGTCCAACTGAATGATTATAAATGCATCTGCTTCCTGCTGAGATCTTTATCAACAGAAAAAAAAGTCATATCAAACTTTTCCTGGGTGGTTTTAAAAAGAAGAGGTCTTCTAAATCATGCCACTAATAAGGTTTTAAAAAATGACTATAAGTTAATGTAACTTAACTAATATAAGATCAAATTTATAATACTGCAGAATTGTGTTTTGTACTCATTCTACATGAGAGTCTGCAAATAATGAATATGGCCAGTCCATTTATATACTTCTGTGACATTTTATTTAGGAGGCAAGCCATGTTACGACAGTGAGCAACAGTCACCAAGGATCCGGCTTCCATCCTCAACTCAACTCTAATGTGATTTCCAGAATAATCGCTGTCTCAGTTGCATCTACTGTAAAATTGACAAGCTGAGCTCTCTCTAAGGACTCATACAGAACAATACTTTATGAATTAGAGCATATGTTTACTTTTAAAAATCAGAGGGTTATAATTTTTATGGCATATTGTTGGTAAAGGAAAAAATTTGCATAGTCTGTATAAAGGATCTTTAAGCAGGTTTGGGAGTGAGGGTTAAGCGGGGGCTGGTTAGAGGCAGTTCAAACTTCTTAACACTAAACAAAATACCAGACTAAGAACTGAAGGAAAAGTTATGACTTAGTTTTCCCAAAGAAAGAATCTCTTCCTTAAACTACCAAATATTGTCTTCTCCTTTACCCTTTTTGTCTGCTTAGAGGAAAGGCATTTCATAGTATCTCTGGAATCCACAGGGTGGATGTTCCTATTTTGATCAATCAACTCATCTTTGACACACACATTTTTATGGTTTTGTAGGTTATAAAGAACTTGCAAGGTCACACACGTTCTCTATTGGGCTATGGGCTATAAGCAGGTTCCAGTGCAGTTCTGATCTACCCATGTATATTTATCTCTCATCACTCATACTGATCTGTAGGTATTCCTCCCCTCTGACCTTGAGACACATGCTTGAAACTCTCTTTACTGAAGAATTTGTACTACCACAGCTTATAGAATAATTCAATATAAATATGTAAGTTTCCCACTGAATTTCAACAAATTCAGAGTTCATACAAAGACACTTACTGTACATGTGAAATACTAAGATAAATTTCTCAGGATGGTTTATTTTGTCAGCTCACTTAAAAAATAGAGAAGCACTGACTCAAAAATGCATTTTTTTTTTATCCACTTTTCACACCTAAACTAGGTTCTAAGTCCTATGAATCTTAAGTTACCTGGTAAGAGGAAGACAGAATATTCTTCTCAAGCAAATTATCACTAGCTTACAGAAAATTAAGCTGGACATAATTGATCATCCATTAACAATCTTTTCTTGCTTTCATGTATTTAGGTTTAAGAGTCAGCATCTACTCCACCACTTACACTGTTGAAATCTTAATTTATTGATTTACTTATTAAAGAGAAAAAACTTTTACAAATACTCCGTGACCTACCTGCTCTGGGAAAAGACGTAAGAGTGAGGGAATCTTGCATTTGCCTATTGCTAATGTCAGGTATGTTTCAGAGCAGGGTGAGCAGAACAAGCAAGATAACTCAAGGGTATTTAAGTTCCTCTGGAGTCAGGTCTTCAAATTCTGGATTTTATTATTTTGCAAATATTATTTTCCACAACAGAACTACCCATACAGATAAATTGGAAAGTTAAGTCTTCGAAATAAAAGTATTAGTCTGTCTGGGTGGATTATTCCTACATCTGATCTTTAATAAAAGGGTTAATCATCAAAAGTTAACATAAATGATAGACTCAAGAACAACATAAGGCTAGTGTGTAAGGCATAAAAATATATTTTAACCATTAGCCATCAATATGAACATTTTCTTTAAACTTATGATCATATAAGTAGCTCTGGAATAAAAAACTAACGAATGCTTTGAGAAACGTAAAGACAACTGTGACCCCACGGCTGACCAATCCTAAAACCTTATTTGAAAGACCCAAAGCTGACTGTCAGCCCCTTCACTCCTACCCCATTTAGGTTGGTGCAGTCAAATGCTCTGCCCCTGAGCTATACCCCCTAGGTTGGTGGAGATTCCAGTTTGAGAAGGGAAGAATATCCTCTGACAAGTTGTCTTTAGTCCCTATAACTTAAGGACTCCCCATAATTCCAGGAGATGAAAACCATAATTATTCATCCTCTAAATTAGGATTATGGCTCTAATCCTAAAAAAGCAGTACAAGTTCTTTGTACAGGCTCAAAACAAAACAAAAAACAGGGCGTCTGGGTGGCTCAGTTGGTTAAGCGACTGCCTTCGGCTCAGGTCATGATCCCAGAGTTCCGGGATCGAGTTCCGCATCGGGCTCCCAGGTCCATGGGGAGTCTGCTTCTCCCTCTGACCTTCTCCCATCTCATGCCCTCTCTCACTGTCTCTCTCTCAAATAAATAAATAAAATCTTTAAAAAACAAACAAACAAAAAAAAACAAAAAAACAAAAAAAAGAAAAGAAAGAAAGAAAAAAGCTTCCTGATTTTAAAAAAGGGTTAAGGTAGAAGAGGAACTAGACTATTCTTTTAAAAATTCTATGGTGCTATTTTAACTTTTGCCCTTCATTATTTTAACACTGCTTTTTAAAACTAAGGATAACTTGAGTACAATTTTAAAAAGATCAAACTCATGAAAAATATGTACTATGTATTATAAAATTCAGGGAAATTCCAGATCTGGTTTATTTACAAATATTTCATGGGAGGGGGCATCTTGATTTCAATTTTAAGTATTACATCAAAGATTTACCATCCATCAAGTTAGTACTGGAAAGCATATAATGGCTTTTTGTGAAGGGAGCTAGGCAATATCTGATTTGAAATTACAACTGTCTCCTCAGGCACAGATTTGTTAAAAATTTACCAAAATACCAGTAATGCAGTTGTGTTGGCAATATAAAAATACTATTAGCTGTCTTTAAACCAAATTTACAAATTAAATGTTTGGCTCAAAAATTAGAGTCTAAGCTCTCAGCATATTAGACTTGCCTATACTTTCTAAATTTTAGATATAAAACTGTTAGTACATTCAGGTGTGATAGAGAGCCTAGGTATATTAAGAGAACTAGAAAATACAGGAACAATAAAGATCAAAACCAAGGCAAAGATCCACTGGACCATGACAAAAAGTCCATGGTGGTGCCAGAAACTGAATATAAAAGTGTGAAGTTAAAGTGCAGTGCTCTATTCACAATAGGTAACCACTCTTTCCTTTCTAAAACTGAACATTTTCAGCAGTTTTAGAACAGCAGGAGTTACCTTTTTTTTTTTTTAGTTTACAAAGGAACCCATCTGCCTGAACTAATCTGATGAAAAACTATAATCCATTTCTCCCCATTAGCTTTTGACTAAATACTGAAGCTAATTATGCTAGCTTTTTTGGGTTCTCACAGCAACATGGAATTTTAAAGAACACATTTAGTTCCACAACTTTATGCAAGACTGGGCAGTTCCAAAACATCTAAATGCTAAGATGTTAGCACCACACAGATACAGAAGGCTACATACATTTTCTTTACATGGCTAATTAAGACCTTTTGATTTAGAGAAACAGATAACATGGATCCAGTAGGGGCAGATAGGCATACTGTTAATATGTTGTCCTCAATTCCCACACTTCTGCTCTAAATGCACTTTTAATCACTACTGGTTGGTACCTATAGCTTTATCTCTAGTATTTAAAATAATTTCCTTGGCCAACTGTGATCTGTACTAACTGGCAGCTCATAGGAATTCAGGAGCATGAAATTTGTGAATTGCACTGCTTTAAACTTAAGGGAAACATAAACGTACAGATTTAGGGTTAATTTACCTATGGTTTTGTTTGGATATTTTTAAGGAGGATGGGAGATGAAGAGGTGAGGGAAATTGGTGAGAAATAAAGCTTTTTATCCACTTTCCTGGTTTGGTATCCCTGACAGGATTTCATGGAGAAGGCAATCTGCTAGAGAGAAGTTGTCAGAGGCATAAAATTCATTTCCCCAAGTCTGGGAGATTCTTTGCCTGAAGAAGGGTCCCAAAGCAGAAAGGCTGATGGGCTCGAAGGAAGCTATCTGCACAGAAGGATATAGGCACCCTCTTTGTGCCTAGGGTAAACTGAAAGGGAGCCAAATCTACTTTAACTTGCTCAATTACTGCTAAATCAAATTCATCCAGTCTTATATTAAAGTCACAAATCCTGTAACAATCAAGCTGCCTCCATTCTGTAGGTACTCAAGCTAAATACCTCTTCACCAACTCAAAATTCTGTTTACTCTCTGAAAATGGGAGAATGAGGATGCTTCCTTTCCTGATTACCTACCCAATGTCAAACATAAAATTTATTTTCACAGAGACTCTGACATTTTTTAAATGCCAAAATATTCCTCCCACTTACAACACATTTTAGAAATCTGAATTAAGATTTGTGATGAAATGCTTTTAATATGGTTCCTAAGCTCTTGGATTGTGATAAAATCCAGGCTGGCATAGTTTCATACAGGAGAGTAGCTGTGAAAGGAAGCATGTCCACAAAGAGCCTGCTGACTGGGACAGGTGACTCGGAGGAAGTCCTGGTCTTAAGTCCTGACTTGGTCACTACTTGATTCTGGGGCTTTGGGCCCCTCAAATTTCATCTTTAAATTGACAGTCTTAAATGACTTTAAAGGTCCCCCTCAGCTTTAAGCCAGTTAAGTGGCCATAGGCTACAAGTGCTAACTGAAAATTATGAGAAATAAATTATGAAAGACTTATCAAAGTCCATGTTTGTCTTGGATTAAGTTTGTCATCTTTGTGCTGCTGTGAAAGCAAACCTGTTGCGTCACATAAAATACTCTTTTCCTGACTACACTAGAAATGCAAGAGACAATCGGCTGGCTTTTTAAATTTCTCATTTTTTAAAATGTAAACAACAGTGTGCTCCCAAGATAGGAGTTCTCAAGTTTCACCTCTATAATCTGTAAGTACACACAGGATGCCACCTGGCACCCTAAGGTCACATGACTGAAGGCCAGGGTGTGCGGGCTTGCTGTTAGAATCTTTTTATCTTGCGTGATCAGTGCTTTTGCGTTTAAATCCAACCTTCATTTCCAGCCCAGTCCAAGCCTCAGTAGGGGGCTGTTTGGGACCTTCACTGTCAATGTTCTCAGGGACGATTAACCACGTACGGGCCAGTGAAAGAGGAGGTTTGCACATCACCTCACCTGCCCATGTATTTAATACCTATCTCACGTGGTTATGCTTATCAGAGCACGCATATTAAAAGCAACGGGATCCAACCTCAGTTCTTAATTGGCCACATCTACTGTGATAATAAAAAAAAAAAGAAAGAAAGAAAACGAAAGAGCTTTTGACATTGCACCTGGTGGAAGAGGAAAAGCTCTATGTCCCCTTAACACTGTAATGTTACAGTCTATTTAGAGTTTCAAAGGTTTGTCTTTTTCTCCCAGAAAAACGCTGCCGGACGGGAGGGGTTTCCAGTAAGGCGCACTCACCTCTTTGATCTTTGCCCTCTTCTCGCGGATGGCGGCGTCGGCCGGCTCCCGGCCAACCGCCCCGACTGGGGGCACGAAGTCCACCGGGGGCAGCCTCCTAAAGACCGCCTTGTCACGCAGCTGGTCCTGGGCCACCTTCTCCTTCTCCAGCAGGATGTCTCTTTGGATCTCCTCGGGCAGCTTCTGCAGGGTCTCCTTGGCTTCCCTGAGAGCCCGCTCGTGGTTTTCGCGGATCCTGGCCAAGTTGTCCTCCAGGGCGTCCGCCGGGTCCCCGGGTGCGCCCTCCTCGCCGCGCCTGGCTCGCCCATCTGCCGCGTCCTGGGCTCGCGCCCAGGGCCCGGGTTTATGGTCGGCGGCCGACTGCAGGGCGGGGCTGGAGTGGAACAGGACCCCGCTGAGCAGCTTGGAGGAGTCGGGCAGGAAGAAGATCGCCCCGAAGCAGAGCGTGATGAAGGCGCTGAACACCAGGAGCAGCACGAACTTCTCTGTCAGGCGGAAGGCGGCGGGGCCGGATCCCTTCCTGCCGCCGCTGCCGCCGCTGCCGAGCCCCCCGCCCAGGCCGCCGCCCAGGCCGCCGCCCGCGGGGCTGCTGAAGAGCGGCAACAGGCCCCCCACCGGCATCCCTCCAGCCGCCGCGGCCGCTGGGGTGCTCGCTGTCCAGTGGCCCTGCGCCGCGCCGCTCAGCAGCCAAACTTGGCCGCCGCCCGGCGTCAGCGGCTGCGGGGCTGGGTCCTGCGCATCCAGGCCTCCCGAACCCCTGGGCTGGGCTGCAGGTATACCCTGGGGAAACAACTCTTCTGTGGGTCTTCTCCCAGGGGCAGCTCCTTTGGCAAACAAGCACGCGCGACAGACCGCTGGCCGCAGCCCCTGCGGGGAGAGAAACAGTAAAATGTAGTAATTATGATGATGGTGATAAAGTTTCCAGCGGGTCTCCGCCCTCCGACGGCCGTGCGAGTCGCTGGGACAGCTCCCCCAAGCGCGGAGTCGGGAGTCTGGCTCCCGGCACCGCCCTCGGAGCTCACTCTTTGGACTTGGGGTGAAGTTTTCTGGACCCAGAGGACGGGTGTCCCGCGCACACCTGGAGCAGGGCCGCGTGTGGGCACTTCCTGGAAAGGGCAACGCACCTCTGGGGCAGGAGGGACGCAGCGCGGGTCGGGGGGCTAGTCAACTTCGCCAGCTCCCCATCTCGGAGCTGGGACTAGCTGCCACTGCTTCCCAGGCGGCGGCTGAGCGTGCAGCCCCGCAAACCTGGTCGCCGCTACGCTAGGCTAGCGCGCCGACCCGCGGGCGAGTAGGAGCAAGCAGGGCTGCACGCTGCCCTCCACCGCGGCCCCGCGAGCACTAATACCACTGCCGGTCTCCGGGAGTTCGGAAACGGGGGCGGTGACGCGTCCGGAGAGTGATGGCGCGGCCGGGCCAATCACGCCCCGTTCAGGGACCCGCGGGGGCGGAGCCGAGGCGGGGAGGGGGCCGCGCGGGGCGGGAGTTTACGGGAAGCGCAACCTCGCGGGGGCCCGGCCGGGGGCGGGGAGGTCGCGGGTCTGGGAGGCACGAGGCGGGCGGGAGTGGCGGTAGGGAGGCCGTCCAGCCCGCGCCAGAGGCCCAGGGCGCGAGGAGGTGGTCTGGGTTCGAGGTCCGGGAGTGTACCCTGCGCGGTCCGCGGGCCGTGGTCGCAGGGGCTCGTTGGCCTTGAGTGGCCGGGGAGGCGCCCGAACTGACGCAGGACCTCCCTGCCGCCCCCTCGGACTCGTCCCTCAGGCGGTGAGAGGCCCGCTCCGGGGGGTCCCGCGAAGGGCAGGTCTCGCTGAGAATCGTCCGACGCTGGGTCATTCTGAACGGGTCTTTTCTCCAGTTCCCTCTTTTTACCCAAAACGGGGATTCCCCCGGTGCCTGGTAGCAGTCAAACCAAAAGTCCCCCGTAGAGATGCTGTGATCGGAAAGCATTTGAGCTCTCAGGTCTAACATCCTTTTTCGTCCTAAGATACTCATCGTTTTGTGGTTGCTTAGGATGCTTCTTCCTCTGCATCCTTTCCCCACCCACTTGAAGAAAAAAAGTTGTGTACCTCCCCCACCCACTCCCACTTCCAAAATTCATTTATCTCATAGAAGTTGGTCAAATTTTCCACTTAAAGAAGACAGTTTTATGCCATAGCTTCAAGTAATAAATTTGAACACTGTTGAAATTAAGTCTTGGATGCGATTACTTCCAGGGAAGTAAGGACTTGGTCCAAGATTGTTGGACTTAGAGATTGTTTTTAAGACAGCATTATTTTCCAAAATGTGGTCGTAATTTCCCCGTTGCTCTGCAAAAAAGGGAGGGCTTATCAGAGAGGAAAAAGTTGACTACTGACTTCTTATTTCTGAAAGCTAGTTTGTAGCAGCCTTATCCTATGCCTCCCTCTTCTCTGGAAATGTGGTTTTAGCTCTGCTTCTGCTTGCCATTTTAAAAACAAAGGAAACAGCTGGCAGTTTACAGGAAGGTGCCTACAATACAGTTGTTTCAGGTGTAGACTCTGAGAAAATACAAAATTAAATCAAAAATCCTTATTACAGTTTTCATTTAACTGTTCATTTAAACCATCATTTTTGTTGTATATTTATTTTGTGTAAAATGAGTTATACCTCCAACGTTTCTGTTAATGGGAAATTGTTGTTTGATAAAACTGACCTTATGGCTTGGTTATTCTGATAACTGCTATGAAATTCTATGCCCAGAAGAGTGCAGCATATCCAAGCAGGGTAACAAAGTTTAGAAGGACTGAAAAAGAAAACAACGATTTTTTTTTTTAAGTTAAATGATGGAAATTTTTATTTCAAACTACATTTGCAAGTTGTGGACAAGCTGAAAAGTTTTAATCAGTGTGAAATAATATTGTTTATTTTCAACAGCTTTAAAATTCAGTTACCTCATGGATAGATAGGTAATAATTAGGATTAATACCCTGAAAGCTAATCCCTTTATGATCTTTTCCCGAACGATTTATTATTTTAATTATTATGTTTTAGGAATGGAATTATCTCTCATAGCCACAAAAATGTTTAGAAACTTTAATTTAAAAATAGTATACTAAGTATTCCAGAAAGGCAATAAAAACTACTTTTAAGTGTATGTTAAAATGGTGATAAAAAGGGGTTGTAGACATAATTCTACTTCTGGCGCTCTCTAATTTTGATACCAAACCAGTTTGGACATTTAACCTATTGCTTGTAGTGGAAATATTCAAAATTTAGCATATAGTCTTAAAGATGACTTTTTTCTAAAAACTTTCAATTTGATTTATCTATATTGTGTTTATATCTTTTAAAGTGACTGCTCTGTTTATTTCTGTTCCCCTTTATGAAGGTTACTTTAAGATCACTTTATTAATACCTGTATTTCTTATAAAACAGATTTATTATAAGTGAAGCCTGGCTTTAATGATTTGTTAAATAAGAAAATAGCATGGGTGGTTGATTATAGGATACATTTTAAATGGGGCCAGTCTGTGTTAGGTAGGATAAGAAATATGTGGGAGTTCTCATATTTGGACTATAGCAAGTTAAAAAAAAAATCAGAGAGAGGGTATTTGAAGGGACATACCAACTAAATTAACCATATAAAAACTTTTAAAATAACCACACAAAGCCCTGTATATTCATGATAAAGGAAGAATATTGGACAGTCAATAAATTAGAAATTGCATTTTGTTGAAGCAAAATCTGATACTTTGCCCTGATTTCAATACCATAAGCACTTCTCCTTCCACAGTTGGAAAAACAATGTTTTATATCTTGAGATAAAGCAAAAATATGGGTGATGGTTCTGGTCTCCAAATAATAAAACTTTGACCCTGTCCCATAAATCCATACTCAACCACCACATCTACCTGAATATATGTCATGATCTCTGTGAATACAATGGTTGTGACAAAGTTGCTGTTTTTTCATTATGAATAGCCTAATGCAAACTTAGCAACCTTAGTAATTCTGTGTGGTTTTTCTGTTTAAATACTTGCTGCGTTTTCTGATTTGGCCAGCTAGTCCTGAAGTATGACTTCCTTGTACCTTTTGCAAATTTGCCTATGAACCTAATTCTTACTTTTTCTTTTTTCAGTGCTCATATCTCTGTATCTTTTTTCATAATTTGTAATTTTTTGTATTTCAAGATAAAATCTTTAGAATCAAATAATTTTTTAAAACTGGTTTTGGTTAGAGATATCCCCTCAAGATGTAAAGAAATCCCCAAGTTAACTTGGCTGCTTGGATTTCTGTGCTTTTAAAATAATATTTAACAAAGGGTACGTTTATCTTTTATATTAACATGCCAAAATTAAATATAGTAATAATTATAAACAGGGTTGGGGGAGTGACAATGTTTTTATTAAAAACTATGGTGAATGACTATTTTATAAAGTTGTAAGTTCCAAAAAGTTAAAGTGCAAAAATATTTCTTAATATTTTTATTTATCTAGAATTTATCTATTATTTCTTAATATTTTATTTATCTAAAAGGTACTAGGTAGAAGTTTATGGAAGAATCCTTTTGAGAATTTTTCTTTGATTTAAAAATAAAAAGTAATACACCAAAAGAAATACACTTAACATACATGTGTAACAGTTAACTACTGAAATTGTCCAACACATTAGATTCTGATAAAATTTTCCTGTTGCTGATTTTCTACTTGTCTTCAAATTTCAGGTCAAAATAGGTTTTGGCCTTTATTTAAAAAAATATTTATTTTATAAATATTTTATATAAAATTTATATAAATTATTTATAAAATAATATTTTATATGTAATGTATAAAAAAATAGTTCATTGTGAACATTAATCTTGAATTTTCAATACTTCATTGGGCAACTCTGAATTTTACATGAAGTTTATTAAGATAGGAATTAACCAAAGTTACAAAACAAATGTCAGTAATATTTGTGGTCATTTGAGGAGCTACAGTTACAGCTCTGATTCTTCTTCTCCCACTCCCCAATTTACTTTGGAATTGGCTATATGATAGATTATTTTTATAAGGACTCCAATCACCTTTGTGTATGTGTGGGAGGGGGCGGTAAGAGGCTGAATCAATGAGACCCCTCTGTCCCTGCATGCTCCTGTTGAAACATCTGTTTTTGTTTTGAACACTCATTTCATAAATATTAGCACTCCCCAACTTAAGAACATTGTGTTTCACCAAGTATTTGTACATGAGCTTTTTGGAACTTTCAGAGTGCCTCTTTCCATAGAAACAAAGTTGTAAGTGGTGCTGTGGGTCGTAGTCTACTCTACAAAGATCTAAGACTCTAGGGAAGAATGAAATGTTGGAAAAAACACTGTTGCAATGCTAGTAATCAAAGAAGCATTAAATTAGTAAGTGTTTTATTTATCTTGAATGTTGGGGCCTGAGGACAAACATTTATTTGAAAGAAAAGGAGATAGAATGATTATTTCAGAAAGATTCTAAACCTACTTTCAAAGTTGGAAAGTAAGTTTATGGAAGTTCTTAGGTAGTTTTCTTTCATTACATAGAGCTTTCTTCTGGTTTCAAGGGTATCAGAAGTATTACTTTTATGATATTTTTGTTTTTGTTTTGTTTTGACTTGATTAACAAAAGGACTGAAAGAGATAAGTACAGGGAGAGATTTTTCTGAGTTAAGTGGGCAAAAGTTTGAATGAGAGAGTGATTTATTATAGAGGACATGCCTGTCCTTGGCTGTATGACCGTGGGTGATAAGTTACCTATCTTCTACATGTCTCATTCTTCATCGGTAACATTGCTATGGTTCTTAGATTAAATGATATAACTAATGTGTCTGGCACAATAAGCATTTGAGAAATTTAATTCAATTTTTCTCCTTCCCTATAAAAGGAATTAATGTCCAGGGTAGTCAAAGAACAGAGGATTCTTAAACGGAAGAACAAGAAAATTGTGGTAAGCAAGAAGGTTAGGATTATGTGGTTCTTTACATGGTTGTCACTTTTCAACTTCTGTCCTCTAAGTAATATCCTTTAGAGGTGTCGGGGGAATGGCCTCAGGTTTGGTAGGCAGTGAGTCCTACAAGGGTTTCCAGTCTTTATATAAATAGGACCAAAAACTTTGCCAACTAACCAACTTTATAGTTCTTTATGCCTTTAGACAATGTGAATGATGGCAAAGTGTCCAAGTGAGGAGAATGATATTACTGTTCAGTGCTTGAAGAATCAGGAAACCAAGGATTCAGGATAAAAAAGCTGGGCAGGGAATGTCAACAATGACCTTTAGGAGCCCTTGTATCTGAAACGTTTGAATTTTATGACTTGAGGCGAGTATATTATTTCAACTGAGTGAAATGAAAGGAAAAAGTTTCTTTCTCTGACCAGAGAAAAATATAAAATGTTTCCTTAGTTTTTAATTCATTAGATACATTTTTAAAAGATACCACTTTTTCTTCAAAAAATGTTTCCCTCTTCATTCTCTGTCCCATAAAAGATCATACACTTTTCCAGAAAAACCAAATAAACTCAGAAAACTTATAAGACATTATTCTGCCTAACTGAAAATTTTTTCATGAAATAAAATGAAATGAAACCACATGTGCCTGTTCCTGTTTTGGAGAAATGATCTACGACTATGACATGACAGCACTTGGCTTCCAAATTTCATTGCAAAATAATTGCTCAGTTTGCACTACGTATTCAGACTTTCATATTGTCCTTCGAGGTAGAACTTTGTCTTGGCCCTGGGTTTCTGTAAATGGATAGGAATTCACCTATGGTTCTCCGTCCACTGAACTTGTTTTTCAAGTTCACTTGGAGCATTCTTCTGCAATATATACATTCATTACGGGCAAAGGTAAAAAGCAGATTTGTGTTGCAGGTTGTACCTGAACAAATTGCATCTACTGAATGTGTAATTGGTAGTCTATTTGTTTAGTACAATGAATACTGGTCATGACTATGGGAATGAGAGGGACATGTTGCAATTAACATAGGAAAAGTGAAGGAAAGAATTCCAAACCAGTGACCCATATATCCATTAAACTTAATGGTCTGGAATTGGCAGATAGGGTTTCTACAAATTACTAAGCTTAAAATGTGTTGACTTTGAGATGCTTAATCTCACTCTTAGATTATAAATAGTTTTTGAACATCCACTGATATTGTTAGGTTTTCCAGTTTCTCCCAAATATTAAATGGGTATATGCCTTCCACTGTTATGATACTATCATAGTTTGAACAGTAATGAACAAGAAAAGAAGTATCACGTGCCTAAACTTGCCATTCATTTTATATTCTTTATTTTTTCTAGTTTCAACATATACCAATTTATAGTAATCTGTTTCACTTAGCGCCTCATCCAGTGCCTTCCCCAACCCCACTTCGAATTATTTCAAAGCAAACTACAGTTGACCATTTCACTCATATTTCTTAAAAATTAACCATTATCATCTAACCCAAGATTAACTCCTTAAAATAAAAAATCCAGTTGGTTCATTTTATTTTATTTATTTTATTTTTAAAGATTTTATTTATTTATTTGACAGAGAGAGAGAGAGAGATCACAAGTAGGCAGAGAGGCAGGCAGAGAAGAGGGAAGCAGGCTCCCTGCTGAGCAAACAGCCGGATGCAGGGCTCCATCCCAGGACCCTGAAATCATGATCTGAGCTGAAGGCAGAGGCTTTAACCCACTGCGCCAACCAGGCGCCCCATAGTTGGTTCATTTTAAATCAAGATCTTTCGATATATGCCATGTGGTTGCTTTTTCTTAATTTCTTTAAGTCTTTAAACATACCTTACTTTGAAGGCAGAACCTGCACTTTTTTTGATGAATTGAATGTGTAGAGTGTAAGAGAAATCAAGGTTGAATGTTGTGTTTTGCCTGAGAAATCAGAAGGTTGGAGTTTCCATCAAGTGAGATAGGGAAAACTGTAGGAAGCAGGGGAGAGGGAGGGGAGCCCCGCTAAGTTACTCTAGCAGGGTAACATATTTAAAATGTGACACATGGAATTAGGAGATTATGGAAAGTTTATCAGTTTCTGAAAATATCAAGGACTAGCATATGGGAATAAATGGCTCAGGTAGGGTAGAGAGTAAGATTAAGAGGATCTTGGACACAACAACCATGTTTATCTTTAACACAAATTAAACTTACTGAAGCTTATCACTTTGTTCCACTCCTCAACTGCTTTTTCACAAAAAGTTACTGGTATCCAGAGAAGTGACTCAAGCACACTGACCTCACGAATATTCAAATCCATGCCTCTGCAAAGTTAGACACCTTCAGGACTGCCCCCAAAAGTTCTACATCCAGTGGTGAACAGCCACATGGTATGGCCTGTTGCTCATACCATATTCCTCTTGCTGAAATACCCTTAATATTCCTTCAAAAAACCAAACCAAAACAAAAAAACAAAACAAAACAAAAAACGAAAAACACTTCTCCCATGAAGTTTTACTAGAAAAAACTCCTATTTTATTCTTTCTGTTACTGTTCTTGGCACACTACAATTTACTTCTGAATGGTTTACTTGCCAAATAGTTGGGAAGAATATTGGTTTAAGAAAAAGCCCCAAATCAATACAGCTGTTATTGCATCTTTAAAATATCACAAATAAGTCTGAAAAATCATCCAACATCTTGCTCTTACCATAGCTGGACAACTTAGATCTTATTCCTCAGCCTGCTGAACTGTTCCTTTATCAGAAACATAGACACCATCCAAAAATTTTCTGATATCCTTGTTTTTAACTGTTGTGGCTTGCTGAATCAAAGCAGCTGAGTTTGATACAAGTTCAATGTCATTTCCTTCAAGCATTAACTCATCTTTCTAGGCTTGAGATACTGAACAAGCAAACCAGGCCTCATCTGAAACCTGTGGATGTATTTTTCACCCAAGAAATTTTGGATTGCCACAAGAGAACCATTCTCTTGAATTACAACGTTAATGGGGAAGTGAGCACACACAAACCTCATCTTGTGACGGAAGCCTGGAGTAACACCCTTGACCGTGTTCTGTCTATGACTACAGATAGTGCAAACAGTAGCCAGGTCTTTTCTATTTCCCACCATTTGTCAACTTGGAGCCTCTTCTTTACCTTTCCAAGGAGACTGAGTTCTACATTGATATGACTGAAGTCCCTTTGCAGAGTTCCTCCGGAGGCCCGTCACAATAACAGTGCATCCCTTCAGAGTGATGTCAACATTTTCTGGAATGTCAACAGTCTAATTGCTGAGAATGGTCTTTATTCTCGCAGTAGATGCAACAAAGAGAGCCCATTTTATATTCTTAATATTGAAATCCACATATATCTCTATCAAGAATTTAATTTCAATATTCTTAAAAGTAGGTAGCCATTATAAGGAATTTAGTTTACTTAAGTAAGGCTAGAGCTAATTTCTTTTATTCCATAGGTGTTCATAAGGTAGAATAAATTACTATAAGAAGAAAGTTAGAAAATGTAAATGTCTGAAACTTTTCAATTAACTAATAGGCTATATATAATGTTCCATTAAGTACATTTTATCAAGTATCTGTAGCATCATCATTTCCCTCTCCTTGAAAAAGTGTTTTAAATTCATACATGGCTGGTGGGAATGTAAAATGGTGCAGTTGCTTTGGAAAATAGTCTGGTAGTTTTTTAAAAGGGTAAATATAGAGTTACTAACAATTCCAGTGCTAAGTATATACCCAAGAGAAATGAAAATATCTGTGTACATAAAAATCTGTCTATGACTGTTCATAATAGCACTATTCATAATACATAGCAGCATTATTTATAAAAAGCCAAGGGTGGAAACAACATAAATGTCCATCAACTGATAAAATATGGTATATCCATATAATTAAATATGATTTAGCAATAAAAAGGAATGAAGTACTGACACAAACTGCAACATAGAAGAACCTTGACAATTTTATGCTAAGTTAAAGACAGCAGTCACAAAAGACCACATATGCTATGGTTCCATTTATAGAAATGTCTAGGATAGGGAATCTATAGGGAAAGAAAGTAAATTAGTGATTGTCTTAAGTTGGGGTCCTGGGGGAGTGGAAGGTCACCACTAAAGGGTACAAGATTTCTCTTGGGGGAATGATAAAAATGTTCTAAAATTAATTGTCATGACGGTTGCATGGATCTGTGAATATGTTAAAAGATATTGAATTGTATGCTCTAATTGTGTGACTTTTATGGTATGCGAATTATATTTGAATAAAGTTGTTACAAAAAGAATATTTTCCTTTCAGAACAAGCTTGCAAAAATCTTTCTCAAGAACCATGGAATGCCGTAAGCAAATAAATTAATTAAATAAATAAATAAATAAATAAATAAATAAAATAATAAAACAAATGAAGTTGACATCATACTAAATAGTATTATTAAATATTAAAGCTTGAAACATAGTAAGTAGAGAGTATAAAGCCAAGAAACATTTTCAAGACCACAGAGGAAAACACTAGAATTTCTCAGCTTGAGAAATACATACTTTTATTGAGTAGTCAAACCAAGGGAATGTTTTTAAGTTATGAATCACTTCTATACTCCACACTCTTTCCTATTAAGTAAAACATAGACAAGTAATAGCATTCATATTTTTTGATGTGTGAAAAATTACTATTAAGTTAACTGTACCTCACAGCACTGTAGTGAACAAAATGTTTCCAAGAGAAGTTAACTTACTCGGAGTAGGCAGCTTAAACGAAGCAAGATGATGCAGGAGCAACAGAGTTAGATTAAGAATCAGAAGACCTATTTTTAAACCTCGCTCTCATTTCTGTGGATTATTTTAACATTTAGCCTCAATTTCTTCTGTAAAATCATGGGGACTCCTAATTGAAAGGGTTGTTGTGAAGATCAAATTACATATTGTGTGCATATCAGAAAATGCTCTACAAATAAGATGTTATAATAACTATTAATAATCAATAATATTAATTATTATGTCATATTAGTTAAATATTTGTTATGATCAATTCAATCAATATTAAGTTATATTAATTAAATTCAATAAAATATTATGTGTTTAAATAATATTAATTATTAATATAATAGTATTATTTATTAATATTAGTTAATTACTATTAAGTACTTGGAGAACGTAGTATCAGAATTCTGATACAATAATCACTGGGAAGACCAGAGAGATAGAATTTGTATCTATCTATTCTATCTACCTACTTGTCATCACCAATATCTTTAAATGAAAAATATTTTGAAGAATTGACTATTCTAGGGCGCCTGGGTGGCTCAGTTGGTTAAGCAACTGCCTTCGGTTCAGGTCATGATCCTGGAGTTCCGGAATCGAGTACCGCATCGGGCTCCCAGCTCCACTGGGAGTCTGCTTCTCCCTCTGACTTTCTCTCCTCTCATGCTCTCTCTCACTTTCTCTCTCTCTCTCAAATAAATAAAATCTTTAAAAAAAAAGAATTGACTATTCTATTTCGTAAAGAAATTATGGATATTTAATAGGACATATTATCAAATTCATAGCAAAATCTATATATGACTCCTCTATGTTTAGTTAATTCTACCAAAATAAAAACCATTATCCTGGATGCCTTCAAGAAATAATAAAACCCAGGACATCCTGAGAAATTTTCTATCTTTCTCCTTTCTTATAGTATTCATACTCCCATTAAACTTACATTTTTCCCTCTTAAATTGATTTCGCCTTTTGTATTTCTACAATTTTATATTCTTATCACAAATATAGTACATATTTACTATAGAAAATTCAGGAGATATGGACCAACAAAAAGGAGAAAACTGCAAATTCTTACAATAACAGTGTGTTTGTACATAGCTCATAAGACAGTGGAGTTGTGCTCTCTCTTTCAGTATGTTCAAATAAACTTTTTTCTTTTTTTTCTGGTTTGCCTCCGTTCTCCTCTGTCCTGCCTTTAAAAACTTTATTTATGGTGAGTAATATCTCTCTTTCCCACTTGACCTTGAAGGCAGATGTGTAATGCTTTTGTTAAAGCTCTACATTTTCTCACTTAAAAACATGGAAACAAATGGGAAATGAAGGAAGTTTTATCACTGATTGTCTCTTTCTAGTCACTACAGTTTTCTGTTTATGCTGACCACTTATTTCTTTACTTTCTCTTGATGCCAAATCATTAAAATGCGGTAACTTTTATTTTAGTACAGAGACATGTTTTTGTAAAAATTTGTGGGAAAAAATGAAGGAAAAAAAGAAACCAATTCTTCCCTCCTCATAGACAATCATATTTAATATATTTTATATCTTCCTTGTCATCAAAAAACATACACATAAAGGCAAAAAAATTTTAAACACATAACTGTAAAACAGCTAGACATTCAGGTGCGATTTCTTTTTCAAGCTACAGAAATTTGGAAATTCTGTGGGAAGAATTATCCGAACTAGTCAGAGAGGACTTCTCTCAGCACTGGCTGTGCTACCCTATTTCCTCCGCTCTTCTTCGTAGATTCAAATTATCCAAACCCTGTTTGGTTGATAAGAGGATGTAGTTACTTTCCAGTTTGGGTTATGATTTGCTTTCCTCTTTGTTTGGAAGTTTTTAGTTCAATTTAAAACAGGGTTGCTGAATTTTTTTTTTTTTTTTTTTGGCTATTGTTTTGTTTTGCCTTACCCCTCTCATGCTATCTACAGTTAAAAGAAACTGGCTTATTGGTTCTTTCCACCTCTCAAAGTAGATTTTGTTGTTAATTGCCTTCTTCCTTGTTACTGATCTCTCTAAAAAATAAAGATGTAATTCTGGGCACTGCTCTACAACAGCCTTTCAAGACATTTTGGTGACCAATCTTAAGTAAAGACAGTATCCTTTGTCATTTCCTATGTGCCTCCCTGTCTTATGTATTACCTGTAGCAAAATAAGGGACTTGGAAATTTGAAATGCAAATATAAAATTGCAGCAGCTTTCAGATCTAGTTCAGGAGAAACTGAACAGAGAAACAATGTGCCGAAATTGGGATACAAAGTAAATGGAACTCATTATTTTTATTTATTCTCATTTCCTTCATTTAGTACAGGAAGAAGTGATGATGTAACACTGTTTTTGAAATAAATGTGTGGTGTGTGTGTGTGCCTGTGCATCTGTGTGTCTGTGTATCTCAAAGATGTTTAGGCCAAAACTTCATTTCTAGCTCCTAAACTTATTACAACATTCTTTTTTCTTTTTTAAGATTTTATTTATTTGGGAGAGAGAATAAGTGGGGGACAGAGGGAGAGGGAGAAGCAGCTCCCCAATGAGCAGGGAGCCACCCTCCCTGGGGCTCGATCCCAGGACCCTGCAATCATGACCTGAGCTGAAGGCAGATGCTTAACCGACTGAGCAACTCAGGCACCCCTGCAACATTCTTCTTTAAAATGATAATTTTTTCATTTGCCCTTTGCCCCCCAACCTGCTTAGATTCTGTCATTCATAATTTCAATAAATATTTTGCCAATATCCTAAACCTTTTTTTCCTCTGTCTTTTTATCACATTTCTCTGGCAAAAACCTCAGTCCCTGGGAAATGCAAACATCTACTTTTTCAGTGCCTGTGCCCCAGCTGCCAGGCCTTGGTAGAAAAAGTACAGTATGGTGGATTGATTCCACCAGAATCCATATCCAACTTCAGGTGGGCCTGAAAGACTGCCCTTCGAGCCTCCCGCATCTATTTGGTCAATTTACTCTTCACCCTGCACAACACTTTCAGACCTTCTCCATTTTCTTCTACTCTCTCTAGACCAGTAATTCCCAATGCCAGCCCCTAGGGATCATTGGGCAATGTCTGAAGACAGTTTTGATTGTCATAGCTTGAAGGGCCGGGGTGAGGTAGTGCTGCACGACATCCCATAATACACAGGAAAGATCTATATACTACAGAATGGCCTGGTCCCAAATGTCAATAATGTGGAGGCTGAAACACTCAACTCTAGCACTTCCATGCTCTGCAGATGCTTTTCTTCCTTTACAAGGAAAATAGCAGCCAGCTTTTGAGAACTCCCTCATCTATTCCATTTCAAACACAAAATACACAGTTCTGCACAGGATCTCTCATCTCATTATGATAGAAGGACTATCTCCTCCTGCCTGAGACTAACCCACCACCTGAGCTTTGGACTTCAAAGCCTCTCACTTTCTCCGTAACATTATACTATTTATTATTGGTTTTCTCTTGTGTGTATTTGATCTTGCCTTCTACATTCCTCCCTTTCGATTTTAAATACAGTAAATTTTCTTCGACTAAACAAACCCAAAAAACTCCACAAAAAACGAAACCCTCCCCTCCCTTCAGATACTACCCTGTCCTTCTCTATCTCTGCAGCCACATTTCTTCAAGTAGTTGTTAGTGACACCAGCTGTCTACAATTCCTCACCTCCCTCTCATTGCGTAACCTACTCCAGTCTGGCTTCTAGCCTCGTCGCTCCATGAAAACAAGCTCTAATGAAGGTCACCGATGTCCTCCACATCATAAGTTCCTGAGATAATTTTAAATTTTCATTTGACTTCACCTCTCAGTGGTATTCACCAATCTTGATCATTCCCTGCTTTTGAAACATTCTTCCTTGATTTCTGTGACACAACAATCTCTCGGTTTTCAACATCTCTGATCAATTCTTTTGTTTCTTGCTTATTCATCCTCTTCTTGACCTTTAAATGTAGGCATGTCCTTAAGGCTCAGTGCTGGAACTTCATGTCCTCTTAATCTTCACTGTCTTCCTAACACATGTCATTCAGAATCATTGCTTCATTTAACACACATATGCAAGATATATATATATATATATATATAT